>JAQPZY010001406.1:1962500-2612500 GCA_029931535.1 Margaritifera margaritifera | reverse complement strand
GTTAATAAAAGACTAATGATGATGTAAAGTAATTCCATGATCCTTTGCTTCTCCTGTTTTGTGTACCAAATGATTTCAGTATTGATTCAATTTCAGTTCATTTACTAAACAACAGAGCATGTGACTATCGCCTTTTACCGAACAATTACCGGTAGTACGTACATGTTATATTTCTGGTTGTGCTGTTTACTTAGATTGAAACAAAAAAGAAAATGATTAATATGTTTCTGGTTCTTAGTTCTGTGTTATAAATATAAATATACATCTGTACGACGGATATATGGTTGTACATAAAATGATGATCGGCTATTTTGAGATAAGGATTCTTGAAATGAAAATGTTATACTGACACATTTATAGTTATGTCTGGCGTTGTCATGTGTAGATTGTATTATTATTATTATTATTATTATTATTATTTTATTATGTACCTACTATTCTATCTAACAAGTTGAATCATTTTATTTTATAAAAATTGAATACTAGGTAAATGCAGAACTTGTTTATAAGTGTGTTTCTGTATATATTTTGGTTTGCATTTGTGTGTTGGTTACTCTGCCATCAAGCGTTATGAGCAACCAGTTGAAGATACGAAAATATGATGCCTGTGTGTAATCAATACGGTAAAAGTGTCTGCGTGTGATATCTCGGCATAACGAAACGTATTAATAGTTGAATTAAATGCTCAGATATTTTCGTTGATTGTTTGTTGCTATTAATATGTGCAAATGAAATGTTGCTGCTTCTGCTGAGCTACAAACACCGAGTGGCCTTATTTTGTTTTTCAAATTATATTTTAATTTTGGACTTCTGATTTCAAGGAAGCAAAATACTAGAATGTCATGCCTTAATTTAATTACACTTTTTGTGTTATTTTTAGTTGATCGCTTCCCCATCAAAATGTACATACAGTTCACAAATGTATTCTAAGTGCATTCATATCAAGGGTTGTTTCCTTTTTCTATGAACTGGAAATGGGAACTTCTTGAATCCTAAATTGGGGGCGCAAACTAGCCACACTTCATGCTAAAAACAATCCGAAGTCAGACCACGGGAAATGCATGATTCATATATCGAGATTCAGACAAACAGACAGAAAGAGAACGTATTTTTGCTTATAGCAAGTATTATAACACCTGTAGATATCAAAATGACGAAGGAAATCCTGGAACAGGTCTGGAGAAATTCGTGTATTCAAAAGCAACGAGACATTTTCCAACGACTTTTTGAAATTTATACAAGTCTATTGTGTCCAAAGAATGGGTGTAAGGTCATGCTATTTATATTATTCCTCTGTTCAATTATGCATACTACTAGATGTCAAAGGAACATAACTCAACGCTGTACTTTTTATAACTATAAAATGGTCTCTCAGGCACTTCAAAAATGTGATTTAGTCCGAATGCGAAATGATCACGGAGTTAAATGCACACAATTTTGTAAACAATTTAATTTAATATGTTTAAATGAAAACACAATTCGGAAAAAATGAATCAATGGATATAATGGAAAAGATGCAACGGAAAATTGAGATTGTGATCAGACAAAGAGAAGGAAAAAAAAAAAACGCTTCAAGATTTATCAACCACTAACTTGTGGATTAGAATTATCAATCAAATAACATTTATATCATTATTATTTCTGGAAAGCTATCAGCAATTGTAAAGATATAACAAAGTTTTAAAATGTAGTACAATATTTTACCACACTAATCTCGTAGATATATTATGATATACCCAACATTTTGTTTTATCAATTGCAAAAAATCTACATCTGTAAGATTGATAAGGCAAATTCCTTTTAATCAGGTCCATTGTTATTATTTCTTCCGTGAGGGGGATACAAAATCATTTAAACAATTGTCGGGTCAGACTTTAGCCCAGTTTCCCTTCCGCTCACTGGCAATCAAGATATATTTTCTTCAAACAATGAATTTCTAAACAATGGTCTGTCAACTCAATTTTAGATCAATTTAGCACGTGCACCTCTATGATTTTCTAGAATTTTCCAATGTTTGGGTTATATACTTGACTAATTCTACAAGCGATAACGTTTTGAGCAATAGATGCAGAAATCTTACTCAGCAGATTTGGATCATAAGGACAAGATGTGATTGACTGCCAGCCAACATTATTCTGTCATGACGTGCATAAAGTCCAAATCGTAGTTCTGGCCTACTACCATTTCAGCCACGCTGATCATATATCTGCTCTTGTTACATTGGTTAATACCATTTAATGACTATGCTATATGTTTTGACAACCCGTTGTAATTAATGAATATATAAATGAACATAAGAAAGTACAAACTTCAACACATGCCAGCATTCTTGTTATTCGTTCAACCCACACATGATTTGACGTTTGTTAGATTTCGAAACAATTGTCTTGCTGATTCAGTATTATAGCCATATAAGAGGCAGCAAACTGGCTATAGATTGCGAAGGGGAATAACTTGTGTCCTTATGCTAACATTTGCTCTCTAATTTGGTATCATATGATGTCTCTTCTCTTGTTGATAAATGTTAACATGATCTCACTGTCACAATAGGGACATAGGAGAGAAGACAAATTCCAGAGCAATGTGAAACAATTTAAACGTTAATTGTGTTAATGACCGCTAAGTATGATAGAAGTAAATGGAATAGAATAAAACTCGAGTGTACAATATCATGTTTGTACTTTGACAGGTTTTTAATAAGTGTATATATATATATATATATATATATATATATATATATATATATATATATATATATATATATATTCTAGAATGTATTGTCCCAAATGTATATATCTTATAACATGATATCTGACTGAATCAAGATTGTACGCTGTCCGCCATCTAATAGGCTATATGATCCATTTCCATGAACACAATAGATTGAATATTATACAAATAGTAATATGAACAGTTCCTATCCTGATGAAAGTTGGAATAATTACTGCAATAGTAAAATGAACATTTGCTAATAAATTAGTCAAATATTAATGTGAGTATTGCTTTGTTCCGACATCAAGGTCTGGTCTGCCCGATCACAACATACTATCACTCCCTATGTGGGCACAAATCCTTCTATTCCCCAAGCAAGCACATCGCAATGGGTCCACCGCTGCTTGAGTTACCTGTAGACGAAAACCATGTATCTTCTCTCCAATACGACAAACCATAGTGTTATAGAGTCCAACTAAAACGATCGCTGTAAAAACTCGGTTATTAATATACTATTATGTGGTCAAGCTGTGTAGTTATTATTCGCAAATATCACGCATATTCATATATATGACTTGCACCTGATACTTGAGCGTGCGTTATGAACATCCAAATATATACATGAATTATTGCATAGATTCACATCAAATTGAAATATTAATATCACTATTCTACTTTAAACAAGATGTATATTTAATACTAATACGACAATGAAGATATCATAACGACAAAAAATACAATAAAAAGATCTTCTTTCTTTAAATAATCTCCAATTTGCCCTGGACATGAATATGTAGAGTCAAATCTTGCTGGACCAAAGACAATCTATAACAATCTTGAAATAATCAGTAAAATACACATATACGTAGTCTGGCATACATACATGATAGAGGATGTATAAGTTGCAATAATAAGATAATAATAAGACAGTACCTTACCAGCTGCTGGAAGCAGTAATGGCCATTGAAGCGATTTCTGTGACAAGTCAAAGTGCTTTATGTCTACTGCTAAAAATTATTGTCTTTTTATCTACATAGTAGTCAAAAATTACAAATGAAGAGAACTCATCAAAGCACAGGTGAACGGTCTTGAACAAATTACACAGAAGTCAGTGAAATACAGTAAATAATGCTTACCACGACACGATTAAATTAACCCAAGTCCTAAAAAAAATTAAGACAACACGAAGTGTAAAGCTGTCCGCTTACTTAAAGTGCGCTTTTTGACGCAACAACTACACGCGAGTTATTCAGTGACAATTGCAAACATTATACATTTCTAACATACCAAAGATTTGCGTCAATACTAATCTAAACTAGATACTTCATCACAAGCCTTTTGAATATTGGTTTCACGATAATTATTATTATTTTTAAAAACAGAACAAATACAAATATTTGAAAATGCCAAATACTTGACAAGAAGTCGGAAAAACATATGTGATTCAGCTTTTTTCTCTGATCAATTATATATATATATATATATATATATATATATATATATATATTCGAAAAAATAATATTATCATACAGGTTAGAGAATTTTAATTCGTACTCTACAGTGATTCGAATCTGGATCCGCTGGTTACGGCACCCATCGCCTTGCCTGTAAGTACTAACACCTATATCAACTCGACCGTGCACAAATTACCAGAAATGATGCTTCAAAGTCGGTGGTATAGGAATTCGTGCCTAGCAGACTAATAATAGTCTTGTTATAGGACACCATGCATGGAAAATCCTCATGAATGTTACATTTCGAGGTAAACTTCTTCGAATTACTGTATTTTCACTTCAGACTTTGTGTGTTGGTGCTGAGATATATATGTCTTCTGAATTGTCATTTTCCTCAGCCGACAGTTAACAAGCATTCATATCATTGATTCGGTATGTGTATAGTTTACTATTCTAAATATGCTAGGCGAATATGAACTTTGAATTACCGAATGTTCATTTTCAAGATTGCACACACACGAATTAGTCTTGCAAAGGGCATTAGCACCCTGATAACTTATCACTATTGCATCTATTGCTTTTGACATGGCTCTCATTATCATAGAAGTGTCCCACATTATTTCTGAAAGGCGGCATTAAACTCTGCATAACAGCGTTTGCTCGTGTGTATCGTAGAATTGTTTCTCCTAATCTCGCGTCCAACTTTGGTTTTTCCTGGCATCAGATTTGTAAGTGCATTAGACTTTTTTTTTTAAATCTGTGATTTCGTCCTAGGTGCCTCATATCATTTAAATTCTTAGAAAACGTGTTCGTCATACCAGCCCCCAATGAATCTCTACAGATGCCCGGTAGTTACTGCTATCTGGATCAGTGGTTACGTTTTTTTTTAACCTGTATGTCTGATTGAAGTTTCAGTTCCAACAGGCATTCTTTTGACCGTGATTTTTCATCACCAACATTCCTTTGAAGAGTTATATTTGCATTACAGGCACATTTATCAACTTTTTCCTGGTATGTATGAAATTGACAATCATTGCAGAGTTTGTTGTTGGTCATCCCATTAATCACCTTGTTTTTGTGAGTTACATGTTCTACCTGAATGTAACTGCACCGACTTGCAGGGCGGAATAGTGTTTTCCCTTCACCTGAATACATTGTATTATTGTACATATCATCAAACTCAATGTCAATAATACCTGCAGTCTTGCCTAGCAACAAATTCATTTCTTTTATTTACTCACATATATTTTTCATATTTTTCCTGTTCTCAGCCTCTATGGAATGTGCTGCAGAATTTTATGCATCTTGCGTGTCATTTTTTAAGATGCCGGAATATTGGCACCCAAAAAGATTGATCTTAGGCTGGAATTTCTAATAGTTGTTTGAGACAAGCCAATCTTAATTATCTTGTTTATCATGGCAACTTTTCGACAGGAACTATTGGTGGGTGCCTCTTCATACAATGAAAACGTATCAGACCTATATATGTATATTTTGAACTGTGCCCTTTCTCGCCATGCTAGACCACGTTTCTCCTAACTTTCTGTTTCCCATTTTAGGCTCCCATTACACAATGGATATTTCATCTTGTGTTCTTAGAACACCACATTCCACATCTCATTTTTTAAAATCTGTACTAGCCTATATGTACGCTTTTCAACAGACCTGAGATGAAAATTGTTATGAATGTATTACCCTTTTTGTCACATATAATCTTACATTTATCATATGTTACTGTGTCGGGTGCTTTGTAAATGCGTTAAAATCTCTGTGTCAATGTATTAATTTCCTTGGATAGGTTATATCCCCTAGTCTATTTTTTGATAATGAGCTAACACATCTCATATTAACAAAATCTGAACTATAACATTCAAACAGTATGTTTTTGTATTATGTGACAGTTAGGAATTACGCGAAGAGGCCTGCCTCTCAGAATAAATGGTATTTGTGCACATATTTTGCATCCTACATTTGTCTTTACATGAAATTTTACCTGTTAATCATTGGTATATTTTTTCTTTACATTGCTTTCATCCATGAATTATGGAATACAAATAGAAAACCATATTGATTGGTAATGTTTCTTCTAACATTGTATAATGATGGATCTCTACGTCTTTTGTTTCGAGTCACTGGCATGCAGATCAGCCTCTAAATCTTTAGTTTTAGTTGGCTTTATGAACTGTATTGTACCGAAACTTCATGTTACTCAGTAATAGAGTGTGAACTTGGTCTTTCTGTGACAAGATTGTACTTTTCCTCCGAAAGTCTTTTATATAGTGTTTTTGTGACATCCCTCTTTACATTTTCCTCACTTTTTAAATCATTGTTTTGATGAATATTTCCTGATTTGAGGTGAAACATTCTCCTATTAAGACAACCTTTACACAGAGAGACGAGCAATCAATCGGACGGACAAACGATCACATTGGGGTTTTTACAATATTCCTCGTCTTCGTTGAAAGGCATACATACTATATATCTTATAATTTGAATTCTAAATATAAAACAGCTCAAATCAACATGGTTTCGCTGCACAAACACGCTAGTTTTTCCCTTTACATTCAATAACAACCTCATGTAATGTGTTTAAATTGATTGATTTGAATATTTTATATTAGACCTTAGCCTTAAACATGCTTACAAACACGATATATAGTCATACAACTACAGATAATTGTGTTATAACTAAGTAAGGCAAGGGTGCATATGCAAAAACCAATTGTAATAAAGTTTTCCAGGAATATATTGCTGTAATTCAGTTATTTATTATTTTCGATAGTGTAAATATGATGCATGCATGTAGCACCATATTAATCTGCACAAGATGTTAAAACTATTGATAAATTTTTGGTTAAATCGGTAATCTACTTAATTCAACTATTCAAGTAAGAACTGACCATGTTGAATTCGCTTGATCTGGTATATTTCAAAGAAGTCAATTGATCTCTGCTCATTATCTGCACTTTTAGACCCATCTTATCATTAAAAGGTTATCGAAAGCTGGCTGCAAAACTTGGTTATGGCAAAGTTCAATATACATTTTCATCGTACACCTTTCCCATATACAATCTATTATTCTTCAGAATCGTCCATTATTAGATTAACAATAATTAAATGTAAGGATTTGAATGGTGACTCTTGTTGCTCCAAGGTGATAGTCTGATACCCTGACATTTATTCCAATCATACGGAGTAAACATCAATTGATTTTTGTGTTGGTTTGTTTTAAAGGCATTTTTAACATATTATTGGCTATATGATGAAGAGGAACTGGGAGCTAAGTGCCTTTCCCACAAGATACACCAAGGCAGCTGACCCGGGCTGTTCTTGGCGGGTATCGAGTCCATGAACCTCGGAATACGACTCCAATTAAGACTCTGTACCAGCTGAGCTCCCACCAATGAGTAGGGTACCAGACTATCCACATGGGATGATCAAAGTGAGATGAAATGATGATATTGTGAGGGAAGTGTCCACGGTCTAAATGTCATGGTGTGTATCTAAAATTAGATTGCCATTGAACTTAAATCGTGATCTACATTATCTCATTTCAATCATTTATACCTGTCCTTCGTATTTCCATCGGCTGTTTTAGTTCTTTCTTAAGCGTGGTAGGTTATTAAGTTAGTTATCATTCCATCAGTTATTATATTCCTTGACTGAAATAGGATGTAGAGTACACATTTGTTTTCTATACTGCCTTCTTGATCTTCTTTTTCAAATTGTATTACTAAATTGCCTGTAAATTGTATTACAGCCTCGTAATTATTCTTTGCAAGAGATGTAACTCTTCACGAGCAACTCAACTGTAATATGGATATTAGTCAAATATCAGTTTAGTTATGCGGTTTAAATACTTTACATCCTACTATACGTGTTTATATATTGTGTAGGAGGGAAATATCGTCAAACACCCAACTGCTTGCTCGTGTATGGAACGTTCATCTGAAAGAACGTCCGCACCTGACCCGGCTCCTGACAGAGATAAGCATACGTGACGAAATTAAAGACATGTATAAAGCAAAATACAGGGCAACACAGTGAGGTGGATATTCTACAGTTTAAAAGCGATTCAAAGAAAACCTAACAAACATAGACAAAGACAAACAATTCAAACGGAAATGTAGATTACCTCCTTGCCTGAACATGGTAATTTACAAATGAATATAAAATACTAATATAGAACGTGAGACATTAAAGACAAAGTAATTCAAAGACGGATACAATGATAGCACTAAATTACAATTTTAAACAATCCCATTTAAGATGCAGACAGGAAATTTAAAAAATCTGATTGTATTCATTATTTATTTATTTATTAATCTCTGTGTATGTATGTATGTATGTATGTATGTATGTATGTATGTATGTATGTATGTATGTATGTATGTATGTATGTATGTATGTATGTATGTATGTATGTGTGCATGCATGCATGCATGCATGCATGCATGTATGTATGAAAGTATGCATGTATGTATGTATGTATGTATGTATGTATGTATGTATGTATGTATGTATGTATGAATGTATGTATGTATGTATGTATGTATGTATGCATGTATGTATGTATGTATGTATGTATGTATGTATGTATGTATGTATGTATGTATGTATGTATGTATGTATGTATGTATGTATGTATGTATGTATGTATGTATGTATGTATACGCAGGTAGGTAAGTTGGTAGGCAGGCTAGTATTCAGGTAGTAGGTAGTTGCTTTGTCCCAGTGATGTTCATAGTTCACAGGTATGTATGCATATATACTTGCTCATCGTTTTACCGGTCAGAAAAATAAATGTTAGGTCCACACCATAGTATAGCACCAGACAACCCAATAAAATGTTGGAAGGCAACCTCATTGCTGATAAGCAACACACGTATTGACTCAATGTGTCCTCAAGGTGTGACATATAGAGTAAACATTTGTTTTCTAAACTGCCTTCTTTACTCATTATTTGTTTATGTATTCATCTCTGTGTATGTATGTATGTATGTATGTATGTATGTATGTATGTATGTATGTATGTATGTATGTATGTATGTATGTATGTATGTATGTATGTATGTATGTATGTATGTATGTATGTATGTATGTATGTATGTATGTATGTATGTATGTATGTATGTATGTATACGTAGGTAGATAGACAGGCTAGTAGGCAGGTAGGTAGGTAGTTGCTTGTCCAACTGATGTTCATATTTATCAGTTATGTATGTATATATACTTGTTCCTCGTTCTGCCGGTCGAAAAATACATGTTTGGTGTAAAAATCGACGTGTCGCCTTCTTCCTTCTGGTCCGCACCCTTCTGGTCTACACAGAATTACAGTACCAGACGCCCCAATAAAATGTTGCAAGTCCATCTTATTCCCGATAGACGTATTGACTCACTTTGTCCTGAAGGTGTGACATATGTCTTATTTTAATCCCTTAATTAATCCCTTTTGTGTATGCTAACTTTGACTGTAACACCAATCAATGCAGATGCAGTAAACCTAGTTTATGTGCAGTATATGCTCCACAAGAGAAATGTTTTTAAAAGGTGATTCGTCAAAGATTTCGGGGAAATGATTTGATTTAAACATATTTTATTGTTAAATCATAATTATAAGACAAAGAGGTTGGACCCAAATTCTAGCAGTTTAGAATTGTCATTCCCCGACATTTCATAAATACACTCAACAAATTCAACAAGGATAAAATGAAACTAATACAATAGCTCATGATATAACAAAGCAAATTAATAGGATGTACATACATACATACATACATACATACATACATACATACATACATACATACATACATACATACATACATACATACATACATACATACACGTGTACATGGATATTTACATACATACATACATACATACATACATACATACATACGTACGTACGTACGTACGTACGTACGTACATACATACATACATACATACATACATACATACATACATACATACATACATACATACATACATACATATACATGGATAAATACATACATACATGCAAACGTTGTCATATACACATACATAGATACGTGCATGCATACACATACATACGTACATGCACATGCATGCATACCAAGATGCATATATACACTCATACATACTTATGCGTTTCCAGATACATACATGAAATGTATAGATAAATACATAGTCATAGTTCTGGTGAAAAATGAAAAGGTCTGATAAAGTTATGGAAATTTACTTATATAGGACATGCATAATTTGAAAAAGGCGATTTGAAAATGAAAATAAAGTTGAAATCTGTTGCTAAACATTACATTTTTTCAAATTCATAATATTAATCTAGAAATACACACCAAAATTGTAATATATGCTAACAACACACACAAATTAAAATTTCACTAAAATTCCTATACAGATAAGCAGAAAACTGAGAACAAAATAGTTTATTATTACGTCACTAATGGAACAAATATCTTAAATTAGCCAAACCTTATGAGAAGCGGTTGGTTCTTGTGATAAATATACTGAGTTCTTGAAACATATTGAAGTTAATTATATCACTATAATTTTTGTTTTCAGATAAAATCTCGTCTAGATCTTGAGACAAAGACACCGGTATATGTATACTTGCAACACTTAAACAGCTGCTGTTATACCCGTATTACATGACACTGTAGCCATGCAAGCCTCCAACGAATTTAAAACTTTGCATGTTGCTTTGTGTTTCTCTCGCACACCTCTATAATGTTTCATCTATTTAACCAAATCAGTTTTTAATCTAGCCAACTTTTGCCAAAAACAAAATCTACAAGCATTGTCACTCATGTTTTGCATACGTCGCTGTTGAAAGTGTAGGATATATCGATGGTAACCGGTTGTATTCACTCTGTAGATGTTGTGCTCTGCGTCGACTTTGGCGAGATAAGCCAATGATTTTCCCAGGCTTAGCCGTTTTTGGTTGTATTATTGTATGTATGACTTTACCGGACACAAGTTTATCAGCTTTCTTTGGCTTCCTTTTCAAAACAGAAATGTAATTATCCTTTGATCCAGAAGTACTAATTTCGTGTGCAGCGGCACGGTTGCACCTAAGATACACATATTCTGCTTTGCACATGCTGTGCTATTTGCCTAGCGGCAAAATGTTTGATTTATTTAGCTCCACTTTTGTTGTGTAGATGTCAATATGCTATTAGGTGCTATATTATCAACTGGCTAAAACCAAAACGTCGACTGATTAACCTTAAATTTCTTCAATACC
The DNA here is from genome assembly GCA_029931535.1 of Margaritifera margaritifera. Lineage (NCBI taxonomy): Eukaryota > Metazoa > Mollusca > Bivalvia > Unionida > Margaritiferidae > Margaritifera > Margaritifera margaritifera. The sequence continues at coordinate 2,601,087 of JAQPZY010001406.1, read as the reverse complement.
TTTGCTTGACGGTTGGCCAATTGTATATCTCAATAGCTTTTTTAAAAGCATACTATAGGACACAATAAGAGCAGTGTGTGATGCTGCCTGATACATTGTGTTAGTATTGTTTTCTGTGTCGGTCTACTTGTGTGTGCAACTAAACTCTGCGTTATTTATTGCCCCAGAAGATTAAAGCTTGTAGCCACATACGTTTGATTTTTATTTCCTCTAACAATATTAACAGTGAAATGGCATGTATTATCAAGGAGTTGATTGTGAACAGAGTGAAAATCGAATAATTAGTCTTACAGCATCTCCAATGCCAATGTTTGCTGGTGGCCCTTCTGGTATATTAAGCGCCTTCTTCCGGAGCCTTATGGAGGATACTGAGAGCAGATTTAATTGATGCAAGGTAAATAAAGTTAATAATGTTTCTTTCGTTTCTGTCTACATGTATCTATAATGTAAAACCCGTGGTATTTGATCAAAGAAAAGTTGAAGCGTTTCAGAGATCGGGTTAGGCAAAATCTTGTCATGTTGAATTATGCACAATTTTTTATTTTAGTCTTTAGTGGTGTTGGTTTTTTCTGTAACTAATGTTATGTTTTGCACAGATTAGCCATTTAGTCAGCTTTTAAACTATACACAACTTTGCTTAAGACCAAATGAACTACATTCCTAAGACAGCTACACCCTCACCTATGATACTGTTTGAGCTTGTATAATATTTAGCACGTAGTTTGCGTGCAGCGAAGATGAAACCTGTTTTGTTTTAGAGCATTCCTATTATTTCTTCAAATGTTCAGCTTTGGTGTGTTTTAGTTCATGCGAACGTTTTCCAAGTTCAACTAAAACTTTGATCTTTCCGATTTGTAAAGTAACCTTTCAGGTTTGTTGCCAACATTGCTTTCGTTTTTATTTTCGCCTTACATTTATTTGCAAAGGATTTTGGAAGTTTAGAGCGATACAACTCATATTTCAATGTTACTTTAAGTATTTTCAAATTTAACTGGGAAAAATAGATTAAAATCTCCACAATGTGAAGAAGAAAACAAAATTACTGACTTTTACGAACCTAATAGTTATAATTTTCAAACGTCCCAAAACATACACAAAGTTTAATAAAAAGAGAGTAGAGAAAACAAAGAGTGATGGAATGAATAAGCAGGAGAAAACTACAATAAATATCTATGGGAAGTTGAGGCAAATTAAGACAAAAAATATAGTTTCACAAGTAATGAGGCAAAACTTAAAATCAGAGATTTTAGGTGTTCCATTTACTGAATTCTGTCATAGATGGATAATCGTCACGAAATCGCAATGTGTTAGTGAATATGATTCAGACAATAATAACGTTATACAATGTTCATTGTTTGACCTATTAGATTCAAATCAACAAAGAAAATGTTTCCGTTGATCAAACATTAGGTGTTTATTGCTATTAAAGACAGAGCAACCATTTAAATTCCATCAATGAAATATATACAGGAACATAATATAAAAGTTGATCATTCAGAATGGCACACCTTATGACTAAGGAAATGTAGAGAAGTCTAGTCTAGTTTGTTTTCATTATCAACTTCAATGCGTGATAGACAGACACTGCAACAATTAGAGTTCTTGTATCAATGCTTGTCAGATGTACAAATGCATCAACAACAAACCATCCAGTACACATTATTTACAAAACATTCCCCTTCCCCCGACTGTGTATTTGTCTTTTTTTCTGGTGCTTTACATTGCATTCTTCTCCGAAGGAGAGGTACCCTGAAAGGACAACGGCGAGGTATGCCCTTGGAATTTTCCCCCCGACTTTTTCAGAGGAATATATATTATAATGTAATAAAACCTGTACTCAGTGCAGATAAAGGCAAACTCAGCCTACATCCTGTAAAGTATATGATACTAGTTGATATCACGCAATCATCAAAATTCATTAAATTAGATTATCACTCGGATTAAAATCTGCTAGTCAGTGATATCGCAGTAAAAAATATACAACATCTGACAATGATTTGGAAATTTTAACAGTTCCGGCATTGAGAAAGATATATATACACACACACACACACACACACACACACACACACACACACACACACACATATATATATATATATATATATATATATATATATATATATATATATATATATATATATATATATTATATATATATATAGATCACACACACACAAATAAAGGTAAGCTTTTTTGGAGGATGGAAATTCGCTGTATCGTATGTGTTTACTTCAAATTGTTCATGTAGCTTTAAGTTCTCTGGAAAGGTTTCATCACACATATTGTCTTAGGCGAGATCATTCGTTTCAGTATAAAGTGCCCACCGAACTGCAATACCGTAACTTTGTGCTATTATTAGTACGCCTACCTCCTTCGTGGGAAGGGTACTAATTCGATCCGATATCTATCAATGGAACAGCCGGGTATGATTCACACCCGGGTGTTTCCTGCAACACTTTCACTTATGTTCGTAACAATGCATACCTACTATTACGAACCGAAGTTCCTTAGTTTTATCCACCTAAAAACAAATGCAAGGTCTTACCAAAGACGACTCTAAGTATCCTTTAACCAATTGAAGAATAATAGGCCGCCATTTTGATCAAACATCTGGACTTAGATCCCAATATTTTTTCCTATATAGTCGTTACATTTGTTTGTTAGTAATGAACTCCCCAGTGTGTCCCAATCCTAAGCATGTGTTAATCTAAAGTATCTTCAAAGTTGAAGTCATGATGAAGTTCTTGTCATAGATTATCTGTCATTTTTGGAGAGGCTGGAGTGTAAACAAAACCAAGTGCAGTGAGTAACAGATTTCACTTCAAGACCAGCAACAATGTATCTAATTAATTACTGTGCACTGTCATCAAAATACACACAGACAACCACACCATACTGCTCATATTTTAAAAATGAGCAATTTCCTTTAAATCAATAGCAAGAATGCCTGAATCTAATTCATGCATAACCACCAAAATGAGAGAGGAAAAATACTCTAAAAATAGACATTCATCGGTACTGATCCCGAGTCCTATCAGGCCTACTTATTTATGGCCGAATTTAGTCAAACTCTTCTGTTGTAACTTTACTCACGAAGTGTTTTTGATTTTCATTGCAAACAAGGTGTGTGACAATTGTCACGAAGTGTGTAACGTTGGTGTTCCACAGGGTGCAAGTTATCAAGCAAGTGTTTTTGAGATGCCACAACTAAATTTGCTATATCTGCCTTAATTATATGAATTTTTCAATGCAGTAAAACATAATTGTAATATAAGATAATTTCTATCTGAAAAATGTTTGAAATATAAAAACAATCATAAATTGAATCTTAATAGAATTTTTAATGCAAAGTTAAATGTAGTAAAATAATTTTTAATATAAAATAAAATTTTCATCAAAATTTAAAAAATGAAACTGACAATTTTTAGACAGCAAAGTTCACTAATGAATGGTATTTAAAACAAGATTTAGCTTGGGTCTGTATATCTTATAACATTATTTCCAGGGGTAATGAATTTAGATAGCTCACAGAGATTTGTACAGCAATTTGCAATATGCCTGTTCAAATGTATATAGGAGTACACACTAAAGAAACAATGACGAGCGCTGAGTTCCAGATGTACTGTGTCAGGTACTCAGCCAGTTAGTATAAATGATAGTGTGCACTCAAATAGCTTCATATATTCTCCATTTTATAATTGTGCTGACCCCTTTTATTTACTGCCATCGTATTTTTGAGTAAGTTATATTTGAGGAAATTTTCACATCTGGTCTGTTCAGGATTCATTTCTGTATTTAGTATTGACCACTCAAAGTGCTTAATGTGTAGATCTTCAGTTTGACAATCAGAACTAATCGTGAATATACAAATTCATACATTAAACATAGTTTAGAAAAAAAAGGAGAAAAAAATACCATCGTACACAACTTATTTTTAAAAGCCTGGTATAGGAAACACAATTTATTTTTGTTACTTGGCCTTATAATTCGTGCATTTGCTAATATAGTCTACCAAGTTCCTTTCGTTCGGTATAATTAAATCTATAGTTGAATTCAAATATCATAACAAATGGTACCTCATACTACATCTGGAAATAATAGCTTCACTAACTGAACTCCTAGTACAGGAGCTTTAATAATTTCACAACACTCTTTTCCCCATTAACGTGGACACTATATATTCATCTCACCTTTAAAGGGTCAAGGATCTCATAGTGTTAAAATTGCCGCCATGTTGTCAAATGGTTTTGCAGGGGTGCACAGGGTCCAACCTCCAACTGATTTATGGTCAATAATTGTTTCAATGATTTGTCTTGAACATTTTCTTTAGATTTTTAACAAGTTTTCTTTTCTCTTGAAGACTCTTTTATCTATTGCTGAAGAAAGCTATTTGCTTGCAAATTAAGTAGCATGTGAGTATTCAAGAAAGGCCATGCCACAAATTTAGTATTCAAATTAATTAGGAAAAGAACAACTCCTTTATTCATTTTTCTGAACATTTTGCAAAAATATGTTTTTCGATGCAGTACCAGTTACCATTCACAATGTAATTTTAAAACAACTATAGTCAGCTTCATATCCATTATGAATCGTACCCCACCTTCTATCACTAAAACTATTTACCTGGCACACATATACAATTTAGCTGATAATTGTTTTTTCACTACATATCTTACAAATTTCAAACTATACATTGCTCCATTCAAGTGAACGGTAAATACAATGTGAAATCTATTCTTTTGTTTTTTTAGACCGAGCAGCTTAATGCACATAATGAGATGCAGGGCTATCACGTAGACCCTCGCGCAGACAAAAAGAAAACGCTAGTGCGTATATACTGCATACAGTGTTGCATTTAGGATCCGAAGGGCAGGGATCACTGTGTCCCCCACTCTTCAAATTTGAGGAGTAGACAAAATGTTAAAGAGACAAAGGAAAAGTGTTGTACATAATGCAGTATTAGTGCATAAAAATAGATAATCGTATTTGCTGAGAGATCTGCCACCTTAACATTGTCGTCTGCACTGTACTATCATATTTTCCATGTTTATTGTTATTTGATATGAAAAGGTGGAAGGAATTACTTGGGTGCACCAATACCGAGGACTTCAGGATAGTATATTGCTTGCCAGACCAGCTTAGGCCCATAGCGTAAATATATCTAACCATATGGCTCCCTGTTAGACCCTACTAACAGGGAAACTCCCTCTTTATGGAAATACATTTTGGCAATATTCCGTAACCCCCACCCCCATCCCTATAATTGGATCAAGTCCCTAGTTCAATCAAATATAACCACCTGGCCAAAATCATACAAGGTCATAGTAAAGCAATCACACCCTTATTCTACAGGATATTAATCTGAAAGGGTTCAACTTTACAGCTTAGCCGAGGCAATTACTTTACTCTGAACAACGACTTTTGCTTAAAGCATCTAGTCTCCATCCGGACACAATTGCCAGATTGCCAGTTAGCAAAATATTGGCACTAACACCGCTACTTAAGATAGATAAGATAAGTTAAGATTTATTTATAGTTGGGATAATTTAACAACGCCCCGAACACCCCAACTCCCAACCCCCCCAACCCCCAAAAATAATTCACATAAGCTCTATTGAGCTTTTTACCGACACGACACAAAAAACAATAACGACATTAAATCAAGCACGATTTACAAGACATACAAATACAGCACAGTACATAAATACAATGGGATAAAGAACATTTGGTATATCCTAAAATACAAACAAGCATAGCATTTTAAAAAGGCAGTAATTAAAAGCGAATTTAGTATTTGGGCAACTAAAAGAAAAACAATAATTACGCCACCCCACAGGTTAGGATCTGAAGGATGCAAAAAAGCCTAGGTAACTTAAAATTATAGATTGAAATCTAAATTAAAATTAAATTAAAAGCAAAAGAACCAATTTACGATTGCAAACATGCTGAGATGCAAAATATGCCTTACTTAAAAAAAGAAAGGAGCTAACAGTAGGATATTTGGAGGTGCATAAGACCAGGACAGTAAAACAAAACGGTAACACATATATTGTTGTCGTCATCATGGCAGGAAAGTTGATGAGGGAGGATAAACCTAATGATCTAAATGAGTTAAATTTGATTTGTCTCTAAAGTGATTAGGTAGCTCATTCCATAGAATGGCAGCTGTATATCTAAAAGATTTTTTGCCATATGTTTAGGTTTTAGTTGTTGGGATATCTAAAATATTTGAATATCTAAAATTGTATTTATTGTGTTTAAAACATATTAAATCATCCAAACATTTATGTGCACATTTATTCAGAATTTTAAAAGTCTCTAGAGCCATAGTGCTAAGTCTGCAAAACTTCACGGTTGGCATTTTGGTCGTAAGAAAGTGTTTATGATAACTGCTTGTATAGTCATCATACACAAATCTCAGATCATGATCTTGTATTTGTTCAAGTTTTGTTGCGTTCATATCACTGCAGAAATGCCTCGCTAAGAGATAGATGTTGAATTGGGAAGGATAAATGTATGTAAAATTGTCAAAGTATTGAGTCTAGTTAACTTCTGACCAATATATTTTAAGACAGTTAGTTTCTTTACATGTGAATCAAATTGCAGTTGATAGCCAATGCCAATTTCTAGCAATTTAACAATTTCTTCACAGTTTATGACTGCACTGCTTATTCTAAGTACAGGTTTCATACTGAATGTCTTTTAATTCAAATCTAGTGCTTGAAACTTTCAGTTTTGGCTTGCATTTTATTTGCAGTGAACAAGTTAATCAGATTGTTGAACTCTATTTCAATTGTCAAGCAGAGTGGCAAAGTCCGGTGAGGAAAAGGACACAGTGATATCATCAGAATAGTTATACAGAGATCCATATTTAATAAACTAAAACATATCATTGATAAAAACATTAAAGAGGATTTACCCATGAGGAAGCCCTTTTTGAATTTCCGTCCAGCTACTCAAGACACCCTGCATCTTATTTTACTGCTTTCGATTTGACAGATAGTTCAGTACGATAAATCCTTAGCTTGCAAATGAGAGAATCTTGAAAGAGACAGTCGAAAGTCTTAGATAAATCCATCAGAACTGCAGCTACATATTTGTTTTCATCAAGAGCCTTTTTCAAGTCTTCAAGTAAACGTAATAGAGTAGTCTGTCATCAATGACCTTTACGAAAAGCACCAAAATATGTGTTAAAATGTTCTAAAATAATCATGCTAACTGGATCTCAATTGATTTCTCAAACAGTTTGGATATGATGGGTAGAATGCTGACAGGTCTATAGTTACTTTTATCAAAAGGATTGTTCTGTTTGATAATCGGAACTACTTAAGTTTCATTCAGAGGATCAGGAAAAATATTTGACTGTAAAGTTTTGTTATTAGATTTGTAACATGGCAAGAAGGATTGGTACCCCAGCTTAAAATAGTTTGACTCGAATTGAATCCCCCCCCCCCCCCCGCAGTAGCTTTTTTTGAATTCCAACCGCTAATATTTTATACATTTCTTCTTGGTTAATCTGGTTAAATTCAAAAACTGTATCTATGTTACTATTGTCCTTAATAGCCTTGATTCTTTGATGAGTTCAAGGGTCCAAAGAAACATCCTTGTCAATGTCTCATGCCACATTTACATACAAATTATTGAATACTTCACATATATCCCTGGTATTGTTTAAGATTGTTGTACCTTCAACAAGAATGATCTTATATTTTACCATTATAACATTTATTAGAAAAATACGAAGTAATAGTTGACCACAAGTTCCAAGATTTAATACCCCCAGCACATGTTGCTAAAAAGAATGTTCTCAGAGGCTGATTTTTTAATTTGTTTACCAAATTTCTCTGTTTTCTAGACTTTTCGCATGCTTTGCATGATCTGTACCGAGTGTATTTTGTAAACATCATATGCTTACCATATATAGCTTTCTTAGTTCTCTGTTCATATATGGTAATGGTTTCCTACGTGGACATGTAGGTTGTATTGGAGTATGTTTGTCTGTAACATTTAACAGAACTCTTTCAAAATTTAACGCAGTCAGAGTTGACAGATTCTGAGTCAATACTTGCAGACAGAACAATAAATGGTACATTGTGTAAATCATTTTCAAAGTCATTCACATAAAAAGTTGTGAAACTTCTATAAAAAAGTTTTATTCTGGTTTCAGAATGCACAGTGTGTATTAGCTGAGTAAAAAACATATTATGTTGTTGTTGTTGTTATGGGTGCAACGCCATTTTTCAGCACATGATAGGCCATAATTGGCGGCCAGTATATTTGTTGGAGGAGGAACCCGGAAAACCCACGGGAAGGACCACGGACCCACGGAACCATATTATGAAAATCACTAATTTCAGTAAACAGATTATAAGTATGCATACATTGGCTTTGTATATTTGTAAGCATTAGATCAACACAAGATGAATTACACACATTCTTAAGATATTTATCTTCTCTAATATACCACATATATCACATAGGCAACTAGATGTTGAAAGATCCTGCATATCAAAATTTAGGTCACTAATGGTAATAAGGTTTTCACATTTTACCAGACTTTTGTCAAGCGTTTTTGAAAAATTATCCGAAAATAGTTTTTCATTCATTAATGGAAGCCTGTACAAATAATAGACTAGCCATTTAGTCTTATTTAGATAACGTTCATAAATAATGTGTTCCATGTACTCAGATCCTAGTTCCTCCATTCTGCCCCGGGATATCTGAACGAATAAATGACATAATCCCACCACCATTAACAGTGCGATCCCGTCTCTCAAGTTTGTACCCATCAACATAAAGAAAAAAGAATCAAGTTTGAATCGAATTTCTCTAAACTTGTTATCTTACTCTCGAAGACTAATGCAAATATCTTGCTTGGTTGGGACTGCATCCTAAAGTATGTTATGCTGTATCGGTACGGGGAGACTACGTGTGTTGATATTGCAAACAAAACATAAGTCTTAGTCCTCCTCAATACAGGAATCTATAAAAACTGGTATACTGCTTCACTGTGCATGCTTAAAGAACTGGTTGTGATTCTTGCGTCGATGGATTTTATGCGACAAACTCACTGTCTCAAAATCATACTACACCGTTACCTCGTTAAACGCAGAGATCATTCTTATCTGAATATAACACTTCATTCCACAGTACTTAGAAAGGAATCCATAACTATGTCCTGGAACAGACAGAAGTTACATTATTCAGTGTCTCCATACGGCTCATTATTTACATACATAGAATATAAGTCTGTCATCTTAAACGAAGCATATTTCCAAAAATTATAGATACGTTACATATACATAAAAGAATATCTCGACTTCCAATCCAAATTCTACACGTGATAATCATTTTATAACCAACCGATTTTTTGGGGGGCGGTGGCAACAAAAACAACGTCAAAATATTAGGGAGACAAGATTGTGTTGCCCTTTGTCTTCTGTCCCCCGAATGCACTATTTATAATGATGAATTGTCTCCCTATTGCGATATATATATATATATATATATATATATACATTTATATACACGTGAGTGCCGATCCAAATATTTTGAATACAAAAATAAAGTTATATATATATATATATATATATATATAGAGAGAGAGAGAGAGAGAGAGAGAGAGAGAGAGAGAGAGAGAGAGAGAGAGAGTTTTACGGCACAATCAATAAAAAAGGTTGGTCATATAGATCTATCTGCAATACCATACCAATATAAATATATATACTTCATTTAGCACGTGTGCATCTGGTAACGATATAAACCTTAGTTACTAAGCAATGTTGATTTCTAACCGTTACTTTTGATTGCTGTTTTCATTTAAGATATTCAAACTAATGTATAAATGACGCTGCGATTATGCAAACAAAAAGACAATTAAAAATCAAGCAACTTCGCTTTGTTATTATGTCTTTTTGAGCAAGAAGAAAGTGTTTGGTATCATGGGCATGTGGCCTAATAAAGTTTTCGCAACTAACGCGTAATTTTTGATAGAAAAATTCCCAATAACTGAGGTATTTGGAAATAAATTGACGTTTTTCTTCGTTCGATAATTGCCGTATGCAATCATAGATTAAGAAGGCCGTAGTCATATTAACAATATCTGGAACATTTCTGTATGATGTTTGCACCGAATCTCCAAACTGACAGGCGAGATAAATTTGTCCTGACAAATGTTGATGTTATAGTTCACTTGAAAGTTTATTCGATAATTAGTGACAATTTATGGACACGCTCGTGTCCTTCGAAATATAAATAACAAGAAGGGAAAGACATGTAAATTGTCCAAAATTTTGATGGTGATACCTTTATATAAAACAGTATACATTCACTATGTTAACACTAAATATTACGTTTTTACTCGTTAAACTGACGCTGAAACCTACCAGGTAATAAGAACGTTTTAAATGTGTCGGTCAGTCCCACGCACATACAAATATTATAAATGTAGCGACGATCAAACCAAGAATAGTGTATAGATCTGAGGGCATGCTTTTATATATGTATGTGCATACGAAAGTAGTTAGGTTATGCTTGTAGAAGTGTATGTAGGTATCTATGTGCATGTTAAATTTTACAGAGAGCAACATAAAGTTATTAATGATACTATTACTACTATTGTTAGAATTAATATTATAAATCTATTGAGTTATGCTGACAAAGTGTTTGTTCATAATGTAATGTATCTAATTAAAATGTGTCTTTTGCTGGATGCACCGGGTGTACTAAAGTCTTGACAACAATGGTACAGATATAGTTATCTAGCAAAAACATGGGTATAAAGACACACAGCTTTGATCAGACCAGGAAAATAGAAAAAACAAATTATCAAATCAACTCAACCATAGCAGTATTTACAAGATGAATTGTAATAAATCATTTGCTTAATTGATTTTTTTTTGTGTTGTATGGCACATAAAAACATGAAGGATAAAGCGTGCCAAGGCATTCGCAGTAAAGTGCCTTGCCCACGGAAAGACCATGGCAGCCGGTAAGAGCTGCTCCATTGTAGGATTTGAAACATCACCCTTTTTGTAGCGATTCCAGTAATCTGAAAGATGAGCCACCGCTTCCTTTCCTTTGGCTTGAGTAAATACAATACTTGTTGATATTATTTTAGATATATCTGGTATCACTGATGTCATTGTTGTTTTAGGTGGTGTAGATGGCCTTACGGTCTTTGTTGGTTATGCCGAGCTTGATTTTTTTTCTGTACCTTTATCCGCTGGTGCAGTCTTCGAAAAACAAGTCATGATGAATTCATGTTTTGTGCATGTAATGTGCTTGAATCATATTATGCCAATAAATTACTTGAGAAAAATGTCCCTAGGTCCGTTTTTGTCTGAAAGATTTTAAGTGTGCTATGCTAATATACTGTGTACGTTACATACAAAAACAATAAAGACAATAAATCAGGCAGTAGCTGAGTTAGGTAAACATCCCAAAATTTGAAAGAGGTTTTAATTTGATTTTGCGATGTTTGACATGATTTTAGCGTGGTTTCTAAAATTAATAAATTTAGAGATAACAGACAATTAACTATGTTTAAAGGTGTTTTTAAACAAGTGAAAAGTGTGTGGCTCCATAAGCATGTGGCCTAATATAAATTTCGCATCTAAGACTAAGGTGCTTTGAGAGCATAATTTCTCTATGCAAATCTAAATTGATCCCAAAATGAGAAAAGCTGATGCATTTTGCTGAAGTCGACGAGTACAAAATTGCAATGATGTTGATTGTGATTATTATATTTTTCAAACTTTGTTATTATTAATATCCTCAAACTGTGGGATATGTTAGAGAGTGGTCCGCAAATGTGCACAACGTGTACAAAACGGTTCTGGAATTTGGATAATTTCCTTATTGCGGAGTTTGTGATGGAGGGGACACTCATGCATTTATGCCTAAAGGGGCTTGTGATAAATGAGAAAAGCTTGGGGATAACGCTTTGCTGCAAACTTCTATTTGTTTCTTGGCTTTCAAAACTTACCGTAGGATTTTAAAAATTCATATACATTAATATACAGGCTTTAAAATCAGTTTATCCTTTTGAACCCCATGAAATATGAGAAATAGGCCAATACAGAGAAAAATGGAAATCATACTTCTTCACATCATGAGCTATACTATGTATACACTAATCCATCCAATCCATCCAATAGCATATATATATATACATATATATATATATATATATATATATATATATATATATATATATATATCCCTTTTGCATTATGCATTATAATCACGGATGCTCTTCAGTTAGGTACATTATATTTTCAAATTGTGTTTGTAAATACATAATTTGACATCATTATTAAGTACCTTGCGTCATATTGTATAGGTTGGACTGAAAATGAAGTAAGTAGAATACTCTCAGTACATAGACAGCAAGCAAAAACAGAATGGTTTCGGGTTACTCTATGTATATAAAAATCTACATCACTTTTCAGGAGGAAATTTCGAAGTCCTCCCCTTATATCAATTATTTAATGATACTTAATATTTAACAGAACATAAACATTATTGTACATGCACTCTAAAACCAGACTTTAATTGTTCTAACTAATTGCTCCATATTCATGATAAATTAAAATGTGATTCTTACAGTTCTATAACATAACCGTAAGAATAAGCTATATAGAATGAATTAAAAAAATAGTTTATTTTTAAATTTGTATGAACCCCTTATGCATTGGCTCTATCTTTCTTCTAATTCGTCATCGTCTTGACTTGAAATATTTGAAAACGAAGTATCTACTGTTTCTAACTCTAGCTTAGAACTTTTGAATTGAAGTTAATAGATCACATATAATCTTCGCACCCTATATTTATATTCGACACATTGGTCCCAATATATTGTGTTGACCAATATTTAATTTGTGTAACAAAAACAAGTTCTGGAAACAACTCGGTGTGTGTGTGTGTGTGTGTGTGTGTGTGTGTGTGTGTGTGTGTGTGTGTGTGTGTGTGTGTGTGTGTGTGTGTGTGTGTGTGTGTGTGTGAAAGAGAGAGAGAGAGAGAGAGAGAGAGAGAGAGAGAGAATGCGAGCGATACTCATATATACATGTTTATTTCCATTATGAAATACACTAGAATTCGAGGTGACTATTCAAGTATAAATGAGGCGAACGTTCTAGTCAACTGTACGTCACGATTTGCTTTATAAGCTTTGGCTTTGCTAATTTTAAAGATAATACCTACTTTGTATATAAAACACTTCCATGACAAAATTTTCGTCATACAATTTTAAATCAGATATCTGTGAAATTCGAACAATTGTAAACTTTCACAGACATGTATATCAACGCACTTCAGGCTTGTTCTTTGAACAAGTTGTTCTTGTATGGCAAGCAACACACATTCGGCCTTTCTTAAGATCTTTGGACAAATAAAAGCTCAGAATATTTCCTGCACATCTATGACTGTCCAGCAGTAAGATTGCACAGAGCTGCATGCGTGCTAAAATAAACTACGTGAATTCACACATTACAGCACCTTTCAAGAATGTTTCAAGAATATCCACTAAAATGGTACAGAGGAAAAATAAACCAATGTTTTGCACATACACCAACCATATATCTAGCCTATACAGCTTCATTATTATCGTCCAAGCTGTGTGAAAGAATAAGCGAAAACAACCTGACTTCCCAAATACCATCGTCTTTACACTTTTTCCAGACATTTCGCCCAAAGTGGGCAAGAGGAATAAGTAAAACCGTATGGCGCGTTTGCATGAACAAAAATGTAGCATTTAAAGTTTCAAAATAATCCTATAAGCAGTATGATAGATGGGGAGCTAAAAACTCCGAATAGAAGCTTTTTCGATAATTTCCAAGCAATTCTCCCGGAGGAAAAAAGGTAACCCTTATCGAACATTCAACCACATATCTAGCATGCAAAGTTTCAATAAACCGATCCAAACGGTGGGTTAGGCGCATTGCTGACGAACCAAGTACAAAACAAAAAGTGTACAATCTTTCAATTTTTTTATATACAAAAATGGGGTAGAGGATAAAAGATAAAGCCAAAAAAATGATTGAACATTAACACACAACTCTCTCTCTTTCTCTGTGTCTGTCTCTGTTTGTCTTTCTCTATATCTCTCTCTCTTTCTCACAAACACACACACACACACACATATATATATATATATATATATATATATATATATATATATATATTGTCCACATGGACTCTATTCCCAAAATGACCCATGTTTTTACAATCTTTCAGACTATGACTCCGAAAAATGGTCCACACACATATATATATATATAGTGTAGACAATTTCATTAAAATCCTCAATGAAGTGTAAGAAGAGAGTAGTTTATGAACTCTAATCCCCAAATACCCGCATTTGGTAATTTTCAAAGCAAGTCTCTGAACAATGGAAAAGTGAAATCTAATTGCATATCTACACCAACGACATGTCTAACATACAGTGTTTCAATAAAATCCTCAAAGGGGTGTGGGAGTAGAAGTGCTGATGAAATCAGTTCTCAAAATATCCATCTGTTTACAATTTGTCAAATAAATGCCCCAGAATGGGCCAGAAGAAAAAAGTAAAACCTTACAGCGAATCCACACCCATCCACATATCTAGCTTCCAAGGTTTCAATACAATGCACCAAGCGGTGTGGAAGGTGGTGAAAACAACGACTAATTAAATTTCCAAAATACCCCGTTTTGATTTTTTTCAAACAATTTGATAAAAAAGGGCCATATGAAAAAGTTAAACCTTATTAGGCCCAAACACGTATCTGGCTTACAAAGTTTTAATAGAATTCCCCAATCTGTTTGGGAGGAGATGTGGCAAAACACTATTCCAAAAGTACCCCTTTGTGAAACTAAAGACAAAATTTCGCTCACAAATGGGCGAGAGGAAAATAGTAAAACTGTATTGCGCATCTACCTAAACCTCAGTTTTAATTTACTTCTTCAAACGGCGCGGCAGACGAGTCGATAACGATTTCAGAATGTACCTTTAAAAACGACCAAAAAGATTTTTTCCAACAAAAATGGAACAGAGTCGAAAAGTAACACGCTATTGCTCATCTACACCAACCATATACATAATCTACAAAAAATATATTAAACTTTTCAAAACAGTATGGGAGGAGTAGCACTAACAATGTCAATTTCAAAATACCCCCTTTTTAATAATTTAAAAAAATAGTCCACAAAATACCTGAAGAGGAGTGGAGTAAAACCGCGTTGCGCATCAGCACCAACCACATAGATAGCACATACAGTTTTAATAGAATCCTCCTAGCAGCGTGAAAAGAGTGATGACTAATTCAGTTTCCAAATATCCCTTTTTTAGATTTATTTTCAGAAATATTTTAAAAAATGAGGCACATGAAAAAGTCAATTAGTATTGGGTGTGTACACAAATCACAATTCTCATTTACAGAGATTCATTAAAAACCTCAAAGCGGTGTGGAGGAAAACGATGTAGAACTTAATTGCCAAGATACAAATTTTTGAAAATATTTTTAAAAAAATCCTCAAAAATCTAACCTTACCTGGCATCTGGACTAATCAAATATCTAGCTTGGAAAGCGTCAATAAAATACTCCAGGAAGTATGGAAGGAGAGGCGACGAGGAACCTAATTCCGAAATACCCAATTTCTTCAATTTGTTAAAGGAATTTCCCCAAACATAGGCCAGAGAAAGAAAGTCAAACCTTACTGAGCATCTAAACTAACCACATAGCTAATCTACAAAGTTTCATTAAAATCGTAAAGGCGGTGTTGGAGAATGTGACGACAAGCTTTGTCAAGGATGGACAGACTGCCAAATTTACGCTCGTAGGCAACGACAATATATATCCTCTTTTTGCATATATGCAGGGACATACATGTCTGTACAAAGGATGTAAAGAATGAACAACGATCCTAAGCCATGAGTTTTATTAATTGTATAGTTAGAGTCTCAAAGGTCACTCCACAGATGACATCTGTCAGTATGATGATGGGTGAGCCAAGTGATTACTCATATGTTTAAATTGTGTCGCCCCACGTACTGAAAAGGTGTCACTTACACAATGCAAACTCGTTAAAGTCAGTTTTCTCACACTCATTTAGCTTCTGCTCGACGAGTTTTGCATTTAATTTTTAAAAAATATAAAGCCGAATGTAAAACTGATGTGGGGAAAAATGACCTGACGATATAAAGGTAGCGACATATAACAACTACTTGGTATTAGGATACTTTTCGAGGTACTGATCTTTCTATGTCACACATATATCTGGAGTCTTGGATAGAAGATATAAGCCGGGACGTCATCCATCGCATTGAGATCAAGAGTCATAGATAGAGTGAAATTAAAATATGGTGAGTATTTTTGTGTATCCCTTTTTGACTAAATTTAATGTTTCAGAATTCATCAAGACATATAATTTTAAGGCAGTATGTGTTTTAATAGATCAATATTAAATCTAGATTTCTTTTTAAAATAGCTCTTGTTATGTTTATTTCGATTTTTTATTAAAAATATATATACTCTTTTAACGTTTTGATTTATTCATTAATTATTTGCTTATTCGTTTATATATGTATTAATTTATTTTTCTCAAGCTCTTATAATGTATTTTGGAAATGAAATATCATGCAAGGCTGTCAATGTTTATTTACATCTAGTTCTTCCACTGCAGATGACATAGCTCAGAAAGACAAAAAAGAAAAAAAACAAAATCCAAAAAACTGAACGAGGAAACCTTACTTGCAAAATCATTATACAGTTATCGTTGAACCATCTTCAGTTAGAAAGTCTACCTCGTCTCAGATTTCTCTTTCACACTGAGGTAATATCAAATTACAGGGTTATATGCAGCGGAAAGGGTTTAGGGTTTATCAAGTGATTATGAAATATAAATAAATGTTCTAATGATCATATATTGACAAATGAAAATAAAAAGTCTTTGGAGTCATTGAATACACAAACTACCTTAATTTACCTAGATAAAAGATGTGAGCACTTTCAGACAATATGCTTAATATATCCTGATTATTTGGTCGCAGGTAATTACAAAGCGAGTTTAATACGGTGATACTACACCTAATATTATAACTCGAAAGCAGGTAATAACGATGTTCAAATCAAGACGATAATTACATCATTTAGCAAATTATCCAAACATAGTCTCGTTATTCTTTAGCGACTAGATTATATATACAATAATAATGTCATTTTAGTCAAAACATAATAAAAATGCAAAAAATATAGACAATTATAAAAATTCCAGTTCCCAAATTGATTCTTTATGATTTAGAGGACAACACTCTTCTACAAAACTAGATTACTTTCTTTTTCGATATCAATAGTACCACGAGAACCTTTTCATGCTACTGAAAAACTTTCTGGCGAAATATTGTATTCGTTTGAAGAAAAATAATAAGCAATACTATCAGAGCTAAAATGTATCCTAGCAAAATAAAAATATCACTATGTTTAAATTCAAACAACCAAAAAACTGTTCAGGAACAAATTACATTTCTATTTTCTAGCGCTATTGAACCTAATATGTCACTATCTGAATTAGATATGAGAATATTTCAACATGTTTTAAAATTAAAACAAAAAAATCTAACATGCGTAAGAATACATCCTTTTGCACCCCATTACTACAATTAACATTCTTTAAGTACATATGTTGTCAATTTCTATTCAGGAACGAGAAATGCAAATCTATATATCAACATTTTGTCTGACACTTAAAATATGGAACCAATGAAATATTGAACTAAAAGGTCAAACACTCTTTACGAGTTCCTTTAAAGGCAACTCTCTCTCTCTCTCTCTCTCTCTCTCTCTCTCTCTCTCTCTCTTTTCCTACAAAGGCAAATCTATATCTATCATTGCGGTTTCTTATTGTTTGATGATCGCAGTAGAATTAAGATTTAGGATTAATCGTACCCTTTGAATTATATTTTGTTTTATTTTTTTCGTACATCGCCGATAATTCTATATGATGTTAATTTGTTTTTGTTCACATAAAGATGGACATATTTGTACAACTAACGATCATGAAACGAACACGCTGGGTGCGTGTTCTGTTTAGATACATTAAATATAATCGTATGCATCGTTTCCTCCAGATATATTGGGTGTCAAATATCCATCCTGGTCCTCACCTGGTGATTTGTATGATGCAGTGCAGGTGGAGATGTTACAGTATGCCCCTGGTATATTTCTGATTTCAGTGTTAACCGCTGTTTCAGGTGTCATCGGATTTACGTTGGGTTCTACGTTCTTGTCCTCCATTTGCATTCTGACAAATATGAAGACAAAGTTTTTAAAATTAAAGAAGCGTGACACACACACACACACACACACACACACACATATATATATATATATATATATATATATATCATATTAAAATATTAGAGTACATATGATTCCCAGTACATATGACATATAATATCGTATGCACTCAAGGAGAAATTGTTATATTGTTATAATCAATACAAAACGATTACTTACAATTTGAAATATTTATCATATTTGAATATCCCGTGTTGGGCAATACGTGGTCTTTAAAATTCCTCCAGGGTTTTTAGTTATGTGAATCGGAGAATCTATGTCAAATACAATCTACATATCTGATAGCCTGGATTATAAAGTGTGAAAAAGAAAAACATAGATTCATACCATTATTTTTTTGTATAATGTAATAATCTAAATGCATTTGTCCTGTTCATACCATGAAAAGTATTAAAGCACAGACTGATTGACACTGATAGCGTGGATTTGTTGTCAAGCATATGTAAATTAACGTTACAATCAAATGTTATAAATATGCAGAACATTTAATGCCGCTGCCAATGTTTACTCTGATATGAACATGTTAAAATAGAGCTAATATATCTCGTCTATCAGTTTTCGCCTTTTATTGCATGAAAGAAAAATGTGCATCGTTATACAAAAACTTGCACAAAACAAGATGACAGTAAGGTTAGCATTGCTGGCAATTGCTTACCTACCTTGTCAGAACGATAAGAAAGCACATATATATTTCATATATCATGTATATAACCACATTATAGTTCGGACGATATAGGTATCTTAAACCAAAATACAATGCTCCAATTTCATGTATCCACTAAAATAATGCAAGATATAAACCTTCTATGTAACATATAAACAGTTTTATTTTACAGAAAGGGACTGACAAGGCCATTTTCTAACGTTTGGGCTAAGCAAGTTTAAGACAGATATTGCATAATCACATGGTTAGTTTCAATTGATTAAACAGTAAACACATTAATACACGATAGATCTAGCATTTGCACTCTTGTGTATAATGAACAGACAAAGATGCCGTCGTCATGACGAAATATGTATTTATTATAGGCTAACAAGAAGAGTTAACGATTGGAATGTGTTAACAGGATTTACATATGTAAGTCGTTATATTGCGTCAGCATGTCGTCTTGCATGGAGTAAGACTACATACACGTATCAATTTGATATCATGTCTATATAATCGTTCCGAAACATTGCAATTGGTGACTCGACTTGCACTCAAAATGTCTTTCAAATGGTACAAATAAGTAGAAATTTTACACTTTGAATGAATTTTTGGGGCAGTGTTAAAAGACGTTAAAACTGGTAATAAATACAATAAATACACAATTCTAGAAACATAATAGCAGTTTAAAAATGTTACATAAGTGGAACTATGGGTCAACAAAAATACCTTTCTGTATGATCTTTTATTAGAATACACATATTAAGACCTATTATACCTCAGAAATAGGGTGCTGGCATTGTACATGTAGAATGTGAAGGAGATAATGTCTTCAAATCATGCTCACAAGATGCATGTTATGTAATAAATATTATTCGAGTTGACCATGGCATAACAACTGTACCAAGAAAAGTCAAACGGACAGGACATCCGTATGGGACTTAAAGTGGTACAACCTGTCTTTTTATATTGTGCACAGTGGATACAACATTGTTTTCTTATATCTTACCTTCGGATCTTTCGAATAAAATAGACATTCAAGAGTACAGTGATGACAAGTAGACTCGAAACTGAGCCGACAACAGCAAGGAAAACGGTAAGTTCTACAGTCGATCCTGAAAAAGAAACAAATATAACATGAGTATAATCGATACTTGAGCTTGTACCGTCACAGAAAACCATAGCTACATGTAGACAAATGCCTAAAATCGAGGCACCAGACATGTGATAACAAACCTGATAGATGATGTTTAGGAACATTGGTGTATAGAGACATACAATACAAAAGCGGATAAAAAGTATCTGAAAACTCTGGGATTTTTAGGGCATAAATGTGGTCAAATACATTTTAGGCAACTAACGCTAATGTGCCTTAGGCATATAATGCTTTTTAGCAAAGAAAAATTTATAAATACTGCCCAGTAACTGGTGAATTTTGTTGAAGTCACTTAACACTAAGTGGCAACGATCATGAATCTGTGACATTCATTGTAGCATTATTGAATTCAATCGTTCGGTTCAGAAATGGGTTATGAGCCTGTACCAGCATAAGTGCATATTCATTTATCATGATAAAGACAGAGAATGGTGGTGTGATAATACTATTTCATGGTAATACATTACTTGACTATTTGATGTTAATACGGTTTCACACATAGCTAACTTGGTTTTCCGATATTCACAGAGATTCATTATTTTCCCCGACATTTAAGCCTTAAATATGTCATCGCAATCTTCAAGTGCATCATTAGAAAATGAACGATTGGAATTGCTTTCACCCTTTCGTGCTTTTATAAGTAATATTTTTCAAACGTAATTAGTATAGCTGAGAAACAACAATGTTGCACAACTCCTCCGCAACCGTTTTAAATAGATATTTCAAGCCTTGCAATGTGATTGGGAGTCGTAGTCCCTGGATGTGCACAGTTGTTAACTGAGAAAAGCTTTGGGATAAGACTTTTTTGTTATTTTTTTTTTATTTCATTGAATATATCCATTGTTCTTCATCACAACTCTCCATTAGAATTCATCACAACTCTCCAACTCTCCATTGTTCTTCATCACAACTCTCCATTAGAATTATTTTATAGATTAGGATCCGACATGTGTATTATTGTTGTTGGTGGTAGTGATGCTATTTTGATGTTGTTGTTTTAGTTAACCGTAAATAAAATTTACGAACAGTTGATATCCTCGTTCACAGACCACGATTGTCATATTAACCAGGGTTCACACATCACCTTTCCGATTATAGGGCTAGAGCTTGTGGCATTGTAGAACTTGTTTTAACTAAATGTTAAAAAGAAGTGATAGTCGAAGTATGTTGGTTGTTGCTTGCTGAAAGAGCACACAGTTGTAAACGTCTCTTCGTGTGATATTCTGTAGCATATTATCAACAAATGTGCATTTTGATACTTTTCTAAAATGACGCTGCTGTCCTAATGGTTAAACACTTGGATATTTTCCCTCTATAACATACTCAACTTGAATTTGTAATAACGTCGTTATTTTTCATACAATATGCCTGAAGCTCTCAAGATGAACTGAACATGTGTCTCTTATAAATTATGTGTGGACACCTCACAGAAATCTCCTAGAATATGAGAGACGCTCCCCCTTTTTCTGAAATCTAAATGATTGTATGTCTGTTTTGCCTGTCCTATCCCAGGCGTTTATGTGTATTGGGTATTCTCTAAAACCAACATAGAATTTCCATTGGGTCATTCTTTGTTTTGTTTTGGCTGCTATATTATGTTGAATTGAATCCCATACTATTCTATCAAGAAGATTGAAATGTTTTGCAAAATTGTGGAATATTGGTCTCGTAGTCCACCTATATCATCCACGTGGGTGAGATTGCTTTTCTGATATATATATATATATATATATATATATATATATATATATATATATATATATATATATATATATATATATATATATATATATATATATATATATATATATATATATGTTTCTCTACCCCTACCTTAGGTTACTACGAGTGGTAAAGACTAACTTTCCTTTGTGTGACCTTTGCCCTAATATCTATTATACAGTGTTGATATCCTCTTTTTTGTGCGATGCTTTGAAGTGTGCATATTTGGTGTTTGCAATAGTTATCTCTGTCTTCTTGTCAGAGGTCAGGCACGAAAGGGATCATATTATTTCAAGTTGTATATTGGTATACTTGCCCACATTCAAAACAGTGAGTTAGGTGCATGTCTTTATGTTTGCTGTGAACAGGATAGTGTTTTAGAGAGGCATATGCATTCTAGTTTTTCTTTTCATTTATATTCACCTTTTTGTTCTTGTATTGATTGTGCTTATGGGTTATGTCTTCTCTCTGTCTTGTATATAATATTTTTGCGTACCGAATATTTATTAGATCTGTGTTAGTTTGGTGTTCCCTTTCTGGTGATGTTAAAGTGCTAATTCAATTTCTGTTTAGAAATAAATGTTAGTGTTGAATATTACAGTACAATAAAGAAAGACCTATAGGCGAGTCTGACTCATTCATATCTAGGCAAAAATAATATTTAAAATTGAGAATAAGAGTTGGGGGAGATTCCATTTGTTATACTTGATATGATATGTATGTGACTAGTCATGAGTGTGCCAAAATAACAGTAATAATGATAATTATTTTAATAATAACGGCAGCAATTATCATTAATATTAGAATCGTACAGTTTATACCGACAATTTTATTTTGTCATACTATTTTTTTATTTTAAGGCATTATAAATAATTTGAATTTCCATTGTATTACATCCTTCCTATTATTCTTCAGTATTATGGAAAATGATAAATTCGACAACTTTATTAGATGGGAAATGGGAAATAATATTAAATATTAACATTATATTATAATTATTATTAGAACCATCCAGTTTATACCGACAAAGGTTTTTTCATATATTTTTTATATTTTGAGGCATTATAAATAATTTGAATTTCTTTGGTATTACATCATTCCTCTTCATATTCGGTATTAAAGAAAAATGGGAAATTCGACGTATTTACTGGAAAAGAAGTTATATTCTTTAGGCTAAAATATAGCACACACTCACATTCATACAAAGAAACAAGATGATTAAAATGAAGAATTAACATATATATCAAGTCTTTTGAAGAAGTTTTAAAACATAAATTGTCATCAAGCTATTGCGTTATAAAAGCTTTTCCTGTATTATGTAATATATGCAGACAATGCTTATGATTCTTTAAAAATTTATTTTTGCCTGAGCAAAATTTTAACGAAAGGTAAGGGAGACTAAATTGTATGTGTTTGTTGGCATTAATTTCTACATGACCCGTGTTTAACATATAAGTGTAAAACGTGAAGATAGACAATATAGAGGTCATACGGAATATATTTCCTTCTTGGTCTTCAGTGACATAAAGGGAACTGATCCACTAGCAAAATGGATATTCCGGTGCATGAGACACGCGTAGCAAAGTATGGAAGAATTATCTTGCTCGCATAAACAATGAACAATGTGTACACACCGCTATAACTATTCTGCGGCTGAACTATATCCAAATATCTATTCAAATGAATCAAAAAGATGGGCCGGTCATACAGACTCATCTACAGTACCACACCGATATAAATACATGTACTTCATCCAGCACGTGTGCATCAGGTAACGATATAAATCCGGTTACTAAGCAATGCGGATTTATAACTGTTACTTTGTATTGGTATTATCACTTAAGGTATTATAACTAATGTATAAAATGACGCTGCGGTTATGCAAACAAGAAGACAATTAAATATTAAGCAAATTCGCTTTCATAAAATGTCTGTTTGAGCAAGAAGAAATTGTTTGGCCTCATGAGCATGTATCCTAATAAAGTTTTCGCAACTAACGCTTAATTCCTCATGGAAACCAAAATTGATAAAAATTCCCAATTTCAGCGGTATTTGAACTAAACTGACGGAGTCAAATTAAAATTATCTTGAACATTTTCTGCATGATGTTTGCACCGAATCTCCAAAATGGCAGGCGAGATAAATTTGTCCTGACAATTGTTGATGTTATAGGTCAATTGAAAGTTTATGCGATAATCATTGACAATTTACGGACACGCTCTTTTCGTTCGAAATATAAATAGCAAGAAGTGAAAAACATGTAAATAACATAAATGTGTCGGCTCTATTTGCTGATATTATTTTGGAATTTTTCATACTCTGAAGTGAAGATTGACTTTAACTTTTGAAGTAACAAAATGTGTATATTAAATACATTATTCAGTTAAAATTAGTAGAAATGCATTTTTAAACACACTGAGAGTGTATAATGGCAAATTTTATTCATGCGTCTTGTAAATAAGGTTTGTATATTGATTTACCAGAAGGCATGGCTCAAAGTTTCTATACAAGAATTCAAAATTAATCTTTTACATCCAATTTGTTTTAAACATTTGCTTAAATGTCCAAATAAATAAACACACACACACACACACACATATTTTGTCAATACAAATATACTCTTATTGTTTATGTTAACGATGATATATATCAGCAGTTTGGTTTACAGAACATGTATCATGAATAATTTCTCTAATACATTCAGCAAATACACGTTATGATTTTAGAGTGCACTGGGAACCTCATTTCCACAACAATAGAGAATGGATAATAGTAAGTGGGCTAGCTATGAAGATTGCAATCCCATATTTCATAGCAAAACATTAAAATCGTGTTTTAGAAGGAGTTTTAAGCAAATTATATATCCTTTTCGTATGATAACTGCCATACACAATCATAGACTAAGAACGCTATTGTCAAATTAACAATATCTTGAACCTTTTTAGCCTGGTGTGTACACTGAATATTAAAATAGCCGAGATTAATATAATAGTCCATATGCATCTGTGTAGGATATGAAAATTCTATCCGAGAGTAAGAATTTTTCTTCAGACACTAGGCTGATGCAAAACTTTGATTCGGAGGATGGAATTTTCCTACCGAACACTGTAGCATAATAAATATTCTCTTTCTCATATTTCTGAACGAAAAATGAGGGTCGAATCAAAATGGCGTATTGTGAATACCGATGTAACTTTAAAACAGCAAAACACCCATTGAAAATTTCCTTACCTTAAGCTAAAGCGTGAAACGTTTGCTTTACACTAAAAAATTCAGTGCAAATGTTAAACGACTTTTAAACATATTTTAGCTTTCAAGTCACAATGATTGAAACAGCTATGGTAATGGCAATACACGGCGTCTGAATTGTGTAATGCGGATAGTTTGCGCAATGATACAAATGTGAACATGTGAACAAATAAAATCCACTCTTATCCATAAGAATGATCGAGACAGACAATATAAATTAAATACATGTAGTTCTAGATACAACTTTGATCTTGAATTGATTTACCCTTCAGAAATAATCATGATAGTATCGATTTTTAAAGTAATATTTTTAAGTAATATTTTTCAAAAGTAATTAATATATCATACGGATAACAAGATCGCAACATAATCGATTATCTCATCCTTATTCTCGGGCGTGGGAGCATGCGTGGGTGCATCAACAATGTTGCACTACTCTTCCTGCACATTTGGAAATAGATATTTCAAGCTTTGCAATATGATCGGGAGTTGTAGTCCGGGGATGTGCACAATGGTAATGAAATATGGATATATCCCCTGGTTACGGAGATTGAGGCGGTTGTTACACTCATTGCATTTGTTTCTAAAGAGGATAATGATAACTGAGAACATTTTGGGAATAATGTTGCAGACGTCAAGTCTTTTCGCTGGTTTTCGACACTTACCATAGATCTAAACAATTCAAATATACTAATTTACCGACTTTTAAATCAGTTTACCTTATTGCATCCTGTGAAATATGAGAACTATATCAGGCAATAGAAGAAAGAAGCTCTATGTTTTCACATCATGTGCTCCAAATACGTATAAAATAATCCGTCATATATCATACTATTATTATAAGAGGCTAAATAAAGCTATTTATAAAAATAATATGAACATTACGCTCTTAATCATTGAACTATGTCCCATAAATGTGTTCCATATCCTGCCATATTATGTACATGGTTTGATTGAATAAATTCATCGTTGTTCATCAGATTCATTGTTTTTCATCTCGCCTCTCCTCTAGAATCATTTTATAGATAAGGATCCGACATTTTTTTAAAAATGACGTTCACAAACAATTAACATCCTCGTTCACAGACCACGATTGTCATATTAACCTGCGTTCAAACGCAATCATTCCGATTAGAAGGCTAGCCACCGTGGTATCGTAGTACTTGTTTTCATAAAATATTAAAAGCAATCGATAGACGCGTTATAACATTCGTTACTTCCTGAAATAATACAAAATTGTTCAGTTCTCTTCTTCTGATCCTCTGTTTGATACTATCAACAAATGTCCCTATTTATACTTTTGAAAATGACTTATTTTACCTTTACTTTTTTCCTACTCTTAAAAAAAAACAAAGATACAAACAGAAATATACTTTGCAATTCAGAATAATGTGTACTAGATTTGTTTTGTTATTTTAATTTATATTTTTGTAAAGCAAAATTGATGCTTTTGTTTGCGACTGATAATTGCCATATGCAATCTTAGATTCAAAATGCTGTAGTTATATTAATAATGTATCGACCCTTTTCTGCATGATATTTGCAATAAATATCAAACCTGACAGGGAAGATAAATATATGTCCTGAAAAAATGTTGATGTCATTGTGTCATAGTTTACTTCAAATTGTAATTGAGAATTAATTTATAGAGACGTTCTTTCTTTTTTTTTGCCCCAATGTTTAAACAGTAAGGAGGGTAAGAAAGTGAATATTTTGACGATGATGGCTATTCCTTCGTATGCAACGGTACACTTTCGTTATGATAATATTAAAAAAATAATACGCACATATTCATTAAGGTGACCTTACAAGATAATATGACATTTTTGAATCGAGGCACATGCATGCACACACACAGACAAGTAGGTGTAGGTAGGCAGATATGAATCTAAGTACCTATGTGCATTATTGTTATTTTACCTAGAACAATAGTAATAACTACTACAAATGATACTAATACTATTAATACCACTTCTACTGCTGCTACTAACATTATTATTATTATTATTATTATTCCTAATATTATTATTATTATTATTATTATTATTATTATAAACATGATTAATAATGAGAAATGGCATTCTGAACCATTATGTTTAATGCAGACTGCTGTATAAATATCAATTCTTTCTTTTATCGATGCATCTGAGTGTTCTGACGTTTTGGCAACAAAAGCAGAAGTATCGATATTTGACAACATCATGGATAGAACATGCATATACTTCAGAAAGTATTAGAATGCACCAAACTTCAATAATTGGATATGAACTACAAATTTTCAAAGGTGGCAAATGTGTTATATTACGTCCTTCCTGAGTAAACAAAAAAGTGAGACATCTGACACTTGTATTGAGAGCATGTCAATATTCAAGGCCCAAAATTATACAAATAATCCACATAAAAATACGCAAAATTGATCAGAACGGTGAATGTGAATTATGAAACGAACTAAAGCAGTGAAATATTTACAATGGAAACGTTATAAATCTTTTGTTTGTTTTTCCTTTTCTGTATTACGGCGCATCAGCACGTGACGGTTATAGCATGACAAGACAATTGGAGTTAAGTGCCTTGTCCAGGGACACACAACCGCAGCAGACCCAGGCTGATACAATGGTAGGATTCGAACCAGCAGCTTTCATGTCGCGAGTCAAGTACACTAACCAAAGAGCCACCTAGGGTCTTCCTTTGCATTGAGTATATAAAGTATTACTCGATATTTTTTATATATACCGGATATGAGTGACGTCATTGTTGATTCAGATGTTGTAGTGGTGATCATTGTCTTTGCTGGATCTGATGAACTTATTTCTGGTGCCGTATCTTTGTTCTCTAATGTAGTGTTCTCCATTTTCTCTCCTATGCAGAAAAAAGTCAAATCGAATTAATTTTTCTGTATATAATGCAATTGAATTTTTTCAATTAAGTGAATACATTGCTTGAGAAATCTGCACCATGGCTGATTGTGTCTTAAATATTTTAAGCGTGTTGGATACAAAAGCAATACAGGATTTTGTTTCTAAATGAAGTACCTCTTCAGTGTGTGGAGGGGTTAGAGGGAATAACTACGCTCTATAAGGAGTGTGAAACTTATCGAATTCAGATTTATGTTAATTTTTTAAAAATGTAGTAAGTTGTAATTTGTATTTTTCAATGTTTGAAGTGACTTTATCGTGGGGAAATGAAATTCCTATATTTAAGAATAAGAGACGATTCGCATATGACCTAAAGTAACTGCTTGCTACACAGGGTAATTCGTTTTGAGCACATACTTTTTCTTTAGAAATCCAGATTGAGAATAAATACTGAATATCTAGGGCATTTTGCTTTAATAAATAGCCCCGAAATTGCAATGCTATATGTTGTGTGACATTCATTATAGAAGGATTTAATCGAATTCCTCGATTTAGGAATTGATCATAAGCAAGTGCCAGCATGAAGGAATATTCATATCTCAGGATTGAAAGAGTGAAGAGTAAACGGATGATTATATTTTATTGTAATCCATGGTAAAAATTACTTCACTAGTTTATGGTTATACAATTTCGTGCATAGCTAATAAGAATTTTCGCTATTCATACATCTTTATTTATTTCATTCGCGTATTTTCCAGCAATCTATAAGAAGAATTGTTTTCCCGACTTTCAAACTTTAAATACGTGAATGAAATTTTCCTCTTTATAAGCATACACTAGCGTCATTTATGTTAACATGTTGTGTAAATTTAATGTTTCAAACGTTATTAATATATTATACCGAAAACAAGGTCGCAAGAGCAAGGGAATTTATATATGTATTATTCACGTTAACGAAAGGTATAGTTGTGTGCATGTACTGTGCATGCTTTCTATACACGAGATAGCTCGTATATACCAGAACCAGGGGTAAAAATAAATACAGGGATTGGAAACTCGCAAGATCTACCAGACATATCCCGTTCCATTTCGATATGCAAAGCCGATTCCCAGTGGTCGGTTAAGAAGTAAGATCTAAGGCAAAACGGGGGAGAATTTGTCTTGAGGTTAAAACCCTAACTGTGCTTACTGAGGTGACAAGCTGAAGTCATCCGCGTCTGTGCTTTGTAGGAAGGCAACATGTATATTTACCTTTTCTATTTTAACCTCAGATATTTTTTAACTTGCTAATATGTCAGTACCAAATGAAACATAAACGTGTCACCTTTATTTTGATCTTATTTTGAAAATTGTGTGATATATAGTGACAATGATAATGTAAGTGGAAAGATTTCTTTTTCATACTCCTAAGTGAAGATTAACTTTCAATTTTTGAAGTATCATTATGTGTATATTAAATACATTATTCAGTTAAAATTAGTAGCAATGCATTGCTAAACGAACTGAGAGTGTATAATTGTAAAATGTATTAATGTATTTTGTAAATAAAGTCTGTAAATTGATTGACAAAAAGCCGTGGATCAAATTTTGAAATGTAAATTCAAAATTCATCTTCAACCTCCCATTTTTCCAAAACGTTTGCTTGAATGCCCAAATAAACACACACACACACACACACATCTTTTGATCTTTTGTCAATGCAAAATATTTTCTTATTGATTATGTTAATGAGCAGTTTTGTTTTCAAAACATGTACCATGAATAAGCTTCTCTAATACATTCAGCAAATACACATTATGATTTTAGAGTGCACTGGAAACTCATTTCCATAACAATAGAGAATGGATGATAGTAGGTGGGCTAGCTATGGAGATTGCAATCCCATGTATCTTAGTTTCAGCCAGCATGCATAATACATACACAACAACAGGCATTGTTCATGTACACTGCGGCATCAGAAATGTTCACTGAATTCACTGAATAGATAGACGGCCACGTCACTCCAATTGAGTATAAATATGCCCAATGCTTTCATTTTGTTTAATATTTTGCTCTAAAGAAATAGTAACTGTAAAGATTTTACCTATTTCTGGTTCAGCACGAACATCGTGCAAACCGTGCAACTGTGATGCAATCGATTATTCAAA
This sequence comes from Margaritifera margaritifera, assembly GCA_029931535.1. NCBI lineage: Eukaryota > Metazoa > Mollusca > Bivalvia > Unionida > Margaritiferidae > Margaritifera > Margaritifera margaritifera. Next base: position 2,570,977 of record JAQPZY010001406.1, on the reverse strand, counting down.
ACTTTCCCAGACCCATTGCTGGCTTTGATATTTCAAAATCATGTGAAATTCTCGTTGATCGGGACTATCACATGATTTGTCATTAAAACACTCAAGGTATGTGGTACTTTCAGGATACTATTAAAAGCAAGAGTATGCATTTGGGTCAGTTGTTATGTGCGGCTAGCATTTTTTATGCATGCATGAAGGTACCATGGTAAACTAGTGCTACGTGTTGACAAATAAAATTCATCCTGAGATATCCATCGTCGGAAACACACGTTTTGATCGGTTCTGTTATTCATCATGATGAATGGAGTGGTCACGGAATCGATCTTTCTTCTTTATTGTCTTCTTATTATTGTTATTGCTATTATTATTATTATCATTATTATTATTAGTATTATTATTATTATTATAAGCAGTAGTAGTAGTAGTAGTAGTGGTAGTAGTATTGAGAGAAGATTATTCAAGTGGTGTATGTCTCCAAAGGCTTGGAATATTTATCAACACACAAGGGATGAATTCTTACAGCAAAATCCTCTTAAATCGACAAAAATGAGTTAAACGATAATTATCGTCATATAGGTATTTGTTTCTCATTTCTCTTGCGAGACTTCACTGAGTCACTCTTCCAGGAGTACCTACCAGACATACACAATGCGGATTTCTTCATTGATTTGTTTCTTGCATGGACAAATTCCAGTTTTAATATGCCGTCTCTCTTTTGCAAGAAGCCTTCATACACAGGTGTTATTGTGTACGCTAGAAAATAAATGTGCATGTTCAGTATGAGTTTGTATAAGTGATTTTGTATGATTTACAGAAAAGTACAACATTTCAAAATGATGAGGGTATTAAATTTGTACGACTAATAAGGTATATTTAGAAAAATATATTTGTAGACATTGAAATAAGTACATGATATTGATTCTCAAAAATTCGTAAATATGAACGATTTTTCCACTTACCCCAACAATTTCAACAATTCTTCTACTGCCAAGCCACGCAATTCAAGTAGACAATGCATGTGTTCTAATTTGCCAATTTGAAAATGAATTTACTTCAGTACACTACGTGAAATACTAAAACAAGATCAAGTCGTTGAATACCGTAGCTCTTCGTTCTTGTTATCAAGTGGCTAAATATGTTCTCTCTAATTTGTCAGATTGGATATCTTATCGTAATTACATATTGTTGTTATTATGTAAATGTAATATGAACATTATTGTCATTTAAACAGTGAAAGTTTATACCCACACTCTGATATATTTCGAATGACGAGATCTCTTACAACGGTAACCCACCACGGTCCCGAAGAGTTTGGGAATGTGAAAGGTGTGGCATCTCCCATAAATGTTGTAGGTCTTTTGCCAGGTTTTGCGCAACCTTTGGTTGAATGAACCCATTGCTGTTTCTCTGGACTCTCTTCCAGATATAAATTTGATCCTACAATGTGGAAAATGTATAGGTAATACGGATATCATTGGGTGGAAGCACTGTTTCGATCAACATAAATTTAAGCTATGCAAACTGCGGATACCTCATTAATTTGACAGTCCAGATTTTGTGTCTTAAAAAGTTTTTCAAATTTTATATAATGAGGAATAATGTTTGTTTGTAATGCATAGTTGAATGTATATATGAAAGAAATGATGGTACAGTTAAGTTTAATTGCATGATTTTCAAATCAATTCTCTTCATTTACCTGATGTTTTTTCACAAAATAGTAAATAGTGAATTACAGTGAAGTCTCATTGGTTTACATGTCAATACTATAAAGGACATGCAACGTGTACAGTTTTATTTGCATATAAGGAAAGACTTTGAGCTCCAGGGTTCAATGTAATTTTGAACTGCTCCGGCAGGTTTCGGCACAAACCAACCATGTGTAATCGTTATTCTTACAAAATCAATTTAAAAACGAACAATTTTTTACTAATCATCTCAAAAAGATTTATAGGAACAAGAAACCTACACTCAATGATTTTGTTCAATTATCGTGTTTGAGTACAGTTGACTTCACACAATCACACGCGTAACAGTAGATGAAAGAGGCGCGAACATGAAAAAAATGTTTCGGAAATTAACTCGTATGTAACTTCAATATGTGGAAAGCTTACCATTTTGAGTTTCGCACAGATGTCGATACATACTTGTGCAATTGACGTGTGCCATTTTATATTCTTTGTCCTTTGTAACAGTCAAACAACCAGTGTCATTGCCTGTAATATCATGTGCTGCTGCTATGGAAACTACAAAATTAAATGGTTGTAAAATAATATCATGTTGTCTACACATTGTCAGTTGCTCACATACAAATGTTTACATGCTTTGTAATTTACAACTAAAATAGGTTTGAGAAATATTAACTGTTCCTACAATTTGGTATCATGTAGCAATTAAGTATAATTGGTAACATGTACAAATTAGTCTAAAAACAAAACTTAACTTCATGTTCCAGCTCGTTATCTGGTTTGATCCGTGAGATATTTTTTATATCAGAGGTACTTAAATATAGGAAAACACATGCTGATTCAATCTACATTTTACATATCTATTTGGTTTATAAGCAATAGTTACTAGTCCAGTGGTGCGTCTTCAACGTTCTTGTAGAGCCATAACTGCAGAGGTAAACCGGCCGAGAATATATGTTCATGACGGTTCTATGAGAACATTGAAGACAGAAAGACCATGGCATATATGTGCCCAGTTGCAATGGATTTTTAATTATTTTAATTTATTAATTTGTATTATAGTTTGTACAATATTTGGTCAGTTTGATATGAAAGTTGAAATTATTATTAATATTTTATTATCATTATTAAATACAAATGTTTTCCATAACTGTATCTTATCTATGGGGATTTAGTTGTTGCTCATCACATCAAGCCTTACACAGTAACATGTAAGTGAGTCACCTGACACATGGTCTAGACAAGAACACGTGTATATATGTGTTTTGCATGGCATATATACATAAGTCAGGGTTTTCTGCATACAATAGCAACAATAAAATAAAATCGAAGGCAAGATATGTATTTACAATGATCCTTCAATTTAAATTAGACCAAGATTGCATTATTATTCCAATGTAAACTCTGATATCCATGACATTAACTTTTCATGACGAAGTGCAAAAAACAAGAGTAGCACGTTTTCACAGACGATTATTTGATTTGTGCTATTATATCATTCATATGTTTCATATTGATGTTATTTGTGAAGTGCGTGCATTTACGACAGCTTGATTATGCTGGCCTATTGGTACATTTTATGCATGGCGATATGAGTAATCTGCTTGCGACTTATCTTCAAATGTTTCCGTTGATCATCTGTTTATTGTGTACACAGCTCAATGCCAAATATATGATTAGCCAGAGCCTTTTCAAAGAAAAGGTGTGATTATGTTATTTTGCCCGGCCGGACGTTCTTGAATGAATCCGTGTGGGCTTGCGGGCGTAAAATCTTGCAACCCCTCCTACGGTAATAAAGAGACTTGAAAGTTAAATATAATTATGGGTGGTCTGTAGATGTGAGCAATGATTTTGGACTTTGGATCCATATTCTGGTTGCAGAGCTGAATTTGCTGAGTGGGCGGGGACTCATATGGGTATGGGTAGTGATAACCGAGGAAAGGGTTTTATATGCAGACTTCTAGTTGTAAAATACTCTGTATCTGGTATTATTAAATATATCTCAGGCTGTTATCCTTTTTCTTCACGTTTTACAGAGATATTTATTTACCTATCTATCTATCTATTTACACACACACACACACACACACACACACACATATATATATATATATATATATATATATATATATCATGTATTTGTTTCTTTAGCAAGGCAATAACATTTTCAACACGCTTTTACCTTTCTTATACACTGCTATATTGCTGTTTACTCCCCCTTGATCCCCACAAAGCATTCCATTTTCACAGTGTAATGGTTTCTCACAGATGCCGTTGAAACGCAGGGTGTCTGGGTCAGAACAACTATTTGAACCAATACAATAGCACAGGCCGTCCTGAAATACAACAAGTACTTTATTAAGATTTTATACAACGAGGCATATTTATATATTATTATAAACATTTGAAACTTGTGGATAAAAGGTGATATTTTACAAGTGGCTTATATATTATTAGAAACATTTGAACCTTGTGGATAAAAGGTGATATTTTACAAGCGGCTTATATATTATTAGAAACATTTGGACCTTGTGGATAAAAGGTGATATTTTACAAGTGGCTTATATATTCAAGATAGGATGCCTTTTATAAATATCGAATGAATGTACTCTTTATTCCTATCACAAACAATGAGGAAAGTATTACGATGAGCTCATTGAAAGTGTTGCAAGATATTGATTCCTATCTCTAACAACATTAAATCCATCATGATCTTAAGTTAATAAAGCTGAAGTTTTAAAAATGGAAAAGCTAACAAATGTATCTAAATTAGACTCTGAGATTTATTCCAAAATACACAAGGCTTATGGAACTTATATGTTAATATGTATTAGAAACATTTTTGCTGCAAAGCAAGGGACACTAGTAATTATGTCCCAATTATTTGACATGTTATTGTGAAAGTCTTGTAAAGAAAACGGAGAGCCATTAAAGTGACTGTTAAAGTCCAGTTTTTTTCGTATATAATTTTATGGAAAACTACACCATACATCATCAGTATGCAAAAGCGAAAAAGTCAAAATTAAAATGTAAAACGTCAAATTATCCATTGCCGTGCTGCGAAAAAATCTATCCACTCTCATGGTCTATGAAAAAAGAACCTTGCAGTTGATACATCTTGGAATTTTGACTTTTAAATGATTGAACTCTAGTCAATCGATCGGTTTCATTGTATATACAGTGCATCCATCATATCAATACGCTAGCAGTAGATGTAAGAAGCTCGTCTACTGTTGTCCGCAGACTGTCATAGTAAAGTTATGTATGATATTTATATAATATTATACATATTCTGGTAAATTATAATGTTTCTTGATTTAAATGTTTGCTCAAACCTTAATGTTATCTTTAAGGTTTACATGTTTAGCTATTGTCTTTGAATAAGGTTGTTTGCTTAGTATTTGAGTTCAAGGACGGTTTTGGTAAACAAGTTGTTTATTCAATTTAAGATCATGATTGATTTTGTTTATAGATAAAACTAGAATTTCCTTTAGAGTTATGTGTTAAAAGTGACATACTCCATATACTTTTCTAGAACATTCTGTCATGTGACCTATATTTATATATACCATGTTTAGTGGACAGTTTTCAGTTTCGACCTTAACATCAGTTTTTAAACAGTCATTACAGTTGTGAATTTTTTTTCCTCCAAATTTAGAGAGAAGAATTATTTAAAATATTCATTGGATTATAAAAGTGCTCATACAATTTTGGATTTTGAATTGGTGATTTTGGGATTCACGTGAACTTATTCAAAGTTATTTTGGAGCACTTCATTTTGGCACATCAGCACATTAAAGACTACTGGCACATCAGGACATTAAATACTATTAGCACATAAACACATTCAAGGATACAGTAATTCGATATTTAGAACTTGTGATTGAGACACTTAGGATAATTGAATTATTTTGATTTTAATTCACGTTATTGTAAGTGTCTTGAATTTTCACTTAAAATGTCTAGATATAAATTGCTTTTTAGTTGATTTGTTGGCTTCACCTTTTTACTGTTACGTTCTTTTTTAGAGTCATAGTATATATGTATATATATATATGCAATAATCTGATAACAAACATTTAAGAATTAGTTTTTAACTAGCCTAAGCGCTTTCGACTCGCATGGAGTCTTTTTCAAAATCAAACACAAAACAGAGACAAGACAAACAATAAGCACAAAATAGCGTTGAAATTACAAACGTTTATATAACTATTTCTAAAGGAATTACAGCTTGAAAATGTTTATTGCGTTGTCTAGTTGGCTTCCATACGACTGATGATCTTGCAAACTATTTATTATTGATTTACAAAGGGCCATTGCGCCGTCTGATTTTTAAATGTAAATTGGTGTAACCGCAGATTATATTCCATATATTTCATTTATTTCCGTAATTCGAGTAATGACCATTGCAATAATAATACCAGGAAGAACTACAAAAACAGTAGTAATTATAGGTGAGTGAGTGACTCATGAGCAAAATTAATGAATTATCTAATTGAAAATGTGGTGGCTGGAACCAGATGATGATTTTATTTGCGTATGGTTGTCTTTCTTATACCCTTTTTGGTTTAAGCCGGATGGGTTTCAATGTTTGAAGGCGGAGTATCCAGTAAGATTCTTTTCTTGCCTGGTTTCGGAAATCCAGTTGGGGTAGTGAGCAATTGCAGTGTTCTGCAGCTGAACTTCTGTCCAGCTTCTTTGTCATCCAATCAGATCTGTGAAGATTAATCCTTTTGTGTAGTTTTTCAGTTTCTCCGACATACTGAAGGCCTCAGATCTTACATGTGATGAGATAAATTGAATTATCTGCTTTGCCATGTATGTTAAATGTTTTGCTCGTCGCTGTGCTATAGAATGTGTTGGTCTCTATCATATGTTGACAGGTTTTAGGCCTTTTATCATAACAGGGACCAGATTTGCTAGGGGGGTCTTGGCTTGTGATTGGCGTTAGCTTCGCTCTGACTAGGATGTCTTTGAAGTTTTTTGGTCTGCGGTAGGCTACTACTGGTTTGTTGGGGGGATTAACTTTAGTGTGTCACAAGATTCCACGATGGGCCAGTCTTTCTGGATGATTTTGCTTACTTTGGGGTTGTCTGGATGGTAGGTCAGGATAAATAGTATTTGATCAACCTTTTCATTCTCTCTATATTTTAGTAGGTCATTGCGGTTTGTTTGTTTAGCCCTTTGTGTTGCCTCCACTATCAGGTCTTTGTCGTAGCCTCGGTTCATCAAATGCTCAGATAACTCTTCAGATCTTTTTGGGAATGTTTAATCGTCGGAGCAAATTCTGCATATCCTCAGTGCTTGGCTATACGGAATGTTCCGAATGCAATGTTTTTGATGACAACTTAATGGGATAAGATACTGGTGTTGATCAGTTGGTTTTGAGTAGATGTCTGCATGGAATTTGTTTTCTACCAGTCTAGTTGTCCAGAAAAATGTGGTTTGAGTTGGAGACTTCTGCCGTGTATATTATTGAAGGATGGAAGTTGTTTACTTTTGATATTAAGTCATTCAGATTTTGTCTTCCATGTTGCCATTTCATTTATATATCATCGATGAAGCGTACGTATCCACTGGTGTGATGTAAGTTCCACCGGAGCTAAAAGTTGACCCTCCATGAAAATATTAGCATACGAAGGGACCATTTTGTACCCATTGCATTTCCATTGATTTGGAAGTAGTCTTTGAATACAACGTTTAACTAGGAAATGAGTGGGAGGATCGTCTACAGTTCTTGTTTTCCATTATCTGCAGGCTTGATTGTGATGTCTGTTCTGTTTTGCAATGAATGTAGGGCATCTTTCTCTTTTTTGTTAAAGTTGGAATATCTGCTAGCCTTGTTGATGTGTTTGGAAGTGTCGTTTTCAACTGGGTTTATCGAGGCATCTAGATTTGCAATTGCAATTACTTTTCTTTCGGAACATAGGCCTCATGAAAGGATCGAAATCCATCCATCCATCCATACATCCATCCATACATACATACATGCATGGATACATACATACATGCATGGATACATACATACATACATACATACATACATACATACATACATACATACATACATACATACATACATACATACATACATACATACATACATACATACATACATACATACATACATACATACATACATACATACATACATACATACATACATATACATACATGCATACATAAATACATAACGTATATGGTGACTGACTATTATTCGCTTTTGGTCAGTCAGTTATGATACTATATTTTTTCCGACGTAAACTAGTTTCCCCTGTTAGCACCCTTCCTTTTAATTCCAACTACAAGCAACTACAAGCGTTGGGAAATTGGTGTCATTTACACAATTCGTTTAAATGTTATTGAAGTCAGAATGATATAATTATCGAAAGTTAAACAAGAATAAGTCATGAAAGAAACACATTACTTTTCAATTCAAAAACGGAGGTTATAAAATCATGGCATTTCACATAATATGCATTCCTAAAGAGCTTTGAGAGCAATGTGATATATAAGAAACCTAATTGCCCTTCATGCAATCAGGACTAAATGGCATCATTTAAACTATTGTTTATAGTATCTGTCCAGAGTTTATCCTTTCTAGAAAGATTTCATGGGCAATGATTACTGCTGCTTAAGCAATTGTACCCTATATTTCTCATTTATTTATTAGTCGATGTGTACCTTGACGCACACACTTAAAGTCATCGAATGATATTAACATATACATATAATACCTGTAAACCGATATATCCCTGTAAACCACAATGAGAATAGCACAGCCCTGGTCGGTTTTTGTGTCTTCCAATGCTGAATTGTGCAGATAAGATGGGGTCTGTTACTATTTTATCAGCACAACCTGAAGAATAAAATACAAATTGTATGTATTAGGTTGTTTTTATGTTCAACTATCTATCTCAATTGGTAACATACAAACCATATCCAGCTTGTACAAAAAGTCCTTATTTATACACTGTGATAGAATATATGCATTCACAAACATGCGTTTTGAAATATGCTATTTATTTTAGGGACTAATAATGAAATGCTGACTTTACAGTTGCTGTTATTGGAATTTTACAGAGGGGCAAACATTTGAGTTGAGTACGTACCCAAGTAAAGAAGTTTTATGAAAGCGGGTTCAGGTAACTAAGATAAGGATGAAATGATATGCTGATATGTGCTGGTATACACCCAATTATGTAAGATGTTACACATTTTACTAAACGGGAACTATTGTGGCAAGTTTTGGCAGCATCACTTTAAACTGATGGGTCTCCAATGCTGTCCACTTGCGTCCCACACCATGGCAACATGATTAAAACATGGATTACCACTGATAGAACGTGGAGATAGAATAATTTGTGATGGGCAGTTGTGACAACTATTTAAGGGTCAGAACGATCCAGCGACGCGAGGAATCTCATGTGTTTCTATGCATTTGGCTGCCCTTAGACTGAGTAAAACACTTGTTTCTAGACAGGCTAGACTTATTTAATACACGCAATGAAAATGTTTCATCCATTTATAATCTTACACATTCAAAACATAGTGTAAATTCCCTACGAACTCTTAGCAATAAAGTCACAAGGTACTCAACATAAGTTAATGGAAAACTATATTATGCTAAGTACAGGCCCCTGCGCAACATTTGGTGTTCCCGATCTCCTTGCAAAAACGGTAAAATAATTATCAGACATCAAGCATATTTATTTACTTTCATTTTTGTGACTAAACCTCATACTAACGCTTTCATTTTCATAAAAGGAAGTTGGATATTACGGTGTATGATGGTTCCAAAAAAAGGTAAATATCTTGTCTTTCCGTGTCATCTCAGATACAAATATTAAACTCAATATGGCACACTACAGAGAAGTCGTATAGTAATCCCTAGGACTGTAATAACAATTATGAATTAAGGAAGTATAGGATTATATACCTGGGTTTAACATATCTTACATAAATGTGAATTTTTCTGTAGAACTGATCACCAGATTAGATGACTCCATGGGGAAGTAAAACACTTCGAATATTCATCATTTCCTTCGATAATATCTTTGGTTGACTGTATTAAGTGACAAAATACATTGCTATGTTAAAATGATCTTCTCTCTCCTTCTCTCCCTCTTTTCTCTCTTTATATATATATATATATATATATATATATATATATATATATATATAAATATATATGGCAACAAGATTAAAACATGAATTATCAATTATGGAACGTGCAGATACAATAATTTGTGATGGACAGTTGTACAAACTATTAAGGGATCAGAACTATCCAACGACGCTAGGAATCTCATGTGTTGCTAAAAAAAAACTCGTTTCTAGATAGGCTAAACTTGTTTAATACACGTACTGAAAATGTTATATCCATTTGTAATGCTTACACAATCAAAACATAGTGTAAATTTCCTACGAACTCTTAGTAATAAGTACAGACCCCTGCTTATCTTACATAAATGGGAATTTTTGTAGAACTAATGGCCCGACAGTTTAAGTACATACCGTATATTCCGGGCTAAAGCTTGTCGCACGGTTAAAGAATGTAAAAGATCATGATGGAAAAAAATATGTTTCTACTCTAAACTCTCGCTCCTTTATAAAGAAAGTATGGGACACGATCCGCAAAATAAATGGTAAGGGAAAACACAACTCTTTCCGACATCTAAAAGTAAACAATAAAAACTTCCATTTCAAACATGACATAGCTAATATACTTCCTGATAGGTTTTCTAAAAATTAATCATCGTCTAATTATTCAGAAGATTTTCGAAAATTAAAAAGTCAAAAAGAAAAAATACCTATAAAATTCACATCCAAACAATTCAGAAAGTTATAATCAACCGTTTTCACTTTTGGAGCTTATGGAATCTTTGAACAAGGCCCATGATACATCCACTGGGCCTGATGAAATACATTACTAGTTTTTGAAACATCTCCCAGAACCATCATTAATCGCTCTTTTGGAAATTTTCAATGATGTATGGACCACTGGTAATGTACCAAACATTTGGAAAGAAGCAACAGTAATACATATTCCCAAACCAGGTAAAGATAGCACAGATCCTACCAACTATCGTCCCATTGCGCTGACGAGCTGTGAATGTAAAACAATGGAACGAATAATCAATGGTCGATTTGTTTGGTATTTGGAAACTAATAATTTAATATCTCCTTTCCAAAGCGGCTTTCGATATGGCTGTAGTACCAATGATCATCTGGTTATTCTAGAAACGTTTATTCGCGATGCTTTTATCAAGAAGAAACACTTAATAGCTGTTTTCTTCGATTTAGAAAAGGCCTATGATACAACATAGAAGTACGGAATAATGAATGACCTGCACAATCTGTGTCTAAAAGGCCGTCTGGCCTCTTTTATATCGAACTTTCTCTCAAACAGAGAATTCAAGGTACGAGTGGGTTCCACCGTCCCAGATATGTACGAACAAGAAATGGGTGTGCTCCAGGGCAGTATTGTATCTGTAGCGCTTTTCAACATCAATATTAATAGCATTACCAAGTGTTTGGTTCCTGCAATGGATTGCTCCCTATATGTTGATGAATTCCTAAAATGCTATCGATCAAAGCACATGCATACAATTGAAAGACAACTGCAACAAAATATAAACAAGATTCAAAATTGGGCCAATGCCAACGGTTTCAAATTATCAAAATCGAAAACAGTAGGCATGCATTTCTGTCGGTTACGAAGACATCATGATGAACCTAAACTCACACTGGACGGAACACCTATACCAGCTGTCGAGGAAACAAAGTTTTTAGGTATAATCTTCGACAGAAAACTCACCTTTATTCCACACATAAAAAATTTGAAAGCTAAATGCTTGAAATCGTTAGATTTACTCACACTGGCTGGGGTGCTGATAGAAAGGTAATTCTCAATTTATATAGAAATTTTATTCGATCCAAACTGGACTATGGCTGTGTTGTTTATGGTTCAGCCAGAAACTCGTACTTAAAGATGCTTGACCCAATTCACCACCAAGGAATAAGACTTGCTCTGGGAGCATTTAGGACATCCCCATGTGAAAGCCTTTTGGTTGAAGAGAATGAGCCATCACTATCACATCGTCGAGAAATGCTGTCTCTACAATATGCTCTCAAATTAAGATCGAACCCTCCTTTGAACCCTGCTTTTTCGGCTGTATTTCAACCAAAATACAAAACATTATACGAAAACAAACCAAATGCCATACCTACCTTTGGCATTAGAATATCACACAGCTTTGACAATACAAAAGTTGACCTTTCTAACATCCAGAAGACGTCCATTTCTGAAACACCTCCATGTCTTCTTAAACAACCAACAGTACATTTTACACGAGACGACGGCAAGAAATCGGAGACAAACCCTTCCATGTTCATAACACTTATCAGGAACTCCTTACCGAATTTAATAACTACAGAAGAATTTACACTGATCGGTATTAAAGGTAACGAAAAAGCTGATCGCGCTGCTAAAATGGCCCTATCCCTAGAACCATCTGATTTTAAAATACCAATCACTGATTTTAAACCTAGTATCAAAAAGTGTTTACTTAATAAGTGGCAGGCATCATGGAATGATGCAGTGAATAACAAACTACATATAATAAAACCAACCCTCGGCGACTGGGCTCCTTCCTACAGAACCATCCGTACAGACGAGGTAATCACTGCAAGAATTAGAATTGGTCATACTTATGTAACCCATTCCTACATACTAAAGGGCGAAGACCCACCTGAGTGTGTTTCTTGCAGTGAACCCTTCCCTGTGAAACATTTTATGATAGACTGTTTCGATCTCCAGCCTTCAGGCGATCGTTACTACAATGTTCAACACACGAAGGAACTTTCTGATACAGTAAACTTGTCTTGCATTTAAAAGTACTTGAAAGAAGTAAACATATATTCTAAAATCTAACTTTACAGCTATCTGGTCGATAATGAACCTTTTAACATTTGTAAATTATTCATCATACAACCTTTTCTATGGCGCTTAATAGCCTCACAGTGCTGGTGCGCCGTTAAACCACAATCAATCAATCAATCAATTGTAGAACTGATGACCATATTAAATGACCCCATGGGGAAGTAAGACACCTCGGCTATTCATCATTTTCTACGGCAGTACCTCGACTATACCTCCCTTCCTTCGATAATATCTTTAGTTGACTTTATCAAGTCGCAAAATACATTTCTATGTTAAAAATGAGCTTCTCTCTCTCTCTCTCTCTCTCTCTCTATATATATATATATATATATATATAATATATATAATATATATGTATATATATATATAATATATATAATATATATGTATATGTATATATATATATATATATATATATATATATATATATATAAATACAAAATATTTGCAGCGAACAGTGCAAAGATTGTATCTTCTTCCTACAATCCACAAAACAAGGAAACACGGGAAGACCTATACTCTCCTGTAAAGTGATTCCTATAGAAAGGATATCAGAATATTTCGATCATTTCATGAGACTACTCGTCCACAAATTACCGTCCTATCTTCAGGACACGACATATTATCTCATAAAAACCAGTGCAAGTGAACCATTACCGCCACATACAACGCTTGTTTCCATAGCTGTCACATCGCTGAATACTAATGCACCGCACAGTGAAGGGATACAGGAGTGTAAAGAAGCATTGGAAACAAGAATTGTATAAGAACTGCCCACTCATTTCCTACTTAAGGACATGTAATATTGCTGCATATGGTGACCTTGGCAGTTTTCCATTGCACGTGAGGCTTTTACAAAACTGGTATCACATTTCCTCCTATAATAATTGTTTTTGAAAACAGCTTATACTGTTTCACCAAATTTGTGCAATTGGAATGTGAAATCATGGAATTAAAACTCAAAGAAATCTTGTATTTTTATAGTTTGTGTGGTCTACTGGGGAAAATCCAATCGTAGCGAATTATTAATATCTTTAATAGTATTCAAACAAAAGATTCCTTGATTGTTTTAAACAGAACTAGAGAGGAGATTTATGTTGTAATCAAAAACTATATTGTGTAAGGAAATTAAATATGTTCTAATATATGAAGGTTATCTTCATTGTTATAAAAATAAAGCTATAAGACCTGCTTTTGACTAAATTACGCGTGTGTGCACACTAGTTCAGAATATAAAGAGATAGATACGATGGAATAGAAAGAGGGGATACTCTGTGTGAAATATGCGGGATGAAAGATATGGTAGACATAGAAAATGAATTTCATATAGCTATGGTGTGTCCTTTGTATACTCATACGTATGTGATTTATCGAGAACACTGTATATATATATATGTATATATATATATATATATATATATATATATATATATATATATATATATCCACCTTAGTATGTAGCATATAGTAAGTTTATCTATGTCTGACAGAACTAATGACATGTCGGAATATATCCACGTTGTGCATTTCACATGAGATGTTCTTTTATGCATAATCAAATATAACGAAATCAGTTTAAAAACAATGAAATGCATATGCACTAATGGAACACCATACATATGCCTTTTATCGACATTTAGAATATAATTTTGCATTTGTGTGGGCTAAAATAATAAAAAGGTTGATATTGTCCATCCTCCGATACAAGAATGTTATTTTGATTTAGATTATGAGAGTTTACAATATTGCATATATTGAGCAAGCCTTATACGAAAACAATAAAGTTCTTCTACTTAGTATTCAACACGTTAGTTTCTCGATTACAATGAAGACCACACATGATGAAAAAATAGTCAGGTGACTTGACATGATGTTTCATTTCTATGTATAATTCCTTCTAGTTAAGAAATTGCAATTACCTATGAAACGAAAATGTTCATATGACTGAAAGTAGCCAACCCAAGCGTCTCCTTCCAAAGCGATTTGGTCTCTAACTGTCATTGTTGTTAAATTTACAGCAGGGACAGCAAAGGTCAAATTGCTTCTGCTACTGTTACAAAGCTGTAGAGCTCTCTCCCACGCTGATGGGTTTGGAGACTGCTTTAACTCAAAAGCTGAACAAGCTTCATCTGTAACAGATTGATAAATAGTTAGATGGATGCAGACATATCTCACCATTTCGTACCTTCTTCCTGTCCATGGCGTATTAGTCATATCAGCTATTATAATTTGGGTTTGTCAATGAACCCACATAATACGTCGTTTTTTATTGTTTTATTGTCAATATTGATTCAACACATATACTAGGATCCAATATAATGTGATCCATTGCGCTTGGTGTGGCTTACGTTTATTGAAAGGATGCCAATTTTATATTTACAGTATGTAAGGGTTTTTGAATTGAATAGAAGGGCATTCACATTGGATTGATACTGTCTCCTGATCGTCAGTTTGATTCATATCGAAGGTCTCTGTTGTGATGGTCATTGTCCCTACTAACATCCTAACAACCTTTCTCTCCTCCCAAGAAAATTCTTTCCTTAGCAGAGTTTTTTTCTGGAATCAGTTGCTCAGTAGTAGATCCTTCGCCAAATGAGTCATTGTTCCATATGATGGAGAGGGTAAAATACCTTAAATGAAGTTTGCTCGAATAGACTTCGCCAAATGAGTCATTGTTGCATGTGGTGGAGGGGGTAAAATCAAATACGGTGTCTTGAAACATTTTGAATACACATATTGTATTCAATATGCTTCTAGTCTGGCATGTAGCATAAAGGCAAATAATCGATTGTAGAGAATCACAAAATCAAAAATTACTCATCACATTTCTGAAAACCAAACTCGGAAAATAAAAATGAAAGAAAGAAATGCCTTACACACTACTATAAAGGTTTAACGATTGGTCAATTAAACGACAAATAGGTATCTATCTATCTATCTATCTATCTATCTATCTATCTATCTATCTATCTATCTATCTATCTACATACATACATACATACATACATACAGAGAAAAAGGGAGAGAGAGAGAGAGAGAAGGAATGAGTGGGTGGAATATGATGTTGGTTGGTTTCTAACGTCTTGTAGCAAGGACACCTGGGCTGCCCTGGGCGGGTATCGTACCCTCGAGCCGGATAGATAGATAGATTCAACAATAAAAGGTCGCTAGAATAAAATGTCCCACATGAATACATACATACATACATATATACATACATGCATACATACATACATACATACATACATACATACATACATACATACATACATACATACATACATACATACATACATACATACATACATACATACATACATACATACATACATACACACATACATACGTGCTTTGATCCATGTTTATAAATCAAAAGAAAATCACTAGATATCTATGGAAGATGAAATAGTGTATATAAATACGTACCATTTAAAAGAAGACTAATGATGATGTAAAGTAATCCCATTGTCCTTTTTGCTCTCCTTTGTTGTGTACCAAACGTTTGTCATATTGATTCAAGTTAAGTCCATGTACTTAACAACAGAGCGTGTGTCTGTCGTCTTTTACTGAACAATTACCGGTAGTACTTACATATAACATTTCCGGCTGTGCAGTTACTCAAATTTAAACAATGAAGAAAATAATTAATAACTTGTTGGTACCTTCTTCCGTGTTTTTTTACATTTTTACGACGCTGTATAAACGACGATGAGCAGCCATTTTACCATCAGGATTCTTGATATGAAAATGTTATACTGACGCATTTATAGTTGTGTCTGGTGTTGTCATGCTTATATTTGCTTATCGTTATTATTATTATTATTATTATTATTATTATTATTATTACAAAGTTAATGATATACATCAGAATATCTATTGTTTTAATTAACAAGGTGTCTCCTCTTCCTTAGGAATTTGTGTATAATAAGTAAATGCAGGACTTGTGTGTCAGTGTGTTTGTGCGTGTATTTGTGTTTGTATTTGTGTGTGTTGGTTACCAGGGTCATCAGCGACCAGTTCAAGATACGGAAACAAGATGCCTGTTAGTCATCGGTACGATAATATTGTCGGTGTATGGGATCTCAGCTTAACGAACATTATTAATATTATAATTGAATACCTAAAATATTTTGATTGATTTAGTGTTTCTTTTAACATGTAAACATTAAATGTTCCTGTTTCTATTGAGCTAAATTTAAAAAAAAAATATATCTTGAAGCTGTCATCTCAGGGAAGTAAACGATAGCTATGTCTTGCCCTAATTTAATTACTGAGATGGGGTAATGCTCCCTTTGCACTTTGTTTTAATCTTTACTTTACTTTATCCACTTCACAAGATATGTACAGTTCACAGACTTATTGTGTATGCATTAAAATCAAACGAGTCTCTTCCTCTTTTTATCAAAAGGAAATTGGAACTTCCTGAATCATGATTCAGGCACCACAACATTGCAATGCTTCAAGCTAAATATTAGACCATGAGAAACGTTATGATTTATACATCTAGGCAGACAAACTTAAAGATATTTTTGCATATTAATCAAGTGTAATAACACCTCAAAACAAATGACAAGGGAAATCCTGGAACAGCTATGGGAAGTTTGTCTGGAATCGTATTTCCACTATTTTCTGAACAGTATAAAAACTCGGGGAATCATGAGTTTTTGATTTTTAAATATTTATGAAAGTCTGTTGTGTCCAACACATAAATGTAAGTTTTATATTATATTTATGTTTATATTAGTCAGCTCAAGTATGCATACTACCAAACGTCACGAGAAAACAACTCAACGTTGTATTTTTTACATAACTACAAAACAGTACTTCTTTTCAAACGACGGGTACATCTTTTCAAAAGACGGTGCACTTCATACACAAATCTGGATAAGGAAATAAAAGTTATGCACACCAAAATATCTTTTCTTTCGTGGATTACTACACAATATCTTTACTTTCGTGGATTACCACAAACGTTATTGAGAAAAGAAGGATAATTATAAAAGTGAGCGCATCTATCGAAAGGAATTAACGGGAAACTTGTGGATAAATTCGACATATTCAACTATCAGAAAGCTAAATGAGAAATATTTCAGAGTAAATGCACATACTCTGTTAAGCAATTTTAGTTTCATAAGTTGAATTAAGAAGACAAATTTTGTAACAATGAACCAACAGATATATAATCGAAAAGCTGCAACGATAAGTTGAGACTGAAAAGGAGAGATTTGAAGAAATACTGCAATATGACACAATCGATATTTATTCAACTCAAACATAAATTAAATTACTATCTGATCAAGACAGCAATGTCAAATCTTACTGGCACAAAAATATTCAAGAAAATAAAATCTAAAAGAATCTTAAAATAATCTGTTAAATGTATATTCTTTGTCTAGGATACATACATGACAGATGGATGAATAAGCTGTAAAATGTATATTCTTTGTCTAGGATACATACGTGACAGAAGGATGAATAAGCTGCAAAATGTATATTCTTCGTCTAGGATACATACGTGACAGAAGGATGAATAAGCTGTAAAATGTATATTCTTTGTCTAGGATACATACGTGACAGAAGGATGAATAAGTTGCAATAATAAGATAATAATATCACAGTAGCGCATTATCTGGTGGAAGTAGTAATGGTCATCCAAGAGATCTCTGTTACGAGTCAAAGTACTTTATGCCTACGGCTAAGAATCACCGGCTTCTTTTTTGCATAGTCGGCTAAAATTATAAATGGAAAGAACACATCAAAGAATACAACTCTGCTGAACTGTATTCATTCTTCAAGGAATTTCATAGAAGTCAGTCAAATGCAGCGAATAACGCTCAACACACCCAAATTAGATTAACACAATCTTTAATAAAATCAAGACATCAAAAAAGAGTAAAACTGTCCGCTTATAAAAATTCCGTTAACACAGATACTCAAGAGACTAACACTAAAGCAACACATAATTGCACGCGGCTCATTTTGTGACACTCGCGCTTACATTTTAGGATTCTAACATATATAAGGTTTGCGTAAATCTTGATATAAAATGTATACTTATTACATACATTTTGAACACTAGTTTCGAAAAAAATATTGTTAAAGCAAAACAAAAGGAACTATTTAAAAATAGAAGAGTTATGATAATCAGATGTGATTCAGTATGAATATATAAACTGTTTAAAATGGTTAAATAATAGATGCAACTATTTTCAGCAGTTTCGACCAAACAAAATGCACATTCGACCAATATATATACTTTTATATATACACACATGTGGAAACATTTTCTTCTGCAAAAAATATAACACCTTTACACATGCCCTTATCCCTAATCCTCATCTTTTATTTTGTGTCCATATGCATATATGTGAGACCATGCATGTACATAAATATAGAGAACGATAAATATGTAGAGTCATATAGCTATACCTAGTTTAAAAATTTGTTGGGGGTGCAAACGGAACTCTATCTATCTTTGAAATTAATTTACAGTGTGATATATTCGTAGCATTATGCGATAATTAGGTGTATTTAACATGGAAATTAGATCCTTTTCATTTTGCCCAGAAAATTACATCTTAAACCCTATATAAACTAAACTATGAATGAAGCCATGTTTCTGCATTTGCAATCGAACAAAAACATAAACAAAAATAAAGCAGAAATAAATAATAAAAAAATTGCCATAAATGGAAACAAGTATAAATATAGTTTAAAAATTCAACTTAATGAAACAAAGAGTATATAGATCAAGATTTGCGTTATAAAGTAATCTATAGGAATGTGCCCATTCAATATGATTAAGGAAACGGAGAGTAAAACCATTTCCAAGTAGACTGGAGAGAGAGTCTGGCCTTGTCTTCCTGTACTTTCTTTAAAATAGTGTTGAGTTTCCTTTGGAGAGTTTACAACGACAAGATAATTATATATATATATATATATATATATATATATATATATATATATATATATATATATATATATATAGATATATATATATAAGGAGTAGAAAAATCCATTGCTTGGCAGACCGAGAGGACTAAAACTTAATGCCGTTCAACCCTTTTTCTCAATGTGAATGCCCGGTCGGGCAGCCGAAAGCATTATTATTGTCCCTATAATACTGTATTTGAGTGCTGTGCGATTGCTTTCTGTAAGAGGTCACACTCGTCCTCGCATGTCAGCTACATATTATCTGATAAAGTAATGACAGTGTCCAGCTTGTAGAAAGAAGACGGACAACAAGACAAGGTCTTAAATAGATTAAATAAGAGTGTAAACTTCTATCACACTTTTCTATTAGCAGGTTTGATGGTGAGTTACAAGTATTGTGTGCACTTAGGACCAACTCTATATATAACACAAGTTGTTAAATAACTTTGATTATGAGAATCTTGAGGAGGGCAACTACAGTAATTTACCGGGCAACCAAAAAATATGTTGAACAACCGGATTTTCAAAGCTGGTTCACCAGAGACAACCATGAATTTTAAAACACAGCACTTTCCGTTTTGTTGGTGCATATTTGTAATTCTCTATAATAACCTAGATATCCCTTGATTTCTGTCATAGTTATGAGGAGTGACCATGTACTTATATGAGAAAAAATTACTGGGTCGACATGTGGATGTGTGTGTTACGCACAAATGCCTATACCACCGACTTTGTAGCATTATTTCTTTTGGTGATGTGTGTATGGTCGAGATGGTATAGCGGTTGGTGCTTATGTTATCAAGCTTTGTCCTGTACACGCTCTTTTTGGTGTATATTTGTAATTCTCTCTCTCTCTCTCTCAATATATATATATATATATATATATATATATATATATATGTGTGTGTGTGTGTGTGTGTGTGTGTGTGTGTGTGTTCATTAGGGAGACAATATGTATGTAATAAAAAGAATTAAACTTGGAACCATATAAAGAAAACGTACTTGTTCTCAATGTTATATACAATCGAATGAACACGAAGGCAACCAATGAATTAGATATATCTCTGAACATGATGGTAACATCCACATCCTGTGGACACATTTTTAATTTTTATTTAGCTCTACTGAAATTGTACACACCCATTTATCCCATGGTCTAGTTGGCCCTAACTGAAAATGGTGCTGTTCGAACATCCAAATCAACCAATATGGCTGTTATTGCTGACATCTTGAAAATCTCTGGACAGATAGTCAGATTGAGGTAGGGTTTTCACCATAAGACTTCTTATTATGTTTAGGTAGCCCTGTATGAGTGTAAGTCAATCTAAGATATTGGGTGTGCAATGAATAAACAGATGAAAATGCAAAAGTCCTTCCAGTATGCAATGGTAACAGTGACCCTGTTTTAGTATGGGTGCGTTACTTTCATCCAGATATATCTACAAACCAGTTTTCATAAGTGCAAGTGAAACAGAATCCATGGTATTGGGCATATAGGAACCAAACAGCTGAAAATACAAAAGACACTCAAGCATGATCACATTTGCAAAGTTTTATGAATACGTGAGATTAGATCCTAAGCACACAACATACCAATACAGGTTTGGGGCTGATTTATTGGACTGATGACAGAGGTAAAGAAATATTGAGAGTGTAATGAACATATGAAGGAACGAAGAGCAAACAAACGGATAAACACACAAATGAGGAAAATGCTATATCTAATCCTAACTTTCCTAGCAAGTGAAAAATAACCTCTGTGCAATATCTGCATTAAATGGGCATTTTTTATCTGTTGTCATTTTATTTCCAAACAGAATGTAAAACATAATACGATGATGCACATGCAGTTGAATCAAAAAATAACGCTGAGAAGTCTGGTTTTAGACTTTCAGCTTTATTTTAACCAAGTAAAATCAATCCATCTGAACAAGAAACAGGTGTACATTTACATTTGAAAATAATGCCCAAGTATATATTTATTACACAGCTACAATTTTACCAATTCTACAACAAAACAAGAGTCCCACGAAGGAACTGATGCTGTACTGGCCAAACAGAATTTCCAGAAATTCAAGATAGGACCATTTCTTCAATACTGCTGAATATTGAAATAATTTATGGGCAGGAGTGATACTGATATAAGGGCAAGTATCACATGACATTATATTCTAAATATGGTGTGCACTGAGTGAGGGATTACAAAGTTACAGCTGCTGGAAAATACTTTAACATAATAAATGTAACTATAACATGTCCTTAATGTAATTATTGACCTCATTGCCAGGAGCACCATCTATGGGTAGGAGTGATATTAAGAGAAGGGTTGGTATCTGGTAATATGTTTTAAATATAAAGTGAAACAGATAACAGATTATTGGTTTACACATGCTGAAAAAAAGTAAACCAACACTAGCTTTAGACATACAACAAAATTAAACCCCTCCCCCCCAAAAAAAATCAAAAACACACAGATGAACAGACACACCAAACTCCAGATGCTGCTGTCTCAGGTACATAACAATAAAAGTTGAAATAAATGTCAGATGCATGATCACCTCCTTAGCATGCGTGGATCTCGCTCATTATCAAACTCGTTCAAAATCTTAAAGATACAAGCATATAATCCAAGATGGTTAAAAATCAGATCAGAAAGATGGCTTTCAGAGGAGTAACAAGCCCAGCCAATCAGATGTAAGATCACCTATTTAGTATGCGCAGATCTCGCTCATTATCAAACTCTTCCGATATATCAATGATATAAGCATATATTCCAATGTGATCAAAATTTGATCAGAAATGTAGCCTCCAGAGTGGTAACACGCTCAGCCAATCAGATGCATACTCTCCTCATTAGTATGTGTGGCGCTATCGTACTCGTTCAAGACCTTAATAATATAAGCATGTGTTACAAGTCAGAAATATCGCCTCCTTAGCGGTAACAATGTTAATCAATCAGATGCAGGATGACCTCTTTAAAATAAATGGATCTCACTCATCATATAACTTATCTGAGATTTCACTGATATTTTATCCATATTTCAAGTTTTATTGAATTCCGATTGGCAATATGGACTCCAAAGTGGTAAGAAGTAATTGTTTTGGGGCATATGCCGTAGGGATAGGTACGCTAAAAATATCGGCAAGAATAACAGAAAATGGTTAAAAATGACCCAGCTTATATTAATTGTATCAGAGAAATTATGTAATGAGATGGTGGGTGCTTCCAATAACAAAAGAGAAAAGTAAAATTCTTGCCATGGATGTAACCAAATAGACAAAATTTAAATTAAATTACTCAAATTAAGAATAATAACCCAATTGAAACTGCACAACATGGATATAACAAATCTACGCCAACTTAAATGTTTAAAGTTGATGATTATTCATTTGAAGTCATCTAATATCTTTCATAATCTTTAGTTAGCATGCAAAAATGGCATCATTTTACATCTCCAACCAATTAATCATGAGTTTTCATATACTGATCTTAGATATAGCAAGATTGGTTACATGGGGTGGTGTCCCAATTATCACACAATCAGAACATCAGTTGGATATTTGCGATGATATTGCTAAAATTATAGGACAAAGATCAGATTGGTGACCTTCATTACATTTGCTGAACTAAAACAAGTAATTTTTTACACAATACAGAAGAGAAACTAATTCCATTCATATGGATATATGTCCCATATCAGGTGGTTCAAAATTAATTAAAATGGGCAGCTTATAGTAACTATGAAATTTTTGGAAAGCTCAACATTTTATGACATCAAAATACGGTATCATAAGTACCGAGCTCATAAGCCCAACAGTTTTTAAGTTACGCAAAGGAAACAAAATCAATTGAAGTTGTAACATGTTTCCATAGAAATATTCCACAGTAACTGGTGAAAAATGTACAATAGCACAAGGAAAGTTTAGACTATTATATTATATATTGTGATATAACTTTCCAAACGAATAAAGGTAAGACAGTATGTACTAGTAAATTAGAATGTAAATAAATCCCATAATTTATAACAATGGGCTACTAAAAGGTCTTTTTAGATATAATTATGAAATATGACAAATCTACATATATATGATGCATATGGACATTACTTCAAAAGTCAAATGTATTATTGCAGTGTACAAATTAGAATATCAACAAATATAACTGCACTTAGTGGTACAGTAAAGCCTGTCATGAGAGACAACCCCTTCTGCCAAAAAAATGCTGTCTCTAAGGAATGTGGTCCCTAATAACAGATTTGTCCAATATAACCAGTTTTCGAGGTCGAAATTCAACAGGGCTTAAGAAGGAAAATACTCACAATTACTGTACATGAATTTTATTCATTATTCACAGTTCTTATTAACATATTGCATTAATTTCATCTCAAAATAATTTCTATAGCAATAGAGATACATATCTATCGTATAAACATTTACATCTATATTTGAAGACGAGGTTTGCATTTATTAGCATATGAATTGGAAAATTAACTAAGGTAACATTTATTTAACCAGAATGCATGTGTACTTTTTGTATGAAATAAACAATAGAATTAACCCATACAGAAACAAAATAAATTTATTGAGAAACAAAATCCAAAGGCTTAATTCACCGACGACATCAAGAGATTAACTTGATAAAAAAAAGGGTGTAGCGGGTTGCAAATGGTTACAGATGATTGGTTGGTGTGTGAGTTTAATAACTGGAACATAAAACATCAACAAACAAAACAAACATTTTATAATGAGAATCAAATCTGGAAAACGATAATCAGTTATTAAAGACAAAGACAAAGGCCTCATTTACCCCAGGCATTAAGGATTGTCTCCAAAGACAAACAATGTACTCGACCGCTACATTGAAGCCCTTTAAGAAGGTGTCTCATTAAGCCATTGTTGGCGTTGCGCGGTTTTTGCAAAAGAAAATGAAACAATATGTCCTTGTGTGCTCCTTTTGAAGAAGTAATGGTTTAATGTAGTTGAGATTTACATGACTTCGGCACTACAACAGCGGTTAGTGACATGTATTTTAGTCTGGTTTACGATCTACAATGCTACCTGAATGACCTTTAGAGTTTAGAAAACCAGGATCCAGACAAATTTATATTGTTCAGAACATACTCTCCTAAGTTGTCGCGTTTGCAAAGGATTAAATAAAAGTCAGATGTGTTTATCCATGTTTTGCAATGCAGTTCTTGATAGCAGTGTTGTTGAGAACAATCAGCACTTGCGTGCAGACCATCCTAAGCAGTCGAGATTAAAAAGGACTAAATAAAGCTACGTGGTGTTTATCTCTGTTTTTGTGATGTGGTTGTTCACAGCAATGTTTAAATGCGTATTTTGCCTAAATATCATAGTTACTGGTCGTATTCTGCAGGTGGTCACTCACAAGAGTGCATTTATATAAAATTGATCCATGCATGACAATTGTGGTCGTAAATGACAGGTGGTTGGTCACAGCAAAGATCACTCAAGACATATTTTACTGTATTGTTAAATATACCAGTAACAAGCTACTCTATTGATAAAAGGCTTTATCTGTACAGAAGCAGATGTTTTTATTCTTAAACGGTATGACAACAAAACAGGAGTGTTGATCATGCATTAGATTCTCAAGATGGCTGCTGTGGTGGTAATATTGGACCTCAGATCTGCATACTTTTCATTTAGAACCAGGAAGTCGTTTAGTGAAAACTCGATGTTGATATTACCATTCATTCAGGATAAGAAAAGTTTATAGAAGGCCACTGTGGTGGCCATATTGGATGTCAGATTGGCACCATTATCATTTAGGACCAACTAAACATCATAAGAAGTCTTATGGTGAAAACCCTACGCCAATCTGACTATCTGTCCAGAGATTTTCAAGATGTCAGCAATAACAGCCATATTGGTTGATTTGGATGTCCGAACAGCACCATTTTCAGTTAGGGCCAATTAGACCATGGGATAAATGGGTGTGTACAGTTTCAGTAGAGCTAACAAAAACTAAAAATGTGTCCACAGGATGTCAAGAAATTGATATCCTCCTCACAAGTGTTATGTATGATGTTTATATAATATTATAAATATTTTAGGAAATTATAAATGTTTCTTCACTTTAATATTTGCTTAAATCTTAATGTTTATCATGAAAAACATGTTTAACTAGTGTCCTTGAATTAGGTTGTTTTGATCAATATGTTTTCTCAATTTGAAGGTCAAGGTTGAATTTTTGTTTACAAGTAAAATTCCATTAAGATGACACACATTCTAGAACATTCTGTCATGTGACCAATCTTTATATATGCCATGTTTGGTGGACATTTATTCAGTTTTGACATTACCATCAGTCTTGTAAAGAGCTATTACAGTTGTGAAAATTCATTCCAAATTCTAAGAGAGGAATTATTTTAAATATTCATTGGATTATAACAGTGCTCACAAACTTTTGGATTTTGGATTTTTAATTGATGATTTTGGAATGTATGTGAACTTATTCAGAGATTTTGGAATACTTCATTTTGACATCAGCACATCAAGATTTCTAGTACATCAGGACTTTGGAGACCATAAGCACATCATAACATTCAAGGACACAGCCGTGAATTCGGAACATTCTATATTTAGGACTTGTGATTAGAACAATCATTCTTATTAGATTATTAGGATTTCAAAACACATTACTGTAAGTGACTTTTTGATTTTTTCATTTTAATTATCTAGTAATAAATTGCTTGTTGATTTTTACTTGATTTGTTGGTTTCACTTTCTTTCTGTTACATTTGTCTTAGACCATAGAGTCGTAGCACAAGCAAATTCTTTATATAATATAATTTTTCTGGAATCAGTTTCTTAGTAGAAGACCTTTCGCCAAGTGAGTCATTGTTGCTTGTAGAGGTGGGAGCGTAACATATCTTAATTGAATTTACTCGAATAGGCTTTTGTCCTCACACACAATAATCAATAAGACATGAAATTAATCAAATGCGTTGTCTTGAAAACGTTTCAATACACATATTTTGTTCAAGGTGCTGAAAGAGTTCTATGTAACATAAAGGCAAATAATCGATTGTCGAGAATCACAAACTTACCAAATCATATTTAAATGTTACTAAGGCGTATGGGGCTCATTTTTTCAAAAGGTATTTTTGAATGATACGCAATATTTTGATTTCCAGTTTTTTCTTTACAAATATATGTATCTGAGAACATAATGTTACTTCTTTGTGGTAAACGCCTGCCTTCCTGTATATATGTCAGGTTGTTCAATTTCGTATGATTGTGTATGGGCACATTTTTATTGTACAGCTGCATATTCTTTAATTCCAATATCTTTTGCAATTTTTACCACAGTTTTGAGAGTGAATGATTTCATGCTGTATGTCAAGTGGAACGATTAGGTAGAGCAAAATAAATGTAACAGCTGGGTTTGAGAAAATGTTATAACCTACAATGTGCAGTAGTGTCGTCTCACGTATTACCTTTTATTCATCTTGAAAAGAGTTTCATTGAGTGATCCTGTGAGCAATCGGACGTTCACGATGCACATTTTGTTTCATAAGTAATGTTTGGGAAACATTTGTCAATGTCTTACTCAAGACCTATATACAGTGTTTTCAGCAGAGGTTCTTTACAGCCTGAAACGGTATTGTTTAGCGATTGTCATGCATTTATGGTGATGTATGGAGTTGTGATCACACAAAATAGGCGAATTTTATTTGGAACAGGCTTACTCTGCAAATCATTCTATTGACTCGAGTTCTCTATTCTCTGAGATTTGGAGCAGATTTGTATATAAATCATTCTTCTCATTTAATTTTTGCATTCTCGGACAAAGTTCAGAATATCAACATGTCTGCGATTCTGGTATTTTCTCCGACAGCACTCCACCTTCACTGACCACATTAAGAAAACTAACTAAACAACCTTTAGAAATATTTACAAATTATTCAGGCTTCACTTTAAGAGTCACATTTTATATCTGATGAAGAAATTCTTTGTCTCATTTGTATATTTGGATATTTAAAATGTATGACGCCTCTTCTTTTCTAATTTATTGATCATCAAATATGCTCACTTTGATATGAGCACTATATTTTCACCAAAACGTCTATAGTCTTAATGATGAATTCAGGTACTTGGAACAGGCAACAATGTGTGTGAATTTCTTTGTTACTACAAACTACATATCAAAAGACCCAACGATCATCTATCCTTCTGTCGAAATAATAGGACCTCTTCATTAATCCAGGAATTTCAAGAGAGACGAAATGCCGTTCTATCCCAAAACACAACATTCATATGAACAAACATAAATGAATTTACGGTGCATAGAAAATGGGACAGCTTTTAATATGTATTTCTTGGTTCCAACACATTTTGTTCAAAGTGCTCATCACACGTTTTGAAGTTGTCTTATCCCTAGGAAAGAGTTATTGGTAAAAATGGCCCTAAACGATTGACTTTCCCAGAGAATCAACACCCCACACCCCCAAGAAGCTGCATATCATTAGTGATTATGGTTGCAGAAGTAAATATATATTTGTCCATTACAAAACTCTGCTTAAATAGATATTGCAATTTTACGTAAGTATTGATCTGATTTAACCATATTCTCTGCAACTGTCAATAGGCGACGACTGTCCCTATCTCTTTTCTCTTTTCACTCTTCCTCCTCCTCTCTCTTCATATATACATATATATATATATACATATATATATTATAGTGTGTGTGTGCGTGATATATATATATATATATATATATATATATATATATATATAGAGAGAGAGAGAGAGAGAGAGAGAGAGAGAGAGAGAAAGTTACAAATATGAACCAGACAGAGCGAAACGTGAAATCTCAGGATCCTACAGAAGCATGCGTGTTAATTCCAATTAAAATTATATATGATCATACACTTTATAAATTTGTAATTCGCCCTGGCATATATTCGATCCAGGATCCGCGGGTAACGGCACCAATAGTCTTGCCTGCACTCACCAGTTCCCATGCCCTCTCGACTAAGCGCACATCCCCCCAAAAATGGAACCTAGTCGTTGATATAGGCATTTGGCGTAGCAGAAACATTGGAATCGCAACGAAGCTATTGACTCTTCTCTAAATATGGCGTAACTCTGGATTTCTCTAACGTGTATGATAATATTCTTTCTCCACACACACACACACACACACACACACACACACACACACACATACACACGGTGGGTATCATAACATAATAAAATGAAGTGTGGCACATACATATATGCATGCATGCATATAGACATACAAACATACATGCATACTTTCTTACATACGTACATACATACATACATACATACATACATACAACATACATGCATGCATGTATGCACACATACATACATACATACATACATACATACATACATACATACATACATACATACATACATACATACATACATACATACATACATGCATGCATGCATGCATGCATGCATGCATGCATACATACATACATACATACATACATACATACATACATACATACATACATACATACATACATACATACATACATACATACATACATACATACATACGTACATACATGTTTACAAATAAAAAGAAAATCATTCTCTATCTATGGGTACTTATCTTGTATAAATACGTACCAGTTAATAAAAGACTAATGATGATGTAAAGTAATTCCATGATCCTTTGCTTCTCCTGTTTTGTGTACCAAATGATTTCAGTATTGATTCAATTTCAGTTCATTTACTAAACAACAGAGCATGTGACTGTCGCCTTTTACCGAACAATTACCGGTAGTACGTAAATGTTATATTTCTGGTTGTGCTGTTACTTAGATTGAAACAAAAAAGAAAATGATTAATATGTTTCTGGTTCTTAGTTCTGTGTTATAAATATAAATATACATCTTTACGACGGATATATGGTTGTACATAAAATGATGATCGGCTATTTTGAGATAAGGATTCTTGAAATGAAAATGTTATACTGACACATTTATAGTTATGTCTGGCGTTGTCATGTGTAGATTGTATTATTATTATTAATATTATTATTATTATTATTATTATTATTTTATTATGTACCTACTATTCTATCTAACAAGTTGAATCATTTTATTTTCTAAAAATTGAATACTAGGTAAATGCAGAACTTGTTTATAAGTGTGTTTCTGTATATATTTTGGTTTGCATTTGTGTGTTGGTTACTCTACCACCAAGCGTTATGAGCAACCAGTTGAAGATACGAAAATATGATGCTTGTGTGTAATCAATACGGTAAAAGTGTCTGCGTGTGATATCTCGGCATAACGAACGTATTAATAGTTGAATTAAATGCTCAGATATTTTCGTTGATTGTTTGTTGCTATTAATATGTGCAAATGAAATGTTGCTGCTTCTGCTGAGCTACAAACACCGAGTGGCCTTATTTTGTTTTTCAAATTATATTTTAATTTTGGACTTCTGATTTCAGGGAAGCAAAATATTAGAATGTCATGCCTTAATTTAATTACACTTTTTGTGTTATTTTTAGTTGATCGGTTCCCCATCAAAATGTACATACAGTTCACAAATGTATTCTAGATGCATTCATAACAAGGGTTGTTTCCTTTTTCTATGAACTGGAAATGGGAACTTCTTGAATCCTAAATTGGGGGCGCAAACTAGCCACACTTCATGCTAAAAACAATCCGAAGTCAGACCACGGGAAATGCATGATTCATATATGGAGATTCAGACAAACAGACAGAAAGAGAACGTATTTTTGCTTATAGCAAGTATTATAACACCTGTAGATATCAAAATGACGAAGGAAATCCTGGAACAGGTCTGGAGAAATTCGTGTATTGAAAAGCAACGAGACATTTTCCAACGACTTTTTGAAATTTATAAAAGTCTATTGTGTCCAAAGAATGGGTGTAAGGTCATGCTATTTATATTATTCCTCTGTTCAATTATGCATACTACTAGATGTCAAAGGAACATAACTCAACGCTGTACTTTTTATAACTATAAAATGGTCTCTCAGGCACTTCAAAAATGTGATTTATTCCGAATGCGAAATGATCACGGAGTTAAATGCACACAATTTTGTAAACAATTTAATTTAATATGTTTAAATGAAAACACAATTCGGAAAAAATGAATCAATGGATATAATGGAAAAGATGCAACGAAAAAATTGAGATTGTGATCAGACAAAGAGAAGGGGAAAAAAAACAAAAAAAACAAAACAAACGCTTCAAGATTTATCAACCACTAACTTGTGGATTAGAATTATCAATCAAATAACATTTATATAAAGGTGCATTCTGATTTATGGAAAGCTATGCTCAAAGATATGCAGCAATTGTAAAGATATAACGAGGTTTTAAAATGTAGTACAATATTTTACCACACTACTCTCGTAGATATATTATGATATACCCAACATTTTGTTTTATCTATTGCAAAAAATCTACATCTGTAAGATTGATAACGCAAATTCCTTTTAATCAGGTCCATTGTTATTATTTCTTCCGTGAGGGGGATACAAAATCATTTAAACAATTGTCGGGTCAGACTTTAGCCCAGTTTCCCTTCCGCTCACTGGCAATCAAGATATATTTTCTTCAAACAATGAATTTCTAAACAATGGTCTCTCAACTCAATTTTAGATCAATTTAGCACGTGCACCTCTATGATTTTCTAGAATTTTCCAATGTTTGAGTTACATACTTGACTAATTCAACAAGCGATAACGTTTTGAGCAATAGACACAGAAATCTTACTCAGCAGATTTGGATCATAAGGACAAGATGTGATTGACTGCCAGCCAACATTATTCTGTCATGACGTGCATAAAGTCCAAATCGTAGTTCTCGCCTACTACCATTTCAGCCACGCTGATCATATATCTGCTCTTGTTACATCGGTTAATACCATTTAATGACTATGCTATATGTTTTGACAACCCGTTGTAATTAATGAATATATAAATGAACATAAGAAAGTACAAACTTCAACACATGCCAGAATTCTTGAACCCACACATGATTTGAAGTTTGTTAGATTTGGAAACAATTGTCTTGCTGATTCAGTATTATAGCCATATAAGATGCAGCAAACTGGCTATAGATTGCGAAGGGGAATAACTTTTGTCCTTATGCTAACATTTGCTCTCTAATTTGGTATCATATGATGTCTCTTCTCTGGTTGATAAATGTTAACATGATCTCACTGTCACAATAGGGACATAGGAGAGAAGACAAATTCCAGAGCAATGTGAAACAATTTAAACGTTAATTGTGTTAATGACCGCTAAGTATGCTAGAAGTAAATGGAATAGAATAAAACTCGAGTGTACAATATCATGTTTGTACTTTGACAGGTTTCTAATAAGTGTATATATATATATATATATATATATATATATATATATATATATATATATATATACATATATATATATATTCTAGAATGTATTGTTCCAAATGTATATATCTTATAACATAATATCTGACTGAATCAAGATTGTACGCTGTCCACCATCTAATAGGCTATATGATCCATTTCCATGAACACAATAGATTGAATATTATACAAATAGTAATATGAACAGTTCCTATCCTGATGAAAGTTGGAATAATTACTGCAATAGTAAAATGAACATTTGTTAATAAATCAGTCAAATATTAATGTGAGTATTGCTTTGTTCCGACATGAAGGTCTGGTCTGCCCGATCACAACATACTATCACTCCCTATGTGGGCACAAATCCTTCTATTCCCCAAGCAAGCACATCGCAATGCGTCCACCACTGTTTGAATTACCTGTAGACGAAAACCATGTATATTCTCTCCAATACGACAAACCATCGTGTTATAGAGTCCAACTAAAACGATCGCTGTAAAAACTCGATTATTAATATACTATTATGTGGTCAAGCTGTGTAGTTATTATTCACAAATATCATTCATATTCATATATATGACTTGCACCTGATACTTGTGCGTGCGTTATGAACATCCAAATATATACATAAATTATTGCATAGATTCACATCAAATTGAAATATTAATATCACTATTCTACTTTAAACAAGATGCATATTTAATACTAATACGACAATGAAGATATCATAACGACAAAAAATAAAATAAAAAGATCTTCTTTCTTTAAATAATCTCCAATTTGCCCTGGACATGAATATGTAGAGTCAAATCTTGCTGGACCAAAGACAATCTATAACAATCTTGAAATAATCAGTAAAATACACATATACGTAGTCTGGCATACATACATGATAGAGGATGTATAAGTTGCAATAATAAGATAATAATAAGACAGTACCTTACCAGCTGCTGGAAGCAGTAATGACCATTGAAGCGATTTCTGTGACAAGTCAAAGTGCTTTATGTCTACTGCTTAAAATCATTGTCTTTTTATCTGCATAGTAGTCAAAAATTACAAATGAAGAGAACGCATCAAAGCACAGGTGAACGGTCTTGAACAAATTACACAGAAGTCAGTGAAATACAGTAAATAATGCTTACCACGACACGATTTAATTAACCCAAGTCCTAAAAAAAATTAAGACAAACACGAAGTGTAAATCTGTCCGCTTACTTAAAGTGCGCTTTTTGACGCAACAACTACACGCGAGTTATTCAGTGACAATTGCGAACATTGTACATTTCTAACATACCAAAGATTTGCGTCAATACTAATCTAAACTAGATACTTAATCACAAACCTTTTGAATATTGGTTTCACGATAATTATTATTATTTTTAAAACCAGAACAAATACAAATATTTGAAAATGCCAAATACTTGACAAGAAGTCGGAAAAACATATGTGATTCAGCTTTTACTCTGATCAATCATATATATATATATATATATATATATATATATATATATATATATATATATATATATATATATATATATATATATTCGAAAAAATAATATTATCATACAGGTTAGATAATTTTAATTCGTTGTCTACGGTGATTCGAATCCGGATCCGCTGGTTACGGCACCCATCGCCTTGCCTGTAAGTACTAACACCTATATCAACTCGACCGTGCACAAATCACCAGAAATGATGCTACAAAGTCGGTGGTATAGGAATTCGTGCCTAGCAGACTAATAATAGTCTTGTTATAGGTAGCTCTGAATTTTTGTATAATATTACAAAACAAGTGTTATGTTTATGGTTAGGGGTTAGCCTTTCGCATAATTCCTAACCTCCTGATATTTCTCATAGAATGTGAATAAAATTGTTCTCATTTTATATATATATTGTTTATATGCTTCTTTTTTTCTGTAAAATGTCGTATCAATAATATGTTCCTTTTGTTGTGTTTTCAGCTGTATACCACACTGGAGTTTGATACTACGGGGCGCCCAGAAGCTCGGCACTGTTTCACTATGGAATCTCCAGTGCCATTATTGCTGTAATGTACTTACTATGACACCGTGCATGGAAAATCCTCATGAATGTTACATTTTGAGGTAAACTTCTTCGAATTACTGTATTTTCACTTCAGACTTAGTGTGTGAGATATATATGTCTTCTGAATTGTCATTTTCCTCAGCCGACAGTTAACAAGCATTCATATCATTGATTCGGTATGTGTATAGTTTACTATTCTAAATATGCTAGGCGAATATGAACTTTGAATTACCGAATGTTCATTTTCAAGATTGCACACACACGAATTAGTCTTGCAAAGGGCATTAGCACCCTGATAACAGATCACTATTGCATCTATTGCTTTTCACATGGCTCTCATTATCATAGAAGTGTCCCACATTATTTCTGAAAGGCGGCATTAAACTCTGCATAACAGCGTTTGGTCGTGTGTATCGTAGAATTGTTTCTCCTAATCTCGCGTCCAACTTTGGTTTTTCCTGGCATCAGATTTGTAAGTGCATTAGACTTTTTTTTAAATCTGTGATTTCGTCATAGGTGCCTCATATCATTTAAATTCTTAGAAAACGTGTTCGTCATACCAGCCCCCAATGAAGCTCTACAGATGCCCGGTAGTTACTGCTATCTGGATCAGTGGTTACGTTTTTTTTTTAACATGTATGTCTGATTGAAGTTTCAGTTCCAACAGGCATTCTTTTGACCGTGATTTTTCATCACCAACATTACTTTGAAGAGTTATATTTGCATCACAGGCACATTTATCAACTTCTTCCTGGGATGTATGAAATTGACAATCATTGCAGAGTTTGTTGTTGGTCATCACATTAATCACCTTGTTTTTGTGAGTTACATGTTCTACCTGAATGTAACTGCACCGACTTGCAGGGCGGAATAGTGTTTTCCCTTCACCTGAATACATTGTATTATTGTACATATTATCAAACTCAATGTCAATAATACCTGCAGTCTTGCCTAGCAACAAATTCATTTCTTTTATTTATTCACATATATTTTTCATATTTTTCCTGTTCTCAGCCTCTCTGGAATGTGCTGCAGAATTTTATGCATTCTGCGTGTCATTTTTTAAGATGCCGGAATATTGGCACCCAAAAGGATTGACCTTAGGCTGGAATTTCTAATAGTTGTTTGAGACAAGCCAATCTTAATTATCTTGTTTATCATGGCAATTTTTCGACAGGAACTATTGGTGGGTGCCTCTTCATACAATGAAAATGTATCAGACCTATAGGTGAATATTTTGAACTGTGCCCTTTCTCGCCATGCTAGACCACTTTTCTCCTAACTTTCTTTTTCCCATTTTAGGCTCCCATCACACAATGGATATTTCATCTTGTGTTCTTAGAACACCGCATTCCACATCTCATTTTTAAAAATCTGTACTAGCCTATATGTACGCTTTTCAACAGACCTGAGATGAAAATTGTTATGAATGTATTACCCATTTTGTCACATATAATCTTACATTAATCATATGTTACTGTGTCGGGTGATTTGTAAATGCGTTAAAATCTCTGTGTCAGTGTATTAATTTCCTTGGATAGGTTATATCCCCTATTCCATTTTTTGATAATGAGCTAACACATCTCATATTAACAAAATCTGAACTATAACATTCAAACAGTATGTTTTTGTATTATGTGACAGTTAGGAATTACGCGAAGAGGCCTGCCTCTCAGAATAAATGGTATTTGTGCACATATTTTGCATCCTGCATTTGTCTTTACATGAAATTTTACCTGTTAATCATTGGTCTATTTTTTCTTTACATTGCTTTCCTAAATGAATTATGGAATAAAAATAGAAAACCATATTGATTGGTAATGTTTCTTCTAACATTGAATAATGATGGATCTCTACGTCTTCTGTTTCGAGTCACTGGCATGCAGATCAGCCTCTAAATCTTTAGTTTTAGTTGGCTTTATGAACTGTATTGTACCGAAACTTCATGTTACTCAGTAATAGAGTGTGAACTTGGTCTTTCTGTGACAAGATTGTACTTTTCCTCCGAAAGTCTTTTATATAGTGTTTTTGTGACATCCCTCTTTACATTTTCCTCACTTTTTACATCATTGTTTTGATGAATATTTCCTGATTTGAGGTGAAACATTCTCCTATTAAGACAACCTTTACACAGAGAGACGAGCAATCAATCGGACGGACAAACGATCACATTGGGGTTTTTACAATATTCCTCGTCTTCGTTGAAAGGCATACATACTATATATCTTATAATTTGAATTCTAAATATAAAATAGCTCAAATCAACATGGTTTCGCTGCACAAACACGCTAGTTTTCCCTTTTACATTCAATAACAACCTCATGTAATGTGTTTAAATTGATTGATTTGAATATTTTACATTTTCCCTTAGCCTTAAACATGCTTAAAACACGATATATAGTCATACAACTACAGATAATTGTGTTATAACTAAATAAGGTAAGGGTGCATATGCACAAACCAATTGCAATAAAGTATTCCAAGAACATATTGCTGTAATTCAGTTATTTATTATTTTCGATAGTGTAAATATGATGCATGCATGTAGCACCATATTAATCTGCACAAGATGTTAAAACTATTGATAAGTTTTTGGTTAAATCGGTAATCTACTTAATTCAACTATTCAAGTAAGAACTGACCATGTTGAATTCGCTTGATCTGGTATATTACAAAGAAGGCAATTGATCTCTGCTCATTATCTGCAATTTTAGACCCATCTTATCATTAAAAGGGTATCGAAAGCTGGCTGCAAAACTTGGTTATGGCAAAGTTCAATATACATTTTCATCGTACACCTTTCCCATATACAATCTATTATTCTTCAGAATCGTCCATTATTAGATTAACAATAATTAAATGTAAGGATTTGAATGGTGACTCTTGTTGCTCCAAGGTGATAGTCTGATACCCTGACATTTATTCCAATCATACGGAGTAAACATCAATTGATTTTTGTGTTGGTTGGTTTTAAAGGCATTTTTAACATATTATTGGCTATATGATGAAGAGGAACTGGGAGCTAAGTGCCTTTCCCACAAGATACACCAAGGCAGCTGACCCGGGCTGGTCTTGGCGGGTATCGAGTCCATGAACCTCGGAATACGACTCCAATTAAGACTCTGTACCAACTGAGCTCCCACCAGTGAGTAGCCTACCAGACTATCCACGTGGGATGATCAAAGTGAGATGAAATGATGATATTGTGAGCGAAGTGTCCACGGTCTAAATGTCATGGTGTGTATCTAAAATTAGATTGCCATTGAACTTAAATCGTGATCCACATTATCTCATTTCAATCATTTATACATGTCCTTCGTATTTCCATCGGCTGTTTAAGTTCTTTCTTAAGTGTGGTCGGTTATTAAGTTAGTTATCATTCCATCAGTTATTATATTCTTTGACTGAAATAGGATGTAGAGTACACATTTGTTTTCTATACTGCCTTCTTGATCTTTTTTTCAAATTGTATTACTAAATTGCCTGTAAATTGTATTACAGCCTCGTAATTATTCTTTGCAAGAGAGGTAACTCTTCACGAGCAGCTCAACTGTAATATGGATATTAGTCAAATATCAGTTTAGTTATGCGGTTTACATACTTTACACTATACGTGTTTATATATTGTGTAGGAGGGAAATATCGTCAAACACCCAACTGCTTGCTCGTGTATAGGACGTCCATCTGAAAGAACGTCCACACCTGACCCGGCTCCTGACAGATAAGCATACGTGACCAAATTAAATACATGTATAAAGCAAACCACAGGGCAACACAGTGAGGTGGATATCCTTCAGTTTAAAAGCGATTCAAAGAAAACCAAACAAACATAGACAAAGACAAACAATTCAAACGGAAATGTAGATTACCTCCTTGCCTCAACATGGTAATTTAAAAATGAATATAAAATACTAATATAAAAAGTGAGACATTAAAGACAAAGTAATTCAAAGACGGATACAATGATAGCACTAAATTACAATTTTAAACAATCCCATTTAAGATGCAGAGAGGAAATTTAAAGAATCTGATTGTATTCATTATTTTTTTATTTATTAATCTCTGTGTATGTATGTATTTATGTATGTATGTATGTATGTATGTATGTATGTATGTATGTATGTATGTATGTATGTATGTATGTATGTATGTATGTATGTATGTATGTATGTATGAATGTATGTATATGCAGGTAGGTTGGTTGGTAGGCAGGTAGGTAGGTTGTTGCTTTGTCCCAGTGATGTTCATATTTCACAGGTATGTATGCATATATACTTGCTCATCGTTTTACCGGTCAGAAAAATAAATGTTAGGTCCACACCATAGTATAGCACCAGACAACCCAATAAAATGTTGGAAGGCAACCTCATTGCTGATAAGCAACACACGTATTGACTCAATGTGTCCTCAAGGTGTGACATATAGAGCAAACATTTCTTTTCTAAACTGCCTTCTTTACTCATTATTTGTTTATGTATTCATCTCTGTGTATGTATGTATGTATGTATGTATGTATGTATGTATGTATGTATGTATGTATGTATGTATGTATGTATGTATGTATGTATGTATGTATGTATGTATGTATGTATGTATGTATGTGTAAGTAGGTAGGTAGACAGGCTAGTAGTCAGGTAGGTAGGTAGTTGCTTGTCCAACTGATGTTCATATTTATCAGTTATATATGTATATATACTTGTTCCTCGTTCTGCCGGTAGAAACATACATGTTAGGTGTAAAAATCGACGTGTCGCCTTCTTCCTTCTGGTCCGCACCCTTCTGGTCTATACAGAATTACAGTACCAGACGCCCCAATAAAATGTTGCAAGTCCATCTTATTGCCGATAGACGTATTGACTCACTTTGTCCTGAAAGTGTGACATATGTCTTATTTTAATCCCTTAATTAATCCCTTTTGTGTATGCTAACTTTGATTGTAACACCAATCAATGCAGATGCAGTAAACCTAGTTTATGTGCAGTATATGCTCCACAAGAGAAATGTTTTTAAAAGGTGATTAATCAAAGATTTCGCGGAAATGATTTGATTTAAACATATTTTATTGTTAAATCATAATTATAAGACAAAAAGGTTGGACCCAAATTCTAGCAGTTTAGAATTGTCATTCCCCGACATTTCATAAATACACTCAACAAATTCAACAAGGATAAAATGAAACTAATACAATAGCTCATGATATAACAAAAGGAAATTAATAGGACGTACATACATACATACATGCATACATACATACATACATACATAGACATACATACATGTATATATACATACATATATGCAAACGTACACATACACACATACATACATGCATACATACACATACATACATACATGCAAACATACACACATGTAAATTAATCCAAACATACACATACATACATACATACATACATACATACATACGTACATACATACATACATACATGCATGCATACATACATACATACATACATACATACATACATACATACATACATGCATACATACATACAAACGTACACACACATGCATACATGCATACATACACATACATACATACATACATGTAAACATACACATTCATACATACATACATACATACATACATGCATAGATGCATACATACACATATACATGGATACATACATACATACATACATACATACATACATAAATACATACATACATACATACATACATACATACATACATACATACATACATACATACATACATACATACATACATACATACATACATACATACATACATACATACATACATACATACATACATAAATACATACATACATACATACATACATAGATACATACATACACATATACATGGATACATACATACATGCAAACGTTGTCATACACACATACATATATACATACATGCATACACGAACATACGTACATGCACATGCATGCATACCAAGATGCATATATACACTCATACATACGTATGCGTTTCCAGATACATACATGAAATGTATAGATAAATAAAGAGAGAGAGTTTTACGGCACAATCAATAAAAAAGGTTGGTCATATAGATCTATCTGCAATACCATACCAATATAAATATATATACTTCATTTAGCACGTGTGCATCTGGTAACGATATAAACCTTAGTTACTAAGCAATGTTGATTTCTAACCGTTACTTTTGATTGCTGTTTTCATTTAAGATATTCAAACTAATGTATAAATGACGCTCCGGTTATGCAAACAAAAAGACAATTAAAAATCAAGCAACTTCGCTTTGTTATTATGTCTTTTTGAGCAAGAAGAAAGTGTTTGGTATCATGGGCATGTGGCCTAATAAAGTTTTCGCAACTAACGCGTAATTTTTGATAGAAAAATTCCCAATAACTGAGGTATTTGGAAATAAATTGACGTTTTTCTTCGTTCGATAATTGCCGTATGCAATCATAGATTAAGAAGGCCGTAGTCATATTAACAATATCTGGAACATTTCTGTATGATGTTTGCACCGAATCTCCAAACTGACAGGCGAGATAAATTTGTCCTGACAAATGTTGATGTTATAGTTCACTTGAAAGTTTATTCGATAATCAGTGACAATTTATGGACACGCTCGTGTCCTTCGAAATATAAATAACAAGAAGGGAAAGACATGTAAATTGTCCAAAATTTTGATGGTGATACCTTTATATATAAAAGTAAACATTCACTATGTTAACACTAAATATTACGCATTTACTCGTTAAACTGACGCTGAAACCTACCAGGTAATAAGAAAGTTTTAAATGTGTCGGTCAGTCCCACGCACATACAAATATTATAAATGTAGCGACGATCAAACCAAGAATAGTGTATATATCTGAGTGCATGCTTTTATATATGTATGTGCATACGAAAGTAGTTAGGTGTATGCTTGTAGAAGTGTATATAGATATCTATGTGCATGTTAAATTTTACAGAGAGCAACATAAAGTTATTAATGATCCTATTACTACTATTGCTAGAATTAATATTATAAATCTCACGAGTTATGCTGACAAAGTGTTTGT
Source organism: Margaritifera margaritifera (assembly GCA_029931535.1). NCBI lineage: Eukaryota > Metazoa > Mollusca > Bivalvia > Unionida > Margaritiferidae > Margaritifera > Margaritifera margaritifera. The sequence continues at coordinate 2,529,947 of JAQPZY010001406.1, read as the reverse complement.
TCATAATGTAATGTATCTAATTAAAATGTGTCTTTTGATGGATGCACCGGGTGTACTAAAGTCTTGATAACAATGGTACAGATATCGTTATCAAGCAAGAACATGGGTAGAAAGACACACAACTTTGATCAGACCAGGAAAAGAGAAAATACAAATTATCAAATCAACTCAACCATAGAAGTATTTAGAATATGAATTGTAATAAATCATTTGGCACATAAAACATGAAGGATAAAGTGCCTTGCCCACGGATAGGCCATGGCAGCCGGTAAGAGCTGCTCCATTGTAGGATTTGAAACATCACCCTTCTTGTAGCGATTCCAGTAATCTGAAAGATGAGCCACCGCTTCTTTTCCTTTGGCTTGAGTAAATACAATACTTGTTGATATTATTTTAGATATATCTGGTATCACTGATGTCATTGTTGTTTCAGGTGGTGTAGATGGCATTACGGTCTTTGTTTGTTATGCCGAGCTTGATTTTTTTTTCTGTACCTTTATCCGCTGGTGCAGTCTTCGAAAAACAAGTCATGATGAATTTATGTTTTGTGCATGTAATGTGCTTGAATCATATTATGCCAATAAATTACTTGAGAAAAATGTCCTTAGGTCCGTTTTTGTCTGAAAGATTTTAAGTGTGCTATGCTAATATACTGTGTACGTTACATACAAAAACAATAAAGACAATAGATCAGGTAGTAACATTAAAGTGTTCAGTGGAGTTAGAGGGAGTAGTATCACCTATTTGAGAAGTTGTGAGTTATATACAAATCTGAGTTAGGTAAACATTCAAAAATTTGAAATAGGTTTTAATTTGATTTTGCGATGTTTGACATGATTTTAGCGTGGTTTCTAAAATTAATAAATTTAGAGATAACAGGCAATTAGCTATGTTTAAATGTGTGTTTAAACAAGTGAAAAGTGTGTGGCTCCATAAGTATGTGGCCTAATATAAATTTCGCATCTAAGACTAAGGTGCTTTGAGAGCATAATTTCTCTATGCAAATCTAAATTGATCCCAAAATGAGAAAAGCTGATGCATTTTGCTGAAGTCGACGAGTACAAAATTGCAATGATGTTGATTGTGAGTATTATATTTTTCAAACTTTGTTATTATTAATATTCTCAAACTGTGGGATATGTTAGAGAGTGGTCCGCAAATGTGCACAACGTGTACAAAACGGTTCTGGAATTTGGATAATTCCCTTATTGCAGAGTTTGTGATGGAGAGGACACTCATGCATTTATGCCTAAAGGGACTTGTGATAAATGAGAACAGCTTGGGGATAACGCTTTGCTGCAAACTTCTATTTGTTTCTTGGCTTTCAAAACTGACCGTAGGATTTTAAAAATTCATACACATTAATTTACAGGCTTAAAATGAGTTTATCCTTTTGAACCCCATGAAATATGAGAAATAGGCCAATAAATAGAATAATGGAAATCATACTTCCTCACATCATGAGCTAAAATATGTATACACTAATCCATCCAATACATCCAATAGCACACACACACACACACACACACACACACATATATATATATATATATATGTCGATATATATCGCTTTTGCATTATGCATTATAATCGCGGATGCTCTTCAGGTAGGTACATTATATTTTCAAATTGTGTTTATAAATACATAATTTGACATCATTATTAAGTACCTTGCGTCATATTGTATAGGTTGGACTGAAAATGAAGTAAGTAGAATACTCTCAGTACATATACAGCAAGCAAAAACAGAATGGTCTCGGGTTACTGTATGTATATAAACATCTACATCACTTTTCAGGAGGAAATATCAATTATTTAATGATACTTAATATTTAACAGAACATAAACATTATTTTATATGCACTCTAAAGCCAGACCTTAATTGTTCTAACTAATTGCTCTGTATTCATGATAAATTAAAACGTGATTCTTACAGTTCCATAACATAAACGTAAGAATAAGCTATATAGAATGAATAAAAAAATAGTTTCTTTTTAAATTTGTATGAACCCCTTATGCATTAGCTCTATCTTTCTCCTAATTCGTCATCGTCTTGACTTGAAATATTTGAAAACGAAGTTTTTACTGTTTCTAACTCTAGCTGAATTGACGTTAATAGATCACATATAATCTTCGCACCCTGTATTTATATCCGACACATTGGTCCCAATATATTGTGTTGACCAATATTTTATGTGTGTAACAAAACAAGTTCTGGAAACAACTCGGTGTGTGTGTTTGTGTGAAAGAGAGAGAGAGAGAGAGAGAGAGAGAGAATGCGAGCGATACTCATATATACATGTTCATTTCCATTATGAAATATACTAGAATTCTAGGTGACTATATTCAAGTATAAATGAGCCGAACGTTCTAGTCAACCGTACGTCACGATTTGCTTTATAAGCTTCGACGTTGTTAATTTTAAAGATAATACCTACTTTCCATGACAAAATTTTCTTCATACATCGTAATTTTTAAATCAGATATCTATGAAATTCGAACAATTGTAAACTTTCACAGACATGTATATCAACGCACTTCAGGCTTGTTCTTTGAACAAGTTGTTCTTGTATGGCAAGCATCACACATTCGGCCTCTCTTAATATCTTTGGACAAATAAAAGCTCAGAATGTTTCCTGCATATCTATGAATGTCAAGCATAAAGATTGCACAGAGCTGCATGCGTGCTAAAATAAACTACCTGAATTCACACATTACAACACGTTTCAAGAATGTTTCAAGAATATCCACTAAAATGGTACAGAGGAAAAATAAACCCATATTTTGCCCATGCACCAACCATATATCTAGGCTATACAGCTTCATTATTATCGTCCAAGCTGTGTGAAAGGATAAGCGAAAACAACCTGATTTAACAATACCATCGTCTTTACACTTTTTCCAGACATTTCGCCCAAGTGGGCAAGAGGAATAAGTAAAAACCTTATGGCGCATTTGCATGAACAAAAATATAGCCTGCACGGTTTCAAAATAATTCTATAAGCAGTATGGTAGATGAGGAGATGGGGAGCTAAAATCTCCGTATAGAAGCTTTTTCGATAATTTTCAAGCAATTCTCCCAAAATGAGCCAGAGGAAATAAAGTAATCCTTATCGAACATTTTTGCGCCAACCACATATCTAGCCTGCAAAGTTTCACTAAACCGATCCAAACGGTGGGTTAGGCGCAGTGCTGACGAACCAAGTAAAAAACAATATTTACAATCTTTCAATTTTTTTATATATAAAAACGGGGTAGAGGATAAAAGATAAAGCCAAAAATATGATTGAACATTCACACACAATTCTCTCTCTCTCTCTGTATCTCTGTGTCTGTCTCTGTATGTCTCTCTCTCTCTCACACACACACACGCACACACACACACACATATTTATATATATATATATATATATATATATATATATATATATATATATATATATATATATATATATTGTCCAATTAAGATCCTCGTAGCAGAGAACGAACTCTATTAACGAAATGACACATGTTTTTAAAATATTTCAGACTATGACTCCGAAAAATGGGCCACAGGAAAAACTTACTACGCATCTAAACCAGCCACAATTTCATGTCCTCAATGAAGTGTAAGGAGATAGTAGTTGATGAGATCCCCGCATTTGGTAATTTTCAAAGCAAGTCTCCGAACAATGGAAAAGTGAAATCTAATTGCATATCTACACCAACGACATGTCTAACATACAGTTTTTCAATAAAATCCTCAAAGTGGTGTGGGAGTAGAAGTGGTGATGAAATCAGTTCTCAAAATATCCATTTGTTTACAATTTGTCAAATAAATGCCCCAGAATGGGCCAGAAGGAAAAAGTAAAACCTTACAGCGAATCCACACCCATCCACATATCTAGCTTGCAAGGTTTCAATACAATATACCAAGCGGTGTGGAAGGTGGTGAAAACAACGACTAATTAAATTTCCAAAATACCCCGTTTTGATTTTTTTCAAACATATTAATAAAATAGGGCCATATGAAAAATTTAAACCTTAGTAGGCCCAAACACATATCTGGCTTACAAAGTTTGAATAGAATTCCCCAATCTGTTTGAGAGGAGATTCCAAAAGTACCCCTTTGTGAAACTAAAGACAAAATTTCGCCCACAAATGGGCGAGAGGAAAATAGTAAAACTGTATTGCGCATCTACCTAAACCTCAGTTTTAATTTATTTCTTCAAACGGTGCGGCAGAAGAGTCGATAACGATTTCAGAATGTACCTCTTTAAAAAGGAACAAAAAGATTTTTTTCCCCCAAAATGGAACAGAGTCAAAAAGTAAGACGCTATTGCTCATCTACACCAACCATATACATAATCTACAAAAATATATTAAACTCCTCAAAACAGTATGGGAGGAGTAGCAATAACAATGCCAATTTCAAAATATCCCTTTTTAATAATTTAAAAAAATAGTCCCCAAAATACCTGAAGAGGAGTGGAGTAAATCCGCGTTGCGCATCAGCACCAACCACATAGCTAGCACATACAGTTTTAATAGAATCCTCCTAGCAGCGTGAAAGGAGTGATGAATAACTCAGTTTCCAAATATCCCTTTTTGAACTTTATTTTCAGACATATTTAGAAACATGAGACACATCAAAAAAGCAAAATAGTATTGGGTATGTACACAAATTACAATTCTCATTTACAGAGATTTATTAAAATCATCAAAGCGGTGTGAAGGAAAACGATGTAGAACTTAATTGCCAAGATACAAATTTTTGAAAATATTTTTAAAAATATCCCCTAAAATCTGACCTTACCTGGCATCTACACCAATCACAGCGTCAATAAAATACTCCAGGCAGTATGGAATGAGAGGCGACGGGGAACCTAATTCCGAAATACCCAATTTCTCCAATTTGTTAAAGGAATTTCCCCAAAAATAGGCAAGAGAAAGAAAGTCAAACCTTACTGAGCATCTAAACTAATTACACAGCTAATCTACAAAGTTTCATTAAAATCGTCTAAGCGGTGTTGGAGGAGAAGGTGACGACAAACTTTGTCACGGAAGGACAGACTGCCAAATTTACGCACGTGGGCAACGATATATCCCCTCTTTGCATATATGCAGGAACATACATGTCTGTACAAAGGATGTAAAGAATGAACAACGATCCTAAGCCATGAGTTTTATTAATTGTATAGTTAGAGTCTCAAAGGTCACTCCACAGATGACATCTGTCAGGATGATGATGGGTGAGCCAAGTGATTACTCATATGTTCAAATTGTGTCGCCCCAAGTACTTAAAACGTGTCACTTACACAATGCAAACTCGTTAAAGTTAGTTTCATCTCACTCATTTAGCTTCTGCTCGACGATTTTTGCATTTCATTTAAAAAAAATGAAAAATCGAATGTAAAACTGATGTGGGGAAAAATGACCTGACAATATAAAGGTAGCGACATATAAAAACTACTTGGTATTAGGATACTTTTCAAGGTACTGATCTTTCTACGTCACACATATATCTGGAGTCTCGGATAGAAGATATAAACCCGGAAGTGCCGCCACATTTGTAAGGGAGGAGGATGTGGACTATTCAAAATGCAATTGACCCAGATGTCATCCATCGCATTGAGATCAAGAGTCATAGATAGAGTGAAATTAAAATATGGTGAGTATTTTTGTGTATCCCTTTTTTACTAAATTTAATGTTTTAGAATTCATCAAGCCATTTAATTTTAAGGCAGTATGTTTTTTAATAGATCAATGTTAAATCTAGATTTCTTTTTACAATAGCTCTTGTTATGTTTATTTCGTTTTTGTATTAAAAATATATATACGCTTTTAACGTTTTGATTTATTCATTAATTATTTGCTTATTTCTTTATATATTTATTAATTTATTTTTTCTCAAGCTCTTATAATGTATTTTGGTAATGAAATATCATGCAAGGCTGTCAATGTTTATTTACATCTAATGCTTCCACTGCAGATGACATAGCTCAGAAAGACAAAAAAGAAAAAAAAAAAACCCAAAAAACTGAACGTGGAAACCTTGCAAAATCATTATACAGTTATCGTTGAACCATCTTCAGTTACAAAGTCTACCTCGTGTCAGATTTCTCTTTCACACTGGGGTAATATCAAATTACGGGGTTATATGCAGCGGAAAGGATTTAGGGTTTATCAAGTGATTATGAAATGCAAATAAATGTTCTAATGATCATATATTGACAAGTGAAAATAAAAAGTCTTTGGAGTCATTGAATACACAAACTACCTTAATTTACCTAGATAAAAGATGTGAGCACTTTCAGACAATGTGCTTAATATATCCTGATTATTTCGTCGCAGGTAATTACAAAGCGAGTTTAAAACGGTGATACTACACCCAATATTATAACCCGAAAGCAGGTAATAACGATGTTCAAATCAAGACGATAATTACATCATTTAGCAAATTATCCAAACATAGTCTCGTTATTCTTTAGCGACTCGATTATATATACAATAATAATGCTATTTTAGTCAAAACATGATAAAAATGCAAAAAATATAGACAATTATAAAAATTCCAGTTCCCAAACTGATTCTTTATGATTTAGAGGACAACACTCTTCTACAAAACTAGATTACTTTCATTTTCGATATCAATAGTACCACGAGAACCTTTTCATGCTACTGAAAAACTTTCTGGCGAAATATTGTATTCGTTTGAAGAACAATAATAAGCAATAGTATCAGAGCTAAAATGTATCCTAGCAAAATAAAAATATCACTATGTTTAAATTCAAACAACAAAATAACTGTTCAGGAACAAATTACATTTCTATTTTCTAGCACTATTGAATCTAATATGTCACTATCTGTATTAGAGATGAGAATATTTCAACATGTTTTAAAAATTAAAACAAAAAAATCTAACATGCGTAAGAATACTTCCTTTTGCACCCCATTACTACAATTAACATTCTTTAAGTACATATGTTGTCAATTTCTATTTAGGAACGAGAAATGCAAATCTATATATCAACATTTTGTCTGACACTTAAAACATGGAACCAATGAAATAGTGAACTAAAAGGTCAAACACTCTTTACGAGTTCCTTTAAAGGCAACTCTCTCTCTCTCTCTCTCTCTCTCTCTCTCTCTCTCTCTCTCTCTTTTCCTACAAAGGCAAATCTATCTCTATCATTGCGGTTTCTTATTGTTTTATGATCGCAGTAGAATTAAGATTTAGGAGTAATCGTACCCTTTGAATTATATTTTTGTTTTATTTTTTTCGTACATCGCCGATAATTCTATATGATGTTAATTTGTTTTTGTTCACATAAAGATGGACATATTTGTACAACTAACGATCATGAAACGAACACGCTGGGTGCGTGTTCTGTTTAGATACATTAAATATAATCATATGCATCGTTTCCTCCAGATATATTGGGTGTCAAATATCCATCCTGGTCCTCAGCTGGTGATTTGTATGATGCAGTGCAGGTGGAGATGTTACAGTATGCCTCTGGTATATTTCTGATTTCAGTGTTAACCGCTGTTTCAGGTGTCATCGGATTTGCGAAGGGTTGTTCGTTCTTGTCCTCCATTTGCATTCTGACAAATATAAAGACAAAGTTTTTAAAATGAAAGAAGCGTCACACACACACACACACACATATATATATATATATATATATATATATATATATATATATATATATATATATATATATATATATATATATATATCATATCATATTAAAATATTAGAGTACATATGATTCCCAGTACATTTAATGCTGCTGCCAATGTTTACTCTGATATGAACATGTTCAAATAGAGCTAATATATCTCGTCTATCAGTTTTCGCCTTTTATTGCATGAAAGAAAAATGTGCATCGTTATTCAAAAACTTGCACAAAACAAGATGACAGTAAGGTTAGCATTGCTGGCAATTGTTTACCCACCTTGTCAGAACGATAAGAAAGCACATATATATTTCATATATCATGTATATAACCACATTATAGTTCGGACGATATAGGTATCTTAAACCAAAATACAATGCTCCAATTTCATGTATCCACTACAATAATGCAAAATATAAACCTTGTATGTAACATTAAACAGTTTTAATTTACAGAAAAGGACTGACAAGGCCATTTTCTAACGTTTGGGCTAAGCAAGTGTAAGACAGATATTGCATAATCACATGGTTAGTTTCAATTGATTAAACAGTAAACACATTAATACACGATAGGTCTAGCATTTGCACTCTTGTGTATAATGAACAGACAAAGATGCCGTCGTCATGACGAAATATGTATTTATTATAGGCAAACAAGACGAGTTAACGATTGGAATGTGTTAACAGGATTTACATATGTAAGTCGTTATATCGCGTCAGCATGTCGCCTTGCATGGAGTAAGATACATACACGTATCAATTTGATATCATGTCTATATAATCGTTCCAAAACATTGCAACTGGTGACTCGTCTTGCACTCAAAATATCTTTCAAATGGTACAAATAAGTAGAAATTTTACACTTTGAGTGAATTTTTGGGGCAGGTTAAAAGACGTTAAAAATGGTAATAAATACAATAAATACACAATTCTAGAAACATAATAGCAGTTTAAAAATGTTACATAAGTGGAACAATGGGTCAACAAAAATACATTTCTGTATGATCTTTTATTAGAATACACATATTAAGACCTATTATACCTCAGAAATAGGGTGCTGGCATTGTACATGTTGAATGTGAAGGAGATAATGTCTTCAAATCACGCTCACAAGATGCATGTTATGTAATAAATATTATTCAAGTTGACCATGGCATAACAACTGTACCAAGAAAAGTCAAACGGACAGGACATCCTTATGGGACTTAAAGTGGTACAACCTGTCTTTTTATATTGTGCACAGTGGATACAACATTGTTTTCTTATATGTTACCTTCGGATCTTTCGAATAAAATAGACATTCAAGAGTACAGTGATGACAAGTAGACTCGAAACTGAGCCGATAACAGCAAGGAAAACGGTAAGTTCTACAGTCGATCCTGAAAAAGAAACAAATATAACATGAGTATAATCGATACTTGAGCTTGTACCGTCACAGAAAACCATAGCTACATGTAGACAAATGCCTAAAATCGAGGCACCAGACATGTGATACCAAACCTGATAGATGACGTTTAGGAACATTGGTGTATAGAGACATACAATACAAAAGCGGATAAAAAGTATCTGAAAACTCTGGGACTTTTAGGGGATAAATGTGGTCAAATACATTTTAGGCAACTAACGGTAATGTGCCTTAGGCATATAATGCTTTTTAGCAAAGAAAAATTTATAAAAACTGCTAAGAAACTGGTGAATTTTGTTGAAGTCACTTAACACTAAGTGGCAATGATCATGAATCTGTGACATTCATTGTAGCATTATTGAATTCAATCGCTCGGTTCAGAAATGGGTTATGAGCCTGTACCAGCATAAGTGCATATTCATTTATCATGATTCAGACAGAGAATGGTGGTGTGATAATACTATTTCATTTTAATACATTACTTGACTATTTGATGTTAATACGGTTTCACACATAGCTAACGTGGTTTTCCGTTATTCACAGGGATCCATTTTTTTCCCCGACATTTAATCCTTAAATATGTCATCGCAATCTTCAAGTGCTTCATTAGAAACATGAACGATTGGAATTGTTTTCACCCTTTCGTGCTTTTATAAGTAATATTTTTCAAACGTAATTAGAATATCATACGAATAACAAGACCGCAACATAGCTCGATTATCTTATCCTTTATACCCGGGCGCGGGTGCGAGTGAGGGATCATGAGCAATGTTGCACAACTCCTCCGCAACCGTTTGAAATAGATATTTCAAGCCTTGCAATGTGATCGGGAGTCGTAGTCCCTGGATGTGCACAGTTGTTAACTGAGAAAAGCTTGGGGATAAGACGTTTTTGTTATTTTTTTTTTTATTCATTGAATACATCCATTGTTCTTCATCGCGACTCTCCATTAGAATTATTTTATAGATTAGGATCCGACATGTGTATTAATGTTGGTGGTGGTAGTGATGCTATTTTGATGTTGTTTTTGTTAACCGTAAATAAAATTTACGAACAGTTGATATCCTCGTTCACAGACAACGATTGTCATATTAACCAGGGTTCACACATCACCTTTCCGATTATAGGGCTAGAGCTTGTGGCATTGTAGAACTTGTTTTAACTAAATGTTAAAAAGAAGTGATAGTCGAAGTATGTTGGTTGTTGCTTGCTGAAAGAACACACAGTTGTAAACGTCTCTTCGTGTGATGCTCTGTAACATATTATCAACAAATGTGCATTTTGATACTTTTCTAAAATGACGCTGCTGTCCTAATGGTTAAACACTTGGATATTTTCCCTCTATAACATACTCAACTTGAATTTGTAATAATGTCGTTATTTTTCATACAATATGCCTGAAGCTCTCAAGATGAACTGAACATGTGTCTCTTATAAATTATGTGTGGACACCTCACAGAACTGTCCTAGAATATGAGAGTATCTCCCTCTTTTTCTGAAATCTAAATGATTGTATGTCTGTTTTGCCTGTCCTATCCCAGGCGTTTTTGTGTATTGGGTATTCTCTAAAACCAACATAGAATTTCCATTGGGTCATTCTTTGTTTTGTTTTGGCTGCTATATTATGTTGAGTTGAATCCCATACTATTCTATCAAGAAGATTGAAATGTTTTGCAAAATTGTGGAATATTGGTCTCGTAGTCCACCTATATCATCCACGTGGGTGAGATTGCTTTTCTGATATATATATATATATATATATATATATATATATATATATATATATTTGTTTCTCTACCCCTACCTTAGGTTACTAAGAGTGATAAAGACTAACTTTCCTTTTCGTGACCTTTGCCCTAATATATATTATACAGTATTGATGTCCTCTTTTTTGTGCGATGCTTTTATGTGTGCATATTTGGTGTTTGCAATAGTTATCTATGTCTTGTTGTCAGAGGTCAGGCACGAAAGGGATCATATTATTTCAAGTTGTATATTGGTATACTCCCCCACATTCAAAACAGTGAGTTAGGTGCATGTCTTTATGTTTGCTGTGAACAGGATAGTGTTTTAGAGAGGCATATGCATTCTAGTTTTTCTTTTCATTTATATTCACCATTTTGTTCTTGTATTGATTGTGCTTATGGGTTATGTCTTCTCCCTGTCTTGTATATAATATTTTTGCGTACCGAATATTTATTAGATCTGTGTTAGTTTGGTGTTCCCTTTCTGGTGATGTTAAAGTGCTAATTCAATTTCTGTTTAGAAATAAATGTTAGTGTTGAATATTACAGTACAATAAAGAAAGACCTATAGGCGAGTCTGACTCATTCATATCTAGGCAAAAATAACATTTTAAATTGAGAATAAGAGTTGGGGGAGATTCCATTTGTTATACTTGATATGATATGTATGTGACTAGTCATGAGTGTGCCAAAATAACAGTAATAATGATAATTATTTTAATAATAATGGCAGCAATTATCATTATTATTAGAATTGTACAGTTTATACCGACAATTTTATTTTGTCATACTATTTTTGTATTTCAAAGCATTATAAATAATTTGAATTTCCATTGTATTACATCCTTCCTATTATTCTTCGGTATTATGGAAAATGATAAATTCGACAACTTTATTAGATGGGAAATGGGAAATAATATTAAATATTAACATTATATTATAATTATTATTAGAACCATCCAGTTTATACCGACCAAGGTTTTTTCATATATTTTTTATATTTTGAGGCATTATAAATAATTTGAATTTCTTTGGTATTACATCCTTCCTCTTCATCTTCGGTATTAAAGAAAAATGGGAAATTCGACGTATTACTGGAAAAGAAGTTATATTCTTTAGGCTAAAATATAGCACACACTCACATTCATACAAAGAAACAAGATGATTAAAATGAAGAATTAACATATATATCAAGTCTTTTGAAGAAGTTTTCAAACATAAATTGTCATCAAGCTATTGCGTTATAAAAGCTTTTCCTGTATTATGTAATATATGCAGACAATGCTTATGATTCTTTAAAAATTTAATTTTGCATGAGCCCAATTTTAACTAGAGGTAAGGGACACTAAATTGTATGTGTTTGTTGGCATTAATTTCTAGATGACCCGTGTTTAGCATAAAAGTGTTAAACGTGAAGATAGACAATATAGAGGTCATACGGAATATATTTCCTTCTTGGTCTTCAGTGATATAAAGGGAACTGTTCCACTAGCAAAATGGATATTCCGGTGCATGAGACACGCGTAGCAAAGTATGGAAGAATTATCTTGCTCGCATAAACAATGAACAATGAACAATGTGCACACACCGCTATAACTATTCTGCGGCTGAACTATATCCAAATATCTATTCAAATGAATCAAAAAGATGGGCCGGTCATACAGACTCATCTACAATACCACACCGATATAAATACATGTACTTCATCCAGCACGTGTGCATCAGGTAACGATATAAATCCTAGTTACTAAGCAATGCGGATTTATAACTGTTACTTTGTATTGGTATTATCACTTAAGGTATTCAAACTAATGTATAAAATGACTCTGCGGTTATGCAAACAAGAAGACAATTAAATATTAAGCAAATTCGCTTTCATAAAATGTCTGTTTGAGCAAGAAGAAATTGTTTGGCCTCATGAGCATGTATCCTAATAAAGTTTTCGTAACTAACGCTAAATTCCTCATGGAAACCAAAATTGATAAAAATTCCCAATTTCAGTGGTATTTGAACTAAACTGACGTAGTCAAATTAACAATATCTTGAACATTTTCTGCATGATGTTTGCACCGAATCTCCAAAATGACAGGCGAGATCAATTTGTCCTGACAATTGTTGATGTTATAGTTGAATTGAAAAGTTTATGCGATAATCACTGACAATTTACGGACACGCTCTTTTCGTTCGAAATATAAATAGCAAGAAGTGAAATACATGTAAATAACATAAATGTGTCCGCTCTATTTGCTGATATTATTTTGGAATTTTGTGATATATAGTGGCAATAATAATGTAAGTGGAAAGATCTCTTTTTCATACTCTGAAGTGAAGATTGACTTTAACTTTTGAAGTAACAAAATGTGTATATTAAATACGTTATTCAGTTAAAATTAGTAGAAATGCATTTTTAAGCACACTGAGAGTGAATAATGGCAAATTTTATTCATGCGTCTTGTAAATAAGGTTTGTATATTGATTTACCAGAAGGCATGGCTCAAAGTTTCTATAGAAAAATTCAAAATTCATCTTTTACATCCAATTTGTTTTAAACATTTGCTTAAATGTCCAAATAAATAAACACACACACACACACACACACACACACACACACACACACACACATATTTTGCCAATACAAATATACTCTTATTGTTTATGTTAACGATGATATATATCAGCAGTTTGGTTTTCAAAACATGTACCATGAATAAGCTTCTCTAATACATTCAGCAAATAAAAGTTATGATTTTCTAATACATTCAGCAAATAAAAGTTATGATTTTCTAATACATTCAGCAAATACACGTTATGATTTTCTAATACATTCAGCAAATACACGTTATGATTTTAGAGTGCACTGGGAACCTCATTTCCACAACAATAGAGAATGGATGATAGTAGGTGGGCTAGCTATGAAGATTGCAATAACATGTATCCTAGCAAAACATTAGAACGAGGAAAATCGTGTTTTAGAAGGAGTTTTAAGTAAATTAAGTATAATTTTCGTCTGATAACTGCCATACACAATCATACATTAAGAACGCTATTGTCAAATTAACAATATCCTGAACCTTTTCTGTATGATGTATACACCGAATACTAAAACAGGCGAGAATAATAGAATCCTCCATATGCATCTGTGTAGGATATGAAAATTTCACCCGAGAGTAACAATTTTGCTTCAGACACTAGGCTGATGCGAAATTTTGATTCCGAGGATGGAATTTTCCTACCCAACACTGAAGCATAATAAAGATTCTCTTTCTAATATTTCTGAATGAAAAATGAGGGTCGAGTTAAAATGGTATATTGAGAATACCGATGTAACTTTCAAACAGCAAAACACCCATTGAAAATTTCCTTACCTTAAGCTAAAGCGTAAAATGTTTGGTTTACACTAAAAAATAAGCGAAAACGTTAAATGACGTTTAAGCATATTTTAGCTTTCAAGTAACAATGGTTGAAACAGCTATGGTAATGGCAATACACGGCGTCTGAATTGTGTAATGCAGATAGCTTGCGCAATGATACAAATGTGAACAGGTGAAAAATAAAAATCCATTCTTATCGATAAGAATGATCGAGACAGACAAAATAAATGAAATGCATGTAGTTCTAGATTCAACTTTGATCTTGAATTGATTTACCCTTCAGAAATAATCATGATAGTATTGATTTTTAAAGTAATATTTTTAAGTAATATTTTTCAAAAGTAATTAATATATCATACGGATAACAAGATCGCAACATAAATCGATTATCTCATCCTTATACTCGGACGTGGGAGCATGCGTGGGTGCATCAACAATGTTGCACTACTCTTCCTGCACATTTTGAAATAGATACTTCAAGCTTTGCAATATGATCGGGAGTTGTAGTCCGGGGATGTACACAATGGTAATGAAATGTGGATATATCCCCTGGTTACGGAGATTGAGGCGGTTGTTACACTCATTGCATTTATTTCTAAGGAGGATAGTGATAACTGAGAACAGTCTAGGAATAATGCTGCAGACGTCAAGTATTTTCCTTGGTTTTCGACACTTACCATAGAACTAAACAATTCATATTCACTAATTTACCGACTTTTAAATCAGTTTACCTTATTGCATCCTGTGAAATATGAGAACTATATCAGGCAATAGAAGAAAGAAGCTCTATGTTTTCACATCATGTGCTCCAAATACGTATAAAATAATCCGTCATATAGCATACTATTATTACAAGAGGCTAAATAAAGCTATTTATAAAAATAATATGAACATTATGCTCTGAATCATTGAACTATGTCCCATAAATGTGTTCCGTATTCTGCCAGATTATGTACATGGTTTGACTGAATAAATTCATCGTTGAACATCAGATTCATTGTTGTTCGTCTCGCCTCTCCTCTAGAATCATTCTATATAAAATGATCCGACATTTTGTTTAAAATGACGTTCACAAACAATTAACATCCTAGTTCACAGACAGTAATTGTCATATTAACCTGCGTTCACACACCATCTTTCCGATTAGAAGGCTAACCCACTTGTTTTAATAAAATATTAAACGCAATCGATAGACGCGTTATATTAGTCGTTACTTTCTGAAATAATACAAAATTGTTCAGTTCTCTTCTTATGATGCTCTGTTAGATACTATCAACAAATGTCCATATTTGTACTTTTTAAAATGACTTATTTTACCTTTACTTTTTTCTTTCTCTTAAAAAACAAACAAAGAAACAAACAGAACTATAATTTGCAAATCAGAATGATGTGTATTAGCTAAAGGTTTCTTTTGTTATTTTAATTTAAATTTCTGTAAAGCAAAATTGATTCTTTTGTTTGCGACTGATAATTGCCATATGCAATCATAGATTCAAAATGCTGTAGTTATATTAACAATGTCTTGACCATTTTCTGCATGATCTTTGCACTAAATCTCAAACCTAACAGGGAAGAGAAATATGTCCTGAAAAAATGTTGATGTCATTGTGTCATAGTTTACTTCAAATTGTAATTGAAAATTAATTTATAGAAACGTTCTTTTTTTTTTTTTTTGCCCCAATGTTTAAACAGTAAGGAGGGTAAGAAAGTGAATATTTTGACGTTGATAGCTATTCCTTCGTATGCAACTGTACACTTTCGTTATGATAACATTAAAAAAATAATACGCATATATTCATTAAGGTGACCTTACAAGACAATAGGACATTTTCGAATCGAGGCACATGCATGCACACAC
This sequence comes from Margaritifera margaritifera, assembly GCA_029931535.1. Classification (NCBI taxonomy): domain Eukaryota; kingdom Metazoa; phylum Mollusca; class Bivalvia; order Unionida; family Margaritiferidae; genus Margaritifera; species Margaritifera margaritifera. The sequence continues at coordinate 2,513,908 of JAQPZY010001406.1, read as the reverse complement.
ACAGACAGGTAGGTTGTACGCTATACTCGCATTAGAAAGTCACAATAGTCCACGTGTCTGGATCAAGGTCAGGTGTGAGGTAGGATAGAGCGATTCTGCATCGGTGTTCTACTCTGGAAAACACGATCATACATGTACAGGACTGTGAGAAAAATTTGTCTTCAAAAATGGTGACGCCAGATTTAACTTTAAATTGTAACTGAGAATGAACCCAAAGATATGGACACCTACTTTTCCTCTGATAACTAAATAGTAATATATGATGTTTGCTGATGCATCCGAGTGTACTGAAGTTTTAGCAACAAGAGTAGAAGTATAGTCATTTGACACAATTATAGATAAAACGTGCACCTACTTCAGAAGAGCATTAAAATGCATTATATGTTAAGAATGGGCTACAAACTCCTAAAGTTCAACGGTGGCAAATTTGTTTTATTGCATCCTTCTGATGCATTGGGTGTTTAAAACAGTCAGGTATGATAACCTCTGCGTCTCCGTGTCTCTTCCTTTGCATTGCATATATCAAGCATTATTAAATGTTATTTCGATATACCGGTTATCATTAACGGCATCGTTGTTTCGGGTATTGTAGAGGACATCATAGTCTCTGCTGGTTCTGCCGAAATTGTATTTGGTGCTGTGCCTTTGTTCTCTGGTGTAGAGGTCTCCTTAATTTCACCTATGGGAGAAGAAAAATCAAATACAATGCATTTGTGTACATTTAATGCACTTGAATCATATTAATTAAGTCAATAACTGCTTGATAAAAATGTATATATGTATATCTTTGCTTGAAAGCTTTTTAAAGGATTTTGCTGATAAACAATATATGTTACAAACAAAATGAATAAAGGATTTTATCTTTTCAAGCACTAGCTCTTTAGGGTTCAGAAGAGTTAGAGAGAGTACCATCGATTTTATCAGACGTTATGAGTTGTATTGAATTCTGAGTCTCGTAAACGCTCCAAATATAGAATAAGTTCTAAGTATGTTTTGCGAGGTTTGAAGTGATTTTAGCCTGGAAATTAAATTTAAAAAATTAAATAATAACATAGGATTACCTATGTTACAATATACGTATAGATGATGCCTAATTCAATTTTGAACCTGAGGTTAATGTGCCTTGGCACATAATTTATTTTCCAAATTAAAAAGGATTAAAAATGCCCAATAACTGGTTAATTTTGTTAAAGTCCATAGGCACTAAACTGCAGTGATGTTGAGTGTGGGGTATTCATTGAAGCATTATTGAATTCAATCGCTCAGTTCAGTACCAGCATAAGTGCATATTCGTTTATCTTGCTTCAGACAGTGAAGGGTGAAGTGATAACGCTATTTCAAGGTAATACTTTATCTGACTATTTATGATAAATACAGTTTCGTGCATGGCTAACAAGGTATTTATGTCATTCATACCTCTTCAGTTATTGTATAAGATTATATACCAGCAATCAACGTGAAGGACGTTTCTCCACACTTTCAAAATTTAAATATGTGAGTGCAGTCTTTAAGTGCATCATTAAAAGCAGACACGAGATAGGCATTTTTATAACCCTGCTGTTGTAAGTAATATTTGTCAAATGTAATTAATATATCGTACGGATCATACGATTGCACCATAGATCGATTATCTTATTCTTTATACCCGGAAAGGAGTGCGTCTGTGGATGCATCAGCAATGCGGCAACACTCCTGCACCTTTCAAAATAGATACTTCAATCTTTGCAGTTTGACCTGGAGGCAATGTCTGGGGATTTGCATAAAGTGTGCACAATTGTAACGAAATATGGATATATCCGCTGGTTACGAAGATTGATGTGCATGTTATACTCATTGCATTTATGTATACAGTTATATGGTCAGTGTCGAAAACTAATACAAAGACTTGATGTATGCAGACTTATCACTAAGTTTTTCTCAGTTATCACTAACCCAGTGATAACTGAGACAACATTAGGGATAAGACTGCATACATCAAACCTTTGTATTAGTTTTCGACACTAACCATGGAACTAAACCATTCACACACACTTATTTACCCACTTTGAAATAAGTTTACTTTATTGCACTCTATCAAACATGATAAATATATCAGTCAATGGAAGAAAGGAGCTGTATTGTTTTTCACATCATGTGCCCAAATATGTATTCAATAATCCGTAAGATAGCATAATATTATTATAAGCGGCTAAATAAAGCTTTTTTATCAATATAATATGAAAATTTCTTGCAATGTGCGTCTACCATGGTCCTGAGGAGTTTGGGGATATGTGATATCTACTATATCCCATAATGTATTCCGTATCTTGCTAGCTTATGTACATGGTTTATTTTGAATAAAGCCATCGTTGTTCGTCAAATTCAGTGTTATTCATCTCCACTCTGCTCTAAAATCATTTTGTAAATAAAATCATTGACCACGATTTTAAGTTTTAATAACGTCTCAAAATATCTAAAAATTGCAGACAAATGCTTGTTTAAATTCAAGGGAGTTCATGTTTCATCTTTCTCGTAAAAAACCCCCCAAAATCTAACAATATTAAAAGCGCAAGAGTATTTACATCGACGCTAAAACAACTATTACTACTGCAACTACTACCACTATTACTACTACCACTCTTACTACTACTGTTGCTGCTAGTTGCGGTAGTATCTGAGATCTTTCCGAAGAAAAGGCGAGATTATGTGATATTTCCCGAATGTGCTTTCGCGTTTAACTCCTGTAATAATAATAAAGATTGTACAAATTGGAGTAGGAGTTGGAGTAGCCGGTAGGTCTGTAGACTTACAATGCGGTCTTAGAATGCTGATCCGTCCCCATGAGGGCGGAACTTGAGGTTGTAAATATTTGTGCAGGGCTAAACCAGACACCGTCAAGGAAAGTGCCGTTTTTTGTAGATATGCTGCACTGTTATTTTTATGATACTGATGTATTTGATGCTTGTTTCTTCTTCCTCTTCTTCTTCTTATTATTATTATTTTTCTTATTATTAGAAGTAGTAAGAGAAAATTATTCAAAAGATGTGTCTCTCTAAAAGCTTGGTATATGTATTAGCACACTAAGGATGAATTATCACAGCAAAATTAGCTTCTATTTTATCATACAAGGTTGACAAGGAAGAGTTCATTATACATATACAAAGTTTATCTCTCTTGCAAGACTGCATTGAGTCAGTCTTATCGGAGTACCTACCAGACATACACAATACATAGTTCTTCTTTGACTGGTTTCCAGCGACAAATTCCAATTTTAATTTACCATCAGTCTGTTTCAAGGAGCCTTCATATAAAGCTGTTTCATTTTTTGTCCGAGCTAGAAAATAAAAATACATGCTTAACCAAAGTTGATAGAAGTATTTGTTATGATCGACAGAAACGTCAAACATTTAAAAATGATAACGTTATTTAATTTTGCATGACTAATAAGTTATCTTTAAAAAAAATCGGAACATTGAAATAAGTGCATGACATTTATTCTCATATTCCTCAATGTTAATGATTTATTCAACTTGCCCCAAGAATTTTAATATTTCTTTCCCTGCCAAACTACGCCATTGACAATTCATGCGTACTAATTTGCCCATTTGGAGATCAGTCTATTTCTATACTCTACGTGAAATACTAAAGATATATCCAATAACGGAGATCTTCTTTCTTCTTATCAAGTGGCGAATATGCTCTCTCTAATTTGTCAAGTAGCATACCATATGTTAATGACATGTTTTTTTGTGTAAATTCACGTCATTTAATCAGCGAAAATATACACCCACACTTTGAACAATTCCGGATGACGAGATCTCGTACAACGGTAACCCACCACGTTCCAGAAGAGGGTGGGAATGTGAAATTGTTGGTATCTCCTATAAATGATGTAGTTCTCTTTCCGGATTCCGCACATTTTTTGATTGCATAAACCCATGGCTGTTTCTCTTGACTCTCCTCCAGATATAAATTTGATCCTATAATGTGGAAAATGTGCGGGTAAATACATAACATATGTAATTAGATAGAATAAATTTTCGAGATACATCAATTTAAGCTATGCAAACTGCTGATACCTCGATACCTCATCAATTTGATAGTTGATCCATTGTTTTATAAAGTTCAGTAAATTCCGAAATAAAGAGGAATAATGTTTGTTTGTAATGCATGATTTGATGTGTATGCAAATAAATGATGGTACAGACTAGTTTAATTGAATGTTTTTCAAATCAGAGTTCTTCACTTACATGAAATGTTTTTTCCTAAAATGGTAAATAGTTAATTACAGTGAAGTGTCATTGGTTGCGCGTCATTAATATAAAGTACATGCTACCTGTACAGTTTTATTTGGACACGTGAGAAGAGTTTCAGCTACTAGGCTCAATATGTTCCAGCAGCCTTTTGCACAAACCAGCCATGTGTGATAGTTATTCTTACAAACTAAATTAGAAAACGAATTATTGTTTACAAATCATATTAAAAAGTTGTATAGGAACAAGAAACCTTTATCTAATCATTTTGTTTAATTATAGTATTTGAATACAGCTGAGGTAACACAATCATACGCATAACAGATAATGAAAGAGGCACTATCCTGAAAGAATGTTTCGCGAAATTAACTCGTATTTAACTTCAATATGTGGAAAACTTACCATTTTGAGTTTCGCATAAATATCGATGTTGACCTGAGCAATTTACCCATGCCATTTTATATTCTCTGCCCTTTGCAACAGTCAAGCAACCAGTGCCATCGCCTTTAGCATCACGTGCTGCTATGGAAACTACAAATATAAATACATTGTCAGTTGCCAACATAAACAATGTGTATACGCTTTGTAATCTACAACTGAAGTATGTTTGAACAAAGATACATATCTATAGCATATTCAAAGCTTCCAAAATTACTATATTACCTACCAACCTGTATAGCTACCTACCAAAATACACACATGCATATATACTTGCCTAACTCTCCATCTATTTAATTTCCTAAAATAATTTTCTCAAAAGAAAGAACATAAGTTAAAATCTAAGAATATCAACACATACTGCTGTATTATTTTTGTTGTTTTTGTTGCTTTTCAAATGAAAGAAAAGTCTTTTACTTTCACTTTAATTTCGTATGTACATGTATATTCATAGATATGGCGGGCAGGAAATCTACAATCGAAATTTTAAAAAAAACGTCACTGCAGTGTCAAGACAACTCTCGTATTTGCTTATTCCTTTAATACACGACCCACGTAGCGTATTACTCTACTTGCTTGTAGTTTTTGCATGAGAAATATTATCCGTTCCTACAATTGGTAAAATGTAGCAATTACTTACAATTGGTAACATGTGTTAATTAGTCTACAAGCAAAAATTAACTTCATATTCTTACTGGTTACCTGGTTTGACCCGTGACATGATGTTTGTTATTAGTCGTATATAATATAGGAAAAGCACATGCTGCTTGATTATTCTTTTTACATATCTATTTAGCTTACAAGTAATAGTTACCAGCCCAGTCGCGGGTTCTTGTAGACTCAGTACCTGCATTGATAAACAGAGCGAGCGTATATGTACGTGTCGGGTCTATGAAAGTACTGAAAACCGAAGGACGATGCCGGTAACTGACATACATAACGGATTTTTCATTGTATAGTGCATTAACTTAGCAAACGGGTGTCCACGTCAGCATGGTTATATCGGCTCATTTAAATTACTTGTTGTCTGTATCAAGTTGCTAATGTTGTGAACCCAGTTGCAACGGGTTTTCTTTCATTTAAATTTATTCAATTCTTAGAGTTTTTGTACAACATTTGGTCAGTTTGATATAACAGTTGATATTATTATTATCGTATTGTTATTATTATTCTTGTTATTATTATTAGTAGTAGTATTATAATTATTACATAAAAATGATTTCCATAACAATTTTGCTTCCTACATTATGTCAACTGTATCTTATTTATGGGGATTTAGTTGTTTCTCATCACATCAAGCCTTACTCAATAACATGAAAGTAGGTCACCTCATACATGGTCTAGAAAAAAAATATGTATTTGTTTTGTATGGTCTAGAAAAAAAAACACGTACGTATTTGTTTTGCATTTCATATATACAAAAGTCAACGTTTTCTGCATACAATAAGGACAAGAAAATATAATCGAAGGTAATATATTTATTTACAGTTTTACTTCAAATTAAATTAGGTAAAAACTTACAGTATAATTTAAAGTGCAATCTTTGCTATTCATGACATGAACTTTTCATGACAAAGTGCAAAGAGCAATTGTAGCACGTGTCACAGACAAATATTTAATTTGTTCTATTATACCATTCATACCTTTCATATTGACGTTATTTGTGAAGTGCGTGCATTTACGGCAGCTTTATTATGCTGGTCTACTGTTACATTGTATGCACGGCGATGTGAGTAATCTGCTTCCGACTTATCTTTAAATGTTTCCGGTAATCACATGGGAATTGTGTACACAGATCAATGCCAAATTTATAATTATTCCCAATCTTCTCGAATAAAAGTTCGGATTATGTTATGCTGATTGCGTGGACGTGCTGGCATGCTTCCGTGTGTCCGTGCATAAAATCTTGGAACTCCTCCTAAATGGTGTGGGAGTAAGATTGAGACTTGAAACTTGGAATATAATTATGGTTTCACCAGATGTGAGCAATGATTTTGTACTTTGGATCCGTATCTACGTTGCAGAGAGTAAGTTCTTGAGTGGGTGAGGCCTCGTTTGGATACATGTGTAGTAGATATGGGTGTTGATAAATGAGAAAATGATGGTTTTCTGCAGACATCTAATTGTACAATACTCGGAATCTGGTATTAGTAAATATACGTCTGACTACTGCCCTTTTGTGGTCGTTATTCACGTCATAGAGGGATATTTATTTATCAGTATATGTATATATGTATGTATCAATATGTCTGTATATTTACATATATATCATCTATTTGATTATTCAGGAAGGCAACAGCATTTTCACCACACGTTTACCTTGCTCATAAACTGCCATTTTGCTGTAATTTCTATCTCGATCTCCACAATGCATTCCATTTTCACAATGGAGTGTATTATTACAGGTACCGCTGAAACGTTGGGTGTCTGGGTCAGAATAACTATTTGAAGCAATACAATGGCAAAGGCCGGCCTGAAATACACAATATATGTTAAAGATGAATTACAAGCATTTTTGATACAGAGTAAAGGACATTGATAATTATATCCCTTTTATTAGACATTTCATTGTAAAGGTCTCTTTTTTCGTCTATAATTGTATTCGCAAGCAGCATCATTCTTCCGCAGTGTGCAAAATGTAAAAAGCCGAAAGTAAAATGTGATAAGACGGATTTAACACGCGAGAAGGGATTATCCATTACCGTACGGTGCAAAATCTTTCCATTATAAAGATTTATGAGTAAAGGAACCTTGCAGATGATACATTTTGCAATTATGACTTTTAATGGATTGATTTCCAATCAATCGGTTTCATTGTATATACGGTGCATCAATACGCTGTCGGTAAATGTAAGAAGCGTGTAATGTTGCCCCCAGGGTGTAATAGTAATGTGTGCACATAATAGCATTGCCAGCCACATGTTAACAGTCTGGCGATTTGGACGACCTTCAAGACAAGGTCAGAACCTTATCTGCTCGTTGGAGTATAATAGACCTGATTCAAATCCAAACCAAAGGTATATATACTGTGCATGAAAATCGTGAACACGTTACACTTTCAATTATAAAGCCGCACACTGTATTGATAGTGGTGCATTTACAATTCCATGGGACAATTTATACCTTTTGGTATGTTTATTCTTGGTGGATAACTCTAATAATATACCTAAAGCGGCATCATTATTATCGACAAGTGACGAAGTTAGCGACTTGAATTGATGCGTGTAAATTTATTAATATAGTGCTGGCAGAATTTTGTCAAGTTTTCAGGTGAACAAATACCCACATTTCTTATTGCAACAGTGATTAAGCCTTTGTCTTGTATTGATAATTAATCTCGGTACTTATACAGCGTAGCTCCATCAGTCTAGAGTAAAGCGTTTTACATCTGAAGTATAGAAAGAAGTGGATTCGAATCCAGCGATTTTCCATCTCAAGTTCATTATATTTATTTATTTTTGTTTCTAAAAATGAGCCGTTTTTGTTGAACTTATACATAATAATTAAGTTAAACATACAATATACTCCAACATAGGTACCTTGAATTAGTCCGCAGCTTTAACGATGATGAAATAATGCATTTTAATAAACACACTTATGCTCGTAAGTGACAAGATGCAAATGCTACCGAAAGACGCAACAGCAAATTAGACGATATGCTGTCATTACATCTCAAACGCTATAAACAATGAAGCGCTAGAGAAGAAATAAGCTGAACAGAAACAAAAACCAGTATCCGCCTCAAATTGCAGGTACCAATCCAACTGTTTAATCAGAGCAAATAACTGATGATATTAACAACTTGCTGGAACTAGATGAGAGCATACATTTTAATTCACTCAAGTCTGAATCTCGGCTGTTTGATCCTCAACATGTATATACAAGTACACGATTGAGTAACCAGGTAACTGTCCAACAGTGTCTCAAAACCCAGTCAAACTAAGCGTCTGTGAGAACAGAAATAATAATAGTCTGATCTAACCGAAAAAGAAAGTATCATCAAATATTAAACATCATCCTCAGACTAAAGAAAAGGCACAAATAAAGGGTAAATAAAATGATACCATGGAGAACAACAATATAGCATGCAATTTAAATTGTTGATGCATTGACAAGGAAAATGCAAATTGAGGAATGGTAGAATCCAACGCTTGGTTTTGGATCGAGAAAGAAGACCATATTACATCCTGGCGATAAGTTTACTGTATAGATTTATCAACCTCTGTAAAGTCAATACAATAAAAAATCGTGCAACACTCTTGTGTCACATATGGTATTCTGATGTTCATCACTGCCTTAGAAAAACGCCTGAAGGACAACATGCACAGCATCAATGATCAGCTTACTGAATTGAGCAAGCGGATTTCACTAGACAATCATACGTTCTCAACGAATCTTGATTGCATTCATTCTTCAGTTACAGACGTCAAAACAAATATTCAAAAACAAAAACTGTAAACATTTTAAACAAAACAAAATTAATAGCAGACAAACATAGAAATGTTGAAACCGATCACTCTACCACGCTCTCATCTTTTGAAATACTGCCCACTACTAATGCGTCAGCTCCTAACCACTACGTCGCGCGTGACGATGAAATTGATCACCACCAGCGAGATAAGTGTCATAAACTACCACACTCAAAGCACATAATTTAATAAGTTATTGGTAGTTCGATTATTAAACATATCAAGCTTTCTGGCTTAAAACCCTAATGTATATGTACGCACTCTCCCTATACTTTCGTTAAAATAAGAAGTTGAAAAAATGGAGAGAAATTAGATCGTTTCAATTGTGCTCTGAAACACTGACATAATGTAGCATATCGTACGCGTGTGAAACCGATTGAGGAGCTCCCATAGCAGCCAGTACTCACCACACACGGGATGATCACGGCAACATACGCGTTACAAGCAAAACAATCATTGGTGTATCACACATATTAAATGTTCCATATAAAATCATTACAGATAAGACCAAAACATGACTAGATATTGTGCACACTGCGATTCCTAAAGCCATGACTCATTTATCTACTTGGTATCGGAACCTTCATAACACACAATTTATCTATTTGTATCGGATCCTTCATAACACACAATCTATCTATTGGTATCGGAATCTTTATAACACATAATTAACGCGCATTACAATGTCATCCATTCAAGACAAAAAATTCGACTAGATATTGTGCACATTGCGATTCCAAGATCCATGATTTATCTGTCTGACGGTATTTGAGCTATCTCAGCACTCCACCTGGTTCTAGAAACCGTCAAGTACCATAATCAGATTCCTGTTACCGAAGATCTAATGATTATGTATTGATTCGGAATCATCTGGGAGCAACCTGATATTTAATATCCGGAATCAGTTTGATATTTTAACCAATATTTGTGATAAATGCAACCTTTTGAACTGCAAATGTCAGGAAAGGGAACACTTTTTTTACAGATGCATACTTAACTACTACTGACGACCAAATCACTTGCTATTTCAATCAAGTAGCATTGCCAGTATTACAGAACATGTTAATGGATATTGTCGATGCAAAGTCAGTCTTGATCAGGAAACATCTCAATCTGATTCTAGTTCTAAAATACTATTTTAAAGAAAAAGGTATACATATAGTAAATCTCAATATTCGGCATCTAAACTCAAAAGTAGACGAACTCAAGCATACTGTATTCAATACTCATCACATTCTAGGAAATATTGAAACATTTCTTAATGATAATACTAATTATCATTCAGTGTCCATCGGTGTTTTCCATTTGGAACGGAAAGGCAGAACACAAGAGGAAGGCGGTGTACTCATATATATATATATATATATATATATATATATATATATATATATATATATATATATATATATATATATATATATATATGTATATATATATATATATATATATATATATATAAAGAGATAGAGAGAGAGAGAGAGTGTCATCATAGTTGGAAACAAATTGGACTAAATTGAAGCAACCATCATCTACGCCCATCCTTCAGTGATCGCTCTATCGTCTCCATATTTGCCATCGTCTTGACTTGATTTTAAAATTGATTATTTACTACGTCTAACTTGAGCTCAGAATTTTTTTTAGTGGGTGATATCAGTATTAATTTAATGAACAGTCCTAAATGGACATGCTCCAGCTAAGAGCAAAAGGGTGAAGATAATAATGCATCTTGACTGGTTTAAGGCTGAAATAAAGGAAGCTATGAACTTGCGTGAAGTCCTGTCAGAAACATTGCTACATACGAAGTTACAAAACAAAAACATTTAGTAAAACAAGTAATCGCCTAAGCTAAAAAGGATTAATTGAGAATATATCTGACTGCATTAAATATGGAAACATTTTACTAACTTTAATTCAAGTTCAAAAGTTCGTGATTACCCTTCATAATAAAAAGCCCTAGTCATTATTAGTACAGAGCCATTGAAAATTTTCAAACAACCTAAAATACCTTTTCCGCATCATTAACTTCAATATTTGGAGAACATTCTTCCATATCACAAGATGTTTCACTCCATATAGATGTTGTAGGGTCTAAAGTTCCATCTCGTAAATCATTCCGAATCCCTTACATATGTGTTCAAGATGTTATTGATAGTTTAGAGAAACTTTATGGCACCAGAGGCAGGCAGGGGACTAGCATTATCTCACCAACAATACTCAAACTATCAACCCAAGTAGCTGTCCCTTCAATTGCTAGCTGTATAAATACAAATATTGCTACGAGAATCTTTCCAACTAATCTGAAATTAGCCAAAGTGTTCCCAGTATGTACACAAGGGGATAGCTTGTCACAAACAATTATGGACCTATATAAATTTTACCAACCTTATTGAAGATTTGGAAAAAACATCGCCTTTTATCCTCGCACAATTGTACAGAAATTTAGTAGATCATGCAATATTGATGAAAAAGCTGAACGCATATACGTTCAGTGATAATTCGTTTGCTTGGCTTCATTTTTACCTAACAGGAAGGCAACAGTGCGTTTATGTGGCCAATGCTGCATCTTCTTTACAAAACGTTTAAAGTGAAGTCCGTTAAGGTTCCATTCTTGACTCTTTACTCTTTTTCCTTTTCGTTAATGATTTACCACTTTATATGAAAGCCACTCAAGATGATCACAACCTTAAATGCCACGAGTGATAAAATCCCTTCCCTAACACTAAATTTGAACAGGATGTTGAGGCTGTTATACCGTGCTGCGAAACCAACAAAATGCCATTAAACACAGAAAGAACTAACAATATGATAATTGGATAAAGCAAAGAAGCAATAACTTAGAGGATATATATATATATATATATATATATATATATATATATATATATATATATATATATATATATATATATATATATGTGTGTTTGTTCAGGGAACTAAACTAAAGAACATTGAAAATCAAAAACGTTTAGGTGTGATAATTGACAGGCATTTATCGTGGGGAAAATCAAACAAGCCGGTGTGTTCTGCAGTGTCCTCCAGAAAAGACTTATTGAACAGACTGTCTTCGTATATACCATAATCTATCGTAGAAAATGTTTAATAATGAATATAATGCACCTTTGCTTGACTATAGTTGCATTATAGGGCTACTAATCTTAATCAGATAATAAAACTCCTCAAAACGAGCCTCCAGAGTTATTTTTTAATTTTAATTATAGAGTTAAGAACTTTAAAGCTAGTTTGATATTATAAATCATTTGATAACATGATTTCACAATATATCAATAATCTCCTAAATTTCAGCTTCTAATATCCATTCATGCAATCTATGGTCTATTTCGAACTCTAATCTTCATTTGGCGCAATTCAAAACGACCCTATACAAACCATCTTTACATATTCCGCAGCAGTGTCTTGAAATACGATCCCCAGTGACATTAAGCAAACGCCCACACTCATTTCGTCTTTCTGATTATGTAAATCTCAAACTAATTAAGATACCTAAATTGGATACAACTACTACTTTCCCATCGCCCAACTCTACATATATATCTTAATTATGTTTTAATAGCATGTGTGTATATATGTGTGTATGTATATTTTATGATTCTATATGAGTGTGTTAGAGACTGTAAAAAGTAATAGTTTCATTTGTACATATACGTTACATTTTTGTTTTAATATTGTATTATCTGACGACTACATGTAAGATTGGTTGATTCATAACCAAAATGTGTTATCCTCAGAAAATAAAATAAGTATTATCACTATTATTATGATTATTATTAGTAGTAGTAGTAGTTGTAGTATTCGTTTTAGTATTAGTATTATCATTATTATTTCCGCCGATGTACATTTAGTAAAGTGTGTAGGTAATTGTTGCAAACATGTATACAATGGAGGTACCTGGAAGCAAAATAATGAAAACTAACATAAAAAACAATCAGCCAAGATTATATGTAAAGTTGATTAGTCTTGATAAATGGAAGCCATTAATGGAATAGTTTATACCTTTTCTTTCATTGCCGGAGAGCAAAATAATCATTGAGTTAACATGTTCAATGGAATATGATCTGTTCAACGTAGCAAATAACATTTGGTCCCCTCTCTTCGTGCAAAATGTGAACATCGTGAATGAAGTTTATTGCATAAAACTAACTGGATATATATATATATATATATATATATATATATATATATATATGTGTGTGTGTGTGTGTGTGTGTGTGTGTGTGTTCTCTGAAATATTCATTTCCTGAAAGAAACTATACCAAAACTTAACCGACTTCAGCACTCCTCCGCTACCATCGAACTTCAACCAACTGAAATGGCACCCAACGGAGATTGAAAACCTCAACCACATGATTGTGCCTAGATTTGCTTCATTAAGAAAAAGGGCATTACAATTGGAGTTGTACGAACGGAAGCAATGACACTTTATGCAGCAGTGTCAGTATGGACTACAAACTATGTGAGGTACTCTTGAAAATGTGGCTTCTACTTCCGGGGTAAAATGACCACAGAACGTTCTACACGGCACCGTTGCTCAAGCAGTAAGACGTCGACCCTGCCTCACCATGCATATCAGAGTCGATATCTTACATTGCAGGACCAATTAGAATGCTAAACTGGGCCGATCCGGTTTTTATTCCGCTAAGCTGTATCCTTTAATATGCTAAGGGATTCTTTTGTTTCAAATTATTACTACAGTAAAATCTCTCAAAACTGAACCCTCAGTTTACCAGAATCCCCATAAGGTCGAAATGTTTTGGGGAGTCCCAAATTGTTCATTCTTTAATATCATCATTTTTTCGAGTAACTCGAAACCTCTCTACTCCGAAACCCGAAACAAATTTCCATCCTAAATTTCAATTTGACACTAAATAAAAACCCGATAAAGCCGAAACTCACTTCAAACTTGGAAATGTATTTTAGCTGCTAAATTCCTCACACACGCTCGACCAGACTATTTACGGTTAGCAAGTACTGCAGTAGGCGTATCGGTGCGAATATGTGCAAGTGCACGCATGGTTAAAACAATAATCGACACGCCGACAATAGAAAGACCGCTGATCTTCTCATTATAATTGTGATTGATGCTGTTCGTTTATATAAATGAGTCATATTACGCTTTTTTTAGTAACCAAGCATGCGGCCTTGCTGGAGACTGCCAAAACAGTTTTCTAAAAGTCAGATTCACTAAGTTGATATTTAAAGGAGAAAAATCATTAGATACATGTATTTAAGTAGCCATGATTATCGTTTGTCTTCACTCGCATGCCAAGATGTCAGAACGACCGGCTAATCATCAGGGAATTGATTTCTCCTTACAGGATAAAATTAGTCTTATTAAAGAGTATGAATCTGTGCCAAAAGCTACATTGACGAAACTAGGAGAAAATTTCGATTAAGGAACATTATGAATTATACAGAGAATTTAAATGTTATGGACTATCATTCATTATTCTAATGGAATTATAGACAAGTTACAAAAATATATAGTTCTTTGAACGTTTCTTGAGACGAGGACTGTATTTATATGTGAACCAACTGTATTTATTCAAGTGACTGGATGCATTTCTCGTTAGGAACGTACGTTCTTAAGGTAATTTTTAATTAAATGTAAAAAAAAAACGAATATAATAAACAGCTGTCTTAAGTTTGTGCATTCTTACACACACATACACATATTTTCCTCACATGATTACATTAGATCTCTCTCTCTCTCTCTCTCTCTCTCTCTCTCTCTCTCTCTTTCTATCAAGTCACATAAGCGCTTATGAAAAGACATACATACTTTTTCACAGCCGTGAGACCCTCAGTAAACAGAATATCTATCAAAACCGAAACTTAAAATTGGTCCCAATGGCGTTATTGGTGTGTCTTTCGCAACACACGCGCAACAAACGGTTTGTTTGGGCTGAGCCCTTTTTAAAGTATTTTCCTACAAGACGTTTGGTTTTCGTTCACTTATGGAATGGCCCTTCACTGTGTAGAGAAACCAGAGCGAAAGATAAATTCGTTGTGAAGAAAAAACAAAGGTTTTCGGTTTTCAGGGGTTTCACTGCATTTTACTTAATACAGTTTCAATCTTTTAAAAGAATATTTCCGCAAAATATGTATGTTTATAAAACAAAAATCAAATATTTGCGTAATTGTATTCCTTTTCAAAATCTGTTTGCAACCAAACTGTAAGTATGTAAAACCTGGCATCTCTTATCAACTATTGGAGAACAAAAAAGTTACATTTGCCAAAATTAATGCTTTAATGGATAAAGCTGGGAATGTGAGTGGTAATTATAAAAATCAAGAAACACAACTATTCTCGAATAGCTGCGTTGAAAATACGCCAGGGATGAAAGACCTTTAATCCCCGTGCATATGCAACGTCGTACAAGCCTGTAAGATGTCCTGTAAACCTAATTTTGCTTTACATCTACAAAAAACCATGGCAATGTGCCGTCCTGACTCCCCGTTCTTCCTCCAGACACTCAGTCCAGGTCCAGGTCAGATAAAAGCAGCATCCATTGTTTGCTGTAAAACTCTACTTCAGGTGGTACACTCACCTGGCGAATTGATTAGAAAAAAAAATGGTTCCAAAAAGGACCTAAGTTCATATCTTTGGATCTTTGGGGAATAAACTGATACTTCAGATTACCGGCGCTTTTCTTTAGGCCGATAAATAAAACTACTGCTTTCCTTGCGATGGACTTTTTTCTTGAAATAAAACAACATCGAAATATTTGTGTGAATTTAACCTTGATGTAGAAAGCTTGACCGTGTTTTCTTTAGATAAACATATATAAAATGCAACCCTTATATAGAAAGTTAATTATTTTTCTATGCATGTCATCTTAAGGCTGCTTTGATGGTAATCTATAATAATTGTCGAATATAAAATCAGTCATTTTCTTTCACTGATTGATGCAAATTTTATTTAACTTCGAAGAACGTAAATTGGACTCTTGGATACATAATGGTCGCACATGAATTTAATATCTTCTCTCGCCACATCATCTGAGAGAAAGATATTTGACACGGATTGACAAAGGTAATAATAACGATTCCACGAATTCTCTGGCAATGTTATATCACATTTGATTTATACGCTGTTAGGATTAATCATCTGAAATTGACATTGATACCTGGTTTTATATCCACTATTGATCACTTACTTTCCGTATCTAACAAACAATCCGTTAATATATATATATATATATATATATATATATATATATATATATATATATATATATATATATAAGATCACGGGGAGTTCGGGCTAAATGAAAAAGTCTAACCTTCCTATTGCTATCTTATCAAAACTACACACAACAAGCTATAGTTTATCAGACGTACGCATTTTTTTCATATTAATTTACCCAAGTAAATTTTTCGTAACTCTTTTATAAATGTATTATTGGTATTTTTCTTCCTCTTCTTCTTCTTTCTCTTCCTATTATTATTATTATTTTTATTATTATTATTATTATAATCATTTTTATTATTATTTTTATTATTATTATTATTATTATTATTATTAATATTATTATTATTTGAACTTTTGTCCATTATTATTCCGCCATAGCATGCTCATGAAATACTTCCTTTGTACCTCTATGCATAACTTTACCGGGATATAATTTCCTTTGCATATTTTGATGATGGCGTTTATTTATTGCCGCGCATGGTGTCAGTCCTTTGTTCCAAGCCTGGAATTAGGTCAAAACACTTATTTATGTTTGTGTCATTATATATATATATATATATATATATATATATATATATATATATATATATATATATATATATATATATATATTCACCGGCTATTACTATTCGATTTTAGTCAATCAGTTATGATAATATATTATTCTTCGACCTAAACTAGTTTGTCGTCTTAGGACCCTTCATTGTCATTGCAACTGCAAGCTACTTCCGCCAATCGGGAAATTGGTGTCATTTACGCGAATCATTTCAATGTTATTAGAATCACAATGGTTACATTTACTCAAGCAAAACAGGAATAAGTCATGAAAGAAACACATTACTTATTTCAATTCACAGTGGGAGGGTTCTTTAATAATGCCATTTCACATACATATGCACTCCTAGGAGCCTTACGAATAATGTCATGCAGAAAATATTACTAGGTATGCTTTGAGGAAAGAAGGCAGTCAAAGAGTTTATAATTCTGAAGGGGTCTTCAAATGAAATTAAAGGAACTAGGAACATACATACATACATACATACATACATACATACATACATACATACATACATACATACATATAGCGATTTCATGATCAAGGAATCCTCCTGCATTAGATATTTATTATAGTCGATTTTTACCTTTACACATATATTTTCAGACGTCCAGTGACAGGAACAAATACATGTAATACCTGTAAACCGATATATCCCTGTAAACCACACACAGAATAACACAGCCCTGGTCGGTTTTCGTTTCTTTCAATGCTGAATTGTGTAGATAAGACGGGGTCTGTTACTTCTACATGAGAACAGCCTGAAAAATGAAATACCAGTTGCATGTACTAAATTGTTTTCTCTTCAACTATCTATTCCAATAAGCGACATACAGACCAGGTCCAAGTTGTATAAATGTCTCAACGCTGGGTATACCAACTGTTCAAATTTTATAAGCTCATTATGTATATAAGATGATCGAATAGGTGCATTCAACATGCGTTTTGAAATACGCTAGCTATTTTAGGGACTAATAATTAGATTTGGAATTTATGGTTGCTGTTATAGGAATTATACAGAGGGAGAAATATTTTAGCATGTACCCAAGTTAAGATGTTTTATGAAAGCGGGTTCAGGTGATGAAGACAACGATGAACGAATATGCTGCTGCACACCCTTTTATGTAGGAAGTTAAATGTTTTTTCCAGAAATGAACCACTGCTATGCACCTGCGTGCCACGCCACAGCAAATGACTAACACATGGATTACCGCTGATGGAACGTAAAGATAATTTAGTTTGTGATGGACCCTTTCAAAAACTATTTAGCGATTAAACGATGAATCACGTGAGTTGTTATGCCTTTTGATCCCCTAAGATTGCGCTAAGCATTCGTTTCTAGAAGCCAGAGTTATTGAATACACACATGGAAAATGTATAATTCGTTTATAATTCTTACAAATTACAAACACATTATTAGTTTTCAAAAAACTCCTGGCAATAAATTCACAAAGTTCTCAAAATAAGTTAATGGTAAAGTTTTATTACGCTACTGAGAGAACCGTGCGCTACATTAGGTTCCCACGTTGCAAATATGTTAAAATCGTTATCAAACATCAAGCATATTTATTTACTTTCATTCTTGTGACTCAACCTCGTACTAACACTTTCATTTTCATAAAAGAATGTTGATTATCAAGGCGTATGATGGTTTCCTAAAAATGTAAATCTCTTGTCTTTCCATGTCCTCTTAGATAACGGTTTTGGAATAAATTTCACATGATACAGATAAAACATTTAGTAATCCCTGGGAATGTGATAGCAATTACGAATTAAGAAACAATAATATTTAATTGTTAGTTTTAACATCTTTTGACCCATGAGGAAGGAAAACACTTCAACTATTTTTCATGATGCAATTATATACTATTTTCAGTTTACTTTGTTAAGGTATAAAGTACATTGCTATGTTAAGAATGATCTTTCTCTATCTCTATCCCTCTCTCTGCTTCTCTCTACTTGCTTATCTCTCTCTCTCTCTCTCTCTCTCTCTGTATATATATATATATATATATATATATATATATATATATATATATATATATATATGCAATAAACTGATAACGAACAGTGCACTAGCCTAAGCGCTTTCGACTCTCATTGAGTCTTTTTCAAAGGCAAACACAAAACAGAAATAAGACAAACGATAACCACAAAAAAGCGCTGAATTTGCTAAAGCTTACATAACTATTTCTAAGTGAATTACAGCTTGAAAATGCTAGATGTGTCGTCTAGTTGTCTTCAACGCGACTGCTGATGCTGTAAATTAGCTGGTTTTAACCTAGAAAGTGATGCCATATCGCCGCTTTTTTGTTAATGTAAATTGGTGTGATCGCAGATTATATCCCAGATACTTCATTATTTCCGTTAGGCGAGTAATGATAACAACAATAATAATACCAGGAAGAACTACAAAAAAGAAAACAGCAGTCTTTTTTCTAGTCTTGATATTTTAAGCCGCTTGGTTTCAGTTTCTAAGGCGCCGTATCCAGTAAGATTCTTTTACTTTCCTGGTTTCGGAACTCCAGTTGGGGTTGTGAGCAATTGCAGTCAGTGTTACATCACTGAAAGTGTGACCAGGGGGAGAGAAGTGTTGTGCAACTGAACGTCTGTCCAGCTTCTTTGTTGTCCAATCAGATCTGTGAAGACTGATCCTTTTGTGTAGTTTTTAAATTTCTTCGACATACTGAAGGCCGCAGATCTCACATGTGATGAAATAAATTATATTTTCTCTGTTTTGCACATTTTGCTTGGACCGTATATGTTCAATTTTTCGCTCGTCACTGTGCTAGAGAATGTGCTGGTCTCTATCACATGTTGATAGGTTTTGCACCTTTTATCACCACAAGGACCAGATTTGTTATTTGAGCCTGTGATTGGCGTTTTTTTTTTTTTTCTCACTCGGATGTCCTTGATGTTTTTTTGGTCCTTGGTAGGCTACTACTGGTTTGTTCGGGAGGATTAACTTTAGTGTTTCACAAGTTTCCACGAAGAGCCAGTGTTTATGGATGATTTTGCATTCTTTGGGGTTGTCGGGGTGGTAGGTCAGGATTAATGGTATATCCGATCAACCTTGTCCTTCTCTCTATATTTTATTATGTCATTGCGGTTTGTTTGTTTAGCCCTTTGTGTTGCTTGCGCTATCAGATATTTTTCGTAGCATGGATTCATCAAATGTTCAGATAACGCTTCAGATCTTTTTTAATGTTTTATCGTCAGAGCGATTTCTGTGTATCGAAAGAACTTGTCTGTACGGGAAGTTTCGTATGCAATGTTTTGGATGACAATTGGATGGGATAAGATACTGGTGTTTATCGGTTGATTTTAAGTAGATGTCTATATGGAGTTTGTTTTCCACTAGTCTGGTTGTTGTGTCCAGAAAAATGTGGTTTGAGTTGGAGACTTCTGCCGTGTATTTTATTGAAGGATGGAAGTTGTTTGCTTTTGATATGAAGTCATCCAGATTCTCTCTTCAATAATAAAACGAATTTAATATTGTTATGACGTGTTGTTCGTATACTCAATGACGTATGAGATTTATCGGGAACTATATATATATATATATATATATATATATATATATATATATATATATATATATATATATATATATCCCACCTTAGAATGTATAAGTTAGTCAGTTTATCTATGTCTGACAAAACTAATGAAATCATTAATACACCCACCTTAGTATGTATACGCTAGCAGGTTTATCTATGTCTGACTAAACTAATGAAATCACTTGTGTTGAAAATGTACTTGTCGTGCATTAAACATTAGAAGTTATTGTATGCATTATTAAATATAATTAAATTACTTTAATATTAACAAAATGCATATTATCTAGCGCAATACTATAAGTATGCTTTTATCGATATTTATATTTGCATTTTGATTAGCAAAATATAAATTAAAATAAACTGATATGGTTCATCCTTCGATACAGGAATGTTATGTTCATTTCGATTATAAGAGTTTACATTATTGCATATACTCAGCAAATTCATTCCTGAATTAAAATGAAGACTACTCATGATGCCAAAATACCCATGTGACTTGCCATGATGACTCTTTTGTATTTATCAATGTATGTATTACATAACCGTAAGAATAAAACTATATTGAATGAATTTAACAAGAATTGTTTTTGTTAATTTGTATGTGCCACTTATGCATTCTCGCTATCTTTCTCCTAATTCGCCATAGTCTTGACTTGAAATATTTGAAAACGAAGTATCTACTTTTTCTAACTCTAGCTCAGAACATTTGGTAATGGGTTATCTCAATATTGAACTGACAAATGACCGGCAAAGTAAACGGAATCATATTCTACAAATATGTAATCTCACTCAAATGATTCAGTCCTCTACCCGAGTCACTGTCATGTTGATGACGTTAATCGATCAGATATATTCCTCGCACCCTGAATTTATATTCGAGACATTTGTCCCAATATATTATATTAGTGATGAATATATTATGGAAACCATTATGTGTGTGTGTGTGTGTATGAGAGAGAGAGAGTGAGAGAGATTTCCCTTTATATGAACTCGTAGACATTCGTCCCAATATATTACGTTATATTACGTGACCAATATCTTATCGGTACTCCAAATACAAGTTCTTGAAACCATTGTGTGTGTGAGAGAGACAGAGAGTGAGAGACAATGAGAGCGATACTCAATTACAGACAGACAACGTAACAACATATATATGATTATTTCAATTATGAAATACACTACAATGCGAGGTGATTGTATTAAAGTATAAATGAGGCGAACGTTGTACCGTTTGTCTTTTTATCAAATGTACCTCACGATTTGCTTTATCTTTATAAGCTTTGGCTTTGCTAATTTTAAAATAATAGGTACTTTTTATATAAAACAATTATTCTTCATCCATCGTAAATTTTAAATCAGATACCTGTGAAATTCGAACAATTATAAACTAAATGTACATGCTTTCACAGACATGTATATCAACGCACTTCGTGCTTGTTCTTTGAAAAGTTTGTTCTTGTATGGCAAGCAACACACATTCCGCCTATATTAAGATCTTTGGATGCATAATTAAATATAATGAAATTAGTTTAACAATAACAAAATGTATATTATCTAGTGCAATAATATAAGTATGCTTTTTATCAACATGTATCTTTGCATTTTGATTAGCAAAATAGAATTTAAAATAAACTGATATGGTCCATCCTTAGATACAGGAATGTTATGTTCATTTCGAGTATGAGAGTTGACATTATTGCATATACTGAGCAAGTTCGTTCCTGAATTAAAATGAAGATTACACATGATGGAAACTTGCCATGATGACTTATTTGTATGTATCATTCCTTCTAGTTAAGAAATTGCCCTTACCTATGAAGCGAAAATGTTCATATGACTGAAAGTAACCAACCCAAGCGTCTCCTTTCCAAGGGACTTCGTCTTTAACTGTCATTGTTGTTAAATTTACAGCAGGGACAGCAAAGATCCAGTTGTTTGTGTTATTGTTACAAAGCTGTACAGCTCTCTCCCACGTGGAAGGGTTTGGAGAATCGATGATGTTAAACACTGAGCAAGCTCCGCCTGTAACAGATATATACATAGTTAGATGGATGCATAAATATCTCACCACTACGTATGTTTGTATTGTCAATATTGATTAACACATATACAAGTATCCAATATAATGTAATCCATCGCGCATGTGTGAGTTAGGTCCATTGAAATAATGTCGGTTTTATATTTGCAGTATGTAAGCATTTTTAATTGAAGAGAATGGCATTGAACTTGGATTGATACTGTCTCCAGGTTGTCAGTTCGATTCATTTGGAAGGTCTCTGCTGTGATTGTCATTGTTCCTTCTAACCTTCTACCAAACTTTCTCCCCATCGAAGAAAAATATTTCCATAGCTGAATTTTTCACCGGAATAAAATTCCTCAGTAGTAGATAATTCACCAAATGAGTCATTGTTGCTTGGAGGTGTGGGGATAAAATACCTTAAAAGCAATTTTACTCGAATAGGTTTTTTACCTCACACAAGACAACCAATCAGGGACTAAATTAATAAAAGACGGTGTCTTGAAAACTTTTGAATACACATGTTTTATTCAAGGTGCTGGTAGTGTTCTCTGTTACATAAAGGCAAATAATCGATTGTAGAGGATCATATACACACATCTTTGTGATACAAAACTGTGTCCCTGTATATATATATATATATATATATATATATATATATATATATATATATATATATATATATATATATATATATATCAGGTAATAAATTGTCCTAGGATTGTACATGATGTGTAATTCGTAAGATGTATATTCTTTAATTGTAAAATCGTCCTCATTATTTACCACAATGTTAAGAGTCAATTATTCCGTGCTGTATGTCAAATGGAACGTTTAGGTACCGCAAAATAAATTTGACAGCGGGGTTTGAGAAAATGTTATAACCTACAATGTGCAGTAGAGGCTTCTCATAGCTTACCTTTGTTCGTCTTGAAAATGTTCAGTCAGTGATTATGTGAACAATCGGACCGTTCACGACACACATTTTTTTTCATAAGTAATGTTTCGGAAACATTTGTCAGTGTCTTCCTCAAGACCAATATCCAGTGTTTTCAGCAGAGGTTCTTTAAAGGCCGAAATGGAATTGTTTACCGAGTTCATACATTGATGCTAATGTATGGAGTTGCGATGACTCAAAAAGTCGGACTATATTCGGAAGAGCTTTGCAGTGCAATCATTATATTGGCTCAATTTCTCTATTTTCTGAGACTTGGATCAGTGTTGTATATAAATCATTCTTCATATTTGGTTTTTACATTTGCAGACAAGGTTCGGAGTATCAGCATATCGGTAATTAGTGTGTTTTCTCTGACAATACTCTAGGTTCACCGACCACAGGAAGAAAACTGTCGAATCCATCTTGTTAAATATTTAGATACTATTGAGGAATCACTTTAAGATTCAAATTTCATAATAAATCAATACCTCTGATAAAGAAGTCACTTGTCTAATTTGTGTGGTTGAATATTTCAAATGTGTGACCCCTTCCCTTTGTTGTTTGTGGTATACACATGAAGAATAACAGTTGTGAGTACTGTATTGTCACCAAAGCGTCGCTAACAAAGATCACTTAGGTATTATCACTGTACTGTCTCCAAAGCAGCCATATTTCTAATAATAATGCAGGTACCTGAAATAGACGCCAACATTTGTGTATTTCGTGATTGCTACAAACCACATATATAAAGACCCAACGATCACCTATCATTCTGTTGGAATAATAGGACCCCTTCAAGGAATTTTAACTTGAGCGCCATACTTCCCCAAAGCACAAAAATTCATATGAAGGAAAAAAAAAGACGACTTTTCGGTACATAGAAAAGGAAATAGTTTTAAGATGTATATCGTGGTTCCAACATAATTTTGTCAAAGCGTAAGTCATATCTTTTGAGGTTGTCGTCTCCCTAGGAGAAATTTGCTGGTATAATTGCTCTAGAGCACATTTTTTTAAATGGATATTTATTTTAGAACGAAAAAGCAAAGGAAGAGAATGGCTCAAAATATGTCCGCACACATCTAAATAGTCTGTGATTACGTTTGCATAAGTAAATATATGGTTATCCATTACAGGTATCTGCTTAAATAGATTGAGAAGATTTTCATAGGTATTAATCTATCACCTTATTTTCTTCAACCGTAATTAGGCGCACCTCCATCTTTCACTCCACCTCTCTCTATGTATATGGAGAGACAGAGAGAGATAGAGATAGAGATAAATAGCGAAAGAGAGTTACAGATGTACACCAGCCAGAGCGAAAAATGTTATTCCTGGATCCTGCAAGAGGATGCGTAATACTATAAAGTGAAATTATACGGAGCAAGACTATGATCAGAAAGGTTATACAATTTTTAATTTCCCCTACTGAAATTCGAACTCGGGTTACGGCACCCATCGCATTGCTTGCACTCACCAATCCGCTTACCCTCTCAACCAAGTTTTCATGCGCAGTGGACACAATTGATGGCGATGCAGTAATTAACTATACTCTAAATACTGTCTCATCCGGATTCCTCTTACCTATATGATATAATGCTAGTATCATAATTTCTCTAAATACTGTGGCATTCCTGATTCCTCCTACCTATACTCGCTCTCTCTCTCTCTCTCTCTCTCTCTCTCTCTCTCTCTCTCTCTCTCTCTCTCTCTCTCTCTCTCTCTCACACACACACACACACAGAGATAGATTGGTTGGTTTCTAACGTCATTTTCAGCAAGGACGCATTGAGGCAGCCGGCATACATATGTGCTTCGATCCATGTTTACAAATGAAAAGAAAATCGCTCGATATCTATGGAAGATGATTTTGTATATGTAAATACGTACCATTTAAAAGAATACTAATGATGATATGAAGTAACCCCATGGTTCTTTTTGTTCTTCTATGTTGTGTACCAAACGACTGCCATATTGATGCAAGTTCAGTCCATGTACTGAACAACAGGGCGTGTGTATGTCGTCTTTTACTGAACAATTACCGGTAATACTTACATGTAACATCTCCGGCTATGCTGGTTCTAAGGTTTAAAGAAGGAAAAAATGAACTCATAACTTTCTGGTACTTTCATCTGTGTTATAATTATGAAGATAAATCTTTACGACATATATGTGGCTGTATATATTATGATGATTAGTCATTTTCCGATAAGGATTCTTGAAATGAAAATATTGTATTGACGCATTTATTGTTGTGTCTGGTGTTGTCATGCGTAGAGTTTCTTCTTCTTCTTCTTCTTCTCCTTCTTCTTCTTCTTCTTCTTATTATTATTATTATTATTATTATTATAATGATGATGATGACGATGAAAATATTAATGATATAAATTAGAATACCTACTGTTCGATTGAACGAGGTTTATCCTTCTGTCTTTATCAAAAAGGTAATAATAAGTAAAAGAACTTCTCTGTAAGTATGTTTGTGCGTGTACGTGTGTTTGTATTTGTATGTGTCGGGTACTCTACCACCAGGGGTCATGAGCGACCAGTTCCAGATACGGAAACAAGATGCCGGTGGGTCATCAATAGGGTAATATTGTCTGTGTGTGAAATCTCGCTCTATCGAACATCATTAATAGTGGAATTGATTGCTTCATATATTTCGTTCATTGAATGTTTCTATTAGTATGTGCAAATTAAATACTTATGTTTATATTGACATATCAAGGCGGTTTTTTAAAATTATATGTTGGAGTTGCTATTTCACATTTAATTACAGAAATAGGACAATGCTCTTTTGTACTTTGTTTTATTTTCCTTTATTTTTGTCCACTTCAGAATATATGTACAGTTCAAAATTGTATTGCATTTTCATGTACGTCAAACAAGTTTCTTCCTCTTGCTATGAATAGGAAATGGGAACTTCCTGAATCATGATTCAGGGACCACATACTTGCAACGCTTCATTCTGAAACAATCCGATGTCAGACCATGAGGAAAGTTATGACTTTTACATCGAGACAGACAGACAGAGAACCTATTTTTGCATATTAATCATGTGCATTAAGACGAAAGGCCAAGAAAATCCTTGAACAGCTCTGGGTAAATTGTTCTTGAAAAGGACCATATCTTGTATTTCCACCATTTTCTGAACATTATCATAAATCGGGAAATAGTGAGCTTTTAATTCTTAAATATTTATTAAAGTCTGTTGTGTCCAAGACATGAAAGTAGATTTATATTATTGATATCTTATTCATCAGCTCAAGTATGCATGCTAACGAAAGTCAAGAGACCACAACTCAACTCTTTTATAACTACAAAATAATACTTCTTTTGAAATAACGAGTACATCCTTTCTCACGACGGTAAACTTCATAAAAAAATGAGCTTTAATCAGACCATAGTGATTTTGGATACGGAAATAAAAGATATTTACACCAAAATATCTTTTATTTGGTGCATAACTGCAAAACTGTATTGAGAAAAAAAGAATAATTATACAAGTGCATCTATTGAAACAAATAAAGGGAAAATTCTATACGTTGATCATATTTGTTTATGATTTCCATACATTGATTATTCCTTGAAGTTTCATGTTCTGATTAGATTCATTTAGGAACGATATCATTTTCTTGTATCTGTTGCTGAACTCTGTGCGCATCATTCTGTTAAATCCATTGTTGGATTGTATGCGGACGAATATGGTGTCAGATTCATTCATCGTTCACTTACATAATAAATAAACATCTTATTCACGAAATTGTGTTCAGTGTCTTCGCTAGGTCCAATCCCAACCCGGTTTCATCTTGTTACACTAAGGACCGTTAAGTTAGCTACCGTTATTCTTACAAATTACAAAAAAAAAGAAATCAGTATTTCAAACACAACTTCTTATCTTATAGTACACCTCAACTAATCTAATAACGCTTCGGAAATTATTGGCACAACACTGATAGAGCTGGGATAAGTTTAATGAAACGTCAAAGACCAGATTTCACTCAAAAGAACAAAATGCAAGTCTAAGATATCGTTACTGTACTCTCATAATGTTAAACTAAGTATATAACAAGTTATACTCTGCAGAATGGGGAATAAACTGTGGGATATTTCTAGCCAAAATGTATTATTCCAATTGTCCCTATCTTATGACCGAATGTCTGAC
This sequence comes from Margaritifera margaritifera, assembly GCA_029931535.1. Taxonomy (NCBI): domain Eukaryota; kingdom Metazoa; phylum Mollusca; class Bivalvia; order Unionida; family Margaritiferidae; genus Margaritifera; species Margaritifera margaritifera. The sequence continues at coordinate 2,486,327 of JAQPZY010001406.1, read as the reverse complement.
TGAAATAATATTGTTCGTTTTCTGTCAACTAATAGTTATTTTACACGCATAGTAATATGGACTATTTCCATCCAAACGAGATATTGAACATTACCCATCGAAATGATAGTTCAAATAATTACTCAGATGGGATTGTGAACATTCCCTATGCATATGATACATAGAAATAAGTGAGTCAAATAGTAATTGCTCCATTCAATCATCAAGCCCTTGATCACAATATAATATCACTCTATATGTGGGCACACATCCTTCCATTCCAAATGCAGGTGAATCACAATGAATCCACGACTGTCCCACGTGCATGTGTATGAACACCATGTGCCTTGTCTCCTATACGACGAACCATCATGCCATGGACTGTGAGTACAACGATTACTGTAAACTCGGTTATTGTCATACAATTCTGTGTTCAATCGATCATGGAATCAGCTGGACTGTGCAGTTTCTCCATCAAAAACATTACCTGATCACATTAAAATTAGGATTACTCTCTGCTACCTTCGAATCCAGACCTCCCTGAAAGATGAAAAACGTCTCTCTGTCTGTCTGTCTCTCCCTCTGTCTGTCTTTCTCTCTCCCTTTCTCTCTCTCTCTCTCTCTCTCTCTCTCTCTCTCTATATATATATATATATATATATATATATATATATATATATATGATATGGACAATTTTTGTTTTGTGGTTTTGTGGATTTAATGCCCTTTTTCAGCACATGTAAAAACTCTCTTTCTGGTGTTGACAATTATCTTATGGTTGTCATCATTTTGGAATATTTGTCTTATGCATTCATTTATGTTCTCTGTTTTCATTCTGTCTTTTTTTCCAGTAATTTTTCTTGTGCCATTTGGGTGTTATTATGCCATTTTTATTATACTCTTTATCATATTCGTTTCTAAATGGATGATAGTAACAACTAATTTTACAAAAATCTTATTTTCCTTCACATTTTGTACATATGGTGAATTACATATATCATTTAAGAAATTACATTTCAAATTATTGTTTCACTGCTAAAGTGAACTTAGGAATAGTCTTACAATTAACATTTAGTTCAGATGCACATGTATATTGGTCAATATTATAAATATATGTGTTAAGAAATGGAAGATGGCGAACAAAAACAAAAAATGAAAATGAAAGCATGATTACTAACAGACCGGAAAAGACGGCATTACAAAATCCAAAAGATGCACGGAAAGTTGAACTTGGAGGACAACTTCGGAAAACGTTTACGTGAATTTAAGAAAGTCAAATCCGATCGTTTACCCCCAACATCAATTTTGCACCCTTCCCCCCCCCCCCCAATAGTCTGTCACATAATAAGATGCTGAAATCACACAATGTGAAATAATAATACAAATTCAAACAGAAAATTCTCAGGGTTTTCACTGCATATTCCAAGAGCCCCCACACTGACCACACCAACAAGACTGTGACCCAGGGATTATAATTTTAAGTCCCGTCACATATATAATGCCTATTCTTACTATAGCTATGTATTGGACGTTTTGGTAAGAAAATATTTCAAAATATCATTCTAATTGAATATTTCAAAATATCATTCTAACTGAACTTTGAGTTCATTTGGCCTTTAATTACTGCCAGGTGAAAGGGCCAATAATGATCTCCTACAGGAGCAACACTAAAGCTAATCCAATGGCTCACAATGGCCAATCCCAAGACTTTTTGTTATTTGTTTGGCGCCCCAAAACAGACGCCGGTTCTAAACGTCACCAATGGATTATAGCCCAAAGCCGTTACACATATAGTACATACTCCTAGTAATAATGTAATTTTAAAGTTTGGCAAAAATATTAAAAATGCTACTGTAGTATCAACTTTTGTATGTTTCACCTTTCACTCCTTTCCAAGGACCCGAGTGAAGAAACCCCAAATAAACATACTAATCGCAGATAGTCACCGCAATGGCAACTTATGTACAAAGTTTGGTGAATCTTCACCCTGCAGTTTGGTAGAAGAAGCGGTTATGGTCAGGCGCACGAACAGATATAAAAAGTGTATCACAATATCCCCGACACATTTAAAAATGCTTCTGCGTTTAATTAGATTCAGCTATATCAAATGTTGACTGCGTGGATACTTGTCACAATGTTGAACGTATAACTTCTTAGCCTGTTCAAAAGAAGCAACAATTCGTTGCAGGAAATATTCAATTTATTTTTTTCATAAAGGTTCTTTCTTTGTATGGCATGACATTTTTTGTTTGCTTATCACACATTGTTGGACGTGTTTCTAAGTAGGTGAACACTAATTCAATGGATAGTAGACTCCCTGATCAGTCTGGTTCCTCTTATAGGATGTTGTTCAGGATTGTTGCAACTCTTAACATCAATCAAATTTTCCTGCATACGAACTGCCAGCTGATTAAAATGTTTCAAAGCGAACACGATTTAAAATCTGGATATTGATCCAAGTCATCATAAGAGCTATCTTCTCAAGTGGTACTACTCCACTCAGTTTAATATGTAACTTCTCAAGTATTCCTACTCCACTCAGTTAGATATGTAACTTTTCAAGTGGTGCTACTCGACTCAATTATATATGTAACTTCTTAAGTGGTACTACTTCACTCAATAAGATATGTAGCTTATCAAGTGGTGCTACACCACTCAATTAGATATGTTAACTTAATCATGTTTTCTGCTAACAACTCTGAAATTATTTTGCTAGGCTGGTTTCAAATGAGCAACGTCCAAACAAATGCATGGATAATGGTATATTTGAAGTTGTAAAATAACTAAACAACCAAATAATACAGCAAATTCAAAAACATTTATGAGGTGCAAATTTTATGGATTTTGTGGCTGCCACAAACCACAAATCCAAATACCCAATAGACAAGTATCTTTCTGTAGAAACAGTATATGACGCCTTACCTAATCCATGAATTTATGTATCGTAGAAAATGTCTTTTTTACAACCATGAACATTAATACCCATCAAAGTAAATTTCCAGTAGATGAAAAAATATTTGAAATGAATGGTAAAAATTAGACAGTTTTTGAAGATAAATGGGTGGAATAAGGAAAGACAAACGTAACATAGAAGGACAAATATACAGAGACCCAGTGTCGGTAGTTCATCTTTTGTGAGGTAAACTTCTCCCGGTATGATGCTCCCGGAAACCTTATGATCACAGAGTTTGCAATGCCATATATTAGAGTGATATATACATCCCACATATTATCATCTGCTAGAGGTATGGGATCTAAAATAAATGTTTATGTATACAAATGTTGACTACAATCACTGATGCATACACTTTTCCTTTTCTTTAAATTTGCAATTTGTTTCATGCCGGGGAGATAGATTGTATGCCGGCGTTTTGTATGATGTTGCAGTTGCTATCCTTGCACTATATGGGAAAACACAGCGATTATTTGGTACTGCTCATTTTTACTGCAGTGAAATAAAACTTTACGCCAATACAAAAATTATCCATTAGAGTTGGGTATTGCCAGCACGTTCTGTCTCTATACATATCAATATATTTGTAATTAAAGTTTATCGCATTTGTATCATTACCGCAGCCCTTTATTTAAGTGCACGTAATATTGTTTCAAATTAAAACGTAACATTCGGCTCTTAATGTTCTATACTATTCAGTGCACTTAACTTTCTGCTCTTAATTTTCTATATTTTTCAATGCACTGCACTCTAGAAGTGATACAGTGTGTAATGCAACAATGAATCATCAGGAATCAAAACACAATTAATTAATACATCAAGATATTGGGTCATCCCTATTACAGTGAAACTTCCCGAAACCAGTCCCTTTGTAACCTGGTTTCCACTGCAGACTTGCCACATATCTTGGTACCTATAACACATTTAAATACCAGAAACACCCGCTCACATTTGTCTTCTTTAAAACATTGCAAAAATTGTTTAAGGAAGTTACATTTATATTGTATTGTTTGCAATGAAAACTTAAATTTCCACTCTGAATATTCTATAATTTTGAATCTACTACAATCAACTATAAATGGGGTGTATATTGTCACAGAGAATTATCATGGATACTAAAACAAATCCTTAATACGTCACGATAATGTGCCCTTCCTATGATAGTGATACTTCCCAAATTTAGTCCCTCTAAAACATTTCTTCCTCTGCAGACTAGCCACACCTCTTCACATTGGGTACCTCAATAAAATAACCAAAATATGTTATCCAGACATTTTGCAGTTTAAGGACGTTATATGTATATGGATATTAATATGTTTGAAGTCAAATTTATAAAACTAGACTACACGAAACTGGGTCAGCAGTATCCTTGTCCTCCTCGTTGACCTCCTTGTCGTTCTTCTCTCCTCCTCGGGGACGATGCTGCGGATTATTCCCTACTGAATTAGTTTCTCACTGATACTGTTTTCAGGGTCTGACACTAGATACAGGTATATCTCACACATATCTGAAATATTCAGGTCGATTATAATTATTGCAATACAGAAATAAAATAGTATCTATCATATGTCTTATCTATAATAAAGTGTTACACCTTTGTCATAATTTCTTTCTGCAATATTTGCTATATCATCGGAAAATAGATCAATTTTATATCACACAACTGAAAATGTTAAGACCAAGTCACTTCATTAGATACAGTATGTAGGTGTATGTACATACATACATACATACATACATACATACATACATACACACATACATACATACATGCTGTTCAAAAGAGAGATATATGGATACATGAATATTTGGACAGAGTATATATATATATATATATATATATATATATATATATATATATATAGAGAGAGAGAGAGAGAGAGAGAGAGAGAGAGAGAGAGAGAGAGGGAGAGAGAGAGAGATAGAAAGATGGATGGATAGATAGATATATATTCTAACAGTAGATAGATAGATTGATTAATGGATATATAGCTATATACCAACAATGCAGGTCAAGTTTAAATTTATAGAACAAATGTTCTTACGATGGATAACAACTGAGAAAAAATAAAATTGTCTTGATGCTGTTGGCATCCTAAGGTAATTGTATTGTAAGATGAAGAATCAAAGTAGAAGAAAGCGATTTCAGTTTCAGAGGTACTGCGACTAAATGAAGATTCGGTTTGAGGGATTTCACGTTATTTAGATGTGTGAGCAAAAGAGCTCTTTTTTCAACATTTTGCAATTTCTAGCATTCTAGCATGAGACATATTTGAAGATATATGTCAGGATGATCAATTAACGTTCTTAAAAACCGGAAACATTATTGAACCTGTATGCAGGGTTTCCATCTTAAAAAAGAAATTTCACCACTGAAGCAGTTTTCTCTTGGTAACTCATTTCAAAAAAGAGATCTATAAACATAGCGCAGTACTAAGTCCCCATTATTATTAGTAGTAGTAGGAGTAGTAGTAGTAGTAGAATTAATTGCCCGATACAGTCATAGATTATGAGCAATCTAGTCATATTCAAAATAATTCGGGATGTTCCTGCAAGATGTTTGTATGTAATATAAATACTAACAGGCTAGAAGTAATTATTCTGAAAACAGTATGATGCCTTAGAGCACCTCAAATTTCAGTTATGAACACGTTACGTTTCACTCCATAAATATGTACTAAAAGAGTAAATGAAACTTATTTTTGTCATTCCTACATATCGGACACAATAGTTTTGTTCTTTTTGCATTAACATTTTATATGCAAGTGTTACATTTTATTCAAAAAGCACATAAGTATAATAATAATAGTAATAATTATAATTATATTAATAATAATGATACTAATATTATTATTAGCATTATATTGTCATTATTATTATTAAAACTGCACGGTTTATACCGACAAAGGTTTTCGCTATAATCTAGATGTATCTTGCGGCAAGATAATGAACTTGAATTTATATTGTATTACACCCTTCCTCTTCTACCTGTGTATTACAGAAAATGAGAATTTTGACACTTTTATTAGAAACAAATTATATAACATATACGAAAATACAACACAACGTCACCCCCCCCACACACACACACACACATACAACCACAAATAAGCACCTTTTGAAGAACGTGAAGATTTTAATCCTCATAAATCCATCTCGTTAAAGAGGCATTAGCTGTTTTCTGTAATATATGCAAACGATACTTATGATTTTTAAAAACATATCTGACATTTTTTTTAGGCGTGTGCGGAGTACATAAAATATGTTAGCTAGAAATATGCCAAAAAAGGATTTTGTCTTTTTGTTAGCATTAATTTATAGATGCCCCTTATTTAACATATAAGTGTAAAGAAACAAAAATAGTCATGATAGAGGTCATAGAGAATATATTTCCTGCTTTGTTTTCAGTGATATATTCAAAAGGATGACGGTCCACTAGCAAACTGTATATTGCGGTGCAGGCGACACGCGTTGCAAAGTATGAAAGTATGAAAGAGGTATCTCGCTACATAAAGAATGACGGCGTATGCACACCGCTGTATTTAATTTGCTGTTGAACTATATCCACATATCTATTTCAATCAATCAAGAAAAAGGGACCAGCCATATAGATTCATCTACAATACGACACTGAGATAAATACATGTACTTTATCTTGCATCAGGTAACGACATAAATCATAGTTAGTAAGTAATGCGCATTTCTAACCGTTAACTTTGATCCCTGTTATCATGTTAAGTATTCAGACTAATATATAACACATCGCAGGTGGTTATGCAAACAAGAAGACAATTCCATATCAGGCAAGTTCGCTATGTTAAAATGTCTCTTAGAAAAAGAGGATAGTGTTTGGCCCAATTGGCATGTGGCCTAATACAATTATTGAAACTAACTTGTATGTGTTTTGGGGGGGCATAATTCCTCATGGAAATCCATATTGTTTAAACAAAATCCTCCAAACTGCGGTATTTTCTTGCAATCCATAATCACAAAAGTTATGATTTGGTTGTGATTCATTAATTGTGGCAGCATTGAATCCAATCGCTAAATTAGGAATACTGTGTTCTAGTAGGGGTCTTGATCTAAACTGACGTTTTTGTTTTCACCTGATAATTTCCATAGGCAATCATCGATGAAGACACTGTAGTCATATTAACAATATCTTGAACATAGCCTGCGTGATGTTCGCACTTAATCTCATAACTGAGAGCGAGAGAGATTTGTCCAGAAAAATGTTGATGCTATAGTTCACATCAAAGATAAGAATCAGTGAGAATTTATGGACACGTTGTTTTCCCTCAAAATATAAATAGCAAGAAGGGTGCGAAATACGAATTGTACGATGCTGATGGTAATACTTTCATATAAAATAGTAAATATTCGCTATACAAGCTATAAAAACCTACTCATTTACTCGCTAAATTGACCTTGAAACCCAACAGATAATAAGAAAGTTTTAAATAAAACGTTCAGGCCCATGTACAGACAAATTGTATATACCTGGTGACGATTTGACCAAGAATAGTGTATATATGTGAGTGCATGCTTATATGTATGTATGTGCGTACGTAGGTAGTTAGGTGTATGCAGGTAAAATTAGATGTATGTATCTATGTGTATGATAAATTGCATAGAGAGCAACATAAAGTTAGTATTGTTCCTACGGCTACTGCTACTATTATTGTTTATTATTATCATTTAATTATTTATGTATTTATTATTATTTTTGTTATCATTATTATTATTATTATTATTATTATTATTATAAATCGCACGCGCTAAACTAACAAAGCGTTTGTCCATTCACTATGAAAAATAAACATTTGTATCTAATTAAAATGTGTTTTTTGGTGGCTCTACATGCTTGTACAATCCTCTTGAAAACAATCACATAGATACAGTTGCCAAACAATATCATGGGTCGAACGTACATATATTTCAGAAATGTATAAGAATGCAATATATGTAAACAATATTGTATACAGTTCCTAAGTTATGTTGTGGTGAATGTGCTGTATTTCACCTTTCCGAAGTATTTTGGGTTTTTTAAAAGTTGAGAAATTGTATTGAAAACATTTTAATATATATTTGAATTATCTAATTCACATATAAAACACAAAACTTTGATCAGACAGGTAATTGAAAATTATCAAATGAACTCTAGCATTGAAGGATTTACAATACGATTGTTTGCTTGTTTAGTGTTGTATGGCATATAAGCACATGAAGTATATGTGTTCCAAAGCATTTAGGAGAATTCATGGTAGGAATTCAAATAACACCCTTCTTGACGCGATTCCGGTACGCTAAAGTATGAACCACTTCTTCTCTTCCTTTGCCTTGAGTAAATAAAGTAATTGCTGATGCTGTTTTAGATAAAGCGGGTATCACTAACGTCATTGTTGTTTCATATGCTGAAGAGGTCATCATGGTCTTTATTGGTTCTGCAGAGCTTGTTTTTGTTCTGTACCGTTTTTCTCTGGTACACGAACCTCAGGCTCGAGAGAGTCTCGGGCATCAAACCAGCTTAACTGGTCCATCTCAGTAAAGAGCTGAGTAACAATCTCTACGATGCTTGGGACTGCTTCTCGCAGGGCTTTGCGATCTTTTGTTTACGCACTGTGCCACTTTTTGAAAACGCTGGTCCCAAGTCCGATGACCGCTTTTCTTTCTGTCCGTGAGCATAACCTTAAACAATATGTGTACGTCTGCTTTTCTGGCAACTCTAGAGCAAATGGCTGTGTGGGCCTTAAGCTTCATGTGCATTGAGGCAGAACATCAGCAAAGACATCAGCAAGGTCATACTCCTGCCCTGGAGCTACCTGTCGTTCCGACATAGACTCAACCCTACGCCTAGGATGTTATTGGCTTGAACTGGCTGATGAGCCGTACTCACCAGCAGTGCGCCCAGAGCATCATCATATTCACTCTGTGTTATTTGCCCTCTGCAAAATGACTCATTCAAACGTATGATATTAGACATAGTGTTGTGCATAAGGGCTGTTGGTAAAGCGAATAGGCTTAACAGGGTGGGTGGGTTTGGTATAGCCTTATATCACGTATAGTACGTAATAAGTGAAAAGTCGTGAATTATTAACTCAAAACAGATGTCATTTAAATGTGCAGGTACAATTTGTTTTGCGGAACATGTATTTAAAAGAACTAAAATAGGCAAGTTGATATTGCATTTTACACGCAATATATTACAGCATAGAGATAATGTTGAGCTATTGCATTGTAATTATCGTGTCGCATGAAGACTAAGCCAGATGCAACTAGCATTACATTTTTCATATGCACTGAGCCTTGCGTACAGTGCATGTGGCAAACATAACGATGCTATGTATTGGGAGCTGCCATATTGGTCTTCTTCCAGTCAACCCAGTCCCATGACTGGCAGTCATATTACACACATAGCTGTAACTGATGGCTATCAAACCTTCCACACTGAAGGTACAGTTGTGGTCGGTAATGTTAATGGCGAAGAAAATTCCTAAACATTCTTGAAATACATACTATGAAATGACTTGTTTGCTGGTTTACATTTTGCTTCTGTACCTCTCTTCTTTCATAGCATGTAGGTATGTAAATATTAATCCGCCGAAGTTTATTTCTTTGAGTAGTATCAGCCCTTCCTATTTAATACCCATCTAATGATAATGAAAAGTACTTGACATTAACAATTATCCTAAATAAACTTCATGTGTACGCATAAATGGGATATATATATATATATATATATATATATATATATATATATATATATATATTGAATTTGCTTGCACGTATGGGAACTATTGTAGTTGTGGTATCTGTTTCAATTAGTGTGTGAGAAGGCACTTCCTGTAAAGCAAGAGTGTTGTTCAAATTAAGAAAATGACAAATTTTAGCAAAATTACAAATTGATCAGTTAAGATATATGAGCAGCTGTATACTTTAAAAGAAGGTACTTTGTTCAGTTCTGTTGGATCTTACCCTTTCTCCTCTTCGCTTTATCGATCGTCAATATTCGTGAATGTTAAACTAAGCATAGCGCAACATGCTCAGTGACTGTGAATATGACATGTATAAATTTATATATCCAGTTGCCTTTCTACAATGGATTCTACGGTGCGTCGAATAAGCCACGAGTATGTACATAAAGGCGGATAATATAAAAATATTCCGGACTGTTCATTGTGCGGATCATCATAATATTTGGGACGGAAAATTGTGTCATTATTATTATCACCAAAATGCATGTACGGTCTTGTCATTCTCTTCATCATAAAATGCTGCTTATGGCCAATACAGGCCTCTCTATCCTGTTTTAGGAACTACTGTCAAGGTTGTTCAGAAATGACAAAAATCAATTTTATTTGCAACCAGTATTTGCAGAACAACAGGTCATGTTTTATACAAAATCTACTTCTCCTTGCCACTGAATGGATTCTTCATAAGTGTCAGTGAAATATATTTCACTGCATTCAGACTCAATATTGCTGTACACTGCACACTGCATCAAAACAAAGTCTGTGGACAAAAAGGTATGGAATTGTTTTTATAATAAGTCATTCTTTTTCTCTAATGTACTTCACGATTTGCCTTGTACGCTTTGCTAATTTCAAACATAATATGTGCTTTTTATATAAAAAGTTACATAACAACAATTTTTCTTCATACATCGTAAATTTTAAATCAAATACATGTGAAATTCGAACAATTGTAAACCTGATGCACTTGCATTTACAGACATGCATATCAACGCACTTCCGGCTTGTTCTTTTGAACGGGTTGTTCCTATATGGCAACAGCACACATTCGGCCTCTCTTAAGATCTTCGGATAAATAAAAGCTCAGAATGCTTCTTGCACATCGATGAATGTCCAGTAGTAATATTGCACAGGGGATCGTGAGTACTAAAATCAACTTAGTTGAATTCACATATTATATCACTTTTCAAGTATGTTTCAAAAATGTGCACCAATATGATATAGGAGAAAAATAAACCCATATTTTGCATATGCATCAACTATATATCTAGCTCATAAAGCTTCATTAAAATCGTCCAAGCTTGTGAGAGGATAAGCGATAACAAACTGATTTCCCAAATACCCACTTCTTGATTCTTTTTCCAGAAATTATGACCACAATGGGCAAGAGGAATAAGTAAAACCTTATTGTGCATTTACAGGAACCAAAAACATAGCCTGCAAAGTTTCAAAATAATATTATAAGCAGTGTGGTAGAATTGGCGATTGGGAGCTAAAATCTCCAACTAGAAGCTTTCTCAGTGATTTTCAAGCAATTCCTCCAAAATGAGCCAGAGGAAGATAACGTGAACCTTATCGAACAGTTTTTGCGATAGACACATATCTAGCCATAAAAGTTTCAATAAAATGATCCAAATGGTGTGTTAGGCGTAATGCTGACGAACTAAGTAAAATAAATAAATAACAGTTTAAAATCTTTCAGGAAAGTTTACCAATACGGGGTATAGGTTGAAACCAAAACAAACCCACCACCACCCCCATATATATCGTCCATCAAGGTCCTCGTAGAAGTGAGCGCAGATGGGCTCTATTCCCAAAATAAAACTATTTATTACAATTTTTCAGACTATGACCTCGAAAAATGCGCCAGAGGTAAAATCTAAAACTTATTACGCATCTAAATTAAACACATATCCAGTGCACACAATTTCATTAAAATCCGCAGTAAGGTGGAAGAAGAGAAGACATGATGAACTCTAATTCCAAAATTCCCTCTTGTGGTAATTTTCAAAGCATGTCTCCAAACAACTGGTCAGAGGAAGCAATTAAAATCTTATTGCATATCTACACCAACGACATGTCTAACCTACAATGTCTCAATAAAATCCTCAAAGCGGTGTGGGGGTAGAAATGCTGAAGAACGCAATACCTATAATATTCCTTATCCCAGAATGGGCCAAAGAAAAAAGTAAAACCTTACGGCAAATCCTCACCAACCACATACCTAGCTTGCAAGGTTTGAATCAAATGCACGAAGCGGTGTGGAAGATTGTGAAAACAAAGACTCATTCAATTTCCAAAATACTCCGTTTTGACCTTGTTCAAACATGTTCCTGAAAAAAGACCAGTGGATACAGTTAAACTAGGTTGGGCATCTTCACCAACCATTCACCTAGCTTACAAAGCTTCAATAGAATTTCCCAAGCTGTGTGAGAGAAGAGGTATAACAAAAACTGTTTCAAAAGTACCCTTTCTGAAAGTAACGAACAAATGTCGTCCAAAAATGGGCCAGAGGAAAAAAGTTAAATATTATTGCGCATCTACCTAAACCTCATATCAATTTTGCAAAGGTTTAAGTTGATTCTTCACACGGTGTGGCAGAAGTGTCAATAACAAACTTAATTTCCGAATGCTACTCCTTAATAAGGATAAATATTTCTTTCCCCAAAAATGGAACAGAGTGGAAAAGTAAAACGCTATATATATATATATATATATATATGTGTGTGTGTGTGTGTGTGTGTGTGTGTGTGTGTGTGTGTGTGTGTGTGTGTGTGTGTGTGTGTGTGTGTGTGTGTGTGTGTGTGTTCAATGACATATTCATTTCGGCATTCCTCCGGTACCATCGCTCTTCAACTAACTGAAATAATCTGTTCAACATAGTAAAGAACATTGGATCCCCTCTCTTCGCGCAAAATGTGGATATCGGGAATGACGTTTATTCCATAGAGCTAACTGGATATATATATATATATATATATATATATATATATATATATATATATATATATATATGTGTGTGTGTGTGTGTGTGTTTGTGTTCTATGACATATTCATTTCGGCATTCCTCCGGTACCATCGCTCTTCAACTAACTGAAATAATCTGTTCAACATAGTAAAGAACATTGGATCCCCTCTCTTCGCGCAAAATGTGGATATCGGGAATGACGTTTATTCCATAGAGCTAACTGGATATATATATATATATATATATATATATATATATATATATATATATATATATATGTGTGTGTGTGTGTGTGTGTGCTATGACATATTCATTTCGGCATTCCTCCGGTACCATCGCTCTTCAACCAACTGAAATAATCTGTTCAACATAGTAAAGAACATTGGATCCCCTCTCTTCGCGCAAAATGTGGATATCGGGAATGAAGTTTATTCCATAGAGCTGACTGGATATATATATATATATGTGTGTGTGTGTGTGTGTGTGTGTTCTATGACATATTCATTTCGGCATTCCTCCGGTACCATCGCTCTTCAACTAACTGAAATAATCTGTTCAACATAGTAAAGAACATTGGATCCCCTCTCTTCGCGCAAAATGTGGATATCGGGAATGAAGTTTATTCCATAGAGCTAACTGGATATATATATATATATATATATATATATATATATATATATATATATATATATATATATATATGTGTGTGTGTGTGTGTGTGTGTGTGTGTGTGTGTGTGTGTGTGTGTGTTCTATGACATATTCATTTCGGCATTCCTCCGGTACCATCGCTCTTCAACCAACTGAAATAATCTGTTCAACATAGTAAAGAACATTGGATCCCCTCTCTTCGCGCAAAATGTGGATATCGGGAATGAAGTTTATTCCATAGAGCTAACTGGATATATATATATATATATATATATATATATATATATATATATATATATATATATATATATATATGTGTGTGTGTGTGTGTGTGTGTGTGTGTGTGTTCTATGACATATTCATTTCGGCATTCCTCCGGTACCATCGCTCTTCAACCAACTGAAATAGCGCCCAACAGAGTTGAAAACCTCAGACACTTGATTGTGACTAGATTTGCTTCAGTAAAGAAAATGACATTAGAGTTGGAATTCTACGACTGAAGCAATGACACTTTAATCTAAGCAACAGTGTCAATATGTGCTACAAACTATGTGAGATATTCTTGAAAATGTGGCCTCTAGTTCCGAGGTCAAATGACCCCAGAACATTCTACACGGCACCGTTACTCAAGCAGTAAGACGTCGACCTTGCCTCACCATGCATATCAGGATCGATATCTTACATTGTAGGACTAAGTAGAAGGATAAACAGGACCGATCCGTTGAAGATGTAGGGCATTGAATCATTATTGCAGTGATTATATCCTTTAATATGCTAAGCGTTTCTTTTGTTTCAAATTATTACCACAGTGAAACCACTCAAAACCGAACACTCGTTATACCTGAATTCCCATAAAACGGAAAATAAATTTGGCCCCAACGGCGTTAATGGTGTGTCTTTTGCAAAACACGAGCAACAAATGCTTTTTTTATGCTGAGGCCTCTTTAAAGTATGTGTCTTCACGAGCGTTCGTTTTTGTTGACTCATGGAATGGTCCTTCGCTGTGTAGAGAAACCAGAGCTAAAGATTACTTCGCTGTAAAGAAAACCAAAGGTTGTCGGTTTTAAGGGGTTTCGCTGTATTTTACTTAACACAGTATCAATCTTTTAAAAGAATATTTCGGTAAAATATTGATGCTTATAAAACAAAAATCAAATATGTGCGTAATATTATTCCTTTTCAAAATCTTTTAACAACCAGACTACAAGTACGTAACGCGACAAGACAAGAGATATAAAAAGACAAGAAAAGACCCTAGGCATGAAAGCCCCTTTAATCCCTGTGCATATGCAACGTCGTAGAAGCCTGTAAGATGTCCAGTAAACCTAATTTTGCTTTACACCCACAAAAACATCCTGGCAATGTGCCATCCCGACTCTCCGTTCAACCTCCAGACACTCAATCTAGGTCAGATGAAAGCAGCATACATCGTTTGTACAAAACTCTACCTCAGTGGTACGCTCACTCGTCGGAATAATGAAAACAATGGCAGCAGAGTCGGCTGTACCGAGAGGAAATACTAAATAATCTGGACGGAAAACAACCATTAAGAGGTTACAAGAGGGCTCTATCAATGCATGTGATATTGTGCGACTGACTTGATACAAAAATATACAAATAATAAATCAGTATAGTGATGTATCTAACAAAATACAAAAACAGATGTCTGACATACTGGTATCTGGAAGTACTGCTGTGTCGATGCCAGCGACAACTATCAGTACGATAGACGATGTGATATTTGATATGAATGATGGACTTTATGAAATTGTTGCCACCACTGAAACTGTGAAGATGTGAGACTGTAAAGAAACATATGTGCCGGAAGATTTCAAAAACAAAATAGAAACACTCACTAAATCTTGCAAAGTATTATTTTTTGCCGGGGCAACTCTATTCAGTTGCACATTTAATATAAACCCTAATGTTCATCGAAATAGTACCTTTCCACAGTTATCCATCAGGAGTTTGTACATTTATCATTTACCTTTAGTGTAATTTTTCTGAACAGTAAAATATCTCTCTTCAAGAGACTTTTCTTGAACAACAATTCTAATCCGCATGTAGTTATTCAAAATGTAAAGAATCTTATTTCGTTCTTGCATTTTCACCAAAACAAATGTTGAAGCTAGTATTTAAACAATTTCATTAAAACATAGGACATGTTTTGTCCTTGTGAATAATTCATAATAAAAATAAATGCGGACATACTGAAAAGTAGTTCAGATGGATAATATAAAGGTTATTACACAGTGACCTGAACAATATGGATTTGCATTGTTCTCGTCTATGTTGTATTGAAAAACCTGTATTGGCCTCGACGCCTAATTTTATGTGATGCCTTATTTTATATGATGCTTAGAAGTTCAAGCGCACTTATTATGTTCGGAGTAATAAAAATGACACTGCTTGGATGAACAAACAAAATATATTAAGTACCTCTGTATTTAATTTAACATCAAGTGTATAGGTTTTGTCTCACTCTTATGTGATCCCTTCCAGATGAGGAAAATAATGATGTTAGTGCTAGTGGAAGATGCAAGATGCTAGATTGGTATGATCTGGATTGACAAATAGTTTAGTTTGTGTGTATCAAGCCACTTAAATTTAATTTAAACTGTTCATATGAGAAAGCATAAACATAAAAAACCCAAAAACTTACAATTTAGAGCATTGTACAAATTAAAATGTCATCCAAGCCCTGAATCTATCTCTCCGTTACTCTTTCTCCCTGCCGTGCTCTCTCATACGTTTAGACTGTAGTCGATACAAATTGAACTCCAAAGCAGTAACTTTGTTTCGCACCCATATATATATATATATATATATATATATATATATATATATATATATTCTACTTTTTAAGCTAAAACCTTAAAACCTTTAATCGTTCAAAAAAAAACAAATACCAAAGTTCATTGAAACTGATATTGCAGATTACCGGCGCTTTTCATAAAGCAGATAAAAAAAGCTTGTGCATCTGAAATCTTGTTTGATTATTATCAAAGCTACTCTTCATGTGATGGAATCTTTTCTTGACACAAATAACATCGGCTTGACTGTGTTCTCTTTAGATAAACATATATAAATATAAACCGTATGTTGAAATATAATTAGTTTTCTATATATTTCATTTTAAGGATGCTTTGGTGGGGATCAATAATAATTGTCCCACATAAAACCCGTCATATTCTTTCACTCATTAATTTAAATTTTATTTAACTTTCAAGAACGTAAAATGGACTCTTGGATACTTTATGGCCGCAAATGAATTTAATATTTCTCTCTCCACTTCATTTGAGAGAAAGATATTTGACATGGATTTACAGAGATAAAAATAACGATTCCATGAATTCTCTGGCAATGTTATATCACTTTTGATTCATACGCCGTTATCATTATTTATCTGACTTTGACATCGATACCTAGTTTAATGTCAACTATTAACCACTTACTTTCCGTATCTAACGAACCATCTGTTAATATATATATATATATATATGGTCACCCGTAATTACTATTTGATTTAAGTAAATCAATTATTTTCGACCTAAACTAGTGTGTCCTCTTAGGACCCTTCATTTTAAGTATCAGTTTTCATCAGCGACATAGAGACCAGGTCCAGGTCGTATAAATGTCTCAGAGTTAGGTATAAAGTCTGTTCAAATTTCATATGCTCATTGTTTTTATATACTATGAAAGAATAGTTGCATTCATCATGCATTTTGGAATAGGTAGCTATTGTGGGACTAATAATGAGATACGCACTTTATGGTTGCTGTTATAGGAATTGTACAGAGGGACAAATATTGGAGATAAGTATGTACCCAAGTTAAGAAGTTGGATTAAAACGGGTTCAAGTGATTAAGACAAGGATGAAATAATATGCTCGTGTATTCCTTATTATGTAAGAAGTTACAAATATTACTGGCAACGAACCACTGCTATAGACTTGCGTCCCACACTACGGCAAAATAACTAAAACATGAATTAACACTGATGGAACGTGAAGATGATTTATTTTGTGATGGATGCTTTCAAAAACTATTTAGAGATCAAATCAGCTAAGGAAGCGAGGAATCAAGCGTGTTGATATACGCTTTGATAGTTTAAGACGGCGCTAAACATTCGTTTCGAGGAGCCAGAGTTATTGAATGCACATAAGGAAAATGTACAATTCATTTATAATTCTTACAAATTACAAATAAGCTTTTAGTTTTCAACAAACTCCTGGGAATAAATTCACAAAGTTCTCAAAATAAGTTAATGGCAAAGCTATGTTACGCTACTGAAAGGTCCGTGTGCTACATTAGGCCCCCACGTTGCAATTATGTTAAAATCATTATCAGACATCCAGCATATTTATTTACTTTCATTCTCTTGACTAAACCTCGTACTAACATTTTCATTTTCATGAAAGGAAGTTGGACATTAAGGCGTATGACGGTTCCCTAAAGAAATAAATATCTTGTCTTTCCATGTCATCTAAGATAAGGATTATGGGGTAAATTTGACGTACTAGAGGAAACATTTAGTAATGGCAATTATGATTGAAGGAATTATAAGATTTAATAGCTGGTTTTAACAGGTCTTATAAAAATGGGAATTGTTGTGTACAGCTGTTGACTAGATCAGATGACCCAGGAGGAAGTAAGACACCTCGATTATCCCTCCTGATGCAATTTTATAATATTTTCAGCTGAGAGTTTGAATTGACAATGAACATTGATATGTTAAGAATGATCTCTCTCTCCCTTCCTCTCTCTCTCTCTCTCTCTCTCTCTCTCTCTCTCTCTCTCTCTCTCTCTCTCTCTGTATGTGGGCATACATATATATTATATATATATATATATATATATATATATATATATATATATATATATATATATATATATATATATATATTTGTAACATGCCTTTGCGGTGCACTGCATTTAGCAAGGTATAGCGTGTGTAAGGGATTGATTATCTCTCAAAATGCGATGCAAGTGAATATTTACCGCCAGATACAACGCTTGTTTCCTTGGTCGTTACATTCCTGTGCACTAATATACCGCACAGTAAAGGGATACAGGAGTGCAAGAAGCATAGAAAACAATAAGTGTACAAGAACCGCTCATTCTTTTCCTGCTTGAAGACAAGTAATGTTGCTGCATCTTGTTAACTTGGGAGATATCCATTGCACTTGAGTATATACATGATGACTTTAGAATATTGGCATCATATTTGCTCCTCTAATAGTTGTAGTTTTAAAAACAGCAAATAATATTTCATTAAATTTGTGAAACAAGATTGTGAATACAAGGACATTAAATCTCAAACAAATCTTATCAGAGTATGGTTTTGTATGGTCTATTTCTAAAAATCCTATCGCAGTGAATGTTATATTTGTTTTTAAATATGTGCAATAGTATTCAAACAAAGATTACTTTGATTAAACACAATTGAATATCTGATTAATGGAAATTAAAATCTTTTTATTTTGTAAGGACATTAAATGTGTTCTAAAGATAGGAAGGCTATCTTTATTGTATTACACTAAAGGCATAAGACGTGATTTGACTAAATTACGTGTGTTTGCACATACGTTCAGAATAGAAGCAGGCAGATACGATGGAAGATAAAGAGGGAATTATCTGTTTGAAATATGTGGGATGACAAATAAGATAGATATATCAAATGAATTTAATATTTGTATGGCGTGTTATTCGTATACTCCTTGACGTATATATATATATATATATATATATATATATATATATATATATATATATATATATATATATATATATATATATATATACCCGTCTTAGTATGTATAAGTTTATCTATTTATGTCAAAGCTAATGAAACCATTATTACACACTCCTTAGTATGTATACATTTATACATTAGCACGTTTATCTATGTCTGACAAGACTAATGAAATCAGTATTGTTGAAAATATACTCGTTGTGCATTTAACATTAGAAGTTATTTTATGCATAATTAAATATAATTAAATTAGTTTAACAATAATGAAATGTATATTATCTAGTGCAATACTATAATTATGCTTTTTATCGACATTTAGAATATGTGTTTCCATTTTTATTAGCAAAAATAATTTAAAATTAACTGGTATTGTCCATCCTCCGATACAAGAATATTGTGTTCATTTAGATTATGAGAGTTTATATTATTGTATATACTGAGCAAGTTAGTTCCTCAATTAAAATGAAGACTACCCATGACGGAAGAATACCCATGTGACTGGCCATGATGACTCATTTGTATGTATCATTCATTCTAGTTAAGAAATTGCCCTTACCTATGAAATAAAAACGTTCATATGACTGAAAGTTGCCAACCCAAGCGTCTCCTTTCCGAGGGGTTTCGTCTCCAACTGTCATTGTTGTTTACTTTACATCAGGGACAGCAAATGTCCAGTTGCTTCAGACAATGTTACAAAGCTGTCTAGCTCTCTCCCACGAGGATGGGCCTTCAGAATCCATGACGTGAAAAACTGAGCGAGCTTCGTCTGTAACAGATGCATAGATAGTTAGATAGATGCAGAAATATCTCATCACTTCGTACCTTCTTCATGTTGATGGCATACTAGTCTTATCAGCTATTACACATTGGGTTTGGTCATTAAACCATTGTTGTTCAATATTGCGCTACTACTCTATGGTCTGAGGCAAAATGAAACAGAAAGAAAATGAAACCAACAAATCAAATAAAAATCAACAAGCAATTTATTTCTAGACAATTAAAATGAAAATTCAAAAGATACTTACAGTAACGTGAATGCAAATCCAAATAATCCAATAATATTAAGGTCCTAATCACAAGTCGTAAATATAGAATGTTCTGAATGAATGATTGTATCCTTGAATGTCTTGATGTGCCAGTAGTCTTTAATGTGATGATGTGCCAAATGAAGTACTCCAGAATATCTTTGAAAAAGTTCACATAAATCCCAAAACCATCAATTCAAAGTCCAAAATCCAAAAGTCTATGAGCATTTTTATAATCCAATGAATATTTTGAAAAATTCCTCTCTCTGAATTTGGAATGATTTTTCACAACTGTAATGGCTCTTTAAAGACTGATGTTAAGGTCGAAACTGAAAAACTGTCCACTAAACATGGTATATATAAAGATAAGTCACATGACATAATGTTCTAGAATATTATGGTATATGCGATTTTTGACACATAACTCCAAAGGAAATTCTGGTTTTATCTGTAAACAAAATCAACTTTGACCTCAAACTGAATCAACAATTTGTTTACCAAAACCGTCCTTGAACTCAAATACTAAGTAAACAACCTAATTCAAGGACAATAGCTAAACATGTCAACATTATACTTAACATTATGGTTGAAGCAAATATTAAAGTCGAAAAAACATTTATAATTTCCTAAAATATTTATAATATTATATAAACATCATACATAACAAGGTGTCCCGACAAAAGCGTGCAGGACAAAAGCGCACCGACAAAAGAGCGCCGTCAAAAACGCGCAGCTTAAAATCCCCGACAAAGTGCGCCGACAAAAGAGAGCCTACAAACCCTGAAATCCTCTGACAGAATCGCGCAAAAAGAAAAGCGCGCAGAGTAGAAGTAGACATGAAAAGTGAGATAATGTCTAAGTTCCAAAATTTATTTTTCGGTCGACTTGCGTGACCGAAACTGTATAAATAGCACAAATAACTTTAGGCCGAAACATTTGCAGTCATGGAAAGAACCGAATCGCAGAAGCAGAAAGAGTACATTTTACGTAAAGATCGTATTAATTTGGATGGGAGTATGTCATGGACATGCGTGAAAAAAGACTGCAAAGGTCGGCTGAAATTGGATGCAGTAGATGCAGTAACTGTTGTTTCGGAGCATTATCAAGCTTTAATTCCGACATACGGCGATGTGTCAATAATGTACTATCTGCGCGGAATCGCGCAGAACGTTGCACTGTAGAAAACACTAGTCGTATTTGAACGTTTTGAAAAATTATTAAACGCTATATTTCTGCATAATTGAGATATAATGAATGGATGATGTTATTTGTTCTTTAACGCCGTATTTCTGCATATTGAGATATTAATTAATAAACAATGCTTAATGATCTTTAATGATGTATTTGTTAGGTTTTTCTTTACTAGAGACACAAAATGGTCATTGTTGTACGCTTTGTCTTTGCGCGATTTTGTCGACGCGCCTTTGTCCTGCGCGCTTTTGTCGTTGAGCGCTTTTGTCGGCGAACTTTTGTCCTGCGCGTTTTTGTCCGGGTGCTACATAACAATTGACTAAAAACATATACAAGGGTCCAGTATAATGTCAACCATACCGCATGTGTGGATTAGGTCCATTGTAATAATGCCAATTTTATAGTTGTGGTATGTAAGGGCTTTTAATTGAAGAGAATGGCATTGAACTTGGATTGATACTGTCTCCTTGTTGTCAGTTCGATTCACATGGACGGTTACTGGAGTGATGGTCATTGTCCCTACTTAAATTGTACAAATCCTTCCCTCCTCACAAGAAAATTCTTTATATAGTATATTTCGTCTGGAATCAGTTTCTCAGTAGTAGATCTTTCGCCAAGTGAGCTTTTTGTTGCGTGGACGGGGTTGGGCATCAAGTACCTTAAATGCAATTTACTCGAATAAGCTTTTGTCCTCATACAAAACGATCAATAATACACTAAATTAATTAAATGCATTGTCTTGAAAACGTGTCAATACGCATTTTTATTCGATGTGATGTTATGTAGCATAAAGGTAAATAATCGATTGTGGAGGATAACAAACTCACCAAAACATATTAAAAAGGCTACTTAGGTGCATGCGGCTCATTTGTAAACAAAGTATTTTTTTAATGATACACACAATTTTGATTTTGAGTTATTTATTTACAAATATATGTATCTGAGAACATATTGTTACTTCTTTGTGGTAAAAGCCTGTCTCCCTGCATATATGTCAGATAGCACAGTGTCGTATGATTGTGTATGGGTACATTTGTAAATGCACAGCTGCATATTCTGTAATTCCAATATCTTTCACATTATTTATCACAGTGTTGAGAGTGAATGATTTCGTGCTGTATGTTAATTGGAACGTTTAGGTACAGCAAAATAAATTTAACAGTGGGGTTTGAGAAACTGTTGTACAATGTGCAATAGAGGCTTCTCACATATTACCTTTGTTCGTCTTGAAATGTCTGTAAGCAATCGGATCGTTTATGATGCACATTTTGTATCATAAGTAATGTTTGGGACACATTTGTCAGTGTCGTACTCAAGACCTATATAGAGTGTTTTCAGCAGAGGTTCTTTGGAGCCTGAAATGGTATTGTTTGCATTTATGGAGTTGTGATGACTCAAAATAGCCGAATTATACTTAGAACAGGTTTGCTATGCAAATCATTCAATTGACTTGAGTTCTGTATTCTCTGAGACTTGGAGCAATCTTGTGTATAAATCATTCTTATCGCTCGGTTTTAGTATTCTCGAACAAGATTCAGAATATTAACATGTCGGCGATTCTGTTCTTTTATCTGGCAGCACTCCCCCTTCACCGACCACATGAAGAAAACTGTCGAAACAACCTTTAGAAATATTTGCAAATGATTCAGGCTTCACTTTAAGAGTCAAATTTCATATCCGATGAAGAAATTCTTTGTCTAAGCTGTATGATTGATTCCTTTTCTAATTTGTTGTACATCAAAGATGCTCACTTTGGTATGAGCACTATATTTTCACCAAAACGACTATAGTCTTAATGATGAATTCAGGTACTTGGATTATGCAACAATGTGTGTGAATTTCGTTGTTGCTACACACCACATATCAAACGATCCATCAATCATCTATCCTTCTGTCCAAATATTAGGACCTCTTCATTAATTCAGGAAGTTTAAGAGAGACGAAATGCCGTTCTGTCCCAAAACACAAAAATTCATATGAACAAAAATAAATGAATTTACGGTGCATAGAGAATGGGACAGCTTTTAATATGTATTTCTTGGTTCCAACACATTTTGTTCAAAGTGCAAATGAAGTAGTCTTATCCCTAGGAAAGAGTTCTTGGTAAAAATGGCCCTTGAGCAAATGTTTTTTAGAGATGAGTATCTACTTCTGAGCCAAAGCACCAAGGAAAAGAATGGCCTTGAAACAAGTGTTTTATACGATAGGCTTTCCCAGAGAGTCCACACACGCCCAAGAAGCTGTATATCATATTTGATTACGGTTGCAGAAGTGAATATATATTTGTCCATTGCAAGACTCTGCTTAAATAGATATTGCAATTTTGTATTCGTGACCTCTTTTCACCATATTCTCTGCAACTGTCACTAGGAGGCTGTCCCTATATCTTTTTCATCAACCTCCTCCTCTCTCTCTCTATCTCTCTCTGTCTGTATGTACATATATACATATATTTGTGTGTGTGTGAGTGTGAATATGTGTGTGAGAAAGAGAGAGAGAGAGAGAAAAAAAAAGTTACAAATATACACTAGACAGAGCGAAACGTGCTATCTCGGGATTCTAGAGGACAATGCGGTTTAATATAAAGTGAAATTATACATGATCATACAAGTTAGAGCATTTGTTATTCGCCCATATAGATATTGAATCCCGGATCCGAGGGTAACGGCGCCAATCGTCTTGCCCGCACTCACCAGTTCCCAGGCCCTTTCGACTAAGCGCACATCCACAAGAAAGGATGGAACCTAGTATTGGATATAGACATTTGGGCGTAGCAGACACATTTGAATCGCAACCAAGTAATCAACTCTGCTCTAAAGATGGAGTCACTCCGGATTCAGCTAACGTGTATGATAATATTCTTTCTCCACACACTCACACACGCACACACACATACACATATATATATGATATGTGATATATATATATATATATATATATATATATATATATATATATATATATATATGGCCTCGGGGGTAGCATAAAATAATAAAATGATGTGTAGCACATACAAACATACAAACATAAATACATACATACAGGTGTTAAATCCATGTTTACAAATTAAAAGAAAATCATTCTGTATCTATGGGAGCTTATCTTGTGTATATAAATACGTACAAGTTAATAAAAGACTAATGATGATGTAAAGTAATTCCATGATCCTTTGCTTCTCTTATGCTGTGTACCAAATGATTGCAATATTGATTTAATTTAAGTCCATTTACTAAACAACAGAGCCTGTGACTATCGTCTTTTACCGAAAAGTCACCGGTAGTACGTACATGTTATATTTTTCTGGTTGTGCTATTACTCAGATTCAAACAAAGAAGAAAATGATTAATATCCTTCTGATTCTTTCTTCTGTGTTATATGTACGAATATTCATCTTTGCGACGGATATGTGGCTGTACATACAATGATCATCAGCTACTTTCCGATAAGGATTCTTGAAATGAAAATGTTATACTGACGCATTTATAGTTGTGTCTGGTGTTGTCATGTTTAGATTGGATTATTATTATTATTATTATTATTATTATTATTAAAAAGTATATGATATACCGACTATTCTATCTAACAAAGTATCTGCTTTTCTTTATAAAAATGGAATAATAGGTAAACACAGAACTTGTTTGTAAGAGTGTTTCTGTCTATATTTTTGTTTATTTGTGTGTTTGCTTACTTTACTACCAAGCGTTATCAGCGACCAGTTCAAGCTACCAAAATATGATTATGTGTGTAATCAATAAGTCGTGTATTGAAAAGCAACGAGACATTTTTCACCAATTATTTTTAACTTTATGAAAGTTTATTGTGTTCAAAACAATGGATGCATGCAATCAATACAGTAATATTGTCTGTGTGTGAGATTTAGGCCTAACGAACATTATTAATATTAGAATTGAATGCACATATATTCCGTTGTTTGTTGTTACTAGTATGTGCAAATGAAATGTTGGTGCTTCTTTTGAGTTACAAACACTGGATTGCCTTATTGTTTTTCAAATTATATTAAAAGTTTGATGTTCTGATCTCAGGGAAGCAATCTATTAGGATGTCATGCCCTAATTTAAATGAGACGGTGTTGTTCCCCCTTTGTACTTATTGTGTTGTTTTTTTTGGGGGGGGGTTTTGTTTTTTTTTTTTGTTTATCGCTTCTCCATTAAAATGTTCATACAGTTCACAAATTTACTCTAGATGCATGCATATCAATGGGTTTCTTCTTATTTCTATGAACAGGAAATGGTAACTTCCTGAATCATGAATCAGGGGCCACTCAATTGAAACACTTTATGCTAAAAGCACTCGATGTCAGACATGTGAAATTCATGATTAATACAGGAAAACAAACAGACAGAGAACGTATTTTTGCATTTTAGCAAGTATTATAACACCTGTAGATATAAAAATGACCAAAGAAATCATGGAACAGGTCTGGAAAAATTCATGTATTGAAAAGCAACGAGAAATTTTTCACCAATTTTTTTTAAACTTTATAAAAGTTGATTGTGTCCAAACAATGGATGCATGATTATAGTATTTATGTTATTCTTTGGTTCAACTATACTACTAGATGTCCAGAGAACAAAACTCAACGCTCTACTTGTTATAACTATAAAATGGTCTCTCAAGTACTAAAAAATGTGACTTATTCAGAATGCGAAATGATCACGAAGTAAAATTCACACAATTTTGTAAACAATTCAATTGTCATATGTTGAATTGAAAACACAAATGGGTAATAATGAATCAATGGATATGAACGATAAGGTGCAATGAGAAATTGAGACTGAAAATGAGAGATCAGAAAAAGAAAAGAAACAACACTAATAGCCACGATGAGACCTTTCTTTTTATATATTGTAATAAAAGCTACATGTGTAAGATTGATAACGCAAATTCCTTTTAATCCGGTCCATTTTTATTATTCTTCCGTGAGGGGGATTCAAAATCATTTAAACAATTCTTGAGTCAGACTTTAGATAATTTCCCTTCCGCTCACTGGCAATAAAGATATATTTTCTTCAAACAATGAATTTCTAAACAATGCTCTGTCAACTCAGTTTTAGGTAAATTTAGCACGTGCGCCTCTATGTATGATTTTCTAGAATGTTCCAATGTTTCGATTATATACTTGTCTAATTCTACAGGCGAGAACGGCATCATAAGGACAAGATGTGATTGACTGCCAGCCATCATTATTCTGTCATGACGTGCATAAAGTCCTAATCGTAGTTCTGGCTTACTAACATCACCATTTCCGCTACAATGAGAGATCAGAAAAAGAAAAGAAAAAATACTAAAAGCCACGATTCTCTTGTTACATCGGTTAATGTTTTTTTACTGTCTATGCTACATGTTTGGACAACCCGTTGTAATTAATGAATATATAAATGAACATAAGAAAGTACAAACTTTAACACAGACCAGAATTATTGTTATTCATTCAACCCATACATGATTTAACGTTTGTTATATTTGGAAATAATTGTCAAGTTGATTCTGTATTATAGTCATATGAGATGAAGCAAACTGACTATAAATTGTGAAGGGGAATAACTACTGTTGTTATGTTAATATTATAATAGGTTGTCTCTTCTCTGGCCGATAAATGTTAACATGATCTCAGTCATAACAGGGACCTAGCGGGTACAAGACAAATTCCAGAGCAATGCGAAACAATTTAAATGTTAAGTGCGTTAAAGACCGTTAAGTATGCTACCTCTAGCGTTTAATGGTTTCAATAGAAATTAACACTAAATCAATATTTCATACAAGGCTACATATATATCCTCGAACAGCCATATTTCGTGGACTTAACGTGAATTTTAACGCGTTCGTTATAATATTGTGAGAATCTATTCAAATAATCATAGAAAGTGTTCAACTATATCTACTTCATTTAATCATCGTTATAAAATGTTTGGCATTCATGTACATTAGTTCAGAATTACAGGTTTTCCGAGCGTGTGTAAGCTTACTCATTTCCGGAAGTGCATCCATGGTTCGTGACACTGACTAAAAAGTCACGTGACATATGACCGGAACGTGCCAGTTAGACCAAGGTATGGATATTATTAGTTTACAGCATCTTTGTGTTTTTGAAATTAAAAAATTAAATTTAAAAGTAAATATTTTTTCCCGTTAATTCTATATGCAGTCTGTGCACTTACATTACTTACAAACCAAATATTTACATTGGCTGTCCCGTTGTATAAATTCTCAAAGTGGTTTTTCATGTTCAAGATATGTAAACAAAGGCATCATGTGATCGGCGGACCTATCTTTCGTATATAATAGAAAATTCAAGGCCAAAATGTCTGACACAAATAAGGCATTAGTGAAAATATAGATTTTCATTATTATTTTGTTTTTAATTATATGAAATTACCTATTTAAATCTAATTTTGTCTGATTTTACTTATAAATTACTTCCTGTCACTCTTCAAGAACGCTGGTGACACAGTTGATGACGTCATTATCTCGAAACAAGCGCCTTAGGTCGCGAGAAACATGATGCACGATTGAAGGACTTCCCCGATTTCATGAAGTTGCATGATACATCTCTCTCAACTGATCTAATAACGCTTCCGACTCCCATTATCACAATTGTGATCGCGTTGAGTTAAATCTAGTGAAATGAAAAATGCCTGATTTTACACAAACAAATGTGTTTTCGACAAAAAAGATATTAACAAGAATAAAACACAAGTGTAAAACATCGCTATTCTACTTTGACAGTGATCTACAGATTTTATAACAATCTGTACTCTCTACAAAATACTGAATAAAGCTTGTACGCTTTCTGGCAGCTAATAGGTTATATGAACTATTTCCTTGCAAACGATAGATTGAATATTACATAAATAGCATTGGGGATGTTTGTATCCAAACTATAGATTGAATATTACACAAATAGTGATATGATCAGTTCCTATCCGGATGAAAGTTGAAATAATTACTGCAATAGTAAAGTGAACATTTCCTATGGATATAATAGATATAAATAAATTACTCAAATATTAATGTGAATATTGCTTTATTTAGTCGTCAAGGCCTGTCCGACCACAACAAAATATCCACCCATATCTAGACGCTAATACTTCTAATCCCCACGCAAGCAAATCGCAATGGGCCCACCACTGTTTCAGTTATCTGTAGATGAAATCCATGGGTCTTCTCTCCAATACGACGAACGATGGTGTTATGGCATGCAACTAAACTAAAACTATCACTTTAAACTCGGTTATTACCAACCAATTGTTTGGTCAATGGGTCATTAATCAGCTGAGCTGTGTAGTTTATTATCTACAAATATCACACACATGCATAAATAAGACTTGCACCTGATACTTGCGTGTGCATCATAAGCATCCAAATATATACATGAATTATTGCATAGATTCACATCAAATTGAAATATTCATATCATTAATTCTACTGTAAACAATATGCATATTTAATACTAATACGACAATGAAGATATCATAACGACAAAAAATAAAATAAAAACATCTTCGTTCTTTAAATAGTCTCCAATTTGCCCTGGACATGAATATGCAGAGTCAAATCTTGCTGGACCAAAGACAATCTATAAAAATCTTGAAATAATCAGTAAAATACATATATATGTAGTCTGGCATACATACATGCCAGAGGATGAATAAGTTGCAATAATAAGATAATAATAACACAGTAGTGCATTATCTGGTGGAAGCAGTAATGGCCATCCACGCGATCTATGTGACAAGTCAAAGTACTTAAAATCATCGTCTTCATAGTAGTCTAAAATCAAAAATGAAAAGATAACTAAAACCATTGTGTCATGCGCAACAGTTAAAGTTTGTAAGTCGATATATATTTTTTCCATTTTAACACAAAATCCAAGAAACACAGTAACTACACACGCACTACCCGTCGTCCTAAGTTCAAAGATATGTAGTCCTGTGGAATTAATTCTTTTAAAAGCACTTTGTAAGCGTCCTAGACCTTAATCCTCTAAGTGACATTCTACAATGGACTTCGGCACAACACTAAGTGTAGGAGTCGTTGCTATAACGTGCTAGCAGTTGTTCAATAGCTGACCATTTGTATTTTTTCGCTGCAATAATCCTTCATATACCATGAAATAAATGAATACCACCATCCAATGGAACATACATACATACATACGTAAGTACGTAGATACATACATACATACATACATACATACATACATACATACATACATACATACATACGTACGTACGTACGTACGTACGTACATACATAACAGTTAGTGAGTATTGCAGCAATTTCAAATGAATCATCGGAAGTACAGAAGAAGGGTTTTTACTTACCAGCTGCCTAAAGAGAAAGAGATGTATTTGATCGGTCAAAAGCTGTATAATGATCATAGAAGTCATTTTTCAAGAAAACATTATTTTATATTCATTCAAAGAGACACTATTAAGGGATTAAAATGTTTATGTTATCTTGTACTTTGCTAGCAGTTCGCTTTTCAATAAGTAAATTATCTTATAAAGTCATCTACATCTTGATCCTATTTTTCTTCAATAAAACAGTAGAGCATTTTTTATTATCAACGTATTTGGCAATCACGATTTGAATTTGAATGACCAAGCTGTTGTCATATAAATGGAATAATTCTACGCCATAACGAAAATTTGAATCTTAACTTGGTTCACACAACCATATACAGCCATTGTCAATAGTCCTCCTATGCGTCGCCAAACTATTTTTCTGTATATTCACATTAGAGAAAATTGAGAAGGTATTGCTCTCCAAAGTAAACCATATCATTAAAGTTCATGATTCCTAATATGTGTTTGACAGAAAAATATGGCTGAATAATAATAATAATAATAATAATAATAATAATTATTATTATTATTATTATTATTATTATTATCTCCATGTTCACTTTTGAAAGACCTTTTGTTCACGTAGAAAATGAAAGTAACATTAGAATTTGCACTTTTACCATGCATAGGCATTGGCAAGTCACAATGTTTGGGCAGCGAGGCATCTAATCAAGATATTAGTGCTACACCATTGTTTACGTAAATAGAAACACGGTGTTTCGTATTTGTTATGTTTTTTTCTCACTAATAATTTTTCCCAGAATGAACGTAAGAATAAAAAAGAGACGCTAAGTGTACGCTAGTATTCATGATTATTTCAAGACCTATTTCGGCAAATGCAAATAATTGCGGCAAAAATCTAAATCAATATCAGCGTGTAAGACTGAAGTTGTATTAGTGTGCTGTCTCTTAGGTTTGGCAAATATATATGTTGATAACATACATTTCTAAATAGTGCATAACGTAGCATGCCATTTATATTTTCTTCCCTTAACATCTGGGACACACTTAGCACATACCATTCCTCTAGAACACATTATTATCTACAATAAGGCCTATCTTGAATTAGTTTCTACCTTTCTCTATATGAATATTTTTAACAAGGAAAAGGTGTTCCACTGTGTAAATCAGAGAAATCTTTCTCGAAGAAATAATGACTTTCTGTAATGTGCTCTACTACCATCTCCAGTATTCTGGTCCATATAGTCTACCCTGTGTGCGTGAAGGCAGATAGGGCGATCAAACAGAAAGCACATTCGGCCGTATTTGTCAGACGCATTTTACACTGAGAGACGAGACCTTTTAAAAATGTTTAGAGTATGGAGCACTAATCAGAAGAATTCTAATTCAACGCACAGTGAAGATCAGTCATCTTTGTTAACTAGCTTTGTTAATACCCAATACCTAACTCAAAGACCCTGTTCATGGACACATTAGTACTTTCGAAAAGATAATATAAGTCATCCTTAAGGTCATCTTCTATGTTGATGTTTGTCTATATGATATTGTATGATTGTGTGCTTGTACAAAACAAACAAATGTTTGTATTTTTAAGACAAAATCCAACTCTCCTTTGATATGAATAGAACATATTCATGACAGCGAATTGTATATTTTGTAATCCTGTTTTAACAAAAACGTATCAATGTACTGATACCAAATTCCTCAAAGGTACAGTTGAGTAGACGACACAATGGTAATACATTTCAGTGAGGTTCGTATCTGTTATGTCTCTCTATCCTGTCACAATTCCCATATGTTTCTAGAACCTACCTTAAGTAATGTTAAATTCCCATTAGACTTTATACCGTGTCAAATTGAGAATAAAAACTGTTGCAACCCAGAAAAATCAATCGCTTTTATTGTAGGCAAAGGCCAACATCGCTTTGTAATAAAAGGGGTCACGAGTGTATTGGATCAAAGTTTCGATATTGTTGCTCATGACATTCCTTGATAACCCAGTGAGCAGACGACACATTTTCAGTGAACATTAATCTGAGCGTTATCTGTAATTAAGTGTATTTGTCTGCCTACCTGCTCTAATTGAAACCGTGTTATAATGTTTACATTTTTTAGTTTGCTGGTTTGTATGTTTTGTGTTGAGAGCAAAATAATAAGTGAGTGAATTCTTGAGTTGGATAAGCTATTTTTTTAATTGACAAATATTGCCATATCAAAGGTCCATCCCTTGTATTTTAGACAAGTCGGCAACGATATGTGCATATCTGTTTAGAAAGCATTTTTCAATGCGTCATGATGCAGTGATGTTGTTGACTACATTGAACAAAGTCGACAACAATCTGTACCTATTGTTCTACAAAACATTTTTTAAATACGGTACAATGTATCGAAGTCATTGAGGACATTGCAACGTAGTCGACAACGATTTGTACCTATCGCTTTAGAAAACATGTATCAATGCGATATGATGTAGACAGGTCACTAAATACATTGCAGAAACATCGACAACGTTTTTATGCTCTACAAAACATGTATCAATACAGTATGATACAACGGGATCATTTAATACATTGCAATAAAGCCGACAACGATCTGTACCTAAAACTCTACAAAACGAGTAACAATACAGCATGATATAGCGGGTTTACTAAGAACATTGAAAATGTTGCCAGTGATCTGAGAAGAAATGTTTTTTCCACCTATTGCAGTAACGTGAGATAAATTTTGTAAAATAAAAGACTGGTTTTCACTTTTAAAGTTCAAATGTTGTAAACGTACAAAATTAAGAATGGAGAGTTTGTAAAAGGAAAAGTGGCAACTATTGCAAATATTTTAGACATTTCGACAACGATTTGTACCTACATGATATGTATAAATGCTTTATGATGTAGCTGAGTCACTGTGTCATTGAAATAAAGCTGCTGAAAATGATCTGAGAAGAAATGCTGTTTCGACCCAATCAAATAACATCAGTTTACAAGCCTCAGATTTGATTGTGCGTGGATAATATTGTGTCTATATTCTTAATGAACGAAGTCTTGGACTCCCGATAGTTCATTTATTGAATTGTTTTGGTCACCATTTTCATAGAAATAAAACAATTATAGACTAGTTGTGTCGTGATCATTATATTATGGATATCTCCTTCCTTGACAACGTACTTTAAGTCCACGGCAAGATAAACCGTCATGGAAAACTAGAACCCTCAGCTCAACGCTGTAAATATGTTCTCAATTAAAAAATGTTTGTATTGTATTTTATTGTATTGTGTTGTATTGTATTGTACATTACACATTGCTTTATCGGTTCATTTTTCCCCAGTTAGACATCCCTAATCGTCATTCTTCAATATTTAATAACTAAATGAATAAGTTGTGGAGGGCTTAGTAACGTGTTGATTTTGAAAAAAAAACACACATGTATTTTGATAATTTTTTTTAATTGTCCTCCTCCTGCCCTCTGTCACTGTCTTGGTAGCAATACAATATGAATAATAGCAATATACCATTACGAGACTGAGTGCATTCGTTGCTTTTAACTAAGCTGATACAATTATTTCAGTTGAATACCTGTAGAAAGACCAACCTTCATATTGGTCAGTAAAAATATAATCGGAATTTCTACAATGCATTCCAAATTTTAAAAATACAGTTAAAAAAATTATATCTAAAAAATATCCACCGTTTTCCACAGTTCTCAAAAGAGGTGGGGGGGTTTCGTGGGGGTGGGGGGTGGTTGTCGTTAAGTGTATTTGTAGGTATCTACATGCCGTTAAAATTCCTCCAGAGGACCGTTCCGTCTTATGCGTAATGTTAAATTCCATAGATCCCATAGTGAAATCCATAATGCTAATTCCATTAGATCCTATATCAACCCCTTATAGTAATCGAGTCTTCTGGTCGGTTCTTCGGTTCGTTTCTTCTCAATAATTTCGATTTATATTTTGTTTTTAAATTTATGTATGAGACATATACAAGTACTTATGTCATTTTTCTTCTTCTTCTTCGTTTTCTTCTTCTTTTTCTTCTTCTTCTTCTTCTTCTTCTTCTTCTTCCCCTCAGTAGTAGTAGCTGTTGTACATATTTCTTAACTTGTTTATTACATTTACAATCTAGTATATAGTATGCGCAAGAGCGGAAACTCTTTGTGGTTGGCAAGTCTTCCTATATCGAATAAAGTCTTCAGAACTGAAGCACCCAATGCGTACAAAGATTATCGCCTGACGGCAGACAAATAAAAATGTATACTTTAGTCAGCCCTAACTCGGCCGATCTTTCTTAAATAGGTCTCTTGCATTGTAATTATATATAAATGGCTTATCTGCATTGTTTCAATAACAACGAAAAATAATTATTTGCATAATCTAACGGTTCTGTTGTATGTATGTATTATATATATATATATATATATATATATATATATATATATATATATATATATATATATAAATTCGTGTATGTGATATCAATGAAAGTAATATATAGTGAGAGTAAATTCTTAACGCTTAAAAGCATTCTTTTTAACAAATGACAACAATATTTCTCCTATTTTCTTCACATCTTGCCTGTAAGGTCTTTACCGATATCACTACAAAGTCAACCGATCCCATGTAGACAAACTATATAACAGATAAATCACTATTCTCACTCTTGATCCCAAGTAGATAAATTATATTACAGATAAATTACTATTCTCACTCTTTTAGCACATAATTAATATTTGCTATAAATCTGCCGTTAGTGCATAACTACCTTTTTTCAATTTCGTGTTTGTCCTATTTTCTGGAAGGTATAAAAATTCCATATATGTTAATGCACATTTTAATGCACAATTATTCCATATGTGTTAATGCACCTTTTCATGCACAATTATTCCATATGTGTTAATGCACCTTTTTCATGCACAGTTATTCCATATGTGTTAATGTACCTTTTTCATGCACAATTATTCCATATGTGTTAATGCACATTTTAATGCACAATTATTCCATATGTGTTAATGCACCTTTTCATGCACAATTATTCCATATATGTTAATGCACCTTTTTCATGCACAGTTATTCCATATGTGTTAATGTACCTTTTTCATGCACAATTATTCCATATGTGTTAATGCACCTTTTTCGTGCACAATTATTCCATATGTGTTCATGCACCTCTTCATGCACAATTATTCCATATGTGTTAATGCACCTTTTCATGCACAATTATTCCATATGTGTTAATGACCCTTTTCATGCACAATGCCCATATTTATTTTGCGTTCATGAGTAATTATATTTTTTTAAGTACAACCTAATAATTTCAAGCCTAAAGATCAGAAAATAAAGGGATATAATACAATAAGCATAGCTCATACATATGTTTGCATGAGCTTTACTCAAATGTTCTTATTTATGTCCCCTGTTGCAAGCCACGGTGTCTTAGTGATGGTGTTTTTACTGAGTTCAAGTTCATGACCTGTATTCATGAAGCTACTCAAGCTGAGAGTAAACCTACTTTTTATCTCATATTTGACATATTGATACGGAGCTAATTAACATATAAGGAATGTGAATGGTATAGCATATTTGGATAAGGAATGTTGTTGAATATACAGGGGTTTTTTTTACGTCGGAATGTAGCAACAGGATGTAATCCAAATACAATATTTGCAATATCGCAGTAAAAGCTTTCGTGCATATAGAGCCCTGTTGAGCCCGGCTACATGCGGGTAATACATTAAAACTGGACTTTATTGCAACAGAATTTTAGCACTCAAAACCGATTTTACTTTTGATATTGATGAGCCCTCGCTGCATCGCGTTTCAAGACTCTGTAGGTAAATCTACTAAAACTGATTTGAGAATTAGGGAGGACACCCTTACAGATTAATATGTATTACCGCATTCTGAAATATTGGACTAAGTTTATCTCCTCTGATAATAGAAAATATATATTTGTCATATATCACCTAATGCTTAATGACACAGAAAGCCCTATTGGAAAGAAAAATCGGGCATAGTAAGTTCAAGATTTATAA
The DNA here is from genome assembly GCA_029931535.1 of Margaritifera margaritifera. Taxonomy (NCBI): domain Eukaryota; kingdom Metazoa; phylum Mollusca; class Bivalvia; order Unionida; family Margaritiferidae; genus Margaritifera; species Margaritifera margaritifera. The sequence continues at coordinate 2,450,704 of JAQPZY010001406.1, read as the reverse complement.
AATAGTCCTGGTCTAAGATGAGTGTGGATAAATCAAACAGTTTTTCTTACTTTTGGTCAAACAACGTCTAGCTGACCACTTTATACAAAATAGGCAACCTAGAATAAGAAAATCTTCAAGTGCTAGATTATATAGAAAGGACGAAGTTCGTTAAGGGCCGATTTTGGCCCACAAATCAACGATAAATTAAAGTGTTTGTAAGAGTATTTTTTATGGTTATGCCAAATCCACTATATATCAACTGCAACATATGTACACATGGTGTGGTGGGGTATGGTGAAATTAACAGTTAATTGTGTTCCTAAATTGGCCTGTGTTCAATCAAAAACTCAAATTTTGCCAGATATTCGCCTCTTTGAAGTCCTCAAAAACTAGCATCGCACTGGGGAACACGTTTGATTTTTTGACAGAAAACACTTTTTGTAACTATCTTACACGTATGCAAATATTATTCATGTTCACGTTTGGGCTCATCACTAACGAGGAGAAAAATGATGGCAAAATGCATTTCTTAGATCACCTTTCTGTTTCTACTTGCGGTCTGAGGCATTCTTTTTGCTTAAATCATAATCGAAATATTTGGATGAGACCAGCTTAATATATGAGAGGCGCATTGTTGAATAAGGTTCACTGCAATAAAAAAAAGAAAAATGAAGCAGCCGATAATGCTATTTTGACTAAAATGGTCAGTAAAAATGGAATGATGGTACGTAATAAAATCCCCGTGTATTTTTTTTAATTTTTTTTTTTAAAAAATTTTTTCTTCATTTTTATGATCATATTAAGATGCATTTATTATCTATTTTCTACTCCTATATGCTTTCCAATATACTGGAACTCAAGCAAACAGGATCAGATATTAATAATAATGTGAATCACACCCATACATTAAAGTTATAAAATCAGCACTGCATCCAGTAAACAAAATTAGTATCATTGTTCATTTGTTTCAATTTCATGAATTATTTCAGCACATAGCTGTAAATGATACTCTGTAGAGTAGTTTTATAATGACTATTTAGGCTACCAGCACATGATAACATGGACTAATAACATTGATTACAGCAGTTGGAAAGAAATATTTTTTAAAAAAAGGGATAATTGTACGATTTGAGTTTATTTTTAATGCAACAATGTGTATAAAATCTGTTATTCTGAACAAAAAAACCCAAATAGAACAAAAAACAGATAATTGACGCTTTGGATACATTTATTACTTTACAGAACCTCACCAAGCGACAAAGTGTTGAAGACTATGTGGTTCGATGGTCAGATGTAAACGGTTTGGGGTTTAATGAAACTGCAACACAGCAACTGTTCGAATCCAATTGTAGCCCAAATGTTTTTTTTTTTTTTTTTTTTTTTTGATCTATTCTTTTGATTTTCATTTAAATATAAATAAGTTTCTATTTATTTTGCCTTCTGTGATTCATGCTGTTCACACCATTTTTTATATTTGTCTTACTTTCCATTTCTTACATGTTTCTGATGAATAACTCAGACTCTTATCTATTCATAGATTTGAATTAGGAGTTTAAAAATAAATCTGCAAGTATTTTCTTTAAAGTACTGCAATTTCAACTTTTTGATTCCACATTAATGTTGTTAAAAAATGCGGGGTGGAGGGCATATTGTTAAAAGCACATTAAAGACATTAGTGGCTATATCATGCCGAGGAAGTGTAAGCAACGTGCCTTTCCCAAGGACACACTGAGACAGCCAGCCCAGACTGTTGCGACCATTGGATTACCAATCCGACGCTCTACCAACTGAGCAACTGCATCTGCGCCCCCACCCCCACCGACAAAAAAATAAATAAATGAATAATATTCATAATATAATGGATATAATAGGGTCATTTTGTGATATGTAATCCGAGAGCAAGAAATTTTTTAAAAAGCTATTTGAGAGCCGAACATATTTTATCTTTTTCTCAATAAATCTAAGCCCCGCCACACTCCACACCCCATCCCCTAAAATAAAATGGTGGGACCCTAAACCATAAAGGGATGGCACGTGTCTCGTGTAAATTGAATTGAAAAATATTTGATTTATTTTTGTCATTTGTCATGAGGTCTCCGCTCGACATTAAAACAATATGGCTATACAAACCTTAATGGGCATGGACAATTGTCGTATGAGACTTGTGGGCATCAATTTTCGGTCATAATGACTTGTCTGCTGTAGCTATTACGAGTAGATTGTATTGTCTTTTATACTTGAATTTGGGATATCAAGCATATATATATTTCCATCGATTTTTGACTAAGAGCATCCGAGAAAGAGAGAGAGAGGGAGAGAGAAGCTATGTGAATAACCCTAGCTAGAAAAATGTGGCGATGACGTTCTTTTGGGTACGTATCTTTAGTACTTTGCCAGTGTTCAGTTTCTGCATTTTGAATGTCGTGTTCAATTTTTTGTTTATATTTTTTAACTTGATTTGTATATGTGTGTTGCATATGTATATGTGTGAGTGTTTGCACACGCAAGCTGAAAGCTTGTCAGTATCTGGCAACGTTGTCAACCATAGTTGCTGCAATATGTTTAATTAAACAATAAATTATATAGACTAATTGCCAGCCTCAAATCTGGTATAAATTACATTTATCCCCGAGTACGCTGTTCCTTAAAAAAGGTCCAGATGTTCAGCAGCTCTGTGTGTATGTGTTGGTGTGTGTCCATGCATGCGTGAGTGTTTATACATTCTTTTTATGAATGGATTCCCAATCAATGCACAAGAAAAGCATTTGTGACATTTTTCAGTCCTGAAAGTTTTTTATTTCCTTGTTTCATACTTAAATCGAACATTATACAATTGGTGTACTTGTATTCAAGACTTGGTTCTATGTTAACATTTTTAAGGGACCGTCGATTTAATTTGCGCAGAAGGGGAAGATTTTTTGTTCTCAACTAATATAATGGATATAATATGTTCTTTTTACTTCAATGTATCAGCAAGAATATCTTTTTCAAAGTATTTGAGAACCGGAATATGTTTTTATGGCTTCTAATCGGCTGGGTGACAATAATGACGTTGATGATATAATGGTGAGCTGAAGGGGAGTGCACACTGGAACAAATATATTTGTAATAATCTGTCTGCTGTTTTAGTTTTATGTTCCTTCCCTTCATTCTGGAGGCCCATATAATATAAAATAAGAAACTGGTGCCTATCCACTCACCGACATCACAATGAATATATTAAAATTGATATCCTTGATCTGTTCAGTAACAAAACCGTAATAAACAGAAAACACAAGTGCGTTGCATGCCGTATGCTTTACAGCTAATGTACCCTCTCTCTCTCTCATATACTAGTCGTATAAAAGTATCCAACTTTGTGATCATGGATCAATATCAGGAAAAATTTTATCGAATTCGTACTAAAATAAAGTATAATGTAAGCTTTCCCCCGCCAATATATACACAAAACTGCTTTGGTCACTGATGTGCTGAACATTTGGTTTTGATTCCTAATTATACACTGTAGCAACATATGGCTATTACTAATGTACAAAAGGTCTGCAAGGCTTTTATGTGATTATTTATGGTAATGAAATACATAAATTGCTCTTCTTTGTTAATAATGGCAGGATTTAGATACACAAGACAGTGTTAAACATAAACATAAGATAACTTTTTTAATGAAAACTAAAATAGGTTCAGAGGTAATCAACCGTATTTAATGTGAATATATACATCATTTAAACAATGTTGCAAAATAAAAAGACTGATTTATACATACTATCATTTACTATTACGCTTTTTGTGAGCAAATGCAGACTTTTATATGTATCTCTTTTCGGCAATCTGCTTCATAGGCGCTTGTTAGCCATACTGTCTATATTCCACGGAAATACAGTCCATAACAAAGGAGAAAACCATTGGCTTTTTAATGGTCAATGTTCTTTATTAAAAACGATCCTGGATAAGAATTAAATACATATTTTGGGAACGGAGAGGGACCTCTTTTATATATATGAGTTTCTTTGAAATCTGATTGGGGGTCAAAATCAACCATACCTTATCGAACCTTGTCCTTTGTCATAAAACTTTGGCCTTAATGAGTATATGGAGACAGTAACGATGACAGTATTTACAAAATACCTTTCAAAAATGAGTCTGTCTGCTTATACTATACAATCTGAATCATGGAACAAATATATGCATGCAGATATGTATGAGTATGTGTGTATGTGTGTATTTGTGTGTGTGTGTGTGTATATATATATATATATATATATATATATATATATATATATATATATATATATATACAATATTGTGTATGTGGGTGTGGGTGCATATGCATGTATATGCATACGCATATAAAATGTGTGAGATTATATATGCCTGTATGAATATGTATGTGAAAATGTGTATGTATATGTGTCAATTGAATGTGTAAACATATTATTTGAATTTATTGTTTTATCAAATGTGCCACTTTCAATTTCGGTAACAAACTTAAATGTATATGTATATACTTGCTCATGGCCAATCGGATGAATGCAAAATAATCCATCGTTTATCATATTGTTAACCATGGCAACACTGTTGGTTATTTGTACTACACGATATGTCTGCCAACACTGGGGATAAGCTATCCACTATCTTATGCCACTTTCTGCCATAGGCATGGCGCAACATTTTCCAATCTCATGTGGCTATTGCGTAGTTTCGTGTATCTTTTTCACCGGTTTCGTTGACATATTCCTCCTTTTTGCTCCCGAGAAAAGGTGGTCCAGCCTGATTTTCTGTAATTCACCCGTATACTTTTTTTAATAACCATCCATCATCAAACTATGTTTATGCAGCTGCTGAAGAGAGGGAGAGAGAGAGAGGGGGGGGGGGCGGGAGAGGGTCACTATGTCTATCATCCCAAGCCGTCATTATTTCCGCAGACACAATATTCTTTTAATTTTCTTTTTACGGTTAGCGTAACCAGTTTTATCAAACCAAGCACGGACACTTAGAACAAGAAGAGTAAGGCAATCAAAATTTAATCAAAGGAAGCGTCATTACATACATAATACAAGTAAATCGTTAATTGTAATGTCACGTCGAATTACAAAAAATAGGTTTTTATCATTAATAAAATGATACAAAGTTACATATTTTCTTATAATAACATGGCGGATTAGTTTAGGAAATGTTACTAATAAAGATGCTCAAATATGATTGAGATATTTATTCATATAGTTGGTGGGAAAAATTATTTGTAATTATAATATCACTGTGCCTCTGTAAGTATCTTAACATTTTGTATACACAAACGAATCTTTATAAATTACAACAGATACGGATTCTTCTGGTGAGATACAACTGTTATGTGAAAGGATTTGCCAAAAAAGAAACACACAGTATTTGCTATTAACCCACAAAATTACGAACAAAAATTAGAAAGATTTACAGAGTACATAAGGATGTAATTCGTGGAGACAAAAGCATATGTATCATACCTTGACATAATACACATTAGTTTAAATCCTTTCGATGAAATCAATAATATAATTTTTCCATATAAAGACAATATAACAACAATATAACAAGACATTGCCGCTCTCTCTCTCTCTCTCTCTCTCTCTCTCTCTCTCTCTCTCTCTCTCTCAGCTTCGGCAGAAGAAAACTAAGGTTTGAAGCTATACTGGATATATATATTTTAAAACGTACCTTGCATTCGAAATTGGGGAAACAAAATTTAAATTTCAACTATTCCACTTGAAAGTATTTCGTACGCTTTTCAGCGACATTCAATTGATAAGGCAATATGATAATCTGGTTATGGCAGAATAGTATGGATATTTATCAATCTTAGTCTATTTAGGATTAAAATACATATCATGAATCTTAACATTTCTAATCTGCTACATGGAATTAATTGGTAAAAAAATAAACTCTCAGGGTGATGTGGGGCTAGTTTCTCTCTTGAAACAGGTGTGTGCGTGTGCATGTATGTGTGTGCGAAATACTACCTTTTACATTTCAAAATCATTCAATATGTTTATATTTGGGAAAAGAGTTTAATATTTATTTTCTTGATTCAATATAAAATCTTCATCAGTGTATGAAATCAGTGTATCTTTATTTCTTTCAGTTCTGGGGATATTGCATTCAGTCAAATGTATTTCGCTAATTTTAAACAATGTTTATTTGCTTAATGTTATTTGTCTCATTGCACAGTCACTTTATAATTCTGTATTATACTGTTCTCAGAACAGTGTAGATAATTGTCTTTTAAAGTATATAATCGTTATTTTTATTTTAAATTTACCACTTAATTAGTATGCAATTGAAATATTATGTTTGTTTCATAAATCATATACAGTGGAATAAATCACTGATTGCTACTTTTAAATTTCAGACTGTATGTCGGAGTATATGGAGTCCTACAGACAAGCCATTGATCATTAAACAATCAATTTGATTCAAACATCCAATTGCTATCATGGTTTAACTTTACCAAGGCTATCTCTATTTCATCCGTGTTGTTGTCCCTTAGCATCACTTCCCTCGTATTCTTCACTATTTTGGGGATGTTTTAAATTGGCGTGATCATAGATATGGTTGTAATCACCGCCAGCATGCCCCGCTTCCTGCGTATGTACGTAAGTTAGATCGTACGAACTGGAGTCGGACGCTTGCCTTGTATCGATAATTTTTGGAGAATTTTTATTCGCAATGTCAACAGTTGCATAGCCATAGCTTGTTCGGTCTTTGTTGTCGATTAGCACTGCACTGTTCTCTTGGAGGGCGTTACTGTTTTGGGCATTGCCATTAATTTGTATACTGTCGTAATTAGGGTCAGGTTGTATGTCCCATCCATTTCGCTGGTCACCCGGTTCGGGCCAATCATCCCTATTGCTTTTGTCGGTATTCTGCATTTCATGTTTATCCTCGATGTTCCTTACTTCTGTTTCGTCCATGTCGGACATGGCTATTCCACTGAACAGTTTGTCTATATGATCAGAAGGGTCCACTGAAGTTTGGTAAGACAAAGGTCTCTCCTTGTCAGTTTTCTTTATCTTGCATCTGTAATGATATACTGACAAATTTAGATAAAATCGTCAATCCTTTCAATCAAATATAAAACTTTTTATAGTATTAACAATACAAGGAACATCACACATAATGATTTCGTAAATGTTGATTTATCGTTTGCTGAAACCCATATTGTATGGTACCATCTCAGTCCCTAATATGCTATAGTTCACTTTCCTCTATTTCATACCTATTTAAACTTTAAATTTGGATATAGCGTTCGATATAGTCTTTCAGTCCTCATTTCCTCATTTCCGTATCGCACATTTTTGCATCTTGTACCCGGATTGGAAATATTGTTCAATTACTTATATTCGATTAAGTATTTATTGAAATGTAATCAATAAAGCATGCTTAAGTGTCCTAAAGTTGCTTTGTGTACTTTAAGAAACTGACAATCAAAGTTGAAACGGAGAAGTTATTTAAACAGCAAGGACGACTAAAGGCCATAGAAAAGCTTTAGTGATTTTGTTCCAGTCTGCCCTTGTGGATACTTTAAATGCACCAATACAATATTTTACAAATTCCAATATGCCATGAATTTTATTTCAATTTTACATTTAAGAATGTGTTAAAACTTTACAAATGAGGTGTGTCGTAAATACTAAATAGTATTGCTTGTTTCCTTTGTTTTGGACTGACTGCCTCAGTATATTCATTTTCAACTCTGTATCAAACTGGTTCTTAGACAAACACGTGTGTCGTTTTGTCTGTATCTTTGTATGACGATAACTTGGATCAAAAATATTATTTTATAACACGTATGCCCGTAATGGTGTTGTTAGTTGGAATCTTTTTTGTTTAGAGTATTAGCGTCTACGTGTGATAATAACTCGACAAGCACTCGGCTGTCTTCGATAATTATGATTGCCTAGTTCATTTTAGGTGTATATTTGAGCTAGATAAAGATCTTATCTTTCTCGACTGAAATAAGTCTGTGACTTTGCACACTGTATGGGAATTCACGCGAAGTATAACGACTGTATTTTGTAAAGTTAAAGCAAAATTGACTTTTACGAGTGAGCATATTTTTTCATATAGTGAATGCATTCATTTAAGTTTGAAACCTAATACAATCAAATGAACGACGAGATTACAGCCTATAATATATCTTCACTGTGAATTATTTAGGGGCAGAAAAGATCGAAAACATGTAAGACATTATTTGTATTTATAAACATGTTCCTATTTCCGATTCAGATATTCGACATCGGAGGCAAATAAGTATGCATACATACGAAGGTGAACTAGTGCAGAGAATGAGCAAGTGTACCTACGCCAAAAAAAAAAAGAATCAAGTGTACATGTAAATTGCACCATGACGGTATTGGGTGTGGGAATTAGAACATACTATTGTTGTTAAAATGTATTGGAAAGCATTGACAAAACCACATCCATACATTCTAGAGAGTGAAAGCGAATACTATAAAAGAAGGTTATGCATCATTTCAATGTTAAATATGAATAGAAATGTACAAAGACGCACGTACAGAAGTGTAAGTAAAACGAAATTACTGCCAAAATATATTGATAAAGTCAAGGCCCCATGAAAATATTTGCAAAACGTGGGAGAGTCCCAATGTGAATATATGAGTGTTTTAAATGAAAATGATAATCGCGGCGCACATGTTAGGTGAAAATTGGAACCATAACCTAGGTTACACAAATTTCTAGTATTGCATTAAATAAGTCGGGCAGAATTAAGTAGATATAGCCACGTCCACCGGAATCTCCCAAACTGTATAGAATGTGCACGTGTTCTGTGAATAACGTGAATCTGCGACGTGAAGATTTGTAGAAGACGAAGACAACTAATTTCAGTGAAAATCTGATTGCTTCTCTAAATATATTGATTGCGGCTTAGTTATTATTTTACATGCAGTTCCAATGAAGCATTAGAATATACATCTATAAGTAGTTAGGGGGGACGATTGGGGTACTGGGGGTACCCTAGGGGTACTCAACGGGAGTTTAACATTGGGGGGACCCTAGGGGTACCAACGGGAGTAACGGGAGTTTAACATTGGGGGGACCCTAGGGGTACCAACGGGAGTTTAACATTGGGGGACCCTAAGGGGTACCAACGGGAGTTTAACATTGGGGGACCCTTGGGGTACCAACGAGAGTTTAACATTGGGGGGACCCTTGAGGTACCAACGGGAGTTTAACATGGTACCGTAATGTAGTGACGAAAGACAACAACGTCTACTACCATCAAAAAAGGGAGGGGGGTGTTTTTGATAGTAGTAGACGTTGTTGTCTTTCGTCACTACATTACGGTGGGGAGGGGTGTGGGAAAATAGAATTAATCTTTCTTGATAAAGGGTGGTCCTGATAAGGACCGTTGGTTTTTTTGTGGAAGAGTTCATTTTAGAGGTGGGAGCATCTCCCTAGCTTTGCCCTGCATGCAGGGCAGCTCCCCCTCCAGATTTCTTCTTTTGTTTTCTTTTTAAAAGTTAAAAAGAAGGGAGGATGGTCCGCTTCATATTCCCACTCTTCTTTAAGCATGGGGTGTGGTAGGATGCTGATTTTGCTCTCCCTCTTTTCCTCTTCCTTCTTTAGCATATCTTGGATGACGTGTGTTATCACATCCAAGATTTGCTTTACTTCTCTGAGTTTTCTTAAGCTGTTCATTTTTGATTTGAATAAAACGGGGTAGCTTAACCGGTGACGACGTGGTTTTAATATACTAGAAGCGCGGACGTGAAGGAAAACATCCCTTACACCTAAAAAAAAAAAAAAAAAAAACATCACCCCACTACACTGCGTCTGACGTCATTCGTTCTACGTCATTCTTGGCTTCGCGGAGTTTTACACTCCATGACCCCTGACTCTAAAAAGCGCGGACCTAAAAGAAACTACTTTTGATAAAAATCAAACCTACACACCATACCATCCCTAATTTTTTTTATAAACCAAACACACACCACAAACATAAAATTTTTTTTTTTTTTTTAGAAACCAAACACACACCACAAACATACAATTTTTTTAGAAACCAAACACACACCACAAACATACAATTTTTTTTATAATTCAAACACACAAGGGAAAAGGGTTTTTTGTTTTTGGTGGGCTATCACAAACAAACAAACATACATACAAACATATAAAACACACCTATAGATATTGGCAATATTGGAGAGTAGTAATCTTTTTCTAGAGATTGGGTGGCCCTTAGAAGGGCCGTTGGGTTTTTAAGAAGTTATGTTTTTTTAACTTCTTAAGGTGTATGTAGCCGTGGCAGTAGCAGCTCCAGCAGGTCGGCCACGTTTAGCGATAGTTGGTCTTACCGCTTTCAGACAGGCAGGTCTCTTTCGGGTGAAAGAGAAAGCAAATTCCTCGCAGTCAATCTTGCATTGGACTTCACCGTCAAATAGTTTGCTTGACTGCTGCATAAGTTGTTGCTGCTGTTGCTGTTGCTGCTGCTGTCTTTGTTGCTGCTGCTGCTGTAGGCGTTGTCCTGCTTCCCATTCTGTTCTTTCTCTAAGTATTTCTTCTCTCAGGACCTCTTCTACTAGATCATGAGCCATTTGAATGAACGTCATGGTCTTTCTCTCTGGGTTGGTCTCCATCAAATGATGCTTCACCCTCATTATGTTCACCATAGCTTCATTCAGCTTTGTAATCTTGGTGGCAGCCATCTTCTTCTTCTTTTTCCTCTTGGAACTGTTGAGATCTTGACGAGTCAACGAGAATGACTACACTGGCCAGTGAACCGCCTTATATGCTTAACGCGCGAACGCGATGGAAAACATGGTAAAGTTTTTTTTTCTTCAGATCGACAGGGAGATCATAGATAGAGGTTTTTTTTAGATCGATAGAAAGAGAGAGAAAAGAACATATTTATTTTTTTTTTTCAAATTCAATAAATAAACAACACAACACCATTCTTTTTTTTTCAACAATCCACAAAATTATTTATTCAACAATAACTATTCTACTAACAATAAAAAACTAACCATGTAACAAAGAAATTTTTTCAAACAGGAACATATTTACAAGGTTGACAACGTTGGGAAGGTAAATTAAATGTCAATCTTTCTACCTCATCGATATCATTATTTTGATGTACACTACGATTGTGAGCTAAAGACAAGAGATAACCATAACGTTGACAAAACCATTGTTGTACTTTAGCATCGTTTCGAACATAGTCACTATCAAAATAAGTCAGTAAATGTTCTAAGGAATATCCAAGACTGCGTTGATGAAGATAATGAACACAATATTGTCCACACACCATAGAATCTGATCCTTGTAATCTCACATTATTGAATCGAGTTGAGATGGCATTTCTTCTCATAAACTCGATGATGTCTTTTTCCAAAGGAGGTAATCCATAAGAATCAAAATATTCCACACCACAGTGATCGTTGGGAAAGTACACGGCAATCCAATGGGTTCCTGGTAGATGACTGTCGTCGGTATTGATGACATAAGCATGAACGTTTTTTGGTTTACGATGAGGTAGTTCATCTTTAGCACATACCACAGGATTCCAAGAAGAAGTATAGGAACTACGATTCAATAAGTAATGAAGTTCCCTGGTATCCATTTTTTTTTTTGTCTTCAACAATGGAAATAACTCACTATCAATTCACACCTGACTTTATACTTGAATTGATCTGTCTTGTAATTCCAGGAATATTCACGTCGGATAGGCTCTGCACTCTGTTCAATGAGTCCTTCGATCCGTTTGATCTCCCGAGGAATGAGTGGAGGAAAAGAAGAAGTCTGCAAGACTTTATACCACTGTGTCAACACGTGTTCATCTGAGAGTTTTGACCAGGCCGTTTCCAAATATTCATCGAATTGTTCTTCGCCTGTCATCATCATACATTTGTCGTGTTGTATCTGACTGGGATGATCGGTTTGACATCCATAACATTGTTCTTTAATCAGACTGTTAATGATTGGACTCAATTCCTGAGCATAACAGGTCACTAACTGTTGTTCGTGTTCTGGCCATCGAGAAGGATAAAATCCAACAAACTCGGTAACAACAGTATTAGTCTCTTCTTCTTCTTCTTCTTCTATTCGAGGTACTGAATGAATGACTTCATCATTATTTTCCTCCTTTGTGGTAGTAGTTGGTGACTGGTGAATCACTTCACAAAAGCCCTCATCTACTATCTCCATTGGTTCTACGTTCTGCATCTTTGTTTCTTCTTATTCTAATAGTCTACAATGACTTCTCTCAAACTGTTGATCTCTAGAGTGTTATCAAATTCTGCAAACAAGATGACGTTCACTGTCTGGGCTAGAGCTTGACCAAACTGAAGTTCCACACGAAGGGGGCCTGATTTTATAGGGTGGAAATGTCCTACATCGCTGCCTTGGTCTGGAGTGAAATCAAATCCCCACAAGGCATACCCTCCTGCATAATCGTCGTACGAAATGCCGTGGCTGGTGTCGCGACCTAACTGTCCTGTGGCTTCATACAGGGTCAAGTAAGATCGTAAGTAATTTCTCTGGCCACCAAAGTCAGGTTCAAAAGGTCTGGTACACAAGGTCTTGCCATCTCGACTGACATCTATCTTGGTGACGTTAAAGTGTTCAAACTGGAATGGATTCTGAGTGATGGTTCCGTTGAAGGCTGAATTAGAAACCATACCAATGATCAAGCGTTTGGGGAGCTGTCCTTGGAAGATGTGATCTTCGACTATGGATCGGAGTCCAGCGGCTGCAGTAAAGGTTTTCACTTCCACGCATCTAAGAGGATACTTAGCAGTGGTTCTGCTCAAGGTTTGACTGATGTCGTTAGCTACTTTGGGTCGAACGTAAAGTTTAGCTTGTTGAATGATGGTTTTCCACTCGTTAGAAAAAGCTATCAAATGGAAAGCGGCACTACTGCGATTTAGTCTCAGACGTACATCTACTCCGTTCAACAAATACTTGTCTTGCAACCACATGTCCAAATGCAAACGATCCATCAGTTCTAAACTGTTCCCTCTGATTTTCTTTCGGCGGTCGTTAAATCCCACATTATGGGGATCTGCTGGAATTATTTTATGAGCAGCATCATCAGTATGGTCAATCCTCGCCTCTACTGACGGGGATATATCGTTGAAGGCACCCACGGTGTCAGGTTTCCAGACCACAGAAGCATCCAGATGAGTGTTCTTGGCATCTTTTCCGTACGACAAGAGATTTTCCAAATAAGCACGGTAAGGGTAAGTATCCAAACTGCTGCTGATCAGTTTGTTATTCAAGTACAAATCTATTCCACTGAACAAAGAATGAAAGAAATTATTGACGGGAGCTACTAGGGAAGCTTCCACAGGAAGGCTGTTGTCATTTTTTATACTACCAGTTTCAGGTACAAGTAACTGTTATTCAGATCGATGTAATCTTCGGTTTGTCCTTTGATATCAAATTCGATAGGAGCTGATTCCGTCAAAGACGATACAGGATGAAATTCCACCCATTGCTATTCTTGCATCGTCATCATGGTGGGACGCATAGAAAACAGATCTAGTTCGGACTTGGTACATTCGCAAGAATCTCGGTGCATCATTTTCACAGTTTAATAATCAAATACGTCTAATTCTCTACCAGTTCTTCTTCTTTTCCTATTCTTTCTGGAAGTACTACCGTGTGTTCTTTTATGAACTTTGAAAGGATTTCGATGTCGTCGTCGTCGTCTCTTTCTACCTTGTCCTTGCTGCTGTGAAGTAATGCCAGAGCCTGAAGCGTGAAGCGTATTTATAGGATTTTCTCGGAGATCTAAAAGATCTTTACCAGTAGTCATCAACACATTTTTGCCTGCTCTCAAAAAGGCTTCTTTTGGATTTTGTTTGTCGATGAGGACATTTTGCAAAAATTCTTTTCCTTGTGTCAAAGCGGCATCTTTTAAGGCATGAAATCCTCGAGTCACCATCGGTTTCAAAATAGGAGCTACCGTCCTAAAGGCTGATTTTAACATATCTCCTAAACCATGTCCTCGTTGTCGAGCCACTCCTTGGTGCACTGGATACATTTTTTTTTTGAGGAATGTTAGAGAATTTGTTTTTTTCGAAAATGTAGTTTCACCGTGACTTTTCCTTGGTCAATGAATGGTACATCTTGTCCTAAATCTCCTTTTATACTAATCTGGACACTGTCAAAATACGATTTACTGACTGGAAGATAATGAGGATGTACAAATTCACGGTGAACGTGAAAGGTGTTGCCACCAATACTAGAATTACTAGTGGTAGTACTTTCACCCTCTTCGTCCACAGTAACACTAGAACCACCACCACCACCAATATCCAATTTGAAAGGAATGACTCTCAGTAACGGAGCAGATGTGTGTCCCACCACGTTGTACTCCACCACATCGGAGTACACAAACATTAAATTCAGTCCACCATTCAATTCGATAGGATGTTTAAATTTATGTCCAAATTCTACGTTGGTTCCAAACTCTAAATCACTTTCAGCGGTAAAATCTTTATTTCCACCCAAAATACCAAACAATCCAGAGCAAAATTCAATAGTCAAGTATTTTCTCTCTTCCAAAGGTAAACCTTTATCTTTCTCAGTAAGGAGTTGCCCTCTCTCTTTGAAAAATTGGACAATTAAACGTCGTGCCAAAGCATGGTAAGCAATTCGTACAAATTTATTGGCTGCTGATATGGCTTGGCTAAATTGGCGTGCAAACTGGGTTCTAATGGTGTCCACCAAATGTTCAGGACTAAAATAATATCCTGTAGGAATTCTCAGAGTAATCTGAGAATAGACAGTAGGTTCAGTAGATTTAGGATCTGGTACTAACTTTTTGAATGCCCCCTTCATGTCTGGATCTTCAGGGTCTTCTTTCCAGATTTCAGGATCATTATTTACCAAGTGATCATGTATAATTTTGTTCAAGATTTGTACAACCATAGTGTTTTGAGTTTTGTTGATGTTTATGATTTGCGTAGGATGAATGATTTCTACCAAACCCACTTCCCAATGAGTATCGTGATCCAATTGAATGGCTTGAGGTAATTTGGCCGTGAAACAACATAAGCGGTTGTTGGGAAACACATCCATGGAACTGTCACTAGGTAACGTTAAATAAAATTGGTCATTCATAGTTCCAAAGTGGTGGTTCTGGTGTCCGAGGAGTCACTCAAGTGAACAGAAGAAGGATGCTCAAAAGGTTCCAAAAGAGGACTGGTAGTATTTTGGTGGTGGTGGTGGTAACTGGACGAAGAAGAAGAAGAAGAAGAAGAAGATGGACTGGCGTTGTTGTGGTGACTGTTGTCGGTCGTGGTTGTAAATATCAAAGAGGGATTAGGTAAAAGATAACCGATGCAACTGCTCAGTAAAATGGTCCACAATTGTTTGTCTCCTTGTTGTAAACTCAAATTGGCAATCGCTGCTCCGATGACACAATACACTACAAAGATTTGGCAGAAAAAGACGATTTGATTTTTAGGCACACGTTCTCCACACCACACCCAAAGTGGTTGTTTTTGTAATTCTTGAAGAAAAGAACTCTGTGAAGGAGTCGTTGAAGTCGTCGTCTGGGTGGCTACTGTGTTGAATGGCATGTTGTGAGTTTACTTCTTTTTCTTTTTATAGTCGAACGACTTGAGAAGCTGCAATCCAAGAATCAAAACTAGGGGGATATCCTTTCCAACGTACTTTGACTTCTTCTATTCGTCGTTTACCAACTTTCCGTGTTCTTTGTTCGAGAATGCTTTCGATGTTGTACAAGGTGTCTTCTTTTTTAGTCACTCGTTGTAACTCAGGCAAGTAAAATGTTCCTTTGAGTACTTCACCGTGCATGTCTTCCAATTTATAGACGGGAGGATCACGTCCACGGACGGGGGTAGTGACACGAAACAATTCGGTAGTCCAGTTAGGTAAATAACCTTTGTCAAAAGTACGTTTTTTTTCCGATGCGAACCCAATCTCCCGTCTTTAACTCCAACAAGGTTTTTCTTCTACTTTTTTTTTCTTCTGGGGTGAACCAAATAATTTATCAAACACGGTCACTTCGTTTTCAGGGCTGACCTCTTCGGGGGTACATCCAATGCTACGATGGTACGATTTATTGTACGCTTTGACCAAACGAGGTAACACGTCGATGTACTTGAGAGTATGTTGATGTGTAAAATATTTCCACATGCGTTCTTTCAAAGTTCTTTGAAAACGTTCCACGATACTGGCTTTGGTTTCAGTATTTTCGGTCGTAAAAAAATGAATGTGTCTTTGTTTCAATTCTTTTTGAAAAGCTTGGTTTAGAAATTCGGTGCCTTTGTCCGTTTGCCATCGTAAAGGTTGGCGTCCACTTTGTTTCAAGACCAATTTTAAGGCCCGTACCAATTCGGTACTGCTTTTAGAAGTCAAAGGCACGACCCAAGCAAATTTGGAAAACACATCGATGACACAAAACAAATATTTGTGACCACGATTGTAAGTGGCTAAATGAGAGACGTCCGCTAAATCGGCTTGCCATTGATGATCGATCCCTTCCACTTGAGTGGTACCTCTAGAAAATTTACGTCGAATGGGTTTGTGTAACGTGTACGTCGATTGTTCTTGTAACCATCGTCGTACTTCTGGCAAACGTACACTTTTCAATTGACTTTTAGCAGCTCGATATAATTTTTGAACTCCTCCGTAACCAGCAGCATGACCAGGATTGTAATAAATGGTAGCTAACAGTTTCTCCATGATGTTTTTTTCTCAATAAGTCAACCAAGTTCCAATACTCTTTTCTTCGTAAGGTATCTTTTTGGATTGTTGTTGTTTACGTGTCCGACGTGCTACTGGGGTAAAGGGAGTTTGATCAGGGGTCATCGGTTCTGTTTTGACTTCTTTCTTCACTTCTTTCTTTTTCTCTTCTGAGGGTAATGGGGTAGACAACATCTTTTTCATCCAACTGGGCGTGGCTAACTTTTTTTTCTTTTTAAGAGAAGGTGGAGTTGGTAATTCTTCTTTTTCTTCTTCTTCTTCTTCTTTGACTTTAGGTTTGCTTTTCATCAGGGCTTTGAAATCTCTTAGAGTGGGTGGAGCTGTTTCGTCGACTGCTTTTTGACGAAAGAGTTGTAGACGTTGTAAAAGTTGACCGTGCCGTTGGGATTTTTCTGTTTCAGACACATTGTTTTGTTCCATCAGGGATTGTAATTCTTGTTGTAACTGAGACATTTCGTTAAGATTAGGATTGGGTGGTAAATGAGGTATCCGTTGTTCGTTCCAACGATGAAATTCCATCCATCGTTTGTAAGGTACTAAAGTCAGTTTTCGTCCTTCCATTTCATTCAAAGGTACCAAAAAGGTGTGGTCTTTTCAGAGAAGGGTGGTCCTTTTTATCTTCTTTTTTTTGGGGTTATCGCATGACCCCTCCTAAAAGTGGTCCAGCAATCGTTCCTAACAAAGGAGCGGCTATTTTTAACAACGGACCTATCAACATAAGTAGAAATCCTCCTCGTTGTACCAACATTTTTTTCTTTTGTTGAAGAGGTATTTTCTTTTTGACCATTTGACGAAGAACATTCCGATGTTTTCCTAATTTTTGTTTCTGTATCTTGGACAAAGGTACCGTTCCTTTCAACACGTTCAAACAACATTCACACACGGTATCGATGATTTCTTTAGGAGCTGTTTGAATGAGTTGTTTTCGCATGGGAGGATTGGATTTGGTCAAGACAGACAAGACATCCCAATGTTTCGGTAGACGAGGGGGAAGTCGTCGTCGTCCTTTTTTGGTGGTTTTCTTCTTCTTTTTTTGGTGGTGGTGGTGTACACGTTTGGGAGCCATCTTTTTTAGTCGGTAGAAAACAAGTCTGAAGTCTTTTAGCAGGGTACCTTTCTATTTTATACTGGAATACGTCTCCACTGATTGTCTGCACGACGTACCAACTTCACGACAGGTCTGACTCGACGTTGAGGTGTTTTCAATGGACTAAATCGTCTCAATTCATCATTGGATAAATCCACTAAACTTTGTAACATGCCAGTTCTTTCTTGGACTTTGGTTTTAGGGGATGGTACTTTGTGGGCGGCTGCTGCCATGGCTAAATCAGTTGAAGTCGACGGTCCCGACGGGGTAACTTTAGAAATAGGTTTCCATTTTTGCATCAAATTAGGAAACACGGATCTTAAGTCTGGTTTGACAGGCATCATGGTAAAAGAGGGTGGTGAAGAAGACAAAGAGGAAGAGGTGGACGCAAAAGGAGACCTCGCCATCATGGGGGACTGTGATGGTGGTGGCGGTGATGGTAAGGGTGGTGGTGTTTTGCGGGTGTACGTTTGCGTCCTGGCTGCAGTACCTCTTTTACCTCGGGTGATAGTGGTGGTAGTAGTGGTAGGTGTGGTTTGTTTCTTCTTCTTCTGGGTACGACTTTTCTTTTTCTTTGGACTGGTTTTCTTCTTCTTTGGACTTTTCTTCTTCTTCTTTTTAGGTGATTTTGGGGGGGGGGGTTTGGCTTTGGCTTGGGCATTAGGATCCCATTTCAAAAGGGAACGAATCATAACTCCTCCTAAAGAACCACTTCCACCAGGAGTTAAAATGATTTGTTTCTTAGTCCGTGAATCAATTCTAGGATCAGCCAGTTGTGACAATGCTACTTTATGTTTTTGAAAAAAACATTGAGTTTGATGAGGGATGTGAATGATGCCTTGTAGTAATTGACGTGCTGTCAAAGTAAACCATCATAACACTTCTTTAAGACACGCTTCTAACAAATGAGCACGGACTTGTGCATTTTTTTCACGACTGATGCCATACAAGGCACGAATCAATTTAGCCGAAGGATGAGGTTGAAAGGAAGTCATCTTCTCTCAAAAAGACTGTGAGACTGAAATGACGTCGTAGGTTGTTTTTATAGTTTTTTTTTTTTTTTTTAAAAATGGGCTGAAGGGGACGTGTAAATGACAGGACCACCTTCTTGACCCCAAGAGTGAAAGATACTGGCACGAAATCTCAAATAGTCAGGAGTGGTCGGTTTTAAGTCAATGAGTAAATACTCGTGAGGGGTTGGAGTGGCATCGTCGTACGCATAATTCAACCAAGGAACCCCTAACTGTTTGGCTAACACTTGTACTTGAGATTTGTCTCTGGGGCTTTTAAACAAGACCACGTAATGAGCATTCAAACTGATGGTCCGATGGGCTTTACTTTGCTGAAATAAATTTTGTGTAATGTAGACAATACTAGCATTACGATGGTGTCCTTTTCGTGTAAACCAAAGTTTAATTTCTTCTTCGTCTTCTCCTAACATGTCATCAAAAATAACTAAATGAGTTTGACTCACGTCAGACACAATTCCATCGTCTTCGTGAGGAATACCATCCACAAAGGAAATGGTTTCTCCTTGACTTTCTTTCAATAACGTGTAAGACGGTTGCCACTCTTTGTAACACCACACGATACGTTGAGGTGGACGATCAAACAAATCAGTTTTGTGTTCGATCAATCGTTTGACAAATTCGGTTTTGCCTGAACCACTGGGCCAGCAATCAACATGTTAAATGGATGGCGCAGATACAAAGCATTCCAACTTTGACGATCTAACTTTTCGTCACTTTAACCACAGAAGAGGAGGAGGAAGCAGACGAGGTAGAAGAAGATGTAGCCATGATTGAGGTAAGAAGATTTTTGAAAAGAAGACAAAAAACCCAAGGCATTTTATACGATTTTCATACACGTTTATTTTTATTTTTTTTTTTTAAAGTAACCAACCAACCAACAAAATAACATATTTTTTACAAGTCATTCATTTTTTACAGTACGAGTGATTAAATAGCCAAGTAAAATCATCAGGTACACAATGAAGGCTCCTACTAAAACCATCAAACTGTCATATAAACACGTCAATGTACAACAATTGTTTCGTGTCCTAGTCATGAAAGACACTGTTTGTGGTGACATTCTTCTGCTCGTCTTTTGTTTTTTTTTTAATCCTCTGACGGTAGCGGTGGTGGTAAAGAAGGGTGGTGGCGTTCCTCCTCAAGAGGTATTGGAACCAGAGTAGTGGTGGTGGTGGTGTCAGGTACTTCTTCTTCTTCTTCTTCTTGTTCTTTTAGGGTTTCCCATCGAGGTTCCCATTTTTTCACTTTTAGAACCTTATGAACAAGTGGCCAAATCTTTGGCAAACTGAGCCACTTCTTGTAACCAATATTGGAAACCAAGGTTTCTCCAGGGGCGTACATCTTTCCAATGGAAAAGTCGTTGGTGTAACTCACTAGCAAAACACACTTCTTGAAATGTTTTATACACAGATAAAGTGTGACGAATGTCTTCTTCACATGGAAGTGCGTCACTAATTTTCATTACCACTCTCAACGCTTTACGTACAATGTTTCTTTCGTGGACTGATAAAATCAAGTTTTTATAGTCTTCTTCTTCTACTAAGTCCAAAAAAGAACACAGGGTCATATTGTTTTTTGGAACTCAACAATTGAGTCCAAAACAACCTCAGATCCTTCAAAAGAATCCAAGGCAAACACTTGTCCTCAAAAATAGTCCACAAGGAATGTCCTGGAAAACGAATTCCAAGATAAGAAGTCACTATGACACACACCACATAACGTCCAAAATTCAATGGACACAGTTCTTGTATCACTTTTTTATAATCCTCTAAGGTCTGAATTTTATCTATGATTTCCTTCCACGGAATCAGTTTCACAACTGGCGTGTAGAGTTCAGGCATACCCACTCTTTTATAGTGGTCAGGCTACCTAATAATAGTCACTTAGTGGTGACTGGCTAGATCTTTGGCAAAC
The DNA here is from genome assembly GCA_029931535.1 of Margaritifera margaritifera. Taxonomy (NCBI): domain Eukaryota; kingdom Metazoa; phylum Mollusca; class Bivalvia; order Unionida; family Margaritiferidae; genus Margaritifera; species Margaritifera margaritifera. The sequence continues at coordinate 2,429,956 of JAQPZY010001406.1, read as the reverse complement.
TGTGGTACTTCTTGTAGCCAAGCATCGAATCCAACACTTTTCCAGTCACGTACATCTTTCCAACCTTGAAGTTGTTGGTACATCCAACTAACAAGACACACTTCTTCAAACGTGTCAAGGCAAGATAAATTTGTTCTAATGTCTTCTTCCTCACTTGGAATGTTCATCACCACTCTCAACACTTTGAGTATAATTTCTCTTTCGTGTACCGATAAAGCATGAAGGCTCATGTTTGACTTCCTTCCACAGAATCCGTTTCACGAGTGACGTGAAAGGTACAGACGTGCCGCCTCTTTATAGGGGTCGATGGCTAAGGTTGGTATCTTGGGTGGCATGTTTTTATAGCCAGGCTCCCAAGGTTGGTACCTTTTGAGAAAGTCTCCGTGAACGTAGCTATTGCAATATAAGTTTGCCAGAATCAGTCTTCTACGACTTTGGAAGAGAGCATAGTTCACAGCTCGAGAAATGACTTTGAGTTTACATTTCACTTGGATTTTGACAAACTCTTGGTAAATCTTTTCGCGCACATTCAAAGGCATGCCACTAATGTACTTGGGTAAAGTTTCCGATTTGGAAAGAAGTAACTCTCTTTTGTGTTCTTCACGATACTGGTGATAGTTTTTCTTCAAAATCAGATTTCTGATATGTCGAAAGTCACGGTAGTGTGCAAATCGAGGAATGAATTGAAGTTTACGTTTCACTTGAATCTGGACCAACTCATCGTAAATCCGTTTTTGCAACTTTGAAGGTAAGTCACGAATTCGGTCTTGTAGAGTAGGCTTCTTGGTGACAAAATACTCACACACCAACCAAACGGAATCGGTAGGTAAAGGATATGAATATGATCCAACACAAGTTTCAGTGATTATCCTATCTAATTTCAAACCATGAAAAGGTGATTCGTCTTGAGGGGACAGTTCTTCTAACAGTTTTTGGTATTCGTCTATGTTAGTCACATTTTTTTCCTTCACATCCTTCCATCGAATTTTATATTCCACTGCTACATTGTAGGTGGCTCCCACCAATTTCTTAAAATTGTGATGTAGATCTTCATCAATGTCTGACCATTTGAATATCTTATTAGCAATCAAATGTCTTATTGTCTTCAAATACCATTGGTTACAACAAGTCTGTCGAAAAGGATGTAACTGTTCTTTACGTTTCAGTTGAATCTGAACAAATTCTTGGTAAGTCCGTTCTCGTATCTCCAAAGGTAATCTATCAATACGATCTTCTAAAGTAGGAGGAATATACTGAAAAATGTGTTCTTGCAACTCTAAAGGTAAACCACAAATAAGTTCTTCTAAAGAAGACGTATTCTCCTCCATCGTATTACTTCTTGGTATCTGGTTCATCGTATCCGTATTCTTCTCGAGCCACTAAAGGTAAGAACTGACAATGCGGAGACCATCGAGCATGTTCGATGTCAGCTAAGTCGTAAGGTTCCCAATAGCGAAGTCTCACACCGCAACTGAAACACTTCACTTGATCTCCAACTCCCACGTAAAAAAATCCAGATCTGGCTAAAGCTTCGGGTTTAGGTCCATTTAAATATTTTGGCCACTTGTCTTGGAACGACTCGAGACGATTTTCATACTTGGAATAGCCAGACACAGCCAAGGGTATCATCAATCCATTAGGTCTGCAGGGAGTACCGTTATGTGTACGATTAGTAAAACATAAAGGGCGTCCTGCATCTTTTGAGTTGGATCGTCGGTGAGTGACTGAATCCACGATGTCACAACGTACGGAATCGTGTGATTCGGGGATACCAACGCTTACGGCATCGGTCTCGTCATTGCATGGTTCCGCATCGCACTCAAATTCCTCAAAACTGGAAAAAATACTCATCTTTCTTTTTTTTTCTTCTTGCTCGGTCCACGTGGAAAGTCAGAATGAAGGGTTAGGCTTGGAAAGGGGTTCCTTTTTATACCTGTCAACTGTACCATCCGAAAAGTATTGTAATGTGATCCGTGGAAACGCTAAAGAAAGGTAAGCACAGTTTGGTGACCATCTGGTATGTTCCAGGAGAGCGGATTTCTTACAATCCATACGAATAGTGGCACCACAACTAAAACACTGAACTTGTGTTCCTTGTCCAAAGTAAACAAAACCTGCTCTGGCTAAAGCGTAGGAAGTAGGTAATCCATTATTCCTAAGTTTTTTTGTGCTCCATCGACGAGGACAATAACAATACTCAGGCATGTGTTTTGGCCAATTTTCGAACGTTTTCAAGCGACTGTCACACTCACCATAGTCAGGCAAAGCCCATGTTGTTGTTGAAGACATCTTTTTATTTTTTTTTTTTTCAAGAGGAGGGCCTCCTTTTTTATACTTCTCCAAATCGGCGTGTCCGTAAGGTAAAGTGGTGTGATCTGGAAGTCTCACTCTTTTTTGGTACACGATACGATACACTTTTTGAACAGGTCGAGTCACGATTTTATGATTTGGTAGGCGAACAATCTTGTGAGGTTCTAACGTGGCTACTTGAAAATCTTTCACTTGTCCAGACAGCAGAGCATTTTTTAAAACCTCAAAGTTCACAACTTGGTTAGTTCTATAGTTCAGAGTCAATCCTTTGACTTTACAGGAGGTGTGAAGTTAACCTTGCGGGTCTCGGTATCGGTACCCATAATTTTTAGGGCCACCGCTAGCAAAACTCAGGATGGTATCTTGAGGGTGCTCGTCTGTCCAGGCTCCTAAACGATCTCCTTGAATGGTAGGGTGGGGGTAACCGGGACGATGAATGTAAATGCAACTGTCAGTATCAAAATACAGAACACGATCTCCCAAGACTTCTAACGCTTCGTCGTACAATTTCAAACGAGCATGAGCAGTCACGTAAGCGGCAATGACTACGTTGCTAAAGTCGTCAGGTTTGACAAACTTGGGTTCTTCTTCAAAATTGACATAGATCAAATCCTCACGGACGATTTCGACGTGTTTAACTAGTATACTTTTGTCGTCCACCAATTCAAAGTAACGATAAGGATCGTCCACGTATTCCGTCTTGGGTAAGATCGTACGTTGGGCCATTTTTCCCCTCAAACAATTCAACATCACTTTAGCAAACGATCTTTTTCCTTCATTTTTTTCTACGTTTTCTAAAGTGATGCATTCGATGTCACGGTATTCTTCTTTAAATCGAACTTCGTCTTCGGGAGTTTGACACCACGAAGGATAACCACTAGCTTCTTGTTTCAGTTTGAGAAATTGGTTCACGTACCCCGAGAAAATGCCTGGATGATTAGTGGCGTCGTCCTTTTGGTATTGGGCTGTAGTTGGAAAGTGCCAAATTTCATATACGTTCAATAAACGGTATCCACGATCCAGAGCTCGAAACAATTCGGTACTGACCCACGTTCCTGTCAACGACCGTTCTTACTTCGTGTGGCGACAGGGATGATCTTGGTTGCACGTTTCGGCACACGTCCGACATAAAGGAAACATCAATTTTCCTTGACACTATCAAGGTAAGATGGGATGAAACAAGTTTGTCGGAGGTAAGACTTTACATTTGATCAATCCTTCGTATTGACGAATGTGTTCCACGTCAATGTGTTCTGTTAAAATTTCAGGGTGTCCGGTGGGAAAACGAGCATATTTGCACACCGAAGGATACAAAGAACACACGTCGATGTATTTGATTTCTTCTCCTTGGGATTCATTCACGTCGTACAGTAAACGAGTGGCATTGGTTCGTCCTCCAAATAAACTGTGGCGTGGATCTAAAGGTTCGATGTCGGCTGCGTCGTAACTTTGAGTGATGGTTTTAAATTCAGGATCGGTTTTCAAACGTCGATCGTATTCGTGTTCCCATATTTCTATTACTTCGTAACCTTGACTTTCTAACTGGAGTCGTCGTTGACAAGTCTGTTCGTATAACTGATCCATGGTAGAATCTGAATAAGGGCTTTCCATCTCTCGGTTAGGATAACAAGTAGGGCATCCGTGAAACAAGCAACCCTGAAACTCGTACACAATGTGCGGGTTTTCTAAATCCCAACCATCCACGGAATAACCTCCAATCTTTTTTTCTCCTCCTCCGTTTCTAGCATGTTGTATCCATTTGTCTTCTTTTTGACATAAGTAATGAAGCCAACGTAAAGCTTTGAACGAATATTGGCAAAGAGTCCAGTATTGGAGTCAATGATGGCTAGTTGGTTCTCGGGCATGAAATTTTGTCTGTAGACTAAGGAACAGGCTTTAGGTAAGGTGGCTGCATCTTTCAAGGGATCGACCTCCGCACTATCGAGAAATAACTCTCGAAACTTTCCACAACAACGCCTTAAAATATCTACATCCGATCGACAATATTTGAGCATCTCTTCTTGAAAGTCAAAGGGATCGTTCTGGTGAGTACGGTACCAAGCGTGAAAAGCTTCTCGCTGTTCGGGTCGCATTCCATCGGGATCGTAATCATGAAGGTCAGGTAAATGAAGTAGGACGACCTGTTGATTAGCTTCCGTGTTGAAAAAATGATAAAAGTAACCTTTAGCCATTTCTGTCATGCCGAACGTTTTTGGCATGCGACTCAAAGGCATGGTCAAATAACTCATCGAATCTTTGAATTGGACTTGTCCTACTTTCATGTAGATGAGCTTTTTTCCGTTCATGGTGACTTCAGAGCGTTCGGTTCCATGGTTCAAATAATAATGAAGTAAAAACTGTCCATCGTATCCCGAAAAATTGTGAGCTATGACGGTGGCATACCGATGACAACTTCCGTAACGATGAATGTCTTCTTCGCTCCAACGGTCGTGGGTGGTAGGGTCTAAAACCCATTCAGCAAACTCATACAAAGTATTCACTCCACGAAAGATTTTTTCACGTCCTCCTGGAATCCGACTACAATTAGGACAGTGAAAATGAATCGATTCTTGAATGCACTGATTACAAGCCCGATGTGCTACACAGAAATTGGGAATGTGAATGCCTGTTTCTTGCATGCATTCAAAATCAAAGAAGATGAAATCTACTTGGTTCTTGTTCTTCTTCATCTTTATTTCTTTCTTCTCTATCTTGTCGTGTTTTTGAATAAAACATCGATGATCAAAATCGACGATCTGATGACAAATAGAACATTCTTTCTTGCCAGCACAAATGTGTGCTTTGGAGTTGTTGGTTCGAATCAGCTGTCCACACGTAGAACACGATTGCAATAACTCACAAGCACATTTTTGTTGGTGACCTTGGGTCTTGCAATGCTGTTGGTAGCAAGTAGGACTGACAAAACGGCGTCGACAGGTTTCACAATAAACGTGTTGTTGTTGTTGTGGTTCAGGAAGGCATGGTGGGTCGGCTAAACAACCCCGACATCTTGCTCCACAACCAATGTGTTTCTCCCGACTATTACACCCTTTGTTACATTTCTCACAGTAGTATCCGTATCCTAAAAATCCGGTAATACTGGTGATGGTATCAAAATGTTCTTGATGGTGATAAAGATGAATGTATTTTCCTTCAGGAAAATCAGGGCCTCGAAACAGTAGAGCTCCGCGCACTTCTTGAGGGTGAACTTTTAACGTATAATGAGGAGCCAAAACATCTTGAAGTTGCTGCATTTGAGAAATGCCACACACCGTCTCTTTAGGGATCCCTGCTTGTTTCAACAAGAGTTCTGCTTCGTTTCGTTGTTTGTATTTGTTAGATCGTCGAATGCTATTCCAGGCTTTTTTCCATTCTTTGCTCTCGTTCTTGTTAGCATAGGTACGGCCCACCACAATAGCTCGGGCCAAACACATTGAATCTTCAGTATTGTTAATTTGGACGACACTGTGTTTGGTAGTACGAAGATCGTCCACCAATAACGGTTTTCTTCTTTGTCCACTTCCTCGAGGTGGAGAAACGTGAGTCATGTAAAGGGTCGCCTTTCCATCGGTGATGGAAAACTTGTCATTGGATTGTTGTACATGTTCTATTTTGGACATGACTTTGTCTGGCGTTAATTCTGCTAGGGTGCTAAACTCAATCCAAACGGGACTCTTCAATTGGTCATGATGAATGGCCAGTCTCAAGCGATCCTCTTCTTTGGCTCCACATTGCCGTTTCAAGTTGATTAAGACAGATTCCCACAAATTGCTAATGAACCCCGCCGCTTTCTCGGGAGGTACTTTGGACTTGAAGTCTTTGAAGTGTACTGTGTGAGTGTAAGCCGTGGTCCTAAATTTTCGAGAAGTTATTTTCTGTGTCTCTCGAATTGTATAGTAATTTTCAGGAGCCACGGCGGTAGTAGGACTTTCTTGGTCAGGGGTTCTGGTGTTGGTAGTGGTTTTTGTTTTGGGTGGTTTGGAAGTTTGGGTTTCAGGTTGTTCACTCATCTCGTCTTCGAAGTCACTGGCATGGACTTGAGCCAGTAGTTCGTCTAGCGGTGTTTCAGGGGGTACGGAATACCTTCGTCGTCTCTTGGTTTCTTCTTGTTCTTGTTTCTCATGGTTTGGGCGTGATCTTTTCATCTTGAACTTTACTTTGAAACTGATTCAGTTTTCACCCAGGTACCTTTATATAGAGAGAGAAGAGTATATAAAGAGAGAGCTTCTTACCTTCAGAATCAGTCTTTGGTGATTGAACTTTCAAACTGTCAAGATGAAAAAGTCAAGAAGCCCTATTCCAGTGAATAACCCTGACGAATACTCTACGGCAATTAACAACAGGATATATCGATACAACTACACTGGAGATAACAATCAAGATACTTGTTACCTCTGCCAAAAGAAAGGACATTGGGCTTCCTATTGTCCACAACGTCATCAACAAAGAAAAGAAAAGAAGTATGATTGAAATATTTAACCGAAGGAAGTACACTGAGAGATAAAAGTCAAGATACTTGCTATATCTGTCAAGAGAAAGGACATTGGGCTCCAGAATGTCCACAACGTCAACAGCAAAAGAGAGACAAAAGTCAAGATACTTGCTATATCTGTCAAGAGAAAGGACATTGGGCTCTAGAATGTCCACAACGTCAACAGCAAAAGAGAGACAAAACCAAAGATATCTGTTATCATTGTAAAGGACCAGGACATTGGTCTTCGGAATGCCCTCAGAAAGAACAAGAAGAAGAAGAAGAAGAGAGGGAGGAAACTGATTCAAAAACAACAAACCTAGAAGAAGAAGAAGAACATATCGTCAAGAAAAGTAAGAAGAGAGTAAGAAGAATGGAAGACAGTGAGAATGATGAAGAAGAAGAAGAAAAGGAAAACAGGATTCCTATGAAGAAGAAATTTAAGAAACACAGGAGAGACAGAGAGAATGAAAAAGAAAAGGAAACTATGATTCCTGTGTTTCAATTCAAGAAGGACAAGCATTACAGAAAGTGAACTTTGTTTTCTTGTGTGGGTTTTTTTGGTGTTATATGTTATATTGCTGAATTATTTTGTAAAAAAAAAATGGATGAATACACCAGACTGGAGAGAAAAAAAAGTAAGTGGTTTTGTGTTATTTTGTTTTAGAGTAGAAATGCACACACGCACGCACGCACTCACTCACACTTTTACCATGGTGGGATTTTTTTAAAGTTTTAACTTGATTTTTTGGCAATTTGATTTCTTTTCTAGAAATCTGGTGGTCCTTAGAAGGACCGTTGGGTTGTTTTTGTTTTTTGGTTTCAAAAACAAAAACTTTCAAATTAACTTCAAATGCCGTAGTCCTTTACCACGGCCTAATACATATCCTGTTAATGCTGCTGCTACTGATGGTGTTTTCATTATGGTGGTAGTCACTGGTGATGGCGTTGGTGGTGGTGGTATCTCACTAGCACTGGAAGGCTTAGGAGAAGAAGAATGTTGTTTAGCCCGTGATGGTCTTTTTCGTTTAGGTGGTTGATGAGTTAAAGAATACTTATAGACATTGGTCATCCATTTTAACTCATATACTATCTCTTCTAACAGACTTACAGTTCTTTCTTGAAGACTGATGCTTTCCTTTCCTGTTTCCTTCTTCTCCTCCTCTTGTAACTGCTGCTGCTGCTGCTGTCTGATTTCTTCTTCTTCACTTTGTTTTCTTCTCTCTTCTTCTTTCTGCTGTTGTTGAAGAAGAAGAAACATTTCTTCCTCTTCCCGTTGCTTTTTTACAAAATTTTCCATCTCTTCCATTTGTCTTTTTTTTAAATCATCCACCATTGGTACAGTAGTAGTAGTAGTAGTAGCAGTAGTAGTAGTATTGTCAAACTCTTGATTTAGTAAATCTAAATCAAAGTCTTCCGGCCAGAAGTTCAATAATGCCGCAGCATTCATTATCGTTGCAGGATCACTCCAATACATTGATGTAGTACTTGTCTTTTCAGTCTCCATGAAGGCTGTCGAAAAAAGTAATAAACCCCTACGAACGCTACGATACCTTTATACCCGAGATGACGTCACACCCCCGCTCTCTTCCCATTGGAAGAAAACCCAACCGACTTGTAACGCGTGTTTGGATTGGTAGTTGATTTGGATCCATTTCAATCCGATCGTAAGGTATATATACAACCGCTGGTTTCATAAAGCTTCACTGGTTTTTTCTCCAAGACCACTCCTAAAAAAAATCATGTGGGTTAATGTGGAATCCTCCAACATTGTTTCAGGAATGCTGTTTAATCCAGCATTCCTCATGTATGTAAAAACCTCATGGGCTACCACAAAAATTACACACACAGCTACATGGCATAGACAGACTTATGTGGAGAGACAAGGCTGTCTAAAAAGGGTTTTGTTGTATGGGCCCGAAGTCCGAAGAAGTTTAAGAAAAAGAAAACCTTCTAGGAGATGCTCATGTTAAAACAACAACAACAACAACAACAACAACAAAAAAAAAAAAAACAACGGTCCTTTTTAGGACCACCCATTTTTCAAGAAAAGATTAATTTTTCCAATATTGCCTATATAAGTGTGTGTTTATATATGTTTGTAATGTTTTTTTTTTTTTTTTTGTCATAGTCTACTCTCCTCAAACAAAAAAATCCCTTCTCCCATGTATGTTTTATGTGGTGTGTGTTTTTTGGGAAAAAAAGGGGGGATGTTTTCCATCACGTCCGCGCTTCTCGCATATAAAGCGGTGCCTTCCACAGTTGCGTCATTCACACTTCATTGCTGAAGAATGATTGACATCATTGATAATCTACAGGAAGCCTGGGACTGGATGGTGGAAGTTAAGTATTATAGGGAAAAAATGATGTGGTGGTATCCAGTCAGTTGGAAGTGGGAAATAGAACACTTCACCTACATTAACTTGATTTTGAATTTAATTCAAGAAGTGAAGAAGGAGTAGGAAGTTAAGAAGAGTAACAACTCCTCTTCACCTTGTCGAGTAAGACTTCTTAAAGAAGTTTTGGATTACATCCATAAATTGGATGATCATTTAAAATGTATCATCCTCACTCGACAAGAAGCGGCCCTGCTCCTAGTAGAAACCATTATTAAAAAAATTATGGAACAGGAGGTCGCCAAAATCAAGTTAATGTGGGTGAAGGAGAAAAGAGAAAAACAATTCAATCGTCTGAACTTGAACTGGATGAAAATTCAGAACAAGTTCAGACAATTGAATCATCCCGACTGGATACCTGAGAAGAAGGAGGAGGAGAAGAAGAAGAAGAAAAACAAGTTCCACCTCCCAGGCTTCCTAACTCAATGTTGGAGGAAATAAAATTATTCCTCCAATGGTCCTTATCAGGACCACCCTTTATCAAGAAAGATTAATTCTATTTTCCCACACCCCTCCCCACCGTAATGTAGTGACGAAAGACAACAACGTCTACTACTATCAAAAACACACCCCTCCCTTTTTTGATGGTAGTAGACGTTGTTGTCTTTCGTCACTACATTACGGTACCATGTTAAACTCCCGTTGGTACCTCAAGGGTCCCCCCAATGTTAAACTCTCGTTGGTACCCCAAGGGTCCCCCAATGTTAAACTCCCGTTGGTACCCCTAGGGTCCCCCCCAATGTTAAACTCCCGTTGGTACCCCTAGGGTCCCCCTAATGTTAAACTCCCGTTACTCCCGTTGGTACCCCTAGGGTCCCCCCAATGTTAAACTCCTGTTGAGTACCCCTAGGGTCCCCCCAGTACCCCAATCGTCCCCCCTAACTACTTCTATATCACCATATATACGTTATATTTGCTGAATTCGTTTTATATATAATGCAGCAATTATATTGTGTAACAATATTTGGATATCTTAAGGACCCGTTGATATCGCTGTATTCAGAGTTTACTGTTATATTTTCAAAAAGGCTTAATCTGTTTAGTAACCTATATAGGATAAATTCAATCTCAGTGTTTACCTGTCTTTTAATAGTATTTTGGAAAAAACTTATATTTGATAGAGTTTCTTGCATTCATATCGAAATAGAGCAGACATAGGTACTATTTTGTCATAAGAATGAGCATTAAATTGAACAATACTTTTACATGATACATGAACGGTTAAAATTATCAGTAGGTACTAAGTAGTCGTTAAAGTTATGTCAATAAATATTTCACTTGGGTTTTATATATCTATAAAATGTAAAATCTGAAAAGACCAAGGAAAATCAAATCATCACTACACGTGCAGAATGCATACATAAAGATTTTCTCAACTGATCATTCCATACTAAATAAAACCACGCTTTAAAGGCTATATCTTTATTATCATCGTCATCATCATCATCGTCATCATCATCATCATCATCCTGGGCAATTGCTCAGTTAAAAGTTAGCATGACGAAAGTTATTCTTGTTTAGGAATAAGATCACATATCGGCAGTTATTATTGTTTTAGAATATTGATTATCTGCAAGTAGAATGACGCCTTTAATGCTTCAGAAGATGTGAATGGAACAGATGAATTGTTGTGACGCTTCAATAGAGATACATGACGTTTAGATGTACATACCTTTGGATAAGAAGGACAATGCCGGCAATGACTAATACAAGAAGGATTCCTAGTCCAATCCGTCCGTACATAGGAAAGTCTGTAAACAAAATAAAGAATAACGCTTATGAACACTATAAACTATTTCTCAAGAACAACATGCGATACTTATTTATTAATAACAGTTCATGAAAGCAATGTACGAATGAATTTTTTGTAAAGAAACACTCCGTTTCAATAGATATTTCATCAATAGAGCACAAAATTGTAACAAACAAAGGAGTACTAAACGAAGTATAGACATTAAACATAGTAAATGTAATAAAAAGGTCAACTTTTTTCATTAAACTGAAATTAACTTTCTTTTGCAATCATAGAACCTGCTGCTTTATCTTTGTATAAGCATTTAGAAATAAGCTACATGATATTGACCATAAGAACATACACCGTTTTATATATTATTTTTAATATTTGTCTAGCACGAGGGAAGCGTTTTTGGTCGATGGTCCAAAGTCCTTCCCGACAGCTAGTCGTTTATGATCGCAATTTTTACACAATCAATTCCCAAATATATAAATTATATGTATAACTTGTGGTGGCGTAAATCCTAGGAGGACTATGTTTGTACTAAATGTGATAGAGACTCAATGCACAAACATTTTCTGTTCCTTCGTAAACATCTGTTCAAAATTTTTGTCTAACAAGATTATAATAAAAACTGAATACTCCAGGATCAAAAGGTGAGTGAATCCGGAATAAAAATGAGGTAAGTGGCTAGAGTTGTTAGTTGATGTTTGGAAAAGTACTTCTACTTGGTTTCTGACTGATAACTGTAGGGATATTGATGATGAAACAAGGAAGACAATGTAACTATCCAAGCTAGTATTTAGGGTATCTTATTATGGTATTTCTGTGTGGGTGATACTACAAACTGTAAGGCAAGCGTCCGTGAGAAGTCGATAAAGCAGCAGTGTATTTTCTACGAGAATCACTTAATAGCAAATGAAACAGAACAAAAAGAATAAACTTTTATTGATGCTGGAATATCCGGTTTTTCTTTTTAGAGTGTTTACATATCCATAAAGTAACGTATTTATGTTGTCAACTAAATACTTTTGATTGTCCTACATGGACAATACTACCTTATTCATTTTGATGATTTAGCTGTCATAATTGCACGATCTTATCAAATTTATCTCAACTTAATTTTCCTTGCGTTTGAATATGCAGTGTTTGTACATGTTGAATTATTAAGTCTTTTGAATCACGCATTTTTACATTCTTTCCGGGTTTTTTTTGTTTTTTTTCTTTTTTTTTTTTTTTTTTTTTTCTTCTTCATTTTATCTTAGTAACTTTTAAGCGAATACATTTTTGTCCTTAACGGACAAAACTCTATAATTCTAAAACCAGTTAACTGATCCCTGAAAGTCTAGGAACTTTCCTGTTGACCAATGGTAAACAGCCTTTCGATAATCACTGCTATCATTAAAGATGGTGTTATCGTATTTGTCATTGTAGAAGTCTTCTGTCTCAACATAGATACAGATCGAATCTGTATCAGTCACCAACAGTCTCATCTTATCACTGCATTTGTGTTTTGAGCCTGTTATAGTAAAATTCATACTTTAGGAACTTACTCAATTCTAACACTGTAAATCCACCTTTTATTGGTTGTGTTAATTTGATATTAATATTATTCCTACTGGATAACATTAGGTCATGGCCAATACTTGTTGTCCTTGCTCATGATAAATCTTTCTGATATTTGAAAAATAAATTTGCATCTGCACCTATATTTGCTGCTGTTCTTTTCTTGAGATAATCCACCTGTTAATCGGACACAGCGTTCTTCATCAGTTAGAACAATCTTTCTCGAAATCATTGCTAGATTTTTTACTTAGAATTTTATTCAGTTCAATGTATAATTTTCGCCATACTTGTTCAAATAAGACAGTTCGAAATATTTGTGTTCCTTAAATGTTTGTGCAGATTTTGATTTGTACAGTGAATTACATATTTATTTTTATTTTTTCAAATTTCACAATAGTTTTTGTACATTGCCATAATGTATCACTGGTTTAGATGAAGGCAAACAAGTTTAATCTATAACAAACCTGTCCTGAACTAACACATAATCTTTGAACGGTCATATAGATGCAATGGTATCTCCAAATCTACTTCTAAAATTTAGCTTCATGATCATCTGGCTGATCGAGTACACAATTCTTTTACAAGTTATGTTATATTTAAGCTGCGAATCTGTTTTCTTATTCTTTCTATGGCATGCATTTGCTCATGGCACACTCATTGTGGTTGTTATCATATAGGTACCTAAATAATTACCTTGATCTAGACCTTCCCCACTCACCATAAGACTTTATACATCTTTATACTAGCATTATTTACTCACTAAAGTATTGGTTCGTCTCTCTTGCGGATTGATTTTACATGCAAACAAAACCCTGATGGAATGTGTTGTCTGTTCAAATTGTCCAGGATGATATGATGAGCTGTCTGTCAATTTCGCTTTTCAGCGGAACAATGATACATTAAAAACCACAGTAAACAACATACAGAATGTTCAATTTATATTCGTTGACTATCAGCTCCTGATTGTTGCCGTTGTAAAAGCTATACTAATTAACACTGATTATTCATTAATCTAGAATGTTTATCGTTTAAAGTTTGTTCATTCACCCTCAATATTTTCTTTTTTAATTCTAACACGTATTAAATTATATTAATTTTATCTGATTTATTTTGTCGTTGACGCATGAAATAATATATATATGTGTGTGTGTGTGTGTGTGTGTGTGTGTATTAGTAGCCTTTGACATTTCTTTTGGTTGGGTGGAGATGAACACAAACTAAATCTTCCAGACTCTCGTTTCCTGAAGGCAACTAATTTCTGGAGGTTTGAAATGCATTTGGCCAATGCCAGGGACATTCTTTATCGCTTTGTTACATTGACTTGTGATGGATGTCGTTGTTTTGTTTCCTACAGTACCATTAGGAGGGTTGTTAATGGATCTTTCAATTATACAGTTGAATGTTTAAGGGGCACCCCGGTTTTGCATGCCTAGCAATCTGAATTGATCTCAGCAACTCAGCTGCCCCAAGCAACAATCATAGTTTACAGTAAACCGGCAATTAGAGCTTATACATGTTATAATGTTTATTGATAGATCGAAACAAATGGTTATAGAGACGTATCTATGGTATGTCATGAGGAACTGGAGTTCTTAACATCTATTCTAGATATCTGAATGAATTCATGTGAAGCTGGTTCAAAGGTGAAAGAAATCCTCAAAGGTGAGTGCGAGATAAATTTGATCTAATAGGAGAAGTAATCATTGGTTTAAACTCAATGTACAAATAAAACATTATCCTTCAAAAATGTCTTTGATTTGTTTTAAAAAAATATTGCATGCTTATTTAAATGATGCATTAATTCATATATTTTAGGGATATTTAACAGCACTTCGTGCACTAATCAGGATATAGCAATTGCCAAAGGCTTAATGTACACCGTTGTAATTGCAGTGGCTTTTATTTAATATTACTGTCTTTAAAAAATATTAAAACTGTTTCACACATTAATTTTTATCGTCAGATCGCCTTTTGACATTTGCTGCGCAAGGAGCGAACAAGTAAAACTTATAGAAAAATATATTGTAACCAATCTCTTGATTGTACATTTGCACTCTCAATCAGAAACGTATGTCTCAGTGCTTCAATCGTGTCAAAAACCAAAGTTGATTTCCATTGGTGACGACACTAAGCCAGTTCTTAAACGATTACAATATCTACCCATGAGTCATAAAGTCCAAAGTCAGTTAAAATTAATTCTTCAGTTGATAATGGTTGTCAAATGTAAAATTAGTATATGATCTTATTTACCATTTACCTTTTACCACAATTGTTATTATTCAAAAATTCAATTTTTCACATTGGTCGTTCGGATTTAGAGGTAAATTGAAACTTCAACACACACACACACAAAAAAAGAAACAGACATTTTTGCTTGTGATCGTGAGGACAAATAATCACAAATGTTCAACGTATATAGCCATCACTTGTTTTTGTACTATAATATTATTATGCTTCTAAATACGTGTACGAAAATTTAAGGATAGCAATATGTGAGCCAAATCTTGAACATCGTTTGGAGAATGATGGTTATTTTTATACGCCACTATGTTTACGACATTTTGCACTAAAATTGGATTCATGTCGGTTAAGAAGATTTGGTCTTTCAGAGGAAGAAGTTTCAGAATTATTATCGCTTTATTTCATGCACAATACGTTGCGACAAAACAGAATCACGTAAGGGTAGCTGTGATTGTTGAGATAGTTTATTTCAGTATTTAAAACTATAAATAATATATATATATATATATATATATATATATATATATATATATCATTTGATTGGTAAAAATATGATTTTTGTTTCTCTTTGTGTATGCATGTACGCGTGTAACAATGCATTTCCGTAGGTACATATATATATATAATAATTAGTGAGTAGATTAGCATATTTTGCTTATGAGAGATAGACTGATAAGATTGTGACTATTCGATTATTTAGTCAAACAAAATTGCCGTAGTATAGGTAGCTGCAGCATAAAGAACACTTAAGGAATTAATCGTGTTTTTCGTTTTACAGAATATATCATATACTTTGTGCACTATTTAGATTAGATAAATTTAAAATCACAAACAATATCTCAGCAAACTCAATACGATAAAATTGATTTGTTAAACTTTGAAAAGTATCAAAGTAGACAAAAAAATATTTCCGAAGATACCATTGATATATTAGAATATTATTTAATATCTAAAATACATTTTAAGTTCTTCACCAATTTTTGCAAATGTTGATTGGTTTGCTTGAAACGTCGGTGTTGAAATACTGGATTGACTAGTACTTATTGATGTCAATGATGTAGGAGTCTTTCTTGATGTTGATTTTTGCTCAGATGATATAATCGCCATGGCGCCCGAAGTTTGTCGGATAGGCGATGTGGACGTTGTTGATAATGAAGATGCTATCTTTGAAGAAATATATGTTCTGACAGGTGATGATGTCGTAGACTGTATAGAAGTTGTTCTTCCTGCCGCTGCCACTGCTGCTGTAGTTATATAATATTAAACATGCATTATTCCCACTACACATAAAAGATACATACGGGGGACATGACATACTAATGCCAATGATAAAGAGTATTCAAACATTCTGCTTTCATGATCGACGTGGAAACCTATGAAAGAAGAAAGCACTCATAAGTCGTATCACAGAAGTGAGAACCTTGTACAAAACGTTGTACAGCATGGAACGTTATCAAACTTCTTTAATAATGCATCACTAAGGACTTGAGGGAATCGACGGGAGCGCCAGAACATTGTTTGGACAAGTTCACGTAGTAACGAAATCAAGTAGCAGAGTCTAATGTCAGCTTGATATTAGATAGTCCCACCACTAATTAGAGTTCTTACCAGTGTGTTGGTTGCTTTTAATTGCTGAGTCTATAGACTTCTAACTCTCAGTTTAATCAGCTTTGCTGCTACCTTATAGTTACATACAATGTAATTGGCAATGAAGCCTGTCAACAGATACAGCACTCTCGTAGACTAAAAGGTTGGGTAATTCAAGCATAATTGTCCGTGGATTAGAACCCAAAAGATCGTCAACCCATACAAAACGTGACTGCGTGAAATTAGCTGAGTGCCTATCGCATCTGCATACCCTTGTTTAACGCGAAAAACGAAACAAAGTCGTTGTTTGACTCACCTAAAATTACTTATTGAATACGCAAGTTTATTTTTCTATCTTGTATACTCTGTCAGTTGCAAAGTTATTTTCGTGGCATTGTATCATATCGAATGACGTTTCATGTGTTATATTTTAATAGTTCAATTGGATAAGTTTATCACAAAAACTTGTTATTTAAAGCAATGCTCAGGAATTCTCGACATTCGACAGCTATTGGTTTTTATGTGTGTTTACTTATTCAAGGAACGCCCTTATTCTTTAGATTTTCTTATTTAAAACGAAAATAATAATGAATAAATTTGATGGTTTGTATTGGTGTAGAACAAATAAATTTCACATCCAATTAGTAACAATCATGCCTTACCCTACATAGGACGCAATACATTCCAACCTTTCTAAGCAGTTACCAACGTAGATGGATACATTATGGTTGTGCCAGGAATATGGGTCTTGAGGTAGATAAAATGAATTGATGGGATAAGATATGAGCGTAGAGACGACGTTTTGTGTAATGCATGGTAAGATTATGGTAGGTTTCAGCGATTTTCCTTTTCCTAAGACTAAATTTAATAATGTTAACTGTCAAATAAATTGGTATGTGGTGATTGGGAAGAAGCATAATCCAACTCTCTTATATGGATACAAAATTGATAAATTTACAAGGTACCTGGGAAAACATATTGCAAATGGGTTTTGTGAAAACCCACATTAATCTTTACTTCGTTAATATCACTACTACGCAGCGTGTGCCGCACTGATATAATAAATCACGTAGCTGAAATAGAAGAAAAACTAAATTTCTCATATGTTCTTCAAATGCAAAGAAAACATTTCATCATCGTCGGTCAATGTTCTCGGGATATGAACGTTTTTTCGTTAATTTTGACCAAAAACTAACCCATTGCCCCCACCACATCCCCTCAATAACGACAAACAAATCCCCAAAGGAAACGCCAACAACAACAACAATTTAACAACAACATATAACGTAAACTACTGAACTGAATTTCTCACAACTAAATTTGTTTGTTAAAATTATAGGCAATTCAGGGAACTCTCACTTAGAAGTGGGACTTAAATGCTTGAAATTAAATTGACAATGATAAACATCATTAGTGAATCCATCACCAAGGGGAAATTACACCATTCAGACATAAATGTGTGGATCGCTATTGATAAATAGTTTTTTTTTTCGCAACCTCTTGCTTGCACTGATTCATATATGTATATCTAGGTAATTTATTCTTTTCAACATTTAGAGTTAAATCGTAATTCATAAGGATGGGAACAGGTTCAGTATCTTTTACCTTCCCAAACGTAAAATCCGGTGATATTATACTAATAGAACAGATACAAAGCATCTCAGTCTGTGTTATGAAAGATTTGAAAGATAGTCATCACATATGTTTTCAATTATGCTGCTTTAAATAGATTCTCATTAGCCTCCGCAATACAGCAGACAATAACATCAAAAAATAATAAAGTGTGTTTTCTGAGTAATTTTATACGAAAATTATACATAATGTAAATAATTTTTAGTTTTGTATGCCCCCTTTATTGTACTTTGTTACACTGAGGGAGTAAGGAAATGGTATATGCAGTTTTCGAAGAACATTTGATTGCAGTCAATACATTGAACTGAGATCATTTACAGGCAGAATTTGCTTTTATAATTTATTCGTGACACACGTAGAGGGGAAGTGGTTCGAGAGGTCAGACACAAGGTCCTACTTTTAAATTCCAAAACAGTTTTCAGTCTTAAGAAATAGAGACGATGTTGTTAGATTGTCTTTGTTTACTGTCGTCTGTCGATCAGCTGGGTACGTTTATAAGAAGTGACAGGAGGCTTTTCGCCGTAGTCTGTGTGTGTAAATCTAGCAGATTATTTACTACTAAGGATATGTTTATATGATTCATTAATTGTGTTTAGGCAAAGAGTGAAAAAAGAGTTGTTGTGTATCCACCAATTGTAATATGTTTCTATATTTAAATGACGGATTATAACAGTACACAACTAGGATAATTTGGAAAGGTATTGATACCTGCAAGACACATGGAGGGTAAATTATGTTCGCAATTTTCTAACTGTAACTCTGGTTGTCCTTCTGACACTGACAGGCTAAAACACTTGATTCGGCCGTGAGGACTCTGATCGGATCCTGTAAAATTAGCATATATTCACAATTAACGTTTGATAGGACTTATCTTGTGAGTTTGTCTTTAATAATGTTGATGAAAGAATAAAACCACTTGGAAACTTTAAAATCCTTGTCAAAGCTGCTGATAGGTACTGTCTTGATATTTTTCAGTAAAAAATCCATCTCATTTGTATATCTCAAAACACATTTTTAATATTTTACAAATGTTTAGCATAGGCCTTAATGAAGTGATTTCAACGCGTATCGTTAGCGCATAGGGAAGTTAATATGCTTCTACTGTAAACAAGAACTGAACTTTTGTTGGTATTGGTAGCCCCCTTTGTTAGTTACTGTATCATGTCTTTGAGGTTTTCAAACACTTTCCATACGAGGGAATGTAACTCTGTTTTGAACTTAGCTCTCTTTCATTATGTGGAATATAGGGCGTTGAATCTTGTCACTATATCTATATACTATCTATATGGATAGACCAGAAGTTGATCACTTTGTGATATTTCTGTAGTTTAGTTGCTTTCTTATGTTGAAAAACTAACGACCTAAATTATTTTCTATATTATATTTATACAATTAAATAATAAAATCAAATTAGTTATTTTGTTCGTTCTTGTACAATTAGACCCATAAGGATTTTCGATCAATTTGTGTATATGAAATGCATCTAGCAACAGTATTTACTCATTGTTAGACGAAACTGTGATATATTAAATATTTGTCATGAGAATGTTTAATATTTTTTTAAAAATAGCTCAATAAAATTCATGGGTACAGATACATCGTTGTCAAATATATACAGCATCATGTCTGTTTTAGAAAGTGTAACACTAACATTCAAATAAAACGCACTTTGTTATTCAGCAATGAGAGCCCTTAAGAAATAACAATGGGTACTATTTAGGAGACGTAAGTCTTCTGTACTGACTAGATACAAAATGTACCGAATGATAGATGGTCGACATTTGATCACGATCGTAGAAGTTCGTCTAAGATAGAAATATATTTTTTTTATTTGACATTATCTTTTTAATAAATTTGTAAATGATATATGACATAATCAATAGTATGTCCATTTGTACCTTTCTTCTGAATGACTTCATCTCTGATATATGCAGTCCATGCCTCATCGATATCTTCGAACTTGTAATGTCTAAAATTACCGAATTCAAGCCTTGCAGGAATTTCTGACGTGTTAAAGCAAGTTCCTGCCGCCGCATTCCATGATTCTTTTGAACTGAGCCTATATGCAGCAAAATCTAAGGCCGTATCTGAAAAATTATAGATAAATTTATGCAGAGTTTCATCGAAATTCTTTCGTACAAATTATGAAAACTGCTTTTTATACATCAAGAGAAACGGTGCAGATTTTGATAGCACTTTTACCAGCGTCACATTCGTTTTACATCGGCAGGTAAAATAGTGTGCGTTTCTAAAGTCTTGTTGAGTGAACGTACAGAGTAAATCTTAACAGCTCTAAATTAATAGCCTATATTCTTACTTGAATGAATCAGAAAGCTTTAAATCCAGATGACAAAACACAAATGTACACTTCTATACAAAATGAGAACTCGTTTAATCAATCAAGCTCTCCCCATCTCATATCTCTCATTCCACCAGTTGTTAGTGATATTACTCGCTATAACTTACGCAATGTAAACAACTTCTAAGCAATGCAAGTTAAAAAAATTCTTTACTACAACTCGTTTCGTCCTGCAGTCATTTGAGATTGAAACACATTATCTGTGGCGACTCGTCAAAGCGACTATATTTACTACTTCAAAAGGGGTATTAAATAACCGTGACAATTATGTTCCCAGACACTGTTGATTTGGGTACAAGGATATTTCCCAATATTTTCATCCTTAACTTAGTACAAATTACAGCTCACTTAATCAACAATTATTTAGAAAGAATATGAAAGAATCACGTCTATGTAGATGTGAACTTGTAGAACGTACACGACACATCTATTATCTCTTGCGAGTATCACCAAGAACAACGCATCAAACTGTTCTAGTCCCTTTCACTATATGGTAATTTAACGCTCCCATTTGAAGAAAACATTCGTTGTTTTGGTGCCGTAGTATTTGGATATTCTTGATATTTAAAGACTAACTCGAGCTTTAGCTTTTTAAAGTATGCTCAAAGAGAAATATTGACATATCTTTATGGCGATAATCAGTTTAGACAAAGCTCCTACCGTTTAATTCGCATAGTGGCTTTTGAGGGTCGAAACAGTTGGTAAAGCTCCAAGTTGCACCTCCACAACACGTCTTATAATGGACAGATATGCACTTCTTTGTATTATCGAATTTCATTGCCATTTCATCAAAATGTGAAGTATTCCCTGTAGTTTCAAGAAAAAAACGAAATTACTATTATAATTCGATGCAAGTAAAACGTTTTTTTTTTTAAATCCTCTCTCCTGTTATGAATATTTCAGACATATATAATGTTAACCGTAATTGATTACTTTATCATTGCAAAATATATTGTCACAAAAAATAAGATAATATGTAAAATTCCAATCGGAGACTGGAATACAGGATGTGGGATCTTAATAACATTTGTTATCTTATTAATGTCTACTCAAAATATATATCGGGAACCTAATCCTTGAAAAAGACACGTCATCCGTACCGAAAACGGTAGACGATACTCCAGTATTAGTAATTTATGAGAATGAAATCAAATTATTTTTACCAATATTAACGCCATAAACCCACATTTGTCCTTGAGTTCCACAGATGAAATTCGTACCATTGCACATTTTCATGGAACATGTAGCTGAATTCTTAAATTGTGTTGATCGTATGCCAGTGAAGTTCAAACAATGACACCAGTTATCCTATATGAAATATATGAATTGAAAAATATAAAAGAAACAGAATACCAATAAAATTACACTTTATTGCAATTTTTTGGGTACATGTGATATAAAAAGTGTAATATTCATCTATATTCATAGTGAGAATTTAAAAGTTTTTTTGGTTCAAAAAATAATGTACTATTAAAACGACTTCAAAGTGATTTTATAAATAGTTGTGACTTTCCTGCGCTCTGTTTTGTTCTTATTTTTACCTTCAGTTAAGATGTCTTTCTGATAAATGTTAAATATTATTCATATCTATATATATATATATATATATATATATATATATATATATATATATATATATATATATATATCAATGAATCGCAAGGAAGCATACATACTCAATATATAAGCTTGAATTGGGCTGTGAACATGTCGCAGACAGGAAAAAAAAGTCAATAAAGTCTGTTCCGCTGAAGCAAAGGGATTCGTGCAATTATGATGCTTAAACGTTAAAAGCTAGGATAATTAAAGATACAATAATCTTATCTACTCTGCACTTCATACCACACTATCATGGATAATACTGAATTTACTATTCATTTGTTTTGACATAGATTCACGCAGGCACAAACACAATATAAGTCTCCATCAATTCTGATACGGGGTCACATATTAAGATATTAGGTACAGCTCATGAAAGCTGAGCCTAATGTTGCCAAACAAAAAGACAAAACTCAGGAATGAATAACATATTGCGGATAATATAATAAAAACACGTCGTCGTTGGCTTTTTCTGGGTCCAGTTTGATTTAACGATATTGTTTGATTGGAAAAATGTATATGAAGTCAATTTTAATCAGCAGAAAGGAATCAATGAAAGTAAATTGTCATTCTCTTCCATTATGTGATATTTCATTTTCTTTTTTCCAAATATCGAATCAACTGGTATTCACCTTAAGGAACAGAGAGCTGAGAACGTTTGTTAAATTTCAGTTTTTTGTATTTCTAATCTCTGATCAAACTTGATGAGTTCAATATTTTATCCATAATTGTAAACAAAAATGTACAACTCCTGAAAACAATCTAGATTACTACTACTATTTAATGGAAAGGTATTTGTGACCATGTAAGTCCTGAAATAAATTTTATTCGTCTAAACATTCTAAATAGTATACTTTTCAGTAAAAGAAGCATAATCGTTACCATTATGATTAGGTCTGTACTAAATTACCTCCAAACCTATATAGCTGAAACTACTACAAGCCATGGCACATCTACCCGGTGTGTTGCCGATGATACTCAAGTAGCGCTCACCTTGTGTGGGCAAACATCCTAGCGTATAGACAAAGTCGAAAGCTATAATATTTATTAAACAGGAATACTTTCATTAAAGCAATAAGCCTGTATTTAATAACATGAATTGTAGAAGAAGCCGGTCCGAAAGGTGTTACAAAGGCATATGTAACTTCTGCAGAACATTACAGTTTTGTTCTGTGATAGTGTACATACATTCCATCATCTAAACCATATTGTTTAATACCACAAATCAGCCAAGAAGTTTTCTTTATATTTGAATCCGTTAATAGTACAGCGTGTTATATTAACTATTTATGAACAAAACAAAAAGTATATTCTACGTTAATACATAAGTGTTATAAAAAGATCATAAAGCTTAAAAATATATAATCTAAAATAAAGACGTGTTTTATATATTAAATAGTCGTCAAAAAAATCTTATTTTTATCTTACACATGAATAAAATAAAGCATGCTTCTTCATCTACTTACCGAATAAGTTAAAGTAATTGAATTTCTGGTAATATCCAATCCATACCCTAGCACGTCCTATAATAGATGAGAGGTTCACGTTCAGCGGAAACTTCATTGGATAAAATTGGATACCGTCGATTGCAGCGGGCCCATTATTGAAGCATGCTTTGTCCCACGTAGAATTCGAAGACATCAGTATATAAGTGCCATTTTCCTGTGCTGCAGAGTTATAATGTTCATACAACTATAACCATATAAAGATTCCTTTAAGACAAGTGCATTCTCATGTAAAGAAGTAAAATGTGTTAAAATGTTAAATCGGTGACTGTTTTAATCGCATAAACATTATTCGTGTTCTCGGAAGAAAGGAATTGATCATATACCATTTTAGTATCCTGGTCAATACGACATATTAACTCATATAAATCGCTTGTTCTTATAAAAACAGCATAATGGCTTCGTATGTTTAAGTTCTTATGGAATACTACTCTCAAGTAGTGAACAATCAACATATGAACATAATTTATAAAGATGGAGAAAGCAATACAAATTAGTTTCTCTTCTGTCCGAGTAAAAGTGAGCAAATACAGTTTAGAAAGTAAATGCTTCCATCGAAGTTTGAAATAACGGAACTTGGTTTCAGCTAAAGATATAGGAAATTTCTCTTATATAAACAAAACTTCCAACAAAGAAACAAATGCAACATTTCTTTTAGAAACTGCCAAGACTCTTATTATCACATTTCTAAGCAAATTTTGAAGAAGACATTTTAAAAATTTAATTCAAGAAGAAAGAAAAATTATTTTTATTCTTGAAACAATACAGCATGGGTTCTCGGAATAGATATTTTATATACATGATAGTTACTTTTTTCCAACTAAGCATCAATGACCTTGTAAAAGCTCTTCAGTGCTTATACGTTTTTAATTTAGTCTATTAAATATAAGGTCAAAGGTCATGAGGCAATTAATGCCCTGCCTTCGAAGGTAGGCCAAATGAACAAGGGTCCAGTGTTCTCCATAGCCAGTCAGTGGCGGTTTTATTATATACTTTGGGACAATCCCGTAATGGGTGACTAATATTAATCAGTAGAAAAAGATGATCAAAATGCAGTTTCATGCTCTATTTAAATTAGAAATTTCTCATTTTACGAATGAAATACAGCACAGTAATATTAATTAGCATTCAAACTTTTTAAAGACGTGCGAGCATACCATGTTACTCGGCAGCTCAACGTAACATATGTATATACGTTACTATTTTCTTGTTAACTACCGACTGGAGAACATGAATCGAAACTTGTGTCTATTGAATGCATGGTAGATAAACATACCAATTGAAAGGACGTAGATACTCAAGCAATATAAATTTAACTTGTATTTATTTCTGTTCTACAACCATTAATCCTTTAGTTAAGCGCCTGTTGTAACATCAATTGTGCTTGGTTCTGATGTGAATGTATGTAGTTCCCCAATTATTCGCTTGTGTTTATCATATTAGAAAGTGGTGAAAATCAGAATTCAAGTACGGTCACAATTGCTAAATAGTGCTTATTAACAACAATGTGAAACTAATGCAGGTATTTATTAAGTATTTAGTGCTATATATGCAATAACCTATAACATTGTATTCGAAACAAATACTACTCTTTGGAGAAAGTATGAGGTTTTGGAAAGACAGTAGAGGAACATTCAATTACTCGTTTCTATATCTTTGTAATACTTGATATTAAAACAATGATCTTGTTAATATTATCTGTTGATGCAAGCTATTAAAATATTACTCATTATTAATACATTTGAAGCGTCTATGCAAAATGACTAAGATATCAAAATATTTATTTAGCACAAGAAAACAACTCATCTTGTAGACTACACCGAAGACATGCAGTCCAGACGTATTTGATAAAAAACTTATATTTTTGACAAATGATCATTATATATTTAATATTTAATGTTTAAAGTAGTTTAAGTACTTTTTATTCCTAATTTATATTGGGCTTTCAAAGTTACAAATTCTTATTAGTTATAAAGTTATCGATCAAATTTTGGTACAACATGAACCTATCTTTAGCACTAATTAATATGAATTAGCTCTTTTTGATGAAAGTGTATTGACTAAAGAATTAAGATTACGTACTGAGTATGGTATTTCACATATTTCAATTGATATAATATTCATCTCAGATTAGTTTTTAATATATTCATCGCACCGATTTCTCTATACGTGTTTGAAACAGTTTCATCTAAAGATAAGCAAAATTTGAAAGAAATGTTCTGCATCAAGATCCCTTGATATCGTTTTCATAACTTTTTATTCTTAATTTCTATTGGGCTTTCAAAGTTACAAATTCTTATTAGTTATTAAGTTATTGGTCACATTTTGGTATAACATGAACCTATTTTAAACACTAATTAATATGAACTAGCTGCTTTTGATGAAAGAGTACTAACTAAATATTTCAGATTAATTAATAACAATGGTATTTCACATATTTCAGAATGAAATAATATTCATTTCAGATTATATTATTAATATAGTTATCGCACCGACTTGTCTATACGTGTCTGAAGCGGTTTCACCAAAAGATAAGCAACGCTTCAAAGAAATGTTCTGCATCAAGATCACTTGATATTGTTTTCATAAGTGCCGAGTTGTTATTTACAATGATGTTGTATATTGATGAACCTCGGTAATGTATCATGTAAGCGATTGTATCCCATATACATAGGTTTAGAAAAAAGTTTCGTTATCAAGTACTGTAAAGCTTGTTCTATATATGTACATGAAACATATGAAAATAGAGGTTTCAGTGCGGTCATAAATGAGGAGAACCAAAATATAGTTAAATAGCTATATACAATCTTCCTATGGAAGACTCTCTAATGTAATGCGAACTACACACTCTACGTGGGAAAATGACAAAGTTGGTACTAGGATTAACATCATTTCGAGAAAGGGTACTACCCCTGCATTCCATATACAACTGTACACTCTACATCATCACTTATTTGTATCACACTGAAATCACACTAGACAGAGATCCTCCGTGTGCACCTAGTCTAGCTACAAGACAGACATGTTTTAGTAAGCCGTTACTAGATACCAGATTACACCCCTTGCTGCCTGACTCAGGCAACTTAATTTCCATGATGGCTATACACTCAGACTCTGAGTATTCGACAAATCAAGAATCTGTGTTGTTGGGAAATGGGTGTTCATATGCAGACCCTGACATACCTGACGATAATACCAGCCTGATGTCACTGTTACAAAAACAAATAATTCCATGCACAGTATTTCATCTTGCATGCAAAAAAGAGCGACGCGTGATATAATTCAGCCACAGCAAAGAAACCCTTACTATTAGACTCCAAGGACGGTGAGCCCAAAGCTAAGCGATACAAGCTGTTTATTTATTCTGATACAAGCATCCACCATATTGATGATGATCATAATGATGAGATGGCACGTTCACTTCATGGTGCTGCCTCTGACCAAGCAGTGGAATGTGCATTGCCCAAAATCGATGTAGGGTATCTTGATGACATATATACTTCGCTTGATATCGATCAGCAGAGTGTGTCTATGGTTTCCCGAAATCTAGCTGCTATCCAAGAAAAGAGATTTGTTAATCTCTTGTCTCAGGACGTTTTCAAAGAATCGCAGGCAGCTTCATCCCAAAACAGAGCAAGCAAAACATTTTTAGACTTTAAAACGATGCAATTTTTCTTGCTTCAATGTTTCATTACGAAAACGGGAGTTAATGCGCCTTGTACGCACGAGAGACTATGTTGCTCTGTGTTCCGATAAAACATTTGTTCCTTCTGTCCTGTTTAGGGACGATCTCCCAAAACTATGCGGGGCATAAAGCAGGCCACACAAGATGGGAAAGATGTTATAAAAATATCATGTTATTATCGGCAAAAACAAAAGGATGGACATAACACAGGCCACCCCGATCGCATGCGCCCCAAGTGATGACGAGCGAGCGGATGTAAAAACATGTCACCACGAGCAACAAGACAGTTCCATCATAAATGTATCCTTTTTGCCCGATTTTTATGGCGGGTTTGTCTCTTTTGTCTCTAATAATATTGCAAAAAAGAACCCCATTAACCTGATAACTTCTGGCAGTATAAATTCTGGGGAGACTATGTTTGTACTAAATGTGATAGAGACTAAATGCACAAACATTTTCTATTCCATCGTAAGCATCTGTTCAACGTTTTTGTTCAACAAGATTAAAATAATACCTGATTACTCCAGGATCAAAAGGTGATTGTGATAGATCCTGAATATAAATGAGGTGAGTGGTAAGAGATATTAGCTAATGTTTACAAAGTACAAATACTTGGTTTCTGATTGATGATTAAAACAAGGAAGGCAATGTAACTATCCAAGCTAGTATTTAATGTATCTTCTTATGGTATATCTGTGTGGATGATATTGCAAACTATAACGCAATCGTTCCTGATTTCCTTGAGAAGATCACGCGATGAAGTAAGAGTGTATTTTCTACGAGAATCACTTAATAGCAGATGAAGGAAGACACTTCTAATGATGCTTGAATATCCGTTTGGTTCTAGATTGTTTACGTATCCGTAAAGTAATATATTTATGTTGTCAACTAAATAACTTTTATCTTCATACATGGACCATGCTACTTTATTCATTTAGATGCTGTGGATTGCATGATTTCATAATCTTATCAAATTCATTTCAGCTTAATTTTCCTTGTGAATGAATATGCAGTGTTTGTACATTTCGAATTATCAATTATGTTTAAACATGCATTTTTAATTCATATGCATACTTTCATTTTATCTTAGTATATTTAAAGCGAATACAGTTTGGAACTTAACGCATACAACTCTATAATTCTAACATCATTTAACTGATCCCTCGAAAGTCCAGGCACTTTCCTGTTCAACGATGGTAAATAGTCTGTGTTATCCTTTCGATACCCTCTGCTGTCTTTAAAGATGATGTTATCTCATTTGTCATTGTAAAAGTCTTCTGTCTCAAAATAGATACAGACTGAATCTGTATCAGTCATCAACAATCTCATCTAGTCACCGTATTTGTTTTGGAGCCTATTATTTAGTAAAATTGATTCTTGAGCAACCTAATTATTTCTAGCACTCTAAATCCACTTTATATTGGTTGTATTAATTTGATACTATCGTTCTTCATACTGGCTAACATAAAGTCATGGTCAATAATTGTTGTCCCTGCATATGACAAATCTTGATTACATACGAAAAAAGCTTTTGCACATGTATTTGCCGTGGTTCTATTCTTGTTTACTGAATACAGCGTTATTGATCAGTTCGAACAATCTTTCTCGAAATCTTTGCTAGATTTTCGCCTTATACTTGTATTCAGATCAATCTATAATTCTAACCATAGTTGTCCAACTAAGACAATTATATGTATATTTTTTCCTTGAATTCAATTGTATGCACAAATTTAGATTTCTAGAGTAAATTACATATTTGTTTTAATAATTTTTCAATATGCACAAAGTTTTGTGTACATTGCAATCATTTATCACTTTGTTTTAGAAGGAGATAAACCAGTTAATCTTCAATTAACCTCTCTAGAAGTAACATATAATCTTTGGACGGTCATCTGTATGCAGTAACATCTCCAAACCTACTTTTAACATTCAATCAGATTCATGGTCATCTGGCTGATCGAGTAAACGATTATCCTCCAAATTAATGTATCAGTGAGTTGCCCATCTATTTGTTGTTGTTGTTTTTTGTGTGTTTTTATGTTCACTTCTTTTAATAGCATTCATTTGCTCATAACACACTCATAGGAGTTGTTATTATGTACTTACATCATGAATTACCTTGAGCTAGAAATTACATACTCACTATATGACTTTAACCAACAGCATTCATTCCTCTGTAAATTCTTGGCTCGTATCTATTGCAAATTGACTTCACGTGCAAACAAAACCCTGATGAAATGTGTCGGCTATTTAGATTTTCCAGGATGATATATGGATCAGTCAGTTAATTTCGCTATTTAGCGGTACAATGATACTTTAAAAAACCACAGTAAACAACAGAATGTTTACTTCATGTTCATTGGTTTTCAGTTTTTGATTGTTGCCGCTGTAAAATTGATACTAATTCACACTGCGATTTAATTAATTTCGAAGGTTTTTTAGCTTAAAGTTTGTTTATTCGTCTTCATTCTTTTTCATTTCTAATTGTAACACATAACACAACTTTGTTTTCTCATGAGCGCGTGAATTAGATTACTGTAAACCGGGAAGAAGAGCTTACAAATGTTAATCTCCTACAATACATATTCGGATGATGCATTAATCCATATCTTTTACGAACAGTCAACAAGAACTTCATCCACTAATCAGGGCATAGGAAAGGTTTAAACTACACTGTTTTAATTGAAACGGCTTTCATTTAATATTAGTGTCTTTAAAAATATATTAGAACTGTTTCATATAACACGTTAATTTCTTGCGTCAAATAGTCTTTTGATATTTGTCGCGTAAGAAGTGAACAAAATAAAGTTTATTGGCAAACATATTGTAACCAAGCTCTTTGACATTAACTTGTCTTGTACATTGCACTCTCAATCGGAAACGTATCTCTTAATGCTTCAATTATGTCAAAAGCAAAGTTGATTTCCATTGGTGATGACACTGAGTCAGTTTCTACACAATTACAGTATAGTCCCATGAGTCATACAGTTCAAAGTCAATTAAAATTAATTCTTCAGTTGATAATGGTTCCCAATGTAAAATTAATGTTATTTATTTATCTTATTTATCAATTATCAGAAATGCTGTGATTCGAAAATTCAATTTGTTCACATTGGTCGTTTGGATTTAGAGGTAAATGAAACTTCAAAACTCCTTTTAACATTTTGTCTTCTAAGCACATTTTGTTTGAATTATCCCATCAGAAGTAAAATCTGAATTAAAAGTCTGGATGCCAAGCATTCTCAGTGGCACATACACATACAAAAAAGAGACAAACGGACATTATTTCTTGAGATCGTGATGAAAAATCATTACGTTAAACGTGTATAGCCATCACTTGTTTTTGTACTATAACATTATTTTGCTTCGAAACAAAAGTGTAGCAAAACTAAAGAATAACAATCTGTGAGTCATAAATTGAATGGAGAATGATGATTATCTGTGATATATGCCACTGTGTTTACAATATTTTACATTAAAACTTGATTTGAGAAGATTTAGTCTTTTAGGGGAAGAAGTACTAAGATTATTAGCGTTTTTAATGTCATGTCAAACAAGTTGCGAGGAAAAGGAATCACGTACAATTAGTTGTAAATGTTGAGGGAGTTTATTTCAATATTTAAAACTTTGAAAATCTATATCCTTCTCATTTGGTTAATCAGCATATGTTTTGGGGTTCATTTTATGTATGTATGTGCGCGTGTTTGCATGCATTTCCGTAGGGGGTACGTAGAATAATTGGTAAGAAGGTTAGCCCATTTTGCTCATTAGACCGACGTATAAGCTTGTAACTCTCGTATTATTTTGTCAAATAACATTTGCCATAGTATTCGTAACTGCAGTATAAAGAACTGTTTAGGAATTAATCGTGATTTTTAACAGAATATCATGTAATTTGTGCACTATTTTGATTATACAATTCAAAATCTGCAAACGCAATACGATAAATCTGATTTTTTAAATATTGAAAAGTATCAAAGTAGAATAAATATTTCCTAACATACAATGGCTACATTAGAAAAGTATCTAATATCTCAAACATCCTTCAGGGTCCTTACCATTGTTTGCAAATGTTGATTCCTTTGCTGCAAACATCGCTGTCGAAATACTTGATTGACTAGTTCTTATTGATATCGATGTCGCAGGAGTCTTTCTTAATGTCGATTGTGGCTCAGATGATGTAGACGTCTTGCTGTCCGAAGATTGCCGGGTAGTCGATGTGGACGTTGTTGGCAATGAAGACGTTATCTTTGATGAAACAGATGTTCTGATTGGTGATGATGTCGTATACGCTATAGATGTTATTCTTCCTAAAGCTGCTCCTGCTGTTGTCGTCGTCAGCATCGATGTATTTGCTGTCGTAATACCTGTGAGCAAATAAACCCATAAATATTTTAGTATTATAAATGACCCGCAGATTGCATGCGGCGATTTATAATTTCTAATTTCTCCAAAATGATTATGACATTTTCCTTGTTTTAAAGTAAAATCGTACTTCCCTGGCTAAGATGGTGTCTGCTCATTTAAACTGTAAAACAGCAATTGTCCGAATGCAGAATTTTGAAAAAGAAAATCTCAAATGGCGTATAAATATATGTTGTCTTTTGACAAAAATCAATCATGAGATAAATGAGTAAATTTAACGTTCTGAACAATCTAAGCTCGGATCAACAAAATTTATATATGGTGATTGGAAAAGAACAGAATCAAACTTTCTTATACAGATGTACAAGTTACCTGAAAAACATACTGCAGATGGGTTTTGTGAAAACCTACATTAATCTTTACTTCGTTCGTTAACACTATGCGGCTTGTGCCTAGTTCATAAAACATGTGGCTGAAATAAAAGACAAAGCTCAATTTTCACCAATTTCCTTCTTAAAGCATCACCGTCGGTCACACTTCACAGGCGATAAATTTAACACCCACGACACCCCCACCACCACCAACCCCAAATAAAAAATTCCCTGAGTATGCCGGGGAACTCATCCTCAGAAGTGGAACCTAAATACTTGAAAACAAATTTAAAATGATAACATCGTTAGTGAATCAATCACCACGACAAGGGCACATTACATCTTACATAAATGTATGGATCGCTATTGATAAATAATATATTTCACAAGACGCGCTATAGATGTATATCTAGGTAATTAATTGTTTCAAACATTTAGGATTCAATCGTAATTCATAAGGACGGGAACGGGTTAATGCATCTTTTGCCTTCACAAACGTAAAATCCGCTGCAATCATACCAATATAAATCATAAAACAGCATCCCAGCATGTGTTATCGAAGATTTGAAGATATGAAAGATAACCATTGCAAATCTTTTCATTTATGTTGCTTTCAAAATGGATTGCTTCGGCAATACAACCTACAATAACACCAAGAAAGTAATAAAGTGTGATCTCTGAGTAATTTTGTAGGATAATAATACATAATGTGGATATTTGTTGGTTTTGTTACTTTTCAGTTGAAAAATAGTTTTCATCTTTAAGAAATGGAGACTATTTTGTAACGTTTTTTTGGCTTATTGCCATCTCTCTATTGGGGGGGGAGAAATTGTTTCTAAGAAATGCCAGGACTTATTTCAAGAAGTGTGTGTGTGTGTCTGTGTGTGTGTGTGCGTGTGTGTGTGTGTGTGACTGTGTGTAAATCTAGCTGAATATTTACTACTGATCCTATGTTTTCATGATATGAGAATTCTGTTTAGTCAAGGATTCAAAAAAGAGATGTTTCTATATTTAAATCATGGGCTATGAACACTTCAAAAATAATACAGTTTGAAAAGGTATTGATACCTGCAACACACACGGACGGTAAGTTATGTTTGCAGTCTTCTAAGTGTAACTCTGGCTGTTCTTCTGCCATTGACATGCTTAAACACATGATTCGGCCTTGGGGACTCCATTCGGATTCTGTAAAATCAGTATATCTTCAGAATTAAAGTTTGATATGACTCATCTTGGAAGTTTGTCTTAATAAGGTTGATGTATAATAAAACCTCTTGTAAACTTCAAAATCCTTGTCAGAGCTGCCGATAAGTATTTTCCTGATATTTTTCAGTAGAACAGCATCCGTTTCTGTATCTCAAAAACAATTTCCATCTTTTTTTTACAAATATAGCATACACCTGTTTTCAGTGACACTAAAATGTGTCGTTAGCGCAAAGGGAATTTAAAGTGCTTCCTTACTAACAAGAACTGTGAAATGTTGTCGGTATTTGAAGCTCCTTTTGTTAGTTACAGTATAATGTCTTTGACGTTTTAAAACACTTTCCATACTATGGGATGTAACTCCGTTCTGAACTTAGTTCTTTAACATTATGTAGAATGAGGGGGGGCAGAATTTTTTCACTACATACTCGCCTATTATCTACATGGATATAGCAGAAGTTTCTCCTTCTGTAGTTAAGTTGCTTTAATTGTTTTAATAACTAGCAACTAAAATTATATTCTCTGTGTTTCAATCAAATTTTCTAATTGTATACAAAATTCAATAATAAAATCCAATTAGTTATTTTGTTAGTTCTTGTACAATTAGACACATGGTGATTATAGATCAATTTGTTAGATGAAACTGTGATTTAATAAATATTTTTCATGAGAATTTTTTATATTTTAAAAAGATTAAAATAGATCGATAAAATTCATGGATGCAGATATATTGTTGTCAAATATATACAGCATCATGTCTGTTTTAGAAAGTGTAACACTAACATTCAAATAAAACGCACTTTGTTATTCAGCAATGAGAGCCCTTAAGAAATAACAATGGGTACTATTTAGGAGACGTAAGTCTTCTGTACTGACTAGATACAAAATGTACCGAATGATAGATGGTCGACATTTGATCACGATCGTAGAAGTTCGTCTAAGATAGAAATATATTTTTTTATTTGACATTATCTTTTTAATAAATTTGTAAATGATATATGACATAATCAACAGTATGTCCATTTGTACCTTTCTTCTGAATGACTTCATCTCTGATATATGCAGTCCATGCCTCATCGATATCTTCGAACTTGTAATGTCTAAAATTACCGAATTCAAGCCTTGCAGGAATTTCTGACGTGTTAAAGCAAGTTCCTGCCGCCGCATTCCATGATTCTTTTGAACTGAGCCTATATGCAGCAAAATCTAAGGCCGTATCTGAAAAATTATAGATAAATTTATGCAGAGTTTCATCGAAATTCTTTCGTACAAATTATGGAAACTGCTTTTCACACGTCAAGAGAAACGGTGCAGATTTTGACAGCACTTTTACCAGCGTCACATTCGTTTTACATCGGCAGGTAAAATAGTGTGCGTTTCTAAAGTCTTGTTGAGTGAACGTTC
This sequence comes from Margaritifera margaritifera, assembly GCA_029931535.1. NCBI lineage: Eukaryota > Metazoa > Mollusca > Bivalvia > Unionida > Margaritiferidae > Margaritifera > Margaritifera margaritifera. Next base: position 2,395,527 of record JAQPZY010001406.1, on the reverse strand, counting down.
AGAGTAAATCTTAACAGCTCTAAATTAATAGCCTATATTCTTACTTGAATGAATCAGAAAGCTTTAAATCCAGATGACAAAACACAAATGTACACTTCTATACAAAATGAGAACTCGTTTAATCAATCAAGCTCTCCCCATCTCATATCTCTCATTCCACCAGTTGTTAGTGATATTACTCGCTACAACTTACGCAATGTAAACAACTTCCAAGCAATGCAAGTTAGAAAAATTCTTTACTACAACTCGTTTCGTCCTGCAGTCATTTGAGATTGAAACACATTATCTGTGGCGACTCGTCAAAGCGACTATATTTACTACTTCAAAAGGGGTATTAAATAACCGTGACAATTATGTTCCCAGACACTGTTGATTTGGGTACAAGGATATTTCCCAATATTTTCATCCTTAACTTAGGATAAATTACAGCTCACTTAATCAACAATTATTTAGAAAGAATATGAAAGAATCACGTCTATGTAGATGTGAACTTGTAGAACGTACACGACACATCTATTATCTCTTGCGAGTATCACCAAGAACAACGCATCAAACTGTTCCAGTCCCTTTCACTATATGGTAATTTAACGCTCCCATTTGAAGAAAACATTCGTTGTTTTGGTGCCGTAGTATTCGGATATTCTTGATATTTAAAGACTAACTCGAGCTTTAGCTTTTTAAAGTATGCTCAAAGAGAAATATTGACATATCTTTATGGCGATAATCAGTTTAGACAAAGCTCCTACCGTTTAATTCGCATAGTGGCTTTTGAGAGTCGAAACAGTTGGTAAAGCTCCAAGTTGCACCTCCACAACACGTCTTATAATGGACAGATATGCACTTCTTTGTATTATCGAATTTCATTGCCATTTCATCAAAATGTGAAGTATTCCCTGTAGTTTCAAGAAGAAAACGAAATTACTATTATAATTCGATGCAAGTAAAACGTTTTTTTTTTTAAATCCTCTCTCCTGTTATGAATATTTCAGACATATATAATGTTAACCGTAATTGATTACTTTATCATTGCAAAATATATTGTCACAAAAAATAAGATAATATGTAAAATTCCAATCGGAGACTGGAATACAGGATGTGGGATCTTAATAACATTTGTTATCTTATTAATGTCTACTCAAAATATATATCGGGAACCTAATCCTTGAAAAAGACACGTCATCCGTACCGAAAACGGTAGACGATACTCCAGTATTAGTAATTTATGAGAATGAAATCAAATTATTTTTACCAATATTAACGCCATAAACCCACATTTGTCCTTGAGTTCCACAGATGAAATTCGTACCATTGCACATTTTCATGGAACACGTAGCTGAATTCTTAAATTGTGTTGATCGTATGCCAGTGAAGTTCAAACAATGACACCAGTTATCCTATATGAAATATATGAATTGAAAAATATAAAAGAAACAGAATACCAATAAAATTACACTTTATTGCAATTTTTTGGGTACATGTGATATAAAAAGTGTAATATTCATCTATATTCATAGTGAGAATTTAAAAGTTTTTTTGGTTCAAAAAATAATGTACTATTAAAACGACTTCAAAGTGATTTTATAAATAGTTGTGACTTTCCTGCGCTCTGTTTTGTTCTTATTTTTACCTTCAGTTAAGATGTCTTTCTGATAAATGTTAAATATTATTCATATCTATATATATATATATATATATATATATATATATATATATATATATATATATATATATATATATATATATATATATATATATATCAATGAATCGCAAGGAAGCATACATACTCAATATATAAGCTTGAATTGGGCTGTGAACATGTCGCAGACAGGAAAAAAAAGTCAATAAAGTCTGTTCCGCTGAAGCAAAGGGATTCGTGCAATTATGATGCTTAAACGTTAAAAGCTAGGATAATTAAAGATACAATAATCTTATCTACTCTGCACTTCATACCACACTATCATGGATAATACTGAATTTACTATTCATTTGTTTTGACATAGATTCACGCAGGCACAAACACAATATAAGTCTCCATCAATTCTGATACGGGGTCACATATTAAGATATTAGGTACAGCTCATGAAAGCTGAGCCTAATGTTGCCAAACAAAAAGACAAAACTCAGGAATGAATAACATATTGCGGATAATATAATAAAAACACGTCGTCGTTGGCTTTTTCTGGGTCCAGTTTGATTTAACGATATTGTTTGATTGGAAAAATGTATATGAAGTCAATTTTAATCAGCAGAAAGGAATCAATGAAAGTAAATTGTCATTCTCTTCCATTATGTGATATTTCATTTTCTTTTTTCCAAATATCGAATCAACTGGTATTCACCTTAAGGAACAGAGAGCTGAGAACGTTTGTTAAATTTCAGTTTTTTGTATTTCTAATCTCTGATCAAACTTGATGAGTTCAATATTTTATCCATAATTGTAAACAAAAATGTACAACTCCTGAAAACAATCTAGATTACTACTACTTTTTAATGGAAAGGTATTTGTGACCATGTAAGTCCTGAAATAAATTTTATTCGTCTAAACATTCTAAATAGTATACTTTTCAGTAAAAGAAGCATAATCGTTACCATTATGATTAGGTCTGTACTAAATTACCTCCAAACCTATATAGCTGAAACTACTACAAGCCATGGCACATCTACCCGGTGTGTTGCCGATGATACTCAAGTAGCGCTCACCTTGTGTGGGCAAACATCCTAGCGTATAGACAAAGTCGAAAGCTATAATATTTATTAAACAGGAATACTTTCATTAAAGCAATAAGCCTGTATTTAATAACATGAATTGTAGAAGAAGCCGGTCCGAAAGGTGTTACAAAGGCATATGTAACTTCTGCAGAACATTACAGTTTTGTTCTGTGATAGTGTACATACATTCCATCATCTAAACCATATTGTTTAATACCACAAATCAGCCAAGAGGTTTTCTTTATATTTGAGTCCGTTAATAGTACAGCGTGTTATATTAACTATTTATGAACAAAACAAAAAGTATATTCTACGTTAATACATAAGTGTTATAAAAAGATCATAAAGCTTAAAAATATATAATCTAAAATAAAGACGTGTTTTATATATTAAATAGTCGTCAAAAAAATCCTATTTTTATCTTACACATGAATAAAATAAAGCATGCTTCTTCATCTACTTACCGAATAAGTTAAAGTAATTGAATTTCTGGTAATATCCAATCCATACCCTAGCACGTCCTATAATAGATGAGAGGTTCACGTTCAGCGGAAACTTCATTGGATAAAATTGGATACCGTCGATTGCAGCGGGCCCATTATTGAAGCATGCTTTGTCCCACGTAGAATTCGAAGACATCAGTATATAAGTGCCATTTTCCTGTGCTGCAGAGTTATAATGTTCATACAACTATAACCATATAAAGATTCCTTTAAGACAAGTGCATTCTCAAGTAAAGAAGTAAAATGTGTTAAAATGTTAAATCGGTGACTGTTTTAATCGCATAAACATTATTCGTGTTCTCGGAAGAAAGGAATTGATCATATACCATTTTAGTATCCTGGTCAATACGACATATTAACTCATATAAATCGCTTGTTCTTATAAAAAGCAGCATAATGGCTTCGTAGGTTTAAGTTCTTATGGAATACTACTCTCAAGTAGTGAACAATCAACATATGAACATAATTTATAAAGATGGAGAAAGCAATACAAATTAGTTTCTCTTCTGTCCGAGTAAAAGTGAGCAAATACAGTTTAGAAAGTAAATGCTTCCATCGAAGTTTGAAATAACGGAACTTGGTTTCAGCTAAAGATATAGGAAATTTCTCTTATATAAACAAAACTTCCAACAAAGAAACAAATGCAACATTTCTTTTAGAAACTGTCAAGACTCTTATTATCACATTTCTAAGCAAATTTTGAAGAAGACATTTTAAAAATTTAATTCAAGAAGAAAGAAAAAATATTTTTATTCTTGAAACAATACAGCATGGGTTCTCGGAATAGATATTTTATATACATGATAGTTACTTTTTTCCAACTAAGCATCAGTGACCTTGTAAAAGCTCTTCAGTGCTTATACGTTTTTAATTTAGTCTATTAAATATAAGGTCAAAGGTCATGAGGCAATTAATGCCCTGCCTTCGAAGGTAGGCCAAATGAAAAAAGGGTCCAGTGTTCTCCATAGCCAGTCAGTGGTTGTTTTATTATATACTTTGGGACAATCCCGTAATGGGTGACTAATATTAATCAGTAGAAAAAGATGATCAAAATGCAGTTTCATGCTCTATTTAAATTAGAAATTTCTCATTTTACGAATGAAATACAGCACAGTAATATTAATTAGCATTCAAACTTTTTAAAGACGTGCGAGCATACCATGTTACTCGGCAGCTCAACGTAACATATGTATATACGTTACTATTTTCTTGTTAACTACCGTCTGGAGAACATGAATCGAAACTTGTGTCTATTGAATGCATGGTAGATAAACATACCAATTGAAAGGACGTAGATACTCATGCAATATAAATTTAACTTGTATTTATTTCTGCTCTACAACCATTAATCCTTTAGTTAAGCGCCTGTTGTAACATCAATTGTGCTTGGTTCTGATGTGAATGTATGTAGTTCCCCAATTATTCGCTTGTGTTTATCATATTAGAAAGTGGTGAAAATCAGAATTCAAGTACGGTCACAATTGCTAAATAGTGCTTATTAACAACAATGTGAAACTAATGCAGGTATTTATTAAGTATTTAGTGCTATATATGCAATAACCTATAACATTGTATTCGAAACAAATACTACTCTTTGGAGAAAGTATGAGGTTTTGGAAAGACAGTAGAGGAACATTCAATTACTCGTTTCTATATCTTTGTAATACTTGATATTAAAACAATGATCTTGTTAATATTATCTGTTGATGCAGACTATTAAAATATTACTCATTATTAATACATTTGAAGCGTCTATGCAACATGACTAAGATATCAAAATATTTATTTAGCACAAGAAAACAACTCATCTTGCAGTCCAGACGTATTTGATAAAAAACTTATATTTTTGACAAATGATCATTATATATTTAATATTTAATGTTTAAAGTAGTTTAAGTACTTTTTATTCCTAATTTATATTGGGCTTTCAAAGTTACAAATTCTTATTAGTTATAAAGTTATCGATCAAATTTTGGTACAACATGAACCTATCTTTAGCACTAATTAATATGAATTAGCTCTTTTTGATGAAAGTGTATTGACTAAAGAATTAAGATTACGTACTGAGTATGGTATTTCACATATTTCAATTGATATAATATTCATCTCAGATTAGTTTTTAATATATTCATCGCACCGATTTGTCTATACGTGTTTGAAACAGTTTCATCTAAAGATAAGCAAAATTTGAAAGAAATGTTCTGCATCAAGATCCCTTGATATCGTTTTCGTAAGCGTTGAGGTGCTATTTTCATCTTGATGCAACTCAGTAATGTATCATTATATCCCATATTTCTTTGGCTTAGAAAGAAGTTTCACTATGAAGTAATGTAAAGCTTGTTGCATACAAGTACAAGAAACCTATGAAAAGAGAGATTTCAGTATGGTCAGAAATGATGAGAACAAAAAGATAGTTCAATAGCTATATATATCTTCCTATGGAAGACTGTAATGCAATGCGAAATACACTCTCTGCGCGGGAAAATGGCAAAGTTAATACTAAGATTAACATCATCTCGAAAAAGATCACAACCTCTGCATTCCATAAACAACTATAAGCTCTACATCATCACTTATTTGTATCACATCGAAATCACGCGTGACGCAGCTCCTCCATGTACAGCTTCGTCTTGTACACCGCATTTGCTTCAATCAGCTAATGTACCCTGCAGCCACAAGAGACTATGCCGCGCTGTGTTCCGATGTCTGTGTCCTCTTGCCTGTTTGGGGACGACATACATAAACTATATAGGACATAAAGCAAGCAACACAAGATGGAAGAGATGCCATATAAATATCATACTATTATAGGTAGAAACAAACGGATGGACACAACACAACAACCCGGGGGGGGGGGGGGATGGGGGTCTATTACTTCAAATAAAGAAATTGTAAATGTCACCAAAGGTGTTTCAGGTGTGTTTAATTATACACCAGTTCAGCAATGTTTCCCACACCATGTGATGTTTTAAAGAAGATGCATCATTCATTGAAGATCAAATTCACAATTTTGGGGGCAACAAAAGTGTTTCTCTCTATCCTGGAAATGTTTATTTGCTTCGTAGGTATGGTATTCAATATTAGACAACATCTAGACTTTGAAATGATCCCATAATTTACTTTGCGAACTTCGCGATTTTACAATTGAATAATACAATTATAGTCTCATATGTAAGAAACTGTATATGCTTGAAAAAACTCCATCAACGCGTGAGAAACTAATAATAATATGAACAGTCATACTTCCTATATTGCTCGAGCATGGAAAGGCGTAAGTGCCACAACGGTCGACATCTGATGTATTAGAACTCGTTTATTGTTAGTGTGTATTTGTTCCAGCTGTGTTTCCTTATATGAAACTGGGAATTAATTTATACAAAAATCAATTTGCTCTTAAATATATACTGAAATTCTTTAAAAATTAAAAATATCTCAAAATTATTGCAAAGTTGACAATGCTTTTGAATTTTCTCATATCTTATTTATATCTTTATGATGCTTTTAAAACATTTGTCATAAACATTTGGTTCTAAATATACAACATTTTATTGAAATACACGTTATAATCAATCAATTAATGTGATTATTTAATTTTCTCCTTCTCTTTCTTTTTATTTAAGTTTATTCATTTATTCATCGTTAATTATTACAGACTGTAACTATATTAATTAAACCTAAGACTAGGAACAAGACGTTTTCGAAGTAATGGTATCTATGATGAACAAAACAGTAGTAATAGTAGTGGTGGTAGTAGTAGTAGTAGTATTTCAAACAAAATTGGCAATGAACGCTTTTAATTTAAATTTTATTTGTATTTTCAAATCTGAAGGAAACGTTTGGGTCCCTGAAATTCTCAGGGTTACACACAGACGAAGAAACAAGCATACATTGATGATTGTGGTGTTGCTGAAAATCAGCACGTTTAACATTCACTGCCATCACTTGTTTCAGAATTTAATTTACTTTATTTTTAAAAAGATCTATAATAACTAAACAAACATAATTTGTATGTTAAATTTTAAACATTGCTGTGAATAAAAGATTTATTTTTTTTATGGAACTGAGTTTACGATATTTTTCACTAAAATTAGGTTTATTTCGGTTAAAAAGGCTAGGTCCTTCAGGGGAAGACGTGTGTAGGTTATTATAATTATATTTCGTATTAAGTCAAAAGTGAGTCACATGTATTCATGTGTATATGTATCTATGTGAATCGGTAGATAGCCAGAACAAAAGCAGATAGATTATCATCTTATCAGAGATATTACTGAAAGGATTACAATTTTCCTTTTAATTGTCAAAGGAGACTGCTGTTGGATACGTATGTGGATCATAAAAGACAGTAAAGGAATTAATGGTCTATATTCACTTAAAATGTCATATAAGATTGGTCTACAATTTTATCGAAGTCGTCTGCTTCAGAAATAAAATTGTGCTACTTATTAGGGATTTTGATGTGCTGAATACAACTATGACAATTAAAACAACTGATTGGCTACTATTTCCAAGTTATTTAAGTTTTTACATTTTACGTCTATGTATATTGTGTACATAGTAGAGTTTTAATCATAAATTGTAAACCTAGGTCTTTTCATGTGTTTATGGTTGCTTTACATGATAATATTTCACCTGTCCTGTTTATGCAACACTTTAAAAAACAGCAAAAGGATTATATAAATAAAAAATATATTGAAACAAAAGTCAAAAAACTATTATGTATATATAAGTACATAGTTAAGTCCTTATTCTGTGTCTACTCGGCGCTTCTTGGCTTGTCTCTTGTATTCATTAAATGGAGCATCTCTTGTCACTGTCCAGCAATAGTTTGCAAGCATTGATGGGCTCCATTTGCCCTGATAGCATTTCTCCATTGTTGGAATGTCCTTTTGAAATCGCTCGCCGTGCTCGTCGCTCACTGCTCCGCAGTTCGGTGGAAATAATCTAGACGAGAGTGCAAAAAATGTATCTATAGTGACATGTTGCAACCAAGGCTTGTGAATGCCTTGAGGAGGTTTTCCACCAACTTTCTGTAGGTGTCTGCCTTGTTGTTTCCGAGAACATTTGTTGCCACTAACTGGAAGGCTTTCCATGCCGTCTTTTCCTTGCCACGCAGTGCACGATGAAATGCATCATCTCGAAGAAGTTCACGAATCTGAGGACCAACGAAGACACCTTCCTTTATCTTAGCTTCACTTAACCTTGGAAATTGTCCACGGAGGTACTTGAAAGCTGCTTGTGTTTTGTCCATGGCCTTGACAAAGTTCTTCATCAGACCCAGCTTGATGTGCAAAGGTGGTAACACAATCTTCCTTGATTCAACAAGTAGTAGATGCTGAACACTTTTCATCCCAGCCTCCAATGACAGTCGGAATGGACAATCTCTCTTGATGTAGTGGGAATCTCTCGCACGACTATCCCATTAGCGGCGAAAACAGCAGTACTTTGTGTATCCAGTCTGCAGACCAAGCAAGAGAGCAAGAACCTTGAAATCGCCACAAAGCTGCCACTGATATTGGTCATAGTTTATGCACCTCAAAAGTTGTTTCATGTTTTCATAGGTTTCCTTCATATGGACTGCATGACCAACTGAAATTAATGGCAAAACACTGCCATTATGGAGAAAAGCAGCTTTAAGACTCATCTTCGATAAATCAATGAACAGTCTCTACTCATCTGGATCATGAACGATGTTGAGGGCTGCCATCACACCATCGATGTTGTTGCAGGCTACAAGATCACCTTCCATGAAGAAGAATGGGACAAGATCCTTTTGACGGTCACGGAACATGGAAACCCTAACATCACCTGCCAGGAGATTCCACTGCTGTAGTCTGGAGCCCAACAGCTCTGCCTTACTCTTGGGTAGTTCCAAATCCCTGACAAGGTCATTCAGTTCACCTTGTATATTAAGGTGTTGTTCAGAGGAGGAGGATGGAAGAAAATATTGGTCATGTGACATTGATGGCTCAGGACTAGAAGTTTCATCCTCTTCCTCTTCCTCGTCTGACTCAAGTGAGAATGATTCTGGTGCATCAGTAACCGGCGGTCCTTCTCCGTGGGGTACTGGGCGTATAGCTGACGGAATGTTTGGATAATGCACAGTCCCATTTTTCTCCGTTGACACACCTTTCCCAACTGGAGGAACCTTGCAGAAGTAACAATTGCTGATATGATCTGTTGGCTCTCTCCACTGGCGAAGATTTGTTGCACAAGTGTTGCAGTATATGTGTGGGGCCCACATCTTGTCCTGATCTCCAATTTTGCAGCCAAAATAAAGGTGATAGGCTTTCTTCAACATAGTAGTTATACTGCGCTTTTGTGATGCAAAAAGTCACTTCACCACAAACATAGCAGAAGTCATCTGTATTTTTCACGCAAGTACGAGGCATCTCGGCTCACTTTGGCTAAATAGAAATGTCCCTTTGCAATATCAAACACTGACAAATAAGAGAGCATGACACTGTATGATTTGTAGAGCTGATATAGGGCAATTTCTTCAGCAGAGTCATGTAAGCTTAGTTATGATTGCATCAAACCTGACTTCTAGGAATAATATGATGCAATTCATATCATGTATGACGCAATACCAGCTTCAGATTGCATCATTTATTGTTTTGCCTAAAAAGCAAGTACTGTCCAAACCCAGTTATAGATTTATTCATATATCCAGTCAAAGATGTATTTTAGTCATTTGTGGTTTAAATTGAGATCCCTTCCCTTTATAACTCACTTATCCTCCGCCATTCGCAAGTCAAGGGTCGTATATACTGACCCAGTATAATATCTTTAAAACTAGAGCCAATCAACAATTTTAAGCATCATTTTTGTTCTCAGTGACTCAGAATTAGTAAAGTTTAGCAACATGTATTGCGGAAGCATTTTGGCTGTAGACCAGTGTAATTTGTCCACTACTTATATCACGAAGTAGAAAATTACAGACAATATATCTGCCAATATATTACATTGAATATGATTTTTAATCATCGAAAACTATGACAAAAATACTATAAAAAGCATATTTTGTTAAGAACAATGGATAAATTATAATAGTACAGTAAGACAAGCTTCTAACTTCAATCTCAAAATCAACAGTCACAACAAATAAATCAAAGGTCTGTATCCGAGACTTTCATGGGTTTCACACACCCTCTTCAAGTCACAAAAATTCAAAACTTAAAGACACAAGGTTGTTATTGAAAATATATACGCATGAAAACACATTTATCAAAGGGAGGGTGTGTTCAAGATGACAAAAATAACATCATGGGGTGTCTTCTTTTAGAATGGATTGGCAGCCTGAATCTCTTTTAAATTAACGCCCTAATTCTACAGATTATGTATGGTACTAGGGCCTAACGAGCCCCATTCTTTGCATACATGTTCTTATCAATAACTGTAAATCAATGAATTCCATCCTGCTCACAGCTCCAAAATGTAAACTGGAAATTACATCACAAAAGCACCCACATATATCTAATACATCTATTACTTATATATCAACTAATGCCCATGCATAGTTAATAAATTGGAAAACAAAAGCTAAATAAGAATGTGTTAAATACACGAGGAGTTAGTTCAATTTTCAGCTAACACACACAGAAGTGCAATGCACATTTTTCAAGCTCCATTACATCACTAGAGGTATAAAGATTCATAGATACCTATCTGTATACTGCTTTAATATCCCAATATACATTCTATCGCGAGAGAGACAATACATCATTGTAGAAAATACATCAAAGTGATTTATCAGGATCTACATCAAATTAAGATGAGAGAGGAATGTAATTTAAAAGCTTTATGTCTCTTCAATAAATGTACTAAAGATTTAGATACTGTTCTTTTCGGTAGTATTATCCATCTGCTAGACATGTGTTATCAGACTGGTTCTTATTCGGCAAGAGAAACCACCAGTCTCAGTGGCGAAACATCAGAATAATTTTTAGTCGAATATAGTTAAGTAAAATGATATATATTGTATTGCGACCAAGCAGGCAATCAAAGCTTTAATATTCACGAGAAAGGTGCAATATTTCTTCAAGTGACTGGAGAAAAGTCACATTGTTTTCACAAAATAGAAAACATATATGCATTATAAAATCGAAGAAGGACTATGTTTGATTTTGAGTATAGATACATTGATTTATCTGAGAATTTTGCGAATACGACCATTACGTGACGAACTAATCAAAGACATATATAAGAATAGATTTGGTGGAACCTGTGTAATGACCTAATCTTTACAGCTAAAAATCATGAAAGGTTTGTACCCAAAATATACACCCGGTCAAATATATCGCACAAAATCTGTGTCCCAGAGATAGTCTTATATGAAATCAAACACAATTTTCGATTCAAACATTTTATTATTTGTTGTACAAAATGATATTGGGATGGGAACATACCTTCCCACAACATCAGGATCCTCTTCCTTACAATTTTTACTTATAAAAGCACCAACAAATATTTTAACTATTACAATTAGATTGTTAATATCTAATGCATGTAGTTCAGCAAGGCATGAGAAAGAGAGAAAAGAGAAAGAGGACGAGCTAAGTTGAATTGGGAAGAGTGATGGTGCCCAGAAAACGAACCATATCGCAGATGGCTTTTTTAAAATCCTACATTAACCTTTACTTCTTTAATAATAACAACATGCGACGTGTGCCTCGTTGATAAAAGAAACTTCGAAGTTGAAACAAAAGAAGAAAGGAAAGAAAAACTCAATTTTCCCTAATCTCCTTCAAATGCAAAGAAAAATAATCATCATCATAGGTCAAAAGTCACGTGCTACAAACCTTTATTTCGTCAAATTTTATCCAAACCTAACACCTCCCAGAAAAGGTAAATACATTAGCTGACTTTGTAACAACTAATTTCCTTTGCTAAAAATTAATGTGAAATTCAGTTAATTGGCACTAAAGAGTAATACTTAAGTACTTGAAAAATGTATGAATCCTTTTCTTGGAGAAACATACTCAATTCATAGAATAGGACAAAAATATTCATATGGTGCTATTCTGTTATTTTTAATCAGCCTGAATCAAGGGAAGCAAGGAACATTGCGCACAACCTAAAAGGTCAAAGGGATAACATTTTAAATGTATCCTAAACATTTCATTAGTACACGTCTTTCCCGCTTGACATTTTTGCCGCTGCCCTCAGCAAAACTAATACAAGGAATGTCATGTTTTATATTTCACAACAAAGACCGCCTCGATAATATCTGAATTACATAAGTATTTGACTGTAATATTTATTACATGCAATCAGTGGAATCAATAAAATAATACTTAAAGCAATTCATGCTCAAATGTGTTTTCCTGATTGTGACTAGCACAATTCTGATAATACATATATTTATCTTGTAGGATTTGGCCTAATGATGAGTTTAGACTAACTTTACGGCATCGACGGCCTTCTGATTATCAACAAATCTGTGACCTTTCAAAAAGTTATTAGCAATATTATTTCCTTACAAGCCTGTCTGAGAAGGTGAAGTTGTTGCCATATTTTCATTCATAGTAGTATCATTTAAACCTAAGCTCACCCGATTTACTACTGGTTCGGCAAATAAAATGGATTGGCATTTTACAGGCAATAATTATGATGGCCCAACGTAAAGGTGCACTTGATTTTTCTCTGCGTACTGCGTCAAAATGACATCGGCAGTTTTCTCCTGGAAAAAATCATGTTCCTTTGTGACAGGTATCTTTTGAACTAGCTTTAACCACATGTCAACAGTTTTGGGGAACAATTTAGAGTGACGACCTTTTAAGGGAGGTCGAGAACCATCAAACATGGTATATTATAGGCACTCATCGGCATCATCTGAACCTCGTCCCGTAAAAGGATCATTTATCTGAGGTATTCACTTGCTCGTTTCTTATCGTTACAACTTTCTCCTGGTGACAATTTTATTGGTCCCTGGCATCGCTGGTGTTATACAGTTCTGTCCTGGTGACAGTTCTAATGGGTCTTGAACCATCTGCTGACTTTACTGTGTATATATTCTCTTGTAACATCGATGACTTTATATGGCGTGTGATTCCAAGTATACAAATTTTTACTTCTGCGTTTAGTGTCATTTTTCAACAGCACTTTAGTCCCTACTTTTATTTAGATCTCGTTTGCTATCTTTTGTGAAATTCCTGTCTTAGCTGCGCCATTTTTAACCAAACGAAATTATCGCCTGCTGCTTTTAGAGCATCAACCATGCTACTTGATGCTCTGTAACCACCTTTCGGTTGAATCAAACCCGTCTGTACTCTCATTGCCCAACGAAGTTGTGCTTCAGATAAAAACACAGCGAAAAGGGGGATAACCCAGTGGTAGAATGATGTGTTGCGATATCCACATACACCAAATCTTTCATATATTCGGGCCAGGTAAGTTTTCTTTCTAGAGACAATGTTCTTTTTAATCAATAGCGCATAGTCTAAGTAAATATCTTCCCGTGCCATTACCAGACGGATGATATAGTGTAGTTATGCTATTTTATTTGTCATACATTCTTAACAATGGGGGAGGGGAAGGAACGGCTGCAATATTACGGAGCTTATGGGTGGTCTTAATTTAGGTGCAGATGACTTACATGGAAAGACAAACGGACAAGATAGCGGTAGGAGTCGGTATTGTAATACGTATTTCATCATGACTCCTGTATCGCAATATGTTTTTATTGCCTGATACCTGTATGATATATATTGTTCTATGGATTGTATCGCCACCAAGCACACAAGACAAAGATCTAATGTGCACAAGGATGGTAACACGTGATAAAGCACATAAAATACACAGCTCTAATATACATAAAAATGGTAAAACATTTCTTCAAGTAACTGGAGAAAAGCCAAATTGTTTTCACAAGATAGAAAACATCCATGTTTTACAAAATCTGGAGAACGAATAAGACATGTGGTCTATCAATTTATCACCTGCGGCGCCTTATGAAGAAGTCTGAGTAAAAAGTAACGAAAGGCGTGTTCTACAAGGAAAATTTGTAAAGAGCGGTGTCAATGTAGTTTGATATCGAGTCACTCGAATGATAGTTCAAATAGATATGTGCAATCTTCCTATGGCAGACCAACTAATGCAACCCGCCCTATACATTCTGAGATTACGACCGTTATGAAAAATCTCACAGCCTCAGCATTCCATATACAACTGTACATTTCCTGGCATATTACAATGTATCCAAATGCTTCCGATCTGCAAGAGATTTAGTTTGTCAGATTAAAACAATGACAAAAACTGTGCAAGTTGAATAATCAAATACTGCCAGACTGAATTCGGAATTCGGAAATTAACAGATTGTTTCTCAAAGGCTGCCAACATGAATAAACAACATCCAGAAAAAATATCAGAAACAAATAAAAATATGAACACGAGAAAAAAAAATGTACATTCAATAAATTATTTTGAAAGAATAGATAAATCTGAGTATGTTTGAAATTGAGAGGAGATGCATTGATTTTATCCGATAGGTTACAAATGCGACAGTACAGTCGACAATTCAGTTACCTACTCCAAAAATCATACTTGACTGGATGTGACGGAACCTGTGGAATGACATAATCTATACCAGCTAAAGGGCATGAGATCATATATTAAAATGCAACAGAAGACTTTTTGGCCTATCCAATATTTAATTGTTACTTGTACAAAATGGCAATGGGATCGGAGCATAAGTTATCAAAACATGACGGTCTTCTCCCTTACAGTCATTATGTATATAAAGCACCAACATATGTTCTAACTATTGCAATTATATATATATATATATTGATATATTGAGAGAAAGAGAGAGAGAGATAGAAAGGTGGAGGGAGGGAGGGAGAGAGAGTTGAGTTGAGTGGGCAAGGATGCTGGTGCCCGGAAGCTAATTGATTGGTGCCGCAAATCGAGACTTGAGTTCGTTTTCTGATTAAATTGGTCATGCTTCCATAGCTAGGTTAACGAACGTGTTCAAGAGTTTAATGTGAAGGGTCTGGTATATGTAGATTTTATGAGTTTCATTATATTTAGAGTCATGTTTTGTATTGCCCTTTTGGATACGAATATAATGGCAACATAGAACAGAATTCAATTGAAGTAACAGAAATGCTATCTGATCTTTATCTATGTGCCCTGATACAATGATCTAATAAAATGCAGCTATATATTATATTAACTTAAAATGTATAATCACAAGTTACAATCTTTCCAAGCTTTATATGTCGCTGTTGTGACAATCAGTATCAGTATCATTCATGTGTAAAGTTCTTTCAGTATAATCACTAGTTATTTACCAACGTAGCAATCAAACAAAACTTCTAGCTCACTTAGAGATTGACCCTTAGATGATTAGGCTCACTAACTTCAAAACAAAAATAACAAATAAGCAGCCTATGAGACTTTAGACGTACACGTGCGATATAAATCAGGGCTTTATCGTAAAATTGTTCTGAAAAATTCGTATGTACAAAAATATATTTGGTTTTTCACGGATCATAGCTTTCAGAGATGCAAACTAAGCCATTCACAAGCCTCCTTCTTATGTGCGCAGCGTTTAATTTGTGACAATTTGTACATAAAGTTACAGTAGTTGTTGCTTTTATAGATGTTGTCGCACTGTAGAAATAGGATCTAAATATTTCTTCCTTTCCTTTATGTGTAATATTTTTGGAATGAGAACATTGTATTATCTTATGTTAATAATACATAGCCGTCCTACCAGGGTGTTGTATTTGCAATTTGGTCCCCCTAAATCTTTCAATTTTTCTTCAACATATCGAGACATTTTTTTAAATTTTAATCCCAAAACTTGCTTTCAACGTTTTATTTTTCAAAATATTAAATCTTTAAATTCCTTGGATTCGGTTTAATTTATCTGTCTCAAGTGTTACTTAATATTATTTGGCACAAAGATGTGTGTAAACATTCATATACTGCATGTATGTATGTATGTATGTATGTATGTATGTATGTATGTATGTATGTATGTATGTATGTATGTATGTATGTATGTATGCATGCATGCATGCATGCATGCATGCATGCATGTATGTATGTATGTATGTATGTATGTATGTATGTATGTATGTATGTATGTATGTATGTATGTATGTATGTATGTATGTATGTATGTATGATATTATTGTTGAAGTTCTATTTGTTTTCACACATCTAACCCATGTCTTATATTGTTGCACCCTCACGTCCATCGTGATATTTTACTCGGAGTCTACATTTCTTTAAAGGTCATATTAGTCATTGAAATTTCTATGTGCTTGGTTACCTTGTAATTTCAGATAAGAAATTAAAGATGACGTTCTGTCATAGTAGTGTATCACCAGATCCTATAAATGCACACTGTGGTTGAGTTGACTTACCCGAGAACGTACAAATGGGCAAGACGGCCAGGTAGATTCTGATCCAAACTGGAAGTCGGGACTTCATGCCACTCGTCAATCCTGCTGTATTGCTGGTGAATATATTAACACGGTAATTCTAGGAGGGAATTCAAACTGAATTTCTATCTGGAATATTTTTGTCCATAAACTTATAGAACTTTCCTGCACAGCATACTCACTATCTATATTCTACAATATACTACCAAGGAAGCAATTGATTACAGCTCTTTATCTATAGATAGACGTACGGCGCACCGACAATATCGTTCTTTGTATTTTGACCCTAACTGATAATAGACGAAACTTTAAACTGAAAATTTGTGATACCTAAATATCATCACTTCCTTTTGATTCAATGCCGTGTATATCAATGTAAATGCATCTTTAAAACTCTTCCGTTAAATTGTTACTTATTCATGTCATTTTCTGGAAAAATACCTTCTTATAGATTTTGGGTATATTCAATATTGCGAAATATTTATCCACCTGTACAATGTACACCTTATATGTACAGATCCTCAATATTTTATTTCCATAGCACTCAAACTATAGACTAACAAAATAAAAGTTTGGACAAAGCTTGCTGCTTTTATTCCATTCATTCAAGGTTTTTGAAAACTCATCGTAATATCTAGCAACCCTACTTAAAGTGTTTTACTAACACACATCATTGTTGTTTAAAAAAGGAACCCACAGGAAATATTATGTGTTAAAAATATAACATATATGTTCTTATGGAATGAAACATCCTAAATCACAAAGTGAATTATCTTCTTTGAAATATATACATAATTGAATACACGATGAATAAGAGTTTTTAAAAAAGGATTGATGATAATACATAAAAGCATGGTGACAAACATAATACATTTGATTGACTAATGCTGATCTGCATTGCCATCATATCTACATCTACAAAAAAAATAAACACAAAGAGGAATTTTGTATATATAGCTTTTGACAACGATTTCATACCTTTGATTGTGAGAATAGGACATTATATTTCCAGTATGTACTATTAAAACGCAGTGGCATCATTTGGAGTAGTACAGCCGAAACGAAAACTTTTTGATGTATTGGAGACACTTGAAGATAATTTGAAACTACCAAAACATATATGTGCAGTGTTTCAGGATTGCTATATCTTTGCTAATTATTTGGATGACCTAGATAAAGACCACCTTGATAGCACAAAAACACTTCTGATAAATTAAACGCAGACCCATATCGAGGAATTGAATGGAAACTATTTCCAGAAATTATAAAAATTATTTTACTTCTGATGCAATGCAAAAAAAAATATTAATCGATCAGTTTTTGTTCATGAATTTAAGTTGAGGTTTATAGTATGCCAAAACATATTATAGTATACAAAGATATAGATACTTTTGCCTCATGTGGGTCTAGAGGAAAAATGTCTCAACAGACCTAGCAAATATATTTCAGGAACCAGAACATAACTAGCACGGTCTTTTTCACAGATACACAGCTTCTAATAGAAATTGTCGAAGAACGCAAATCAAAGATGAAACGTTTGACAGTCGGTCGGCTAGACTTTGTCACCAGGCAAAAGGCTTGATAATTTTGATTCTATGATTCTGAAAAACTAACACAATTGTCGTTGTTTAAATATTTCAGAATGCTTAACAATATCGGGGCATATAGTTATATGTTTGAAACATATTACGGATTAATTTGGTGAATTAGTTGTCACATCTGTTATTATTATTTTTGCTATTATTATTATTACTATTGTATGAAATTTTCAATGTGATCAAAATATCAATCTACGACTTTCACATCAGTCTGAGGTCCGAAAACTAAAAGTGTGATATAGGCCAAGGGATTATATGCGATGTCAACATTTACATTTTTACCTTTTCATAATATGCTACGGCTAGATTATATCATTTATTTTGAGCACAACATAAGAACCATTTAGAAACTCCATAACATGATGAGTCGCAGAGTAAAACGTCTACGACAATTTTACTTTTGATGAGGTCAAATCATTTTATTAATCCTTTTTGTGTAACACACTAAAAATAGTTCATACGATGCGTGGCGTTATAACAGGCTTTAACACTACCTATAGGACTCTTTCTCAAACAGATATTACTGAGAGCTACAAGGGCCCAATATAACGCTCTGTACAGTGTAGTGATCTGTACAGTGTAGTGCTCTGTACAGTGTAGTGATCTGTACAGTGTAGTGATCTGTACAGTGTAGTGCTCTGTACAGTGTAGTGATCTGTACAGTGTAGTGCTCTGTACAGTGTAGTGCTCTGTACAGTGTAGTGCTCTGTACAGTGTAGTGCTCTGTACAGTGTAGTGCTCTGTACAGTGTAGTGCTCGATATAGAGCCTGTCTAAGGCATAGATGTTTTTGATGTAACAGACATGTAATACTATGCTTGAAGTGTTAGGTAGATAACATGTAAAAGATTGTGAATTTGGTAATATTTCACAAATTTGAAAAATACATTCTTCAAATGATTTTTTTTTTGTATTTAATGTTATTTCAATGTCATGGCGTGCTCCATTAACATTTCCTATTTACACATAAGAATTTATGATACAAAAGATATTTATGAACACACATACCTAAGCACAAATATTATTCTTCCTAACGTGTCATACAAAGCTTGAATTTGATACTTACCTGCAATAATGATGATGATATTAAAACAGTATAAAAGGTTAATAATTGATTAAGAAAGCAAATGTCTATAAATAGGCGTTCTGGCATTTACCTCTTCTTCTAGGTCCTTGGCAAAACATATTGGCCCACGGCGTTTAATCGGTCCAATACAACTAGAATTGGGCCAATGAAACTGGCCAAATCGAAAATATTTTAATTCCATTTAAAAAGTATCAAGAGGAAGGTTAGAAAATATCTTATTACATAATTATACATTCTTTACAGTTGTTTTCGATATATTTATATAGTATTAATACTCGATTATTAATATTAATAGAACATTTTGAACTGATAAATCTTATAACTTTTGACCTTATTTATTAATATTTAGCGACTAGATGTTCAGTACTGTAGCACAGGCTATCTAATAAAGTAAGAGTTTTACCAATTAATCCAGAGCCATATCAAACTCTGATTAATCCACAGCCGTATTAAAATATGCCCTCTACGTTTGATAAAAATTTGGAATATCCAGATATATTAGTATCTACATATACACGTCTACATGAGAATACCCCAACATATATCCGACTGGAAATTTAATAAACAATTCTTTTGTGGAAAGTTTTCAAATCAGCATCAATGTCTGAAGTCTTAACAAATACTTACGTACAAAGAAAATATCAATTTTATTTATAGGGGCAAAGTGTTGTTTTATCGATTCGTATCCAACTTTATCTCTCTCATCCTATGTTTTATAATATTAGGTAATAACAAAGTACATTATCTCAAGGAATAAGTAACTGTCATTTTTACAATCACAATTACTTTGCTACTTCCGTACTTATTAGATTTAATTACGGTCAGGGAAAACTATTTAATACAATATTCCACAAAAGGGGTAAATGGATATTGTAAGTACATTTGATCTCTATACTTTCGGCAAAAGGCTACGAAGAAGTAATGTATCATGCGGTCAAAATACCGAGACACTAACTATTAAGCGACATACGTTCAGTCACTGTAGGCCCGATATGGTACGTTTCAACAATAACTACAACAGATGACCTTTTATTTACATATTATATCTAATTTTATTCTATAATCTTGATTGATTAAATTGCGAAGGATATGATTTTCTTTCTAATATGGCGTTTTCATTCTTCTAAATCTGTAGAAATGTAAGTTAAAAGTCTCCTTATGCTTATCAGAAGCCAGTTATGGTACATTTAGATATAAACAAAAGCGTTTATACGTTGTGGAAATAACTACCTCTCGCCTGCTAGTGCTGTGGTATTATAACTGCGTCTGTCATTGCTTGTTCGCAGTAAATAACTGTTCGTTGTGTTGAAATAGATTATTGTATACATTTTTATACTTTTTCAATATGTGTGATATTTTACCATCTGAAGTTCTTGTCACTGTTGAAATTTCAATGAAATCATTTATTTCCAAGAGTTGATATAAGTGGATGTGACTCTTCCGGATATAAATGATAGATCTGACACTGATTATTGGAAAGTCCATGAAATTTTAGCTGATCAAAAAGTTTTACTCAAGAGCTTTCCCATTTAGGACCATTCCTTTTGTAAACAATGATACGAGCTACAGTTGTCAATATCGATAAGGTTCGAGTAAATCTTTTCATAACTTCCTGGGTATACACGATTTGCTTTCAGACGACATATTTAAAAACAAGCATTCCATGGCATATCAGAGAGATAGCAAGTATATATTTTCACAATATCTCTTTTTCGCGAATATAACCTTCATGTCTTATCTCAACATGTATTTATTTGTTTTCACATCATTCAGAAATGTTAGAAGAGATTGAGTCGCATGTTAGAATAAGACAATATCTTTAATTTATCTATTCCTCTTTATCTGAGCTGTATATTTTTAAATCACACTTGACTATTTTACGGTTACTCATGTGCTTGTCCTAATATACTGAGCACGAGCTTGTTAAATGCCTTTATATGGTACAGTTCCAAGGTTCAAACGTTGATAATTGTATCTGCACAATCACGTTTTACATGTATCTTAACAGGTATATCCTTACATGTATACACAATACAAATACCACAACGTTGTTATTATTAATTTGTATTTTATCGAAAGAAAAAATAATGATCTGTATTCTACATTTAATACACAAAGAGAACCAATTAATAAATTATATTGAATGCCAATATTAAACCAATTGAAAAATATTTAGTCGATAATAAAATATTTAGGAAAACTATGCCACTTTATTTAGTTTGTAGGAAACGATTAGAACTGTATTCATTACTGTGTTGCAATATAAGTTAATTATCACATATTTAGATTGATTGTTCATTTACATATCCAAAGTCAAGTATATGTCCTGCCTTTGGTTAAATTACATAATTGTATAATATGTTGTGAATATGATATGTTTTCTTCTCTCTGATTATTAGTCTCATTCTCGCTTTTCCACATTACTTTTCTGTTGACAATAGCTTGATATATATTTGATCGATTTAGCCAAGGTTGTGATACATATTCTATACCGATGAATATGAATTTGATCCAACATCTACAAAAACTTTTACGGTAAGTAACGCCTACTAAAAAAGGATTCCATGACCATAACTCGCATACTGTTTTTTCTGAGGCAATACAATCTTGAAATTAATAACTTCTCAGTAGTAACCGATTTTGCATAACTATGCATCTTTAAATGATATGAGATTTTCTTGATGCGACTGATTCTTAAAGTATTAAAAGGTACAATTTCATAAAAAAAGGAAATAAATCACCTGAAAGAAAATTTTAAAACTAATCATCAATATTTCCATCTTCAGCTTACTGTAGATATCGTAAGAATACTATTCAGCGACTACGATGCGACATACTTACTTTAAGTTCTTTGCAAGCTAGACGATTCTGTAAAGATTATAGTTTACCAAGCAAGTTCGGCATTATTCAATGCAATAAAGTGACATTGAATATTTAGTCGAAACACTGTTGCAACTACATTGCCAATCATGACAATAACATTAATATGTAAAAGAGGCTCCAATATTAAAAAGTCATTATTTCATGTCGATTACAATCCTCGTTATTAGAATATCGCATACAAAAAACGGACTTTATTGGTTGAAACTTCAATGATAATCTAAACATTTCAGACTCACTTCCATTAGGCATGCAATCATGTAAAATAAAATTAAATTCAGCGCATTCTTTTGTGTGTATTGTTTATCTTGTTTGTCTCTGTTTTGCAATTACCTTCGATAAAGACACAATGAAAGTATAAATCGATTAGGCCAATGTTAGATCTATGTTACCTATTTAATTATTATTGTGCAATATACGATATATTTTGGAAAAAAATCAACACTTTTCACGGCCAATGTCTCGAGAAGAAAACGTCTTGAAATTATAAAGATGGGAATGTTAGGTTTACTTAAAATGTAGTAATTCTAAACTTGCTCAAGTATATACTTTCAGTAGATTTCGATGTTTATAATAGTACTTGCAAAATATGCTGAGTAAATGACTTTGTCACTGTCAGCAACTTTTAAAATCCATACATAGTCTATACATGAATATCCCGTTTTTGATATCAATAAAATTGTTACTCCTAAATTAGCAGGTATTCCATTTATAGAAAACGAGCTAGTGACATTTATAACTTGAACACAGAGTGTATATACATACATACATACATACATACATACATACATACATACATACATACATACATACATACATACATACATACATACATACATACATACATACATATATACATACATACATACATGCATACATACGTACATACGTACATACATACATACATACATACATACATACATACATACATACATACATACATACATACATGTATTGAAACAAAAACTGGTAACGGCGCAGTTAGAAAACAGTTTCTCAACGTTTACAGCAAATCATTCTCTTCGCCAGGAAAATAAACAACTTACAAAAACGAATCAAATACGTAGCACATGAGCCGAGAAAAAACATGAACTAATTAAATAAATGAACGACACGTGAAAAAAAACGAAACATTATCAGATGAAAAACATTATGACAAAAATGTCAGCTGCATATATAGTATGTGTTGAGGTGAGAATAATATTGAAAACTAGAATGCCGATTAACCAATCATACTATCCTCTAATTCATAAAATTTAGTTACAAGGATTCAGGTGCTTGAAGCGTAATAAACTAAAAGTATTATGACCAAAGATACTAACTTATTGATCAGTTGTTCAACCTGTTTTCTATACTGCTGTAGGCATAAAACAATTCATCCGACTTTTATAAAAACTTTCCAGACGTCACAATATGGAATTATGCATGTAGAGTTTACTTAGAAGAGTGTGTGAAATATTACCTGCAAAGATGGTTGAAATATCAGCTGATAACGTAACTAATATATTGGCTGATCAGGTGGCTGAATAATTTCTGATTAAACTATTATCTAATGTAACTGAACCCTGATATAGTTAATAACAATTTGAGTCAGTGCATATAGCTGTGATAAGAAATTTTAAATACGGCCTCAATGATTGAGATTATACTCACAAAAAGTTATAAACATACGTATAAATACGATTATTACAATTTTAGTGGCTACGATCAAAATGTCATATATTGTCCAGAATGCCGTATACAGCGAATTGACTTTAACGTTATTGTTTTACAGTAGATATATATCGCCGCAAACATTCAGTAAAAACTCACCCCAACCAGGTACAAACAGTAATACATGTTTTTAATTGAGTAGCAGCTTTCTACGAATGCGGTATATGTCTTAAGCATATGAACTTTAACGTTATTATTTTCAGTACAGAGTAATTATATTATATTAATTTGTAATAGCATTCAATGATTGACAACTTTAGCCAATAGCATCAATCAACTGACCAACTGTATATTTAATAGATTACTTATGTAGTTAATAGGTTTGAATAAAAATATCTTTAAAAATAATCAATACTATCTTACCACAGTCAGGTGCATAGGATAGTTCACAGCCTATAGCCTATAGCATTGCTTGATCTTGAGCGTACTAGTTGTCTTCTGTTTATAAGACTCTAACTGACATTTACCTTAGCTTATTTAGATTTGGAAGTTAAATAATCATATTATAAAAAAATTCATGGTGATATTCTGAATAACAACACAACTACGAACTTAGTTCCAAGGAAATTACTACCAATACAGAATAAGCTACCACAAATACAGGCGAAGTTACCGCAAATATAGATAAAGTTACCAAAATTACAACCACTGTCTAATACTCATAGATATTGCTTATATGCGTACCGGTCGTATTGGTCTTATTCCATTTAAATATGGAACTGAAATAATCAAATTATATACAGGTATGTCCATAGTATTAATGAAACGTAACTTACTTACTAGGTTTATAACGTATTGATTTAGTTTATAAAATTCATTTTTCAATTAAGACTTTTAAGTGCTGACATGGCATAGAGGTAGCAGCGACGACTCAAGGACACAAAGTCGTAATTAATATATGTTCGGGCCCATCAGAGGCATAATTGTGTTCCTTATTTATTGATTACACCTGTTTACTCTCGTCGGTCTGTTGCAGATATGACAACACATTTGTGCCAAGGATTTGAGTTGAAACTGATTCAAATTACAAGACCCTCAAACTCCCGGTGAACAAAAATACATAAGAGGATCGTTCACAATCACTATAGCTGTGACTAACGTCCGGAGATCCTAACCTGTCGTTTTTCCTAGGATCTCTACCGGGGGTTATAGTCAAGTGCGTACGTGAAATAATCGGTTTCACAACTCGGCCAATTTGACGTGAGAAGTCAAAACGATCCTGCTCTAGAAGACGGTCAGGACAACGATAGTCTTTAGAGTTGGCTGTCCTCGTGGATTGTCTGATAACGGTGGGCAGATGGGCTTTTGCACAATTTTTAAAGGTCAAAGATTAAGGGTTTAAGATCAAATGTCATACAAGCGGATACAATTAGTCATACATAACATTAATTATTTAATTAAATGACGGCTTTTCCAGTTGGTATGGTGGAATGAATTTTAAATTCAATGTTATGCCCACCAAATACAACCACCAACTGTTCTGCCTCTCTAAAATACGGCGATATAGATTTCAGATATTTTAAAGACAGAGAGCAATGCTTTCTTGCACCATATTTTCCAAGCATTTAACCTCGCACCATACCTTAATACTATTCAAATGTGCATATAACCTCACATCGGAGTGTACTCGCACAGACACTTTCAGACTAAGTTCATTAATAGCTGAAATTATTTCTTCAAAAACCTTTGTTTTCATCATAATATAAAATATTTAAGTAGCTGCAATTATCTATTGTGATATAAAAAAACTTATTTGAGAAGCCTAATTATAAGAGTGGTGTGGTCTTTACGAATATAAATATTGTGTGGAAGACAATACAGCAAGACAATCAAATATGCTAAGTTAAAGGAATGGTTAACCCTAGTATTAACTTACACACTTCACTAGCAAAAACGAAAATGATTCCTTTTTAAGATGATGTCTGTTAATCGTGCTGATGGGCAACTGCAATAAAACCTGATTGGCATGTAATCCTACGAGGGATATAATAGTATATATATACATGCATATATATATATATATATATATATATATATATATATATATATATATATATATATATATATATATATATATATTGACTATTGATGTTTTCTCAAAATACACATGGGATAAAAAGTTATATCTAAACAAGCACATGATATATACAAGGTATTTAGATTCATCTTTCATCAGCAAAAACCCAAAAAGATAGTTTAATGAGGATAAGGAATTTTACAATCGGAAGGTAAATGATTTATTGGATAAGGAATGTATAAAATATTTCCCTTTCTCACTCAGATTAAAAGGCACTTGTGGTGAAGAGATTTAAACTAACTCTAAAGTCTAGAATATGGAAATATTTTACACAAAATGAAACAAGAAAATAGGCTGATGTATTACCTAACCTATTGGAGAAGTACAATAACTCCTATCATGCTTTATTGGCATGACTCAAAACATCGAAATATTAAAACAGAAGAATGATCTGGATAAATTTGAATGAATACGTAAAAACTGATCATTTCGGAAGAACTAAATTTAAATAAAGCCAAAGTGTAACAAAATTCAAATGTAACTATACGTTTGCCCAAGGTTATATGCCGAATTTCACAGAAGAAATGCTAAAAATAAGGTAGGTTATTTTAAGCGAAACTATAGTGCACAAATAGAAATTAAAATTTTCGACGAAAAGGAATTGTCTGTATATGACAAGCTGGGCTATCTTTACAGCCTGAAACGATTTTAGAAACCAAACTAATGAATGGTAAGAAGTATGTGGTTGTAAAAGGAAAAGGGTATGACAGTTTGTTTTAACAGTTGGGAACCAGCTTAAAATGTATAATCATTACATAGTCAGCGATTTATATATAGTTTGTGAAATAAATGGCTACCATTGATTCACCAATACCAAAGAGTAAAAGAAGACGTATGTAAAGACCACTAACACGTCTTCAAAATAAAAAAGGAAATTAAGAGAAACTTTCGCAAAGTTATTACCTCTAGAATGTAAGATGCTGTGAATTAGTATAGATTCCATGGTGGAAATGATCAGGATTAATTTGAATACTTGGCTCAAGTTTAACCCTACCTAAAGAAGATCATTTCTAGAAAGATGGGAAATTCTGCAACTTGATTAGACCATTATGAAGGTTAAAATAGATGGAATGTTCACATCGTATTATAGGACTAATGTTCAAAACATCCTTAACAGGAGAGAAATATCTGAGGTTGTAGAGAGAATGTTTGAAATGTTAAACCTTAAGTTTTCACAGGAAGTAAGTGAGGATGCAAACTAGTGGTGCTTATAAATAGAATTCCTGATTTTGCACGTTGATAAAAATAGACATGTTAGGGGTGGATCGTACAATGATTTACCTAAATGGGCGAAGAAGAAGAATGCATGCATTAATGTGCGTAACATGGACTACCAATGTTTCTTCTATCATACTTACTAATAGGACAAAATGCACATAAAACTGCTAAATATTGCGTTGAGTCTTATCTGTATTAGTTGAATAAGTGTCACATCAGAGTCGAGAATATAAATGATTTTCAAGTTTAATTTGACATATCTCTGTATATATATATAGGGGTGGATCGTACAATGATTTACCTACAATATATATATATATATATATATATATATATATATATATATCACCGGAGACAATGAGATCATTTCGCGGTAGAAATTATAAATAATCAAACATATTTGGCATCTTAATCGCTTCGGAAGGAGATAGGCATGATTATTGCAGGATAAATAATTTGTCGATATTGGTATCAAAGCAATAAATAGGTACAAGAGCGCAAAGTACTTCTGCAAGAATATGTGTGCATGATGTTTACACCACACAGCTAAATTGTATGAACATCAATTGCTCTGTAACAGACTTGAAGAGACACAGTTGATACAATGTGTAAACAGGGTTCAAAAGTAAAGTGCATACATTTAGCAACACCAGCTCAAAGATTCCTATCTTCTATACTGTTATTTCGAAAGTATCATGAAAGACATACAGCATTGCAAACAAGCAACAACTACTTTATGGACACTTGAGTCAGCTAAGGAGATATCCTAAGGATTTACTCTCTACTTCAACGCCATACACAAAGACGATGGTCCTATAGTGTACAGGGTAATGACTGCACTTAAAAGTTCTATACATTTCTCCAAAAGATTGCAGAGTTGGTATAAGAAGGAAGTAGCAATGCCCTGCAGATGATATTTAGCAATAATGACAGAAAGCACTTCAATGATAGAAGCATATGTCACATTTGTTAACAACAAATAGACAATATAAAGATTAGATCTCACTATCACCTAACAGGT
The DNA here is from genome assembly GCA_029931535.1 of Margaritifera margaritifera. Lineage (NCBI taxonomy): Eukaryota > Metazoa > Mollusca > Bivalvia > Unionida > Margaritiferidae > Margaritifera > Margaritifera margaritifera. The sequence continues at coordinate 2,367,331 of JAQPZY010001406.1, read as the reverse complement.
CAATATAGAGGTTCAGCTCATCAAGACTGCAATCTAAATAACGGATATCCTAAAGATATACTCTTGATAATTTACCTCCCAGGTTATGATACTAACCGATTTATCACACCTTGGTGAAGAATTACCATAGTCAAGAAGTAGCGATCATTCCAAATAACGATGAAAAGTATATCTCATTTTCAAACGATTTCATAGTTGACAATTTTATAAAATATGACAAAGAAGTTAAAATAAAACGGACAGTTATATTGATAGATAGTTATATATTTATGATCCAATCACTAAAACAGTTAACAAACAAAATTAAGTGATGACAAAATCATAGAAACCACGAAACACTTTTACAGAAAACCAAAGTATTTAAGAAAAAAGAAGTATATTAGCTTATATGAGTAGATGCATAGCCTTGTTAGATTTGAACCTAGTACCCTTAAGGGCATTCTATTCATCACTCAAAGAGACTATCAATATATTAAAGATGTAATGAAGCATTTCAATCTATGAACCCTAATAGACTTACATGACTACTATGCAAAAACGGATGCGTTGCTATTCTGTGATATATTTGAAGAGTATAGCAATGTATATATGCAGAATTACTAGATTCTGCACACTATTATAGAGCGTCAGGTTTAGCACAAGATGCATCTTTAAAAGTTTACAAAGTAGAGTTAGAATTGATAACTGATTATGATATGTTTCTCATGATAGAAAGCGGAATAAGAGATGAAACTAAACATTAAAATAATATAAAATATTTTATGTCATGGAATGAGTATCTCGAAAACTACTCATTAGCCCCCGAAAAGTTAATTTCTCAGGTTGAACAAGTATCACCTTTGCAAAATAAACTGATATATGAAGGAAAGGGTATAAAACCATCAGTAATCAAGTTAGTATCTACATCGAAGAAAGAGGAAAGATATGTTATTCACTACCGTAACCTTAAACTATGTGTCCAACTGCGTTCGAACTTGACCAAGATACATTGCGGGATGATTTCTTTACCAAGAACCATGGTTACCTGTTTTAGTTTTGTTTTGTTTTTGATGGTTTCAACAGCACTTTTAACACATTATTGGCTATATCATGCCGAAGAAATGAGAGCTAAGTGTCTTTCTTATGGACACACAGAGGCAGAATGGGTATCGAACCCACGACCCTTGGATTACGAGTCCGACGCTCTACCAACTGAGTTACCATGGTTACGGCCATATATTGAACTAAATACTCATTTAACTACAAAGACTACAAATGAATTTGAAAACAACGTCTTCAAATTGATGAATAATGCTGTATATGCTACACAGATGGAACATTTAAGAGAGAGAACTAAAGTGAATAACTTCTGCGAGTAAAAGAGTACGAATATTTGGACATATAACAGATTTAGAAAATAACTTTAGAAAACATATCAACAACATAGATCTCAAAGTCAGAGAGAAGTTACCAATGGGTGAAAGATTAAAACAATTGTTCAATGAGAAGGATGTAACCATTGCCTCAATTGGTTCAGTAATAGGAATGATTGCTTCATCACTTGCATTTATAATTGCAAACCCAGTCAAGATTATCTACTATTTCTACTGCTCCTATTCGAATTCTTACTCTATTTTTTGAAAAGGTTAAACAAGGTTTGACAAATATTGCAGATTATTTGAAGAAGTTAGCTGATAGAGCAATATCAGTTATACATGGTATTATTGGTAGCGTAATAAGTTGACTATTTTCAGCTGCATCTAAGATTATCTGATTAGTGGCTGATCATGTCATACTACTCATTTTATCATTAGTTGGGATGATATTTGCCATAGGTATTAGGAGTGTGGAGATTGCTACTTTACAAGTGTATAATGAAACACATGGAATTAGTCTATACAAGATACACACATGGCATCAGTCTATACAAGATAAACAAATGGCATCATTCTTTACAAGATAAACACATGGCATCAGTCTATACAAGTTACTACTATACAAGTTAGAAAATATGCTTTCTATAGGAAGTATACTTCCCTACTTCTGATAGAGAAGTGGGTGGGAAGTCTCTGGAGTAGGCTCCTAAACCAAAGCAATCAAGCTCAAGTTTAAATCATAACCAAGCAATTGCTTATTTATCTCACGATCTTTATTTTTTGTTTAAATATGGTTTATCATGCTCTATTAACATTATACGACTATCACCACTATTGTCTTGCTTCTCTGTATAATTCTTACTCACTTTATACTTTGGTGATCAGCTGCTGGAATAAATAGCTACATCTGTAATATTGTTTTTTAGTCTTAAATTGAAGTTATTTGGTGACTTTTTCAGATTGTCATTATACCGTACAATTATACCAATTTTCATATCCATATCCCTAATAGGTAGATACCATCAGTACCAACGGCATAATCCAATTTTAACTTTTGAATCTGTTATATATTGCTGAAAAGTACTCATTTATGTTTCAGTGTCAATCATAATCTTGTTGACCCAATATTAAACGCTCTATTAACTTTTAAACTGGTCTTGTTTTGTAGCTTCAAACTATGTTATTCTTGTCATGTTAGAAACTTGAACTCCCATCGTGGTAATCACATATGATCTAATACTTTGATTTAGTTTTGTTATCCCTTTTTTTGTTAGTCGGTTGCTATCTTGTATACAATAAGTATTCCAGTCTATTATTTCCTCTGGTGTTGTTTGATAGTTATACTGCTCAGGTCTGTATCGTATCCACCATCTTTTGTTCCACCATGTATCTGTCTCATATCTTTCATGTCTATTTGTTTCATCATCAGACATTTCTCTCTCTGTCTTATAATATGTGTTTGCCCGAGTAATAGCAGTTAAATTATCCTCTTGTAAGTATATCCAATCATGACATGGTGGAAGATTAAAATTGTTGCAGATCATGCTAAACCGTTTTAGGTTTATGAACTTAGTATTATAGTTAAAAAGACTGATCAGCTGGCAAAGGTATTGAACATTCAGATACAAGTTTTCTGATTTTAATGTAAATATAGACTCTGTAAACAGACTTTACTAATTCTGCTTGAATTTGATAAATACCAATAACGTATTCCGCATCCAGATAGTACACACCCTACATCCAAGTTAGTTTGATTCAGCCGAGACATATCACATTGAATTCTGTTGCTATCTTTTGGTATCTGCCGACAATAGTGCACGAGACAGGTATAAAAAATGATGAATACTTTAGCATCTCTATTCATAATAGTTCTAGTTTATCACGCTACCACATAGTTTCCCGTGCGGTAGCACGTGAATCGTTGTAACTACATTGTATGTATAGCAGAACTGGTGAATCGGTATACCTGTTTTGTATACTATTGGTCAGAATAGCAAAAGTTTATCACAGATTATCACGGGTGGGGTGACCCGAGTAGATACGCTTTATCCGTACAGAAAACCAAATTGATTTGACCTAATTCTAGGCGAAAGACAAATAACAAAAAAAAATGCGTATCGAGAATCAATGTCATCTAAGAGCAGAAACTACATGATCAAAGCAGTACGAGAAGTATTTAAAAAGTTCTGAATATGAACACGCTGTAAATCAAATTTATTTATTAGTGAACAGTATGTCAGTGAATCCTCTCGAAGTACTTCCCATGCACCTCTACAAACTTTCTCAGTCTGATTATTCAGTTATTAAATGTCATTTTGTATTCACTTTTTGGTATGTTGTTCATATACTATAAAACTGCACTTTCAACCGCATGGCGGTTTTCAACTCGTCTGCCCCTCAGCAAATCTTTGATGACGGGATTCAGCCAAACAATCAATTGGAGCTAAATCAGGGCTGTATAGAGGATGTGGCAAAGCTTGGATGCTGTGTTCCTTCAGAGCACAATTACCTGTAAGAATGGGCCTTTTTCGTAGAAAAATAATGCTTATAAACTCTCTTGACAGTCCGATTACGCTGAGCGATTTTTAGTCTCTGTTCGTTTTCTACGATCCAAACATTATTATTTTCTCTTGAGTCGGATTCAGAAAAGTAAATCCACGTTTCATCACCTGTAACAATCTCATTCAAGCGCTTCTGTTCACTCTTTTCATATTTGGCGATTTCAAACCCGAGTCTGTTTTAATCAGCAAATGCAGGACCCTTCTGCACAAACCTTTTTGACCTTCAGATGATTCTCCAATATATTAAAGCAGCTGACGAATGAATGTCCATGATAATAGAGATATATTCCACTGTGTATCGAGCATCTTCATCAATTGACTCCATCACAGCAGCCACTTCCCGCTCAACAATCACGGACAACGGTATTCCAGAACGTAGGTCAACTTCTTTGGACTCTTGACCATCTTTAAAACAATGAAATCACCACAAAATATAGGTTGAAGAGTACCCTAAGAGCGCCCGGATTTTACAGTATGGTCTTGGTTCAGTAGCAGTGAAATTTCTACTCACTATAATTTATCTATGTTACGTCACACATTTATATATGCAGATGTCAGGCGTGCTGCACGTGCAGCTGCAGATCCTTGTATATTACATTTATTGACAGGTATAAAAAGCAAAATCCCGGTAAAATTATACATGGAGAAGGTACTAAAGAAAGTGTGTCGTGAGAATGTTGTAGCGGGATACTGAAAAAAAATAATCTCACGTGAAGTCTCAGGGTTACATGGTTAAATATTGTTACAAATGTTTGCGTTCTTGGAATACTAACAAATCTGCATAGCAACTGTTAAATTGTTTTCATTAAGACAAAATACCCCATGATATATATATATATATATATATATATATATATATATATATATATATATATATATATATATATATATATATACTGAGAATCTAGCCGTACCTTTGACAAATCAGATTTTTGACATTCTTTCTCTTCAGATTAGACCGCTATTCTGTGTTGCAGTTTTTACCCATATATCTTAGATATTTTCAAGCATAGTTCATGGTACAAATCAAGAGGCTGGAGAGTGTAACCTATTGAAACAAATAGCCATACTAGTAGCTGAAGTAACACTTTTTCTTTACACTGTTTTGTTATTAGTATTATTTTCATATTTTCACATGAATCTAAGTAAAGAAAGGTTGCTTGTCTAAGTTAAACGATCCACAAAAAAAGTAAGAAGCCAAGCCGGTTTCATTGGAGTTATTGCTAATACAGCCAGTACATGTTAAGTTATATGTCCTGATTCACGTGGTAACAAACAGTCGAGAATGGTTTTATAATGATTCTGGTCAAAACCAAATGTGTAGGTAGACCAATCTTATGTAGACAGATATGATGGACATGAGAGGAAGAAAAGGGAGCACGGAAAACAATGCATTTTACTCATAAGTACAATATAAACATTTCACGGACAAATTATAACAGCGACTGATCAAAGATATTTCTTTGAAGTGATCTAGACTTATCATTATATCCAAGATGTCACTGATAATTTAATCAAATATTGAGAGATATTATGTTCGCATGAAATTATTATTAAACAAAAATATCCAAATGTCAACAATAGCAAGAGAACTGAACAGTGCAGTCGAGCAGGATATTGGCAGTAATTAAGAACACAGTTTTACCCAAGACACTACTGTACTGAGTAACATAAACATAATACTTTCCTAGTTGATGGTTCCATCACAGAGTAGTACATGTACAGGTATGTGCTTTTTTCCAAATTACCTACAATTAAAACATTGCTTAATTGTGCCTTCTTTAAATTTATTGTATGTCATTTTAGAACTCTAGACTAAATGTGAGAAAATATATAATCGGATATATCAGTCACTTGATTAAGAATTAGCATGTTTTTTTTGGGGGGGGGGCCTTTTGGGGGGTCTTTCTTCGGGGTGACGGGGGTATCTAACAATTATTTTGCTCAAGTTTCTTTCCTGGTTTTGGAAAATAAGGGAATAAACATCAATACTCGTCCCTTATTGTTAACATTTATTTGCACAAGTTATGTGTAAAGATTATTTTAACGGTCCAATCTTCACGATTCACATATTTTAATATGCATTAAAATTTAACCAAATATTATTTAAGAAATTTCGATAGGTGAAGCATAGCAGATAGCAATGAACTTTAGATAAGATATGTAATAATAACGTATACTACTTATACGTATTAGTTTTAGAAGAAAAAAATAACTTCTCAGTCAGGTCTATATCTTTCCATTAAAATGTATTTGCATCGCTTTAAACCGCCTACACCTGAGTATGTTGTTGCATTTCCATACAAACAATTGACAAGAGAGTGTTTATTTTTAAAGGTGTATGTACCCTTTCCAAAAAGTAAAATTTGATTAGAAAATTATTATATTACATTTAATAAGATGACAAAGTAAAACGTATGCCTGCTTTGCGATTCTATTACTACATCAAGTTATCAGGTTTTATCTCTTTAAAATGCTTACCAAAATCTTCACGCAAATTAAAGTGTTGGGGTAAAAACAAAATACATAAAGATAACAGAAGAGCTGCGGCAGACATCCTCATCGCAATTTTTCAGTAAATAAGGCCGATTCATCAGAGTTCTCCTCTAATATATTTTCCAATGCTTTGCCAAGTCTTAGTTTGAAGTCTTAAAGGGGGCATTGTTATATACCATATATGCTCGGAGCAAGAAAATGGTTCTAACAATCAATAATATTTAACTAACTAAATTTTGTAAACGTGCCGAAATGTATTTAGTTACGGGAGTTACCCTTATGGAGTATTTATGTAGTTTCTTTTCTCTGTGATTTTGACCAGGCCGGCTCCAATATGGAGGGTGATTTAATCTGATCCATATAACCTGCAATTCGCGAACTCACCTAAGCCTCGTGCACTCTTATCCAACAGCTATCGAAATACCTTGCTTTATCTAAGCAATCACAACTCCGTACTGCGCAAAGCTGTGCGCAATGGTCACATACCAAAACTGTTATTTATTTTTTAGAGCAAGCCTTCTTCAGGAAACACTCTAGTATCTATATAAAAGTCTATCTGAGCTTCTTCTTCTTCCTCTCTTTCTTCTTCTTTTTTCTCCTCTTCTCTCTCTCTCTCTCTCTCTCTCTCTCTCTCTCTCTCCACACAACTAAATTGAAAATTACTAAAATGCTCAAATCAACTGCTTATATAACCATCTGATCGAATTATGTGCTCCAAATAAACTCAGCTATTGATTGGATGATTGGATGATGCAGGGCCAACGATGCAAAATGATTGGGGAGAATCCCCATAATCTGACTGGCTAACACTAAGGAACAGTTTCAGTCTCTTTGTGAGATATTGAGTTGTGAACATAACTTATAGCGTTATTTATCTGACCAAACCATTACAGAATTTCGATTAGGTATCATTTAAGCGATTATATCCCAGAGACCGTGGCTTATAAAGAAGTTTGACTATCAAGTAAATTAAAGTGTGCCGTATATCAGTGCAATAAACATTTGAAAAGAGAAATGTCAGTATGGTCAGAAATCGAGCGAACCTAATGATAGTTCAATAGGTATATGCAAACCTTCGTTGTAAGACCACCGAATGCAACACTATACATGTCTTTCCCCAATTTGCTAACAAGGAATCCAGGTGGTTTGTGCATGTAATTGACAGTTAATTCATTTAATATGAAAACTTGCCTAAATTGTGGGTACCTGTGCTAGTTGAACTCTTGCTTGCAGTATTTTATTTCAAGGTGGTAGGGGTGTGTGATAAAAAAGCATTAGAGTTTGGGTGCATGTGCGCGGAAGCTAATCGATAGATGCCGTACCTCGAGACATGGGTTCCTTTCCTGACTGGATTGATTACAATTATATGGCAAGATCAAATATCAAGTGGAAGAGTTTATTTTGAAGATACTGGTGTGTGCTTCTTTTACGAGTGTGAGTTTCTTTATACTTTGAGTCATATTTCATTTTAGCTATTTGCATACCAACATAACGGCAGCATAGAAACCAATAAGCAAAGTAAGCGAAGTGGTAGACCTGCTATCTGTGCTACAAATGATAATAATTTATAAATGTATGATCTCAAGTTACAATGTATCCCAGTTTTATCAGTCGGTTTTCTGACTGCATATCTCACAATTTGGATGAATGCAAGAGTAGTATCATTATAATCATACTTGTGTAAAATCTCTTTCATTATAATCGCTAGTGACTTTTAGCAACGTATCAGACAAATAAGACTTTCAACGCCACTAAAGAATGATGCTAAGTTTATCAGGCCCACTAAATTTAATACAAAAATAAGAAATAAGCAACCTTTCAGACTTCAACAGTAAGCGCATGATATAAAGCAGGGCTATATGGTAAAATTGGATCAACAGAGTGAAAAATCAGTTCACACAAAAATGTATCTGGTTTTTCCAGGATCATTAGTTTGAGTTACGTAGTATGCCAGACAAAACGCTCGTTCTTAGGTGATCAGCATTTAGTTTGTAATATTGTTTTCATAAAGTTACAATAGTTGTTGTTATTACTCCAAAAATATGATCTAAATATTTCTTGCATTTGTTTACATATAACTCTTTTTAAATGTAAAAATTGGATTTTCGTATATTAATATTTACTGCCGTCCTTCCTGACTGGCTTATTCTCAATTTTGTCCCTACATATTTTCATCTTTTTTAGCAGATCTAGACATATTTTCAAATGTAATTTAAATTTTTTTAAATTTGTTTCCATCTTGTTTATTTCCAAAAATTGAATTTTTACATTATTTCACTTCAGTTTAATCTATCTGTCTCTAGCAAAAAGTTCTCACTGTATAAAGAGTTGCAAAGGTGTATTTGTGTACATGAATGTACTGTATGTATGTATGCATGTATGTATGTATGATACTATTTTTACATTTCAGGTTTTACACTCGCTTTTCTGATTAGTTGCACTCTTACCGCCATCTTGGTATTTTACTCTAAGTCTACATTTGTTTTTGTTTTCTTAAAGGTCCAATTATTCATTGAAATTTCTATGTGCCTGATTATAGTGTTATTTCAGATAGGACATTACAAAATGGCGTTCTCTCAAGGTAACCTATCACCACATTCTATAAATGCACAAAATGGTTGAGCTGACTTACCAGAGAACGTACAAATGGTCAAGACGGACGCTAGATTCCGATCTAAACTGCAAGTCGGGGCTTCATACCACTCATTCCTCCTGCTGTATTGCTGTGAATAGATTTACAAAATAATTGTAGGTGGTCGTTTAAACTAAATCACCATCTGGATATTTTTGTCCATAAACGTTTTATAGAACTTTCCTGCACAGCACACTTGCTATCTATATTCTACAATATACTATAAAGGAAGTAATCGAGTAAAACTCTTTATCTAGAGATTGACCTAAATTGCAGTTGTTTATATTTGGACATCCACTGATAACACTCGACACTTAAACTGGAAATTCATTATACAAAAATATGATCACTACGCGTTGATCAATACTTTGTAAATCAATGTAAATTCATCTTTATGGCTCGTTCCGTAAAGTTCTTATTGCTGGAAATAAATAATGTTTCTGATAGATTTTGAGTAGTTACATAATACACAAATAAAAGAAGTGATAGCTACAATGTTTATATCTCGGATATATACATAACATATAAATCTTATTTACAGCTTTGGCATATATGCTCGGAGCAACTCACCAAATTAGATACGTATGGCTAGCTTGCAAACATACAACAAAAATAAAAAAATACAAATAAATTAAGGAAAAGACAGTACAGTATGATGCAACCAGCTAAGAAGTTGCACCAGTGCAAATAACTATGGAGCTGCATATAGCAATCATATTGCAACTATGGAGTTGCAACAGGGACATAACTCTGAGCGTGAAACTGGCTTACTGAGCTGTACTGAAGAAAGTGAACTACAGCAACTAAGTAAGGAGCTGTAATGGTATATGAAGTATCTAACAGCAGGAGAACGAAGTAACACAAAATGTAGAACGCGATACATCCGCCTGGGTAGAGTATTGTGCAACTGACTACGAAGTTGTGCTAGGGAAGTAAGTATGAAGCTGCATATACCAATCAGGGTGCAAGTAGCTAAGGAGTTACACCAGGGATATGAACTCTAAGCCTGTTAGTAACTAATGGCTGCATTAAGGAAGATGACGCTACTGAAACCAAGAAGCTGGAGAGGTAATTGTAGAATTGGGAGCAAGGATACAAATAAACGTGCCGGTGGCTAGAGAGCTACATCAATGCGAATAAATATGGATCTTCAGTATTATTACCAGTAAACAAGTAAACTATATAGTTGCAACAGGGACTTTACTCTGAGCCTGCGACTGCCAAAGGTGCATTATTAACAAAGTGAAACACTGCAGCAGACCCAATCTGCAGAGGTGGCGCCAGGTAAAGAGTATCAGGAAGATAATGTGTCTGCTGAAAGCAATACACCATGGTGCTGCACATCACAGCAGGGGCAATAGAACGAAGGAACGCAATGTTTTGTGGATTTGCACGAATCACGAACATGAACAAGCAGAAACAAATCAAGATAAATTGATAATACATAAAAGGACGGTGACAGTATGGATGGTACATTTGATTGACGAATGTTAATATTATATTCGACGCTGTCATTTTGTGTTTATTAGGATTGATAAAAGAAAGAGAATGTTTTTTTCAAACTTCTCTCATTGATACCTTTGATTATGAAAATAATGAATAGCATCCGCAGGAGGCACTGTAGCAACGTATTGACATCATTCGGGATTGCACAACCGAAAAAAATGCATGTTGATGTACAGTATTGGAGTAGCTTCATGATAAAATGAAACTTCAAAAGACATATATGTGCACTTTTTCGGTAATGCTATGACTTTTGCTATATTATTTTTTATCACTCAGATACAGACAACCTTGAAAGGAAACTATTCAGACAGATTAAACGAACCCCAAGCACGAGCAAATGAACGGAACAATTTCCAGCAGTGATAAAATCTTTTTTTCTGCTGCAAGCGAAATCTATAAAGGCACAAATCCGAGAATTAATATGCATGAGGTTAACTTTTGGTTTAAAAGATAATAAAACCTGTAAAGTCTATATAGATACAGATATTTAGACTTCCTGTGCGCCTCGAGGAAAACTGATTCAATAGAGGAGGGAAATATATTTTAGCATGCTAAAAATAGGTAGCTAGTTTTTTTTGGACTGGTGCACAGATTCTGATAAACATTGTCGAATGACGCAAATAAAAAATGAAAATATTTGCCTTTGGAGACCTTGAAACTATTCATCAGCTAAACGGTTCGATACTTGATTTCCTCTGATTCTGAACAACTACCACTATTCTCCTCCTTTTAATATTTTAGAATGGTTAATGATATCAGGCCCTATAGCTGCACGTTCGAAAGAATTTACTGATTCATTTCGTGAATCAATTATCACATCTATTATTATCATAAGTTTTATTATTTTTGTTATTATTATAAAGAAATTTCAGTATCAATCAAATATCAACTTAAGATTCTATCATCAATCCGAGATCCCGACATCAAGTGTTTGATATAGGCTACGGATGTAAATATGTGGTCCGATCTCAGCATTTTAGATGATTACCTTATCATCATATTCTTCAACTTCATGATATCATTTATTTAGCACAACACAAAAAAAATCCATATGATACAGAGAAAATCCATTTGATACACAGAATGAGTGTCTGAGTAATGTTACGGCCATTTTACTTTTGATCAGGTTAATAAATCGTTATATTAATCATCTTAGTAGAAAGCATTGGAAACAGCCCAATAATAAAGCATGTTTTATACGGAGTTTCAAACGGGCCTTTAACAGTGCCAATTCGATTCTGTTTCTAAAACCGATAGCGCCCCAACATTTAATTCCATTTTTAAAATGTATCAAGTAAAACAAAAGTCAGAAACTATTATATAAGTTCTAATGTCCTACATTTGTTTTGGATACATTGAAAACGGTATTCAGGAAATACTAGATAAAATCAGAAGTGTTTTAAAAATGGACGGCAAAAATTGATATGAATTGCAATAACTGGAATCATATAACAAACATAGCTGAAAATGAAGCAAAAAGATAGGAAGTAAATACAGGGAACCATTTTAATTATCTCTCTTCCCACGACAATATTCATTGCAGAAACATTTATTTTAAACAAAAGGTACAAACAAATGTAAAGATATAGACGGACTGACATAAAATAAAATGAAAAGACATACATAAAGAAAACATTATGTCGCTTATAACTAATGTGTGATGCACACTCAAGCAAGGCTGCCTACGCCATCCAGAACTATTGTATTTAGCCGTCTTGTGAACCTGCAGAATCTTGTAGCACCATAGCGTTTTTACCAGTTAGATCAAAACATAATGAGAAGTCATATTAGAACTTGCAATTGTTTGGTTGCAATATAACTCTTTTGTATTATCTTTGTGTGCACTACTGAGTGCCACGTAGAGAAGTTTTAAAAATATTTGAGAAGTTTGGCACAGATACATTATGCAAGTGTTTTACATGCAGTTTATTTCTATATCAAAAGGGTATTCTATCTACAGATCATAATGGAAAATAAATGATACGAAGATTTTTATATGTGATATCATCCGGTTTGAAAACGCTAATGAAATTAAACGACGTTTTTGTTAAGCTTTAAGTTGTATTTCATGACCTAGTGATTACACTATTCCAGTCCAATTATTAATGTGAAAAGGATACTTTTATCGATATATCAAAAGGATCAAAAGAAACCTTCAAGTCTCACAAATCTATTTATGTCGACTACGTTTATGACATCAGCAATAAGAGTGTATGTAACATGTAACTAAGATCATATTTTAACGGATAAACATGTTCTCTTATACCTGTTGAGCCTTACTTAGTAAGGTTTAACGACTACATATTCAGCACCCAAACACATAGTCGATACAAATGTAAGCATTTTTCCTATTCGCCCAGGGCCAAGACAAACATCTACTGTAAAAATGGTTTGTTAATGACTTAGTTGGAATCGGAAATGTGATATGGACTACGGCCAAGAGGTTGACATTGTTTCTTTATTATCGATTACAATAGGTAAAAACATAACTCTGTAGCTATTGCAAGCAAATATTGATAACATTCTCTGATAATCATCACTTTCATACATTCCCAAAAAGTCAACACAATTCGTTAATTCCTGCATCAAACATCAGCGGATAAAATTCGATGATGAAAAATTCGCCGATAGTATCTGCTTTGCATACGAGCAAATTCCGTCCTTTTAAATTTACATATATATATATATATATATATATATATATATATATATATATATATATATATATATATATATATATATATATATATATATATATATATATATATATATAAAATGACAAAAGAATTGATAACAAGCTCTTCGACAGAGAAAGAATCAATATTACTACTACTACTAATAATAATAATAATAAGGGCAATAATGATATTAATTAAAACAATACATGTAAAGATTTACGAAATATTTACTTGAGTACATAGTATCGCAAAAATTGCGTACGCCTGACAAACTGATGCTTGGCTGTAGTGTTGATATGACTGCATTAAGAAGGTTAGACTTTTTCATTTAGGTCGAACTCCCCATGAGTTTTAAATTGAAGTATCCAGTATCGCTCCTTACGTGTGCGCTCTATATCGGTCCATCCCAAGTTAGACTCAATCGGAAGCATCTCGAGTGACTCGACTGAATGTCCAGTCGAGTTTTAGTTGTTGGCGAGTTTAGAGCTGATTTTGTTGCGAATGTGGCTCTTGTGGTTATTCATTCGTTTTCTGAACTCAACGGTTTCGCGAACATATTGAGTGCCACAGATCTTGCGTGTTAGAAAATAGATTACATTTTTGGTTCGACATCCTAACTTCTGATTGATAGTGAAGCTAACATCTGTCGTCGAACTTCTGAACGATTTTTGTCTTGGGCATATCTTTGCAAATTAGGCAAAGCTTGTCTTGGCAGCAATATGTGCCTGAATCTGTGGTCTTGTTTGAAGTTACCTTGGCGCGTACCAGATGGTCCTTCAGATTTTTAGGTCTACGGTACTCAACCATAGGAACTTCTTGAAATATGCCCTTCAAATGTTCGAAGGACTCAATCTGGTTCAAATGCTTCCGAATTATATGTAGTAATTTGGGGCGTCGGGGTCGAAAGTAACCACGAAGGGTTACGCCTGACGCAACTTTAATTATTAATACCGCAGTAATGGAAGACGAGAGACAGACAGTAATTTATGCGACTTACAAATTATTTTGTATATTTGCCTACAATAGCTGCAGAGTTATGTTTTTACCTATTGTAATCGAGATATATATATATATATATATATATATATATATGTGTGTGTGTGTGTGTGCGTGATCGATATATATATATATATATATATATATATATATATATATATATATATATATATATATATATATATATATATATATATATATATATATATATATATACTTTATTCTGTACGGACAATTTATATAGAATTCATTTGATGAGGAAATTAATTCCAAAGGTGAAAAGTAAATTGTATTTTATATATTTTGTTTCAATGTTTTAATTCTGGTTCAAAACCAACACTAAGAGACAACACAAGTATAGCTGATTACAAATGAATGCGAACAATGTATCATGCAACCAATTCAATATATCATCGAGACGCGGTCTGTTAACTGATATATATATATATATATATATATATATATATATATATATATATATATATATATATATATACATATATATATATATATATATATATATATATATATATATATATATATATATATATATATACAGATAGAGAGAGATAGTACGTTGAGAGAGATAGAACGTTTCAACAATGGCTACAGCAGATGGCCGGTTCTTGAAAAGATTATCTAAAATTCTAAAATTTCAGTTTTTAGTCTTGAATTATTAAATTGAGAAAGTTTGTTTCTAGTGCTGATATTTGTAGCATTCTAAATCTGCAGGAATGTGAGTTAAAAGTGTCATTTTATATTAAGGAAACCAGTCGCAGAAATGACTGTCTGTCTGTCGTCTTCCATTGCTGCGGTATTATTAATTATGGTTGCATCAGGCATTGCTTGTTGGCAGCAAATAGTTGTACGCTGTACTGAAATAGATTCTTAATTTTATTTTATTATACTTTTTTTCCAGCATGTGTGATATTTCATATTCACGACTCTTGTTAATGTTCAAATTTCAATGGTAGCATTTGTTTCCAAAATTTAAACGATAGGGTTGATATAAGTGGACGTTAGTCACGTAAAAATAAAAGACAAATTTGTCACTGATTATAGGACATTTAATGAAGTTTTAGTTTTCCGATATGTTTCATTGATGTGCTTTTTTATATAGGATATATCCTTTGTAACAATCCGAGCTATTGGGTATCAGTCTCGAAAAAGTCCATCTTATGATATCTTCCAGGGTATTCATGAACCGTCTACAGGCGACAAGTGTTAAAACAAGCCTTCCAAAACATGTCACAGAGGTTACAAGTATCTCCATTTACTGTATCCCTATTTGAGAGTCGCATGTTAGAATGAGGTATATCTTCAATTGTGTCTGGTCTTCTGGCTATTTATGTTAGGATTATTAATTCAGCTGTATATTTTATTTATATTGAGAACTCGTTTGGAATCTTTTGCAAAGCTATCTTGCTACAATGTATTTAACTGCTAGTGCTTAACAAATTCAACTATGTGTACCATACAACATAATTATAACCTCTGTAAATTATTCATTTACACACCCAAAGTGACATATATCTTCTACCATAGAGTTAATGGCATAAATATAAAGTATCTTTTTGAATGATCTTTTTCTTCTACCAGTTTTTTAAATTTCTTTCCATCCTTTCCAAATTTCTTACCTACTGTTTATGCTGCCAATTGCTTAATAAATATATTTAATGGATTTAATGGATTTAGCCAAGGGTGTGGTGTTATGGAATTATGTATCATCTTTTAAATTATAATATAGTTTTCATTTGGGTTTATAACCATTGTATTTAGAATTCCCTAATTCAATAGCCTACGCTATTAAAGCATATATAAACGTCAATATGTTTACATGAGTCATGCTAAGTCCAGGGACAATCAATAATTATGTCGGTCAGCTTAACCCATAATGGTGAATCATGTGACTAGCTCGTGCAGAATTAGGACCTGAATCCTATATCAACATCTTGTGGATCTGAAATAAAGTATTATGATTGTAGTGCGAAGGCACTTTTAGCAGTATCATGCACAACCTAGTTTCTGATTGGTTAAAGAAGGTTGCTGACAAAAAAATGTAACAATCGCAGTACTGGGTTTTAAATTCTCTTTTACGCCGTAAGAGACTATATAATGCCAATGTAACCACTGAATGGTCATTCTTTAGCAGTTCTCCAGAATCATAAGGTTATTGAAGAAGATTATTATTGTTTGTAAAATCAGCTGGTGAAAAATCTATTCTAAATAGTACATTCTGGATTTAAGTACTATTCTTCAAGGAACTTAACAATATTTTACATTCACTGGAGTTTACGTGGGATTATTAACATTTTGATTTAAAACTTTGTTTCTTGTGGCATATAAGCACATTAGTGATTTCATTCGGATAAACTTTGGACACTTCTGGATTATCAAAATTCAATAGGACATTTATGATTATTTAGGAATTTCTAAACTGTAAGTTATTTTTAATTCTTTCACTTTGTTTGTTTGAAATATTTTATATTTTAGGAAATTAAATTTATATTTTAGAAATTGTGAAAGCTTGTTTGAGTCGTTCTTTCTTGTGTTAACATTTCTAACCCCTAGACGTAACAGTGGTGAATATTCTATACTCATGAAGATAAATTTATGTAGCATCTACGAGCACGTTAATCATGATTAATGTATAACGAAGAAATGAAGAAATGAGTTCATTTTGTTTCTGGGAAAATAACATTTTGATTAATAAAATACAATTCTCAAAACAAAACCAACAAATTGTGCATAGCTATGCAGATTCCCTTGACGTGACTGATTCTTAAAGTTTTAAATGGCACAGTTTCATTTTAAAAAAACGTGAAAACAATCATCAAGATTCATGTCTTCATTTTATAGCAGTTAATGCAATGTGTCGAGAGTATAGTATTCAGACAATTGGCGGCAACAATGGTTTAATACATATTACTTTAAATCATTGCTAAAAAAAACTTGAAAACTCTGCAAAAAACTATAGATAATTTAGTATACCAAGCAAGAGAAATTCGGCGTTATTCAATGCAATAAATTGACATTGAAGAACAAATTGAAACACTGTGACAACTATATTCATTAATAATTACTAGTCAAAGCGCAACAGTCACAATTATATATACCACTCAGAATATACCAGTCATGACAATAAAATACATATGTAAACGATCTTCTGATTTTCAAAAGTCAGCATTTTAAGTCGATTAAAATCACCATCAAGATATTGTATTTAAGACAAAAAAATCTAATCTAACAGCCTCAGTCTATTAACATACAAGCTGTTCAACTTGTTGTAGTAGAATTCGTACTTCAGCCGTTTGGATAGCGCTAGCACAGTAATGGTACAGTAGATATTTTGGTTAGTGTGATCTTTTTCATTTTCATGCTGATTAGTACCGAGTCGTCGTCTGTTATTGTCCACTCTAGCAAACGATCATTCTGGCACTAAATACAATTGATCTAGACATATTTTAACTCTTGTCCTCTTTTGGCAGATTTTCCATTACCTAATATTGAATAATATGTGAGCTTAAAGTAAGTTTTATTTTGAACTCACTGGTAGCTAGTTGTCTCAAATTTGTATTTATCGATTTGTGTAATTTGGCTATGTTGCTATTCAAAGACAAGTCGGTGTAACTTTTAAAATTTCAAACCCAAAAGCAGGTAATGTTTCATGTTTCTGCCATTTATCACATATTTTTCTTCTTTTTTCAAGATACACAATAGTTGTGGCGTAGTTTGTCTAGCATCCTTGCAAGCATTCATCAGCTTCTTTTGCAACTCTGATAAATGATTTTCATCTAGAATTAAATCTCTGGAGCAAAGGTGTTTCCTTAAAATCGTCGTGTAAATGTGTTGGTATCTCCAACTCTACATCTGAAGTTCATTCTGTGTCATTAAAATCACGAATATTAAACACATTTTTCATTAACCATCTGATTTATTCGTCATTAACCCATCTAGTCGTCACGTATTGGCTTATTGCTCAGCCACTGAGAATCCTGGAATCAATATACATTATATATGGCCTTGATCTTTCGAAGCCACCTCCACATTTTATTTTTCATCATAGCCAACATAATAGTTTCTGTGTGGGATCATGCTAATACCACCTCTAGTTCCACTCTCAATAATCAACAACATATCAAAATCTGTCAAAACATGTCATAATCTGTCAAACGTTACAGTTCTAGACATGATATATTTAAACTAGTAGTGTGTCCTTCTTGTCGTTCGTGAAGTTCGCCTCTCATAAATGTGGCATGTAGCCTTAAAAGTATTAGTCATCTTTATAAGTGAATACCATTTATTTTGCATTTTTCAGTTCGTTATAAAGTAGTCTACCTATTCTACTCAGCCAGTTGTGAAACACGAGTACGCAGTCAGTACCTATGTAAACTATATGTCTGTAACTTCTATGAAATTGACATGACTTACTTAAAACCCTGTAGTATGTGCTTATTTCTTTTTAACGTCCATGATGTAGTGGTTTGATTTGTTGCATCATTGTTCAGTCGTAAAATTCCCCGTATTGAACCTTCTCTCTGTCCTCTGTTGGACGTTTCATAAGTCTGATAGTCAAGTCAAATCAACTTTTACAGAACCAAGACAACGGGTGTTACGAATTATGAATGTATTCAGGTAAAGTTCAATGACATTGAAATATGTATACAAGTTTTGTTTATTACCTCCGTAAATCTGTACACGTTTAAATTTTTCTTAAATCAATCTCTAAGTCTGTTTTCGATCGGTATGTTTACGTTTTGTTTAATCATACGTCTCAAATCATGTCTTGTTGGGATACGTATTGAAGAATCCTGTAATAATTTTTAACACCTTTTGGAATAGGCTGATTAAGTACAGAAGTCTTCGTCACTGATTTATTTCTTTAACTAAATTTCAGTGTATTCCACAACAACTAAATCTTTAAATGTGTGTGAAAAAACTTTTGTCATACATTTTAGCAACATGCCCACCTAAGCACCTAAAACCTCTATCCGTATTAGTAGTACCCTGAAAGGAAAAACTTTTTACCTACAGTGGGATGCTACATTTCCTATTGCAGATCTTTTTCCTACGCGATGTTACTTTGTCCTCTCATTTAGGACTGTTTGTGTCGCTAGTTGCACACGGCTCTTTATGCAAGTTACACATTAGACCCGCACCTTCATTTGCTGCTTCATTCGTACACATGGTTGCGCATTTTGGCTGTTTGTTTGTTTATCGCTGTGTAATGAGCGTTCCAATGCTGGTACTTTGCCATAGAACATCCTTTTTGCTACAGGTCTTTCTGACTTTCTTGGTTGCTTCAAGTGCATACCTATCAACTTATACTTTTTTGTTAATTTTTAGCTTTTATTTTAAAACTTACCGTATAGTATTTTTAGCTGTTTTAATGTTGCCACCTTTTAGGTACTAAGGTGCATTTAATATGTAAAATATTCTGGAGACATGCCAACCAAGCTAATATATCAGTTACTATTACTGTATTTTCTAGTCAAGGAAGACGGGTTGTCGCTGCCTGTCTGCCTTGTAGTATCTCTCTGCATTTCTCTTAATTGTAGCAGATATGCTTATTCTGTTAGGAATACTCATTTTCTGTCTGTCTGTCTATATTGCAGTATCTCTATGCATCTGAAGTAATTTTAGTAGATATCAATGTTTGTTCTGTTACGAATGCCGAGCTGTATTTCAATATTTTGTCCGTATGTATATTTGTGTTTCTGTATAAAACAGTGCTGTATATGAAATTTTCTCACCACATTCACACAATACTACCTAGAAATGTATATAGCTAGTACATTCTAGACGAGACACTGCTGAAATGTATGTAATTCCCATCATAGCCACGTCAACTATTTTCATGTACATAGAGCGATATAGATGTGTATAAATTAGTCATTCTAGTCATTCGCATAAGATAGTAATCAGATCATGCGTTATTATACATGTACTCTCGGTATACAGCTCGCTACTTTGTTTTGGCTGATTGACATATGCGTTGTATTTATCCCTATTATTGACTATTATTCTGTCTATCCTCTCCTTGAATGCTTATCTCATTGGCCTTTCAAATTCTGTTTGTGTTTTTGTTTTAGAATGCTAATGAAACTAGCTATGGTCCCACCACATATACACATAAATGTGTACTCATTAAACTCTGCAATAATGTCAAAATACGGTTCTGATCTACAACAATCAAACTGTTTCCTAACTGAGCAGTCTCTACATCATTGGTATCGTGTATTCCCTCGTTTCATCTCAATTGGAGATTTTTCAGTACCACACTTGTAGAATTTTATCAATTTAATTTCCTTCAGTAGTAAGATTTTAATAGGACGTTCGTATTGTAGTATTTAAGAAGTTAGGTGCAGGAGAGTTGTGAAGGAACTAACTGAAATTCCACTAGTAATCAAAATGGTCCAGTAATAACGTCTAGAACATGCTGTAGTTGCGGAAGTGATTCATTACCACGTGGAGTACAAATAATGGGTGTTTTATGCAGTAGTAGGGAAAGTGTTCCAGTAATGATGGTGTTATTTTGCATCTTCTTTGATGTTGTAGTAAGAAAAGTGATCCAGCAGTGACTAGGTATAACATTAGAGCTGGCATTTGAATTAATCAGTCAATCGTTTTTTGTTTAGTATGTTGTGTGTGGACTGTCATATATTACCCATTATGATGCTTGGCAAAATATACATAAATAGAAAAAAAAAGAATCAAACACTAATTGTACTAATTATGCCTCGGTATGCTTTGCTCAAAATGAAAAAGTATAGTACACGAATAACAGCCAGTTTCTCCACCATCATGGAATTATGAAAAATCATCTGCTGATAACCTCGGTTGGAAGAGCCTATACATTCGGACGTAATATCTTCGATTAAGTGATGATGTGCACAGACCGTATAAAAAATAATGTCTTCATTTCAAAATTGTATTGGTTGAGTACAAATGTAAATATAAGAATTGAATGCCTCTTTTCTGAGCATGTATGTGTTGGTGAATGCAGTAGCTCACTTTCTACTTTACCATTACATCTCATTTTATGGAATTTTCACTTGGGCTACTAAGTTATTTAGTTCAAAAAATTAATCATACTTTTCTGGTTTTCTGACATTACTGATCGTGATAGAGAATTATCGAACAACCTGCCATTCAATGATGCACGGTAGTTGTATAGTGTGGCACTTTGGGTGTCTATGGTTTCTATGGGAATCCGATGTTTAAAAGGGTCTAAGGATTCTGGGGCATAAGGGGAGTATAACATGGGAATGGCACTCTGGACCCAAACGGGAATTTAACATGGTAAAGGCACTTTGGACGTCTGTGGGAATCCTATACTAAATTGGGACTAAATTGGGACTGTGGATTCTGGGGACAAGATAGGAAACTGTGTTAAAAAAGATCCATATGTTTAACATACACTTTAATTGACCAGTACTTAATAGAATCGTAATGAAATTTCAAAAACACATCACACAATTCCATTTTTTCTTCTTCTTTTACTTTCTTTCTTTTTCTAATTTCTTCACTGGAATAAGTTCTACTGCCCAGTATCGTCACTTTTATCTTGAGAGGAGTAGTCTGGAGATTCTACCGAAGTGTTGTAGGAAGTGTATTTTCGAATGAATCTTTGTAAATCCCTGATCTTAAGTGTCATCTGTTGTGACTCCGCCATCTTCATATATTGAAACTGCATGAGTGTATTCGTTAGGTAGAGGGGTCTCTTTGATGGCAGAAGTCGTGGCATGGCACCTCTTGTGTGTTGTTTGCAGAAGACTCTTGTCACAAAACATAGAAAATACTTTTCTGTCTTCCGGTTTGTTCAATCTCTGTCTGTTTAGAGCGTTCAGATACCTTTCCTTCTGAATTATGTCCAAGAGTCAGTTGTAAAAAGGTTTTTGCGTTTCACTTAATATTTGTACAAAGGCTCTGTGCTCTGGGATGCGTCACGAGTAAATGACGATATAAAACTTTTAATATCGTACTATATTTTTCCCCTGGGCTTTGACCACGTGTAATTGAATAAATTTATAGAGCAATTTCGAGAAATTCAAGTTCCAGATATGTCATTGTATATAGTACTCTACAGTACTGGACCAGTCAGATGCGTGATACTGTTGCACAGATTAAAATCCAACAATTATCTGCTATATAATACCCATTTATCTACTTTCCAGCACGCCGTTTGGAGTGATCATCATCCAACGATTTACTATCCAGCACACAATTATCGCCTATCAACAAGCCGTTTGGAGTGGCTAGCACACTGTAACCTCGTATCCAACACACACACTATAGCATCAACTCTCCGTTTGGAGTTACCAGCACGCAGTTATTTTGAAATTCTATGTTAAAAATGTCATTAGGTTTAATATACACTTTGCTAGACCTTTACCCAGTTATCTACTATCCAGTACCAAGTTATCTACTATCCAACACCCGATTATCTATTATCCAACAAGCCGTTTGGAGTGACCATCACCCATTTATCTACTATCAAACACCCACACTGTACCATCAACATGTTGTTTGAGTAACCAATATCCAGCGATCTACAATCCAACAGCCACACTGTGTCATCAACAGGTCCTTAGAATAGCCAATACCTTGTGATCTACTAATCAAAATCCCACACCTACTATCCAACACGCCATTTTCAGTGACTAATACCCAGTGATCTGCTATCCGACAACCACACTATACCATCAACACGCCGTTCGAGTGACCAGCACTCAGTCATCTACTATCCCACCAACCCAAATTTACAATCGAACATGCCGTTGGAGTTATCAATACCTCACACCTTCTAACCAAGGGTACAACGTAAAAAAATGGAGATGAAATCAGACACTATAACGCTTTGGTTTTAGATTTTCACGTTTTCACATCTTACTTTTTCATAATTAATTATTCATTTTATTCATTTTTGTTCAATTCTTGTTTTCAATTTCTATTTTCAATTTTAGTCTTTCAATTCTCCTTTTCAATTTTTTTTTTATTTTTCACTTTTTTATTTTCATTTCCAATCTTCATTTTCAAATTTGCTTTTGTAATTTTTTTCATTTTTTAGATTTTATATTCAATTTTCATTTCTAATTTTTGGTCTTAAATTTTCATTTTCAAATTTTTAAATTTTATATTGATTTTTGTTAGCTTTCACCTCTTAATTTTTCATTTTTCATTTTTATTTTCAAATGTATTTGTTCAAATTCATTATTTTAATTTTTACTTTCATTTTCAATTCTAATTTTTCACATTTAACTTTTAATTTTAAATGTTGTTTTCTCAACTCATATTGCAATTCTCAAATTTAATTTTAGTTTTTAAATTGTATTTTTCATATTTGGTTCTCATTTTTCAATTTTTAATTTTCTTTTGAAGTTTTTCAAATCTATTTTTTATTTTTCATCTTTTAATGTTTTCAATTTTATATTCAATTTTGGTTTTTCAGTTTCGAATTTCCATTTTTCATTTTTAAACATGTTTTCTTACATCTCACTTATTTACTCTTTCTTTTATTTTTATTCTGAATTTTAGTTTTAAATTTTATTTTTGGATTTTCATTTTCAGTTTGTATTTTTAATTTTCAATTTTTTTTTTCTTCGACATCACCTATACACTTTTCATTTTTAATTGCATATTTTAAATTTATTTTTAAAATTTATTTTAATTTTCATTGAAATATAAATTTTCTATTCTCATTTTCAAATTTCTTTTGTAATTTCTCATTTTTTAACTTTTATTTTCAATTTTCCTTTTTAATTTTGATTTTCAAATTTTATTTCAATTTTCATTTTTAAATTTAATTATTATGGATTTCACATAATACTTTTCATTTTTAATTTTCATTATCAAATGTATTTGTTCAAATTAATTATTTTATTTATCATTTTCAATGTGATTTTTAAGTATTTAACTTTTTATTTTAAAATTTATTTTGTTCAATTCTCATTTCAATTCTTACTTTTAGTTTCTTGTTATTTTTTAATTTGGTTTTTCAATTTTCCAATGTTAATTTTCATATCCAACTATCATTTCAAAATTATTTCTTTTTTTTTTCAATTTTTTAATTTTCATAATTTCATATTCAGTTTTGGTTTTTCAATTTTTCTTTTTATTTTTTCATTTTTAAATACGTTTCCTTAAATCACCTTTTTTCAATTTTTCATTTTTCATTTTATTTTTCCAATTTTTTGCTCAAATTTCATTTTTTCAAATTTTATTTCTGAATTTTCACTTTCAGATTTTATTTTCAATTTTCAAAATTTGTTTTTCTTCAATAACGCTTATTTACTTTTCATTTTTAATTTTAATATTAAAATTTAGTTTTGCATTTTTCTTAATGTTAGCTTTTAATTTTCACTTTTAATTTTATTTTCAATTTTGGTTTTCCAATTTTCATCTTTTTTTTTTATTTTAATTTTTGAAATTCAGTTTTTCAGTTTTCATTTTCAATTTTCATTTTCGCTTTTAGGGTGGTGATGTTGCTTTGGATAGAATTTGCCAAACCAAAGATTTACATAGAGAGATTATAAAATTTTCCGAAAACGGAAAAACTCTGCTTTGGATAATGGAAAGATTATAGTCCTCACCCTCCGTGACTTGTCTGCAACATTTGACATAATATACCATATATATATTATTTCACCGTCTCCAGCATGTATTTGGCATTCACGATACAGCCTTACTTTGGTTCAAGTTCTACTTAGTCGGCAAGACACAATTGTGTCCGTAATGGAAAACATTCCAGCTCAATTGATATATGTTTTGATGTTCCACAGGGTTCTGTTCTTGGACCCGTTCTCTTCATTCTATACACTCAGCCGCTCTCAAGTGTTATAGATCGCCATCAGGTGTCTCACCAATGTATGCTGATGACACACAAATATACAAATATAGCCACCCAACTGAAGTTGATACTACCATCCAAGACGTAGAGAGGTGCATTTCCGATGTGAAGTCATGGATGATGTTACGGAATTATATATATATTTTTCCTTTTAATAATGGTATAGTTTATTAGTTTATGATCTATGTTCTCAGTCTAAACAGTTGTCGTCTTATGAGTATACATACGGTAGTCTCGATCAATATTTCACCTATTTGCTTGTAGCTTTAGTCATGTGACGTATTTTCCGCGCGCGAGATAATGAACTTTCGACCTAGTTCTTGTACTTTTAGGTGTAAACATTATATTGACCAGGAATTATAGTTTAAGGTCACATCCGAAGAATAGATCGTGTTTACTAAAAGGAAATTATTTCGAAATACCCAGTTGTTTATTGAAGACGTAGTATGGGTTTTTGTTTCGATTCTGCGCATTAAGGCTATATATATAGGAATTATAGCAGGTATTCCACATTCTTCATTGTTCCATTTAAATAGAGAGGATATAACGAAATTGGTTCAATTTGTTTGTGGGATATTCTTATTTGGAGATTTATTTATTAAAAACTGCAACACAGAATAGCGGTCTAAAATCTGAAGAGAAAGAATGTCAAAAATCTGATTTGTCAAAGGTACGGCTAGATTCTCAGTATATATATATATATATATATATATATATATATATATATATATATATATATATATATATATATATATATATGTATGTATGTATATATATATATATATATATATATATATATATATATATATATATATATATATATATATATCATGGGGAATTTTGTCTTAATGAAAACAATTTAACAGTTGGTATGTAGATTTGTTAGTATTCGAAGTACGCAAACGTTTGTAACAATATTTAACCATGTAACCCTGAGACTTCATGTGAGATTATTTTTTTCAGTATCCCGCTACAACATTCTCACGACACACTTTCTTTACTACCATCTCCATGTATAATTTTACCGGGATTTGAAAAGTTCTGAATATTTTGTTATAACTTTTTTGTTTTTTATAAATGTCAATAAATGTAATGCCGATGAAAAAAATTTTATATACAAGGATCTGCAGCTGCACGTGCAGAGCGCCTGACATCTGCATATATAAATGTGTGACGTAACATAGATAAATTATTGTGAGTAGAAATGTCACTGCTACTGTAACAAGCGCATACTGTCAAATCCGGGCGCTCTTAGGGTACTCTTCAACCTATATTTTGTGGTGGTTTCATTGTTTAAAAGATGGTAAAGAGTCCAAAGAAGTTGACCTACGTTCTGGAAGACCGTTGTCCGCGATTGTTGAGCGGGAAGTGGCTGCTGCGATGGAGACAATTGATGAAGATGCTCGATACACAGTGCAAGATATGTTCTATTATCATGGACATTCATTCGTCAGCTGCTCTAATATATTGAAGATTCATCTGAAGCTCAAAAAGGTTTGTGCAAAAGGGTCCTGTATTTGCTGATCAAAACAGACTCGGGTTTGAAATCGCCAAATATGAAAAGAGTGAACAGAAGCGCTTGAATGAGATTGTTACAGGTGATGAAACGTGGATTTACTTTTCTGAATCTGACTCAAGAGAAAATAATAATGTTTAGATCGTAGAAAACGAACAGAGACTATAAATCGCTCAGCGTAATCGGACTGTCATTAGAGTTTATAACCATCATTTTTCTACACAAAAGGCCCATTTTTACAGATAATTGTGCACTGAAAAAACACAGCATCCAAGCTTTGCCACATCCTCTATACAGCCCTGATTTAGCTCCAATTGATTGTTTGGCTGAATCTCGTCATCAAAGATTTGCTGAGGGGCAGACGAGTTGAAAACCGCCATGCGGTTGAAAGTGCAGTTTTATAGTATATGAACAACATACCAAAAAGTGAATACAAAATGACATTTAATAACTGAATAATCAGACTGAGAAAGTTTGTAGAGGTGCATGGGAAGTACTTCGAGAGGATTCACTGACATACTGTTCACTAATAAATAAATTTGATTTACAGCGTGTTCATATTCAGAGCTTTTTAAATACTTCTCGTACTGCTTTGATCATGTAGTTTCTGCTCTTAGATGACATTGATTCTCGATACGCATTTATTTTTGTTATTTGTCTTTCGCCTAGAATTAGGTCAAATCAATTTGGTTTTCTGTACGGATAAAGCGTATCTACTCGGGTCACCCCACCCGTGATAATCTGTGATAAACTTTTGCTATTCTGACCAATAGTATACAAAACAGGTATACCGATTCACCAGTCCTGCTATACATACAATGTAGTTACAACGATTCACGTGCTACCGCACGGGAAACTATGTGGTAGCGTGATAAACTAGAACTATTATGAATAGAGATGCTAAAGTATTCATCATTTTTTATACCTGTCTAGTGCACTATTGTCGGCAGATATCAATAGATAGCAACAGAATTCAATGTGATATGTCTCGGCTGAATCAAACTAACTTGGATGTAGGGTGTGTACTATCTGGATGCCGAATACGTTATTGGCATTTATCAAATTCAAGCAGAATTAGTAAAGTCTGTTTACAGAGTCTATATTTACATTAAAATCAGAAAACTTGTATCTGAATGTTCAATACCTTTACCAGCTGATCAGTCTTTTAACTCTAATACTAAGGGCATAAACCTAAAACGGTTTAGCATGATCTGCAACAATTTTAATCTTCCACCATGTCATGATTGGATATACTTACAAGGGGATAATTTAACTGTTATTACTCGGGCAAACACATATTATAAGACAGAGAGAGAAATGTCTGATGATGAAACAAATAGACATGAAAGATATGAGACAGATACATGGTGGAACAAAAGATGGTGGATACGATACAGACCTGAGCAGTATAACTCTCAAACAACACCAGAGGAAATAATAGACTGGAATACTTATTGTATACAAGATAGCAACCGACTAACAAAAGAAAAGATAACAAAACTAAATCAAAGAATTAGATCATATGTGATTACCACGATGGGAGTTCAAGTTTCTAACATGACAAGAATAACATATTTTGAAGCTACAAAACAAAACCAGTTTAAAAGTTAATACAGCGTTTAATATTGGGTCAACAAGATTATGATTGACACTGAAATATAAATGAGTACATTTCAGCAATATATAACAGATTCAAAAGTTAAAATTGGATTATGCCGTTGGTACTGATGGTTTCTATATATTAGGGATATGGATATGAAAATTGGTATAATTGTACGGTATAATGACAATCTGAAAAAGTCACCAAATAACTTCAATTTAAGACTAAAAACCAATATTACAGATGTAGCTATTTATTCCAGCAGCTGATCACCAAAGTATAAAGTGAGTAAGAATTATGCAGAGATGCAAGACAATAGTGGTAATTGTCGTATAACGGAAATAGCGCATGATAAACCATATTTAAACAAAAAATAAAGATCATGAGATAAATAAGCAATTGCTTGGTTATGATTTAAACTTGAGCTTGATTGCTTTGGTTTAGGAGCCTACTCCAGAGACTTCCCACCCACTTCTCTATCAGAAGTAGGGAAGTATACTTCCTATAGAAAGCATATTTTCTAACTTGTATAGTAGTAACTTGTATAGATTGATACCATGTGTTTATCTTGTATAGACTGATGCCATTTGTTTATCTTGTACAGACTGACGCCATGTGTGTATCTTGTATAGACTGATGCCATGTGTTTATCTTGTATAGACTGATGCCATTTGTTTATCTTGTATAGACTGATGCCATGTGTTTCATTATACACTTGTATGGTAGCAATCTCCACACTCCTAATACCTATGGCAAATATCATCCCAACTAATGATAAAATGAGTAGTATGACATGATCAGCCACTAATCAGATAATCTTAGATGCAGCTGAAAATAGTCAACTTATTACGCTACCAATAATACCATGTATAACTGATATTGCTCTATCAGCTAACTTCTTCAAATAATCTGCAATATTTGTCAAACCTTGTTTAACCTTTTCAAAAAATAGAGTAAGAATTCGAATAGGAGCAGTAGAAATAGTAGATAGTCTTGACTAGGTTTGCAATTATAAATGCAAGTGATGAAGCAATCATTCCTATTACTGAACCAATTGTGGCAATGGTTGCACCCTTCTCATTGAACAATTGTTTTAATCTTTCACCCATTGGTAACTTCTCTCTAACTTTGAGATCTATGTTGTTGACATGTTTTCTAAAGTTATTTTCTAAATCTGTTATATGTCCAAATATTCGTACTCTTTTACTCGCAGTAGTTATTCGCTTGAGTTCTCTCTCTTAAATGTTCCATTTGCGTAGCGAATACACCATTTTTCATCAATTTGAGGACGTTGTTTTCAAATTCATTTGTAGTCTTTGTAGTTAAATGAGTATTTAGTTCAATATATGGCCGTAACCATATTAGCTCAGTTGGTAGAGCGTCGGACTCGTAATCCAAGGGTCGTGGGTTCGATACCCATCCTGCCTCTGTGTGTCTATAAGAAAGACTCTTACCTCTCATTTCTTCGGCATGATATAGCCAATAATGTGTTAAAAGTGCTGTTGAAACCAACAAAAACAAAACAAAACTAAAACAGGTAACCATGGTTCTTGGTAAAGAAATCATCGCGCAATGAATCTTAGTCAAGTTCCAACACAGTTGGACATATAGTTTAAGGTTACGGTAGTGAATAACATATCTTTCCTCATTCTTCGATGTAGATACTAACTTGATTACTGATGGTTTTATACCCTTTCCTCCATATATCAGTTTTTTTGAAAAGGTGATACTTGTTCAACCTGGGAAATTAACTTTTCGGGGGCTAATGAGTAGTTTTCGAGATACTCATTCCATGACATAAAATATTTTATATTATTTTAATGTTTAGATTCATCTCTTATTCCGCTTTCTATCATGAGAAACATATCATAATCAGTTATCAATTCTAACTCTACTTTGTAAACTTTTAAAGATGCATCTTGTGCTAAACCTGACGCTCTATAATAGTGTGCAGAATCTAGTAATTCTGCATATATACATTGCTATACTCTTCAAATATATCACAGAATAGCAACGCATCCGTTTTTGCATAGTAGTCATGTAAGTCTATTAGGGTTCATAGATTGAAATGCTTCATTACATCTTTAATATATTGATAGTCTCTTTGAGTGATGAATAGAATGCCCTTAAGGGTACTAGGTTCAAATCTAACAAGGCTATGCATCTACTCATATAAGCTAATATACTTCTTTTTTCTTAAATACTTTGGTTTTCTGTAAAAATGTTTCGTGGTTTCTATGATTTTGTCATCACTTAATTTTGTTTGTTAACTGTTTTAGTGATTGGATCATAAATATATAACTATCTATCAATATAACTGTCCGTTTTATTTTAACTTCTTTGTCATATTTTATAAAATTGTCAGCTATGAAATCGTTTGAAAATGAGATATACTTTTCATCGTTATTTGGAATGATCGCTTCTTCTTGACTATGGTAATTCTTCACCAAGGTGTGATAAATCGGTTAGTATCATAACCTGGGAGGTAAATTATCAAGGGTATATCTTTTGGATATCTGTTATTTATATTGCAGTCTTGATGAGCTGAACCTCTATATTGACCTGTTAGGTGATAGTGAGCTCTAATCTTTATATTGTCTATTTGTTGTTAACAAATGTGACATATGCTTCTATCAATTAAGTGCTTTCTGTCATGATTGCTAAATATCATCTTAAAGGCATTGCTACTTCCTTCTTATACCAACTCTGCAATCTTTTGGAGAAATGTATAGAACTTTTAAGTGCAGTCATTACCCTGTACACTGTAGGACCATCGTCTTTGTGTATGGCGTTAAAGTAGAGAGTAAATCCTTAGGATATCTCCTTAGCTGACTCAAGTGTCCATAAAGTAGTTGTTGCTTGTTTGCAATGCTGTATGGCTTTCATGATACTTTCGAAATAACAGTATAGAAAATAGGAATCTTTGACCTGGTGTTGCTAAATGTATGAACTTTACTTTTGAACCCTCTTTACACATTATATCAACTGTGTCTCTTCAAGTCTGTTACAGAGCAATTGATGTTCATACAATTTAGCTGTGGTGTAAACATGATGCACACATCTTCTTGCAGAAGTACTTTGAGCTGTTGTAACTATTTATTGCTTTGATACCAATCTCGACAAATTATTTATCCCGCAATAATCATGCCTATCTCCTTCTGAAGCGATTAAGATGCCAAATATGTTAGATTATTTATAATTTCTACCGCGAAATGATCTCATTGTCTCCGGTGATATATATATATATATATATATATATATATATATATATATATATATATATATATATGTATATATATATATGTGTATATATACAGAGATATGTCAAATTAAACTTGAAAATCATTTATATTCTCGACTCTGATGTGACACTTATTCAACTAATACAGATAAGACTCAACGCAATATTTAGACGTTTTATGTGCATTTTGTCCTATTAGTAAGTATGATAGAAGAAACATTGGTAGTCCATGTTACGCACATTAATGCATGCATTCTTCTTCTTCACCCATGTAGGTAAATCATTGTACGATCCACCCCTAAGATGTCTATTTTTATCAACGTGCAAAGTGCGGAATTCTATTTATATGCAGCACAAGTTTGCATCCTCACTTACTTCCTGTGAAAACTTAAGGTTTAATATTTTAAACATTCTCTCTACAACCTCAGATATTTCTCTCCTGTTAAGGATGTTTTGAACATTAGTCCTATAATACGATGTGAACATTCCATCTTTTTAACCTTCATAATAGTCAAATCAAGTTGCAGAATTTCGCATCTTTCTAGAAATGATCTTCTTTAGGTAGGGTTAAACTTGAGCCAAGAATTCAAATTAATCCTGATCATTTCCACCATGGAATCTATACTAATTCACAGTATCTTACATTCTAGAGGTAATAACTTTGCGAAGGTTTCTCTTAATTTCCTTTTTTATTTTGAAGACGTGTTAGTGGTCTTTACATACGTCTTCTTTTACTCTTTGGTATTGGTGAATCAATGGTAGCCATTTATTTCACAAACTATATTTAAATAGCTGACTATGTAATGATTATACATTTTAAGTTGGTTCCCAACTGTTAAAACAAACTGTCATACCCCTTTCCTTTTACAACCACATACTTCTTACCATTCATTAGTTTGGTTTCTAAAATCGTTTCAGGCTGTAAAGATAGCTTAGCTTGTCATATACAGATAATTCCTTTTCGTCGAAAATTCTAATTTCTATTTGTGCACTATAGTAGCGCTTAAAATAACTTACCTTGGACAAACCTTATTTTTAGCATTTCTTCTGTGAAATTCGGCATATAACCTTGGGCAAACGTATAGTTACATTTGAATTTTGTTGCACTTTGGCCTTATTTAAATTTAGTTGTTCCGAAATGATCAGTTCTTATGTAGTCATACCAATTTATAAAGATCATTCCTCTGTTTTAATCTTTCGATGTTTTGAGTCATGCCAATAAAGCATGATAGGAGTTATTGTACTTCTCCAATAGGTTAGGTAATACATCAGCCTATTTTCTAGTTTAATCCTGTGTAAAATATTTCCATATTCTAGACTTTAGAGTTAGGTTAAATCTCTCCACCACAAGTGCCTTTTAATCTGAGTGAGAAGGGGAAATATTTTATACATTCCTTGTCCAATAAATCCTTTACCTTCCGATTGTAAAATTCCTTATCCTCATTAAACTATCTTTTGGGGTTTTTGCTGACGAAATATGGATCTAAATACCTTGAATATATTATGTCCTTGTTTAGATATAACTTTTTAGCCCATGTGTATTTTGAGAAAACATCAATAGTCAATATATATATATATATATATATATATATATATATATATATATATATATATGTATATATATATATATATATATATAGATATCTAGATATATATATATATATATATATATATATAGATATATGTATATATATATATATATAGATATAGATATATAGATATATATATATATATATATAACCACTATTATATCCAACGAATCATTTTCGTGTTTGCTAGTGAAGTGTATAAGTTAATACTAGGGTTAACCATTCCTTTAACTTAGCATATTTGATTGTCTTGCTGTATTGTCTTCCACACAATATTTATGTTCGTAAAGACCACACCACTCTTATAATTAGGCTTCTCAAATAATTTTTTTATATATCACAATAGATAATTGCAGCTACTTAAATATTTTATATTATGACGAAACCAAAGGTTTTTAAAGAAATAATTTCAACTATTATTGAACTTAGTCCGAAAGTGTCTATGCGAGTACACTCTGATGTGAGGTTATATGCATATTTGAATAGTATTAAGGTATGGTGCGAGGTTAAATGCTTGGAAAATATAGTGCAAGAAAGCATTGCTCTCTGTCTTTAAAATATCTGAAATCTATATCGCCGTATTTTAGAGAGGCAGAACAGTTGGTGGTTGTATTTGGTGGGCATAACATTGAATTTAACATTCATTCCGTCATTTAATTAAATACTTAATGTTATATATGACTAATTGTATCCGCTTGTATGACATTTGATCATAAACCCTTAATCTTTGACCTTTAAAAATTGTGCAAAAACCCATCTGCCCACCGTTATCAGACAATCCACGAGGACAGCCAACTCTAAAGACTATCGTTGTCCTGACCGCTTTCTAGAGCAGGATCGTTTTGACTTCTCACGTCAAATTGGCCGAGTTGTGGAACCGATTATTTCACGTACGCACTTGACTATAACCCCCGGTAGAGATCCTATGGAAAACGATATGTTAGGATCTCCGGACGTTAGTCACAGCTATAGTGATTGTGAACGATCCTCTTATGTATTTTTGTTCACCGGAAGTTTGAGGGTCTTGTAATTTGAATCAGTTTCAACTCAAATCCTTGGCACAAATGTGTTGTCATATCTGCAACAGACCGACGAAAGTAAACAAGTGTGATCAATAAATAAGGAACACAATTATGCCTCTGATGGGCCCGAACATATATTAATTACGTCTTTGTGTCCTGAAGTCGTAGCTGCTACCTCTATGCCATGTCAGCACTTAAAAGTCTTAATTGAAAAATGAATTTTATAAACTAAATCAATAAGTTATAAACCAAGTAAGTAAGTTATGTTTCATTAATAATATGGACATACCTGTATATAATTTGATTATTTCAGTTCCATATTAAAATGGAATAAGACCAATACGACCAGTACGCCTTTAAGCAATATCTATGAGTATTAGACAGTGGTTGTAATTTTGGTAACTTTATCTATATTTGCGGTAACTTCGCCTGTATTTGTGGTAGCTTATTCTGTATTGGTAGTAATTTCCTTGGAACTAAGTTCGTAGTTGTGTTGCTATTCAGAATATCACCATGAATTTTTTATAATATGATTATTTAACTTCCAAATCTAAATAAGCTAAGGTAAATGTCAGTTAGAGTCTTATAAACAGAAGTCAACTAGTACGCTCAAGGTCAAGCAATGCTATAGGCTATAGGATGTGGACTACCCTATGCACCTGACTGTGGTAAGATAATATTGATTATTTTTAACGATATATTTATTCAAACCTATTAACTACATAGGTAATCTATTAAATATACAGTTGGTCAATTGATTGAAGCTATTGGCTAAAGTTGTCAATCATTGAATGCTATTACAAATTAATATAATATAATTACTCTGTACTGAAAATAATAACGTTAAAGTTCATATGCTTAAGACATATACCGCATTCGTAGAAGGCTGCTACTCAGTAAAAACATGTATTACTGTTTGTACCTGGTTGGGGTGAGCTTTTACTGATTGTTTGTGGCGATATATATCTACTGTAAAACAATAACGTTAAAGTCAATTCGCTGATTACGGCATTCTGGACAATATATGACAATGATCGTAGCACTAAAATTGTAATAACCGTATTTATACGTATGTTTATAACTTTTTGTGAGTATAATCTCAATCATTGAGGCCGTATTTAAAATTTCTTATCACAGCTATATGCACTGACTCAAATTGTTATTAACTATATCAGGGTTCAGTTACATTAGATAATAGTTTAATCAGAAATTATTCAGCCATCTGATCAGTCAATATATTAGTTACTTTATCAGCTAATATTTCAACCATCTTTGCAGGTAATATTTCACATATTCTTCTAAGTAAACTCTACATGCATAATTCCGTATTGTGACGTCTGGAAAGTTTTTATAAAAGTCGGATGAATTGTTTTATGCCTACAGCAGTATAGAAAACAGGTTGAACAATTGATCAATAAGTTAGTATCTTTAGTCATAATACTTTTGATATATTACGCTTCAA
This sequence comes from Margaritifera margaritifera, assembly GCA_029931535.1. NCBI lineage: Eukaryota > Metazoa > Mollusca > Bivalvia > Unionida > Margaritiferidae > Margaritifera > Margaritifera margaritifera. The sequence goes on along the minus strand of JAQPZY010001406.1, from coordinate 2,331,828 downwards.
GCACAGGAATCGTTGTAGTTAAATTTTATGAATTAGAGGATAGTATGATTGGTTAATCGGCATACTAGTTTTCAATACTATTCTAACCTCAACACATACTATATATGCAGCTGACATATTGTCATACTGTTTTTCGTCTGATAATGTTTCGTTTTTTTTTTCACGTGTCGTTCATTTATTTAATTAGTTCATGTTTTTTCTCGGCTCTTGTGCTACGTATTTGTTTCGTTTTTGTAAGTTGTTTATTTCCCTGGCGAAGAGTATGATTTGCTGTAAACGTTGGGAAACTGTTTTCTAACTGCGCCGTTACCAGTTTTTGTTTCAATACATGTATGTATGTATGTATGTATATATATATATATATATATATATATATATATATATATATATATATATATATATATATATATATATACACACCCTGTGTACAAGTTATAAATGTCACTAGCGTGTTTTCTATAAATTTAATACCTGCTAATTTAGGAGTAACAATTTTATTGATATGAAAAACGGGATATTCATGTATAGACTATGTATGGAATTTAAAAGTTGCTGACAGTGACAAAGTCATTTACTCAACATATTGTGCAAGTACTATTATAAAAATCGAAATCTATTGAAAGATATATACTTGAGCAATTTTAGAATTACTACATTTTAAGTAAACCTAACATTCCCATCTTTATAATTTCAAGACGTTTTCTTCACGAGACATTGGCCGTGAAAAGTGTTGATTTTTTTTCAACATATGTCGTATATTGCACAATAATAATTGAATAGGTAACATTGGCCTAAGCGATTTATACTTTCATTGTGTCTTTGTCGAAGGTAATTGCAAAACAGAGACAAACAGGATAAACAATACACACAAAATAATGCCTTGAATTTAATTTTATTTTACTTGATTGCATGTCTAATGGAAGTGAGTCTGAAATGTTTAGATTATCATTGAAGTTTCAACCAATAAAGTCCGTTGTTTGTATGCGATATTCTAAATGAACGATACATTTCTCTACTAGAAGCATGTTTGTTTCTGAACAAAGTACACTTAACGAGGATTGTAATTGACATGAAATAATGACTTTTAAATATTGGAGCCTCTTTTACATATTAATGTTATTGTCATGATTGGTAATGTAGTTGCAACAGTGTTTCGACTAAATATTCAATGTCACTTTATTGCATTGAATAATGCCGAACTTGCTTGGTAAACTATAATCTTTACAGAATCGTCTAGCTTGCAAAGAACTTAAAGTAAGTATGTCGCATCGTAGTCGCTGAATAGTATTCTTACGATATCTACAGTAAGCTGAAGATGGAAATATTGATGATTAGTTTTAAAATTTTCTTTCAGGTGATTTATTTCCTTTTTTTATGAAATTGTACCATTTAATACTTTAAGAATCAGTCGCATCAAGAAAATCTCATATCATTTAAAGATGCATAGTTATGCAAAATCGGTTACTACTGAGAAGTTATTAATTTCAAGATTGTATTGCCTCAGAAAAAACAGTATGCGAGTTATGGTCATGGAATCCTTTTTTAGTATGCGTTACTTACCGTAAAAGTTTTTGTAGATGTTGGATCAAATTCATATTCATCGGTATAGAATATGTATCACAACCTTGGCTAAATCGATCAAATATATATCAAGCTATTGTCAACAGAAAAGTAATGTGGAAAAGCGAGAATGAGACTAATAATCAGAGAGAAGAAAACATATCATATTCACAACATATTATACAATTATGTAATTTAACCAAAGGCAGGACATACACTTGACTTTGGATATGTAAATGAACAATCAATCTAAATATGTGATAATTAACTTATATTGCAACACAGTAATGAATACAGTTCTAATCGTTTCCTACAAACTAAATAAAGTGGCATAGTTTTCCTAAATATTTTATTATCGACTAAATATTTTTCAATTGGTTTAATATTGGCATTCAATATAATTTATTAATTGGTTCTCTTTGTGTATTAAATGTAGAATACAGATCATTATTTTTTCTTTCGATAAAATACAAATTAATAATAACAACGTTGTGGTATTTGTATTGTGTATACATGTAAGGATATACCTGTTAAGATACAATTATCAACGTTTGAACCTTGGAACTGTACCATATAAAGGCATTTAACAAGCTCGTGCTCAGTATATTAGGACAAGCACATGAGTAACCGTAAAATAGTCAAGTGTGATTTAAAAATATACAGCTCAGATAAAGAGGAATAGACAAATTAAAGATATTGTCTTATTCTAACATGCGACTCAATCTCTTCTAACATTTCTGAATGATGTGAAAACAAATAAATACATGTTGAGATAAGACATGAAGGTTATATTTGCGAAAAAGAGATATTGTGAAAATATATACTTGCTATCTCTCTGATATGGCATGGAATGCTTGTTTTTAAATATGTCGTCTGAAAGCAAATCGTGTATACCCAGGAAGTTATGAAAAGATTTACTCGAACCTTATCGATATTGACAACTGTAGCTCGTATCATTGTTTACAAAAGGAATGGTCCTAAATGGGAAAGCTCTTGAGTAAAACTTTTTGATCAGCTAAAATTTCATGGACTTTCCAATAATCAGTGTCAGATCTATCATTTATATCCGGAAGAGTCACATCCACTTATATCAACTCTTGGAAATAAATGATTTCATTGAAATTTCAACAGTGACAAGAACTGAGAAGGTAAAATATCACACATATTGAAAAAGTATAAAAAATGAATACAATAATCTATTTCAACACAACGAACAGTTATTTACTGCTAACAAGCAATGACAGACGCAGTTATAATACCACATCACTAGCAGGCGAGAGGTAATTAATACCACATCGTACAAACGCTTTTGTTTATATCTAAATGTACCATAACTGGCTTCTGATAAGCATAAGGAGACTTTTAACTTACATTCCTACAGATTTAGAAGAATGAAAACGCCATATTAGAAACAAAATCATATCCTTCGCAATTTAATCAATCAAGATTATAGAATAAAATTAGACATAATATGTCAATAAAAGGTCATCTGTTGTAGTTATTGTTGAAACGTACCATATCGGGCCTACAGTGACTGAACGTATCTCGCTTAATAGTTAGTGTCTCGGTTTTTTGACCGCATGATACATTACTTCTTCGTAGCCTTTTGCCGAAAGTATAGAGATCAAATGTACTTACAATATCCATTTATCCCTTTTGTGGAATATTGTTTTAAATAGTTTTCCCTGACAGTAATTAAATCTAATAAGTACGGAAGTAGTAAAGTAATTGTCCTTGTAAACATGACAGTTACTTATTCCTTGAGATGAAACGCAGGAGGTAACATATAAGGTATTTTGTTATTACCTAATATTATAAAACATGGGATGAAAGAGATAACGTTGGCGACGAATCGATAAAACAACACTTTGCCCCTATAAATAAAATTGATATTTTCTTTGTACGTAAGTTTTTGTTAAGACTTCAGACATTGATGCTGATTTGAAAACTGCCCACAAAAGTATTGTTTATTAAATTTCGAGTCGGATATATGTTGGGGTATTCTCATGTAGACATGTATATGTAGATAGTAATATATCTGGATATTCCAAATTTTTAGCAAACGTAAAGGGCATATTTTGATATCGCTCTGGATTAATCAGAGTTTGTTATGGCTCTTGATTAATCGGTAAAACTCTTACTTTATTAGATAGCGTGTGCTACAGTACTGAACATCGAGTCGCTAAATATTAATAAATAAGATCAAAAGTTATAAGATTGATCTGTTCAAACTTTCCTATTAATATTAATAATCGAGTATTAATACTATATAAATATATCGAAAACAACTGTAAAGAATGTATAATTATGTAATAAGATATTTTCTAACCTTCCTCTTGATACTTTTTAAATGGAATTAAAATATTTTTGATTTGGCCAGTTTCATTGGCCCAATTCTAGTTGTATTGGACCGATTAAACGCCGTGGGCCAATATGTTTTGCCAAGGACCTAGAAGAAGAGGTAAATGCCAGAACGCCTATTTATAGACATTTGTTTTCCTAATTAATTATTAACCTTTTATACTGTTTTAATATCATCATCATTATTGCAGGTAAGTATCAAATTCAAGCTTTGCATGACACGTTAGGAAGAATAATATTTGTGCTTAGGTATGTGTGTTCATAAATATTTTTTGTATCATAAATTCTTATTTGTAAATAGGAAATGTTAATGGAGCACGCCATGACATTGAAATAACATTAAATTTAAAAAAATCATTTGATGAATTTATGTTTTAAATTTGTGAAATATTACCAAATTCACAATCTTTTACATGTTATCTACCTAACACTTCAAGCATAGTATTACATGTCTGTTACATCAAAAACATCTATACCTTAGACAGGCTCTATATCGAGCACTACACTGTACAGAGCACTACACTGTACAGAGCACTACACTGTACAGAGCACTACACTGTACAGAGCACTACACTGTACAGAGCACTACACTGTACAGAGCACTACACTGTACAGAGCACTACACTGTACAGAGCACTACACTGTACAGAGCACTACACTGTACAGAGCGTTATATTGGGCCCTTGTAGCTCTCTGTAATATCTGTTTGAGAAAGAGTCCTATAGGCAGTGTTAAAGCCTGTTATAACGCCACGCATCGTATGAACTATTTTCAATGTGTTACACAAAAACGATTAATAAAATGATTTGACCTCATCAGAAGTAAAATTGTCGTAGATGTTTTACTCTGAGACTCATCGTGTTATGGAGTCTCTAAATGGTTCTTATGTTGTGCTCAAAACAAATGATATAATCTAGCCGTAGCATATTATGAAAAGGTAAAAATGTAAATGTTGACATCGCATATAATCCCTTGGCCTATATCACACTTTTAGTTTTCGGACCTCAGACTGATGTGAAAGTCGTAGATTGATATTTTGATCACATTGAAAATTTAATACAATAATAATAATAATAATAATAATAATAATAATAATAATAATAATAATAATAATAATAATAATAATTGCAAAAATAAAAATAACAGATGTGACAACTAATTAACCAAATTAATCCGTAATATGTTTCAAACATATAACTATATGCCCCGATATTGTTAAGCATTCTGAAATATTTAAACAATGACAATTGTGTTAGTTTTTCAGAATCAGAGAACAAAAACTATCAAGCCTTTTGCCTGGTGACAAAGTCCAGCCGACCGACTGCCAAACGTTTCATCTTTGATTTGCGTTCTTCGACAATTTCTATTAGAAGCTGTGTATCTGTGAAAAAGACCGTGCTAGTTATATTCTGGTTCTCGAAATATATTTGCTAGGTCTGTTGAGACATTTTTCCTCTAGACCCACATGAGGCAAAATTATCTATATCTTTGTATACTATAATAGGTTTTGGCATACTATTAACCTCAACTTAAATTCATGAACAAAAACTGATCGAAAAATATTTTTTTTTGCATTGCATCAGAAGTAAAATAATTTTTATAATTTCTGGAAATAGTTTCTATTCAATTCCTCGATATGGGTCTGCGTTTAATTTATCAGAAGTGTTTTTGTGCTATCAAGGTGGTCTTTATCTAAGTCATCCAAATAATTAACAAAGATATAGCAATCCTGAAACACTGCACATATATGTATTGGTAGTTTCAAATTATCTTCAAGTGTCTCCAATACATCAACAATACATCAAAAAGTTTTCATTTCGGCTGTACTACTCCAAATAATGCCACTGTGTTTTAATAGTACATAATGGAAATATTATGTACTATCCTCACAATCAAAGGTATGAAATCGTTGACAAAAGCTATATATAAAAAATTCCTCTTTGTGTTTATTATCTTTGTAGATGCAGATATGATGGCAACGCAGATCAGCATTAGTCAATCAAATGTACTATGTTTGTCACCATGCTTTTATGTATTATCATCAATCCTTTTTGAAAAACTCTTATTCATCGTGTATTCAATTATGTATATATTTCAAAAGAGATAATTCACTTTGTGATTTAGGATGTTTCATTCCATAAGAACATATATGTTATATTTTTAACACATAATATTTCCTGTGGGTTCCTTTTTTAAACAACAATGATATGTTTGAGTAAACTCTTTAAGTAGGGTTGCTAGATATTACGCTGAGTTTTCAAAAACCTTGAATGAATGGAATAAAAGCAGCAAGTTTTGTCCAAAATTTTATTTTGTTAGTCTATAGTTTGAGTGTTATGGAAATAAAATATTGAGGATCTGTACATATAAGGTGTACATTGTACAGGTGGATATACATTACGCAATATTGAACATACCCAAAATCTATAAGAAGGTATTTTTCCAGAAAATGACATGAATAAGTAACAATTTAAAGGAAGAGTTATAAAGATGCATTTACATTGATATACACGGCATTGAATCAAAAGGAAGTGATGATATTTAGGTATCACAAATTTTCAGTTTAAAATTTTGACTATTATCAGTTTGGGTCAAAATACAAAGAACGATATTGTCGGTGCGCAGTACGTTGATCGATAGATAAAGAGCTGTAATCAATTGCTTCCTTCGTAGTATATTGTAGAAATTAGATAGTAAGTATGCTGTGCAGGAAAGTTCTATAAGTTTATGGACAAAAATATCCCAGATAGAAATTCAGTTTGAACTCCCTCCTAGAATTACTGTGTTAATATATTCACCAGCAATACAGCAGGAGGGACGAGTGGCATGAAGTCGCGACTTCCAGTTTGGATCAGAATCTACCTGGCCGTCTTGCCCATTTGTACGTTCTCGGGTAAGTCAACTCAACCACAGTGTGCATTTATAGAATCTGGTGATACACTACTATGACAGAACGTCATCTTTAATTTCTTATCTGAAATTACAAGGTAACCAAGCACATAGAAATTTCAGTGACTAATAGGACCTTTAAAGAAATGTAGACTCCGAGTAAAATATCACGATGGACGTGGGGGTGCAACAATATAAGACATGGGTTAGATGTGTAAAAACAAATAGAACTTCAACAATAATATCATACATATATACATACATACATACATACATACATACATACATACATACATACATACATACATACATACATACATACATACATATATACATACTGTTACGACTCTAGGGGTAATATAACAGAATAAAAGACACAAACAAGCTTTCAAGATTAAAATGCAAATCTTTAATTTCCTAAAATATGAAAAGAATTAAAATAGTTCAACAAACAATCAAAGTGAAAGAATTAAAATAACTTACAGTATAGAATATCCTAAAAAGTCCTAAAATGTTTTAAAGTTCACTTCCTGATGTTAATCCGAGTAATCCGGATGAAGTATTCCGAATGAAAATAACCTGCACTGTGCTGAAGTAGATAAGTTCTGATTAAATCCAAAATAATCCTTGCAAGTCTGGAATCTCACAAGTTTTAGAATAATGTCCGATAATTCCACGGAGCTGTATAGTAATTCACATGAATTACTAATTAAATACATTCCACACTGAACTGAATAATTTCAATAACCTCTCTTCATTCAAGCAATTGTAAAGAATGATTTATCACTGGACGAGTTGCTATATATACGCAGATTTTAAAAGGGAATATCCTTTCTCCGTCTTTAATAATATGGTATTTTAAAATAACACAACCCTCTAAGAATGTGACCTTTCAATGTTGATTTCAAAAGTACAAAGCTAGGTCGACTTCATTTTCCCGCGCAATTGATCATGTGACCACTTATTGATCGAGCAGTAGTCGTATCTATACTGATATGCTAACCGCTATTCACACTAAAAACAGAGATCATAAATTAGTAAATTAAATCATTATAAAAAGCTAAAAAGGTATGATTCCGTAACACCCTCCCCCATCAACGAAAAAAATAAGGATTTATGCAATAAAAACTTATTTTTTAATATGTACTTCCAACATACAAGTAATTAAATCAAAAAAATAAATGAATACATGATACAGTCATGTATACAAAACAGTGTAACGATGGTATTATACACGTGAAAGTGCATCAGCAATTATATTTTCCTTTCCCTTGATGTGCCTGACTTCGATATTATATGATTGTAACATCAGACTCCATCGTAACAATCTTTGATTCTTATTCTTCATCTTATTAATGAAAGTGAGGGGGTTGTGATTACTAAAGACAACAACGGGAGAAGGAGCTGCACTAACATACACCTCGAAGTGTTGCAAGGCCATTATCAAAGCCAAACACTCCTTCTCTATAGTGGAATAATTTTTCTGGTGCTTATTCAATTTCCTTGAAAAATAGTACACAGGATGATCCACTCTATTGCTGTCTTCCTGTAACAACACTCCACCAACCCCAATGTCACTAGCATCTACAGACATTTTGAAAGATTTACATAAATCTGGAGCTGACAAAACTGGTGCACTCTTGAGTATGGCCTTTAACTTATCAAAAGCCTCCTGACATTTTCCTGACCAGATAAACTTGGTCTTCTTACTAAGCAAATTTGTCAGGGGCTCGGCTATCATGGAAAAATTGGAACAAAACTTACGGTAATAACCTGCCATACCGAAAAATCGCATCAGTTGCTTCTTATTGACAGGCACAGGGAACTCAGAAATAGCCGTAACCTTAGCTTCTATTGGTTTTATTTTCCCATGTCCCACAACATGTCCTAAAAAGGTAACACTGGCACGACAAAAGTCACTTTTATTCAAATTGATGGTTAAGTTCGCTTCGCTGAGTCTTTCGAAGAACTGCTTAATCGTCTTTAGATGATCTTGCCACGTGTCGTTGTAGATGATGACGTCATCGATGTAAGCATCGCAATTTCTTATTCCAGACATCACCATATTCATCAAACGTTGGAAAGAACTTGGGGAACCCTTCATCCCAAATGGCATGACTTTGTATTGGTAAAGTCCATCTGGAGTTACAAATGCAGAAATTTCTTTTGCTCTCTCCGTAAGTGGAATTTGGTAGAATCCCTTCAATAGGTCAAATTTTGTGACGTATTTGGCATTTCCAATCCTGTCAATACAGTCATCAATTCTAGGAATTGGAAATGAATCGATCTTGGTGACGCTATTTACTTTTCTATAATCTGTACACATACGGAAAGTTTTGTCTGGTTTCGGCACTAATATACATGGTGAACTCCAGTCACTTTTACTGGGTTCAACAAAGTCATTATCCAGTAAATACTGAATTTCTTTCTTCAGATAGTCTTGTTTGAGAGGATTCATCCTATAAGGGTGTTGCTTGATAGGTGCTGAATTTATTATTTCGACATCATGGAAAATTTTGTTGGTTCGTGTGGGAATGTCCGGAAATAAATGTGCATTTTCTTTTATCAACTGCTTGAGTTCATTAATCTCCAATGGCAGAAGATGCGAAAGCTTCTGGTCCAGATCGTCCAGCATTTCCGAATTATGAAGACTAGTGACTTCAAAATCGTCATTATCCGATTTCTCATCTTCATTTAAATGTTGAATGTGTGGGACAGGTACTACTAAAGTAATTTGATAATTTATATGGCTATCTCTGTCTACATATTGTTTCAACATATTAATATGACATAACTGTTTCTGCTTCCTCCTCCCAGGAGTATTAATAATATAATTCAGATCACTCACCTTTTTATCAATGGTATAGGGACCAAAATACTTAGCCTGAAGAGGATTTTGAGGTATGGGTAGCAAAGCCAATACTCTATCACCTGGATGAAAACTCCTATTTTTTGCTTTTTTATCATACCTCAACTTCATTTTTGACTGAACAGATTTTAAATTATTTCTTGCCATCTCGCAAGCCTTTGCCAATCTGTTTTTAAATTTAAAGACATAGTCTAGAAGATTTAATTCTGACTCTTCAGTAGAAAGAAGTCTTTCTTTTAATAATTTTAAAGGACCCCGAACAGAATGTCCAAGCACAAGTTCAAAAGGACTAAATCCTAGAGACTCTTGTACTGACTCTCGTGCCGCAAACAACAATAATTGTACACCTTCATCCCAATCCTTTTCTGTCTCATAACAATATGATTTAATCATATTTTGTAAAGTCTGATGGAACCTTTCCAAAGCACCTTGACTCTGAGGATGGCAGGCAGAGGATCTAAACTGTTGGATACCTAATTCATGCAAGACCTGTTTGAATACACCAGACATGAAATTAGATCCCTGATCAGATTGTACAGACTTAGGAAGACCAAACAATGTGAAAAACTTGACTAAAGCTTTCACTATGGTCTTAGCGTTAATATTCCGTAAAGGAATAGCTTCTGGAAACCTTGTGGACGCACACATACTGGTCAACAAGTATTGGTTGCCTAACTTGGTTTTAGGTAAGGGGCCGACACAATCTATCATAATTCTACTGAATGGTTCATCAAATGCAGGAATAGGTGACAGATGAGCTTTGGGTATCTTCTGATTGGGTTTTCCCACCATTTGACAAGTATGACAAGATCTACAAAACTTAGTAACATCACTTTTTATTTTCGGCCAATAAAAGTGATTTAGGATCTTGTGATAGGTTTTATTAATTCCTAAATGACCAGACAACGGTGTTTCATGGGCTAAACTAAGTATTTCCCGACGATAGGATTTAGGAACTACTATCTGATAAATAACTGACCACTCATCATCAGCAGGTACCCCGAGTGGTCTCCATTTCCTCATAAGGACTTCATTCTTCAGGAAGTAACAAGTTCCTTCTTGCGTGGCTTCCGTTTCAGACATAGCCCCCTGAAACAAACAGGAGATATCTGGATCCTCCTGTTGTAAGACAACTAGTGTTTGTCTTTTATCACCCTGATTAATTTTATGAGTTTGTGTAGCTGAAAGAGTATCACTGTGATCAATACTAGATTGAGGAGCAGAAGTGACCTCATGAAAAGCCTGACCCACAAAGGTGTCCGCTAAAGGAAATTCATCCTGTTCAACAACAACATTCTCAAGAGCACGCTTTGCCATAGCTCTAGTAAATGCACAAGCCGGATATAAACCAGGGATTTCTACTTTAATAGTGTCAACTAATTGATCCATTCTAGGCTTGTCAGTTACAATTGGATTAACCACTACCTTATCTCCCGCTAGGTCATTACCTAGTAATAAATGGATGCCCTTAATAGGCAAAGAAGCCACTGCTCCTATGGTCACAGGTCCCGAAACTAAGTCTGATGACAAATTAACACAATGAAGAGGGACATTAACATATCCACAATCTACCCCCTGTATTAATATGCTTTCACTAGTAGAAGACTTCTCAGAAAACGGCAAAGTACTATCTAACAATAGACTCTGAGAAGCTCCTGTATCTCTTAATATCTTAATAGGAGTAGCCTTATCCAAGTCACCAACAAGTGACACAGAACCCTTCGACATGAATGGCTCGTAATTCTTCATTATAAAATCAGACTGAGGTAAGCTAGCCTCCAAACAAATATCATCATTAATAAATGACCCTGACTTTGACTTCTTGATAACTAGAGCATTTGGAATTGCTCTATTATAATTCCGTTGTCACCTTCTAAACTTAAAGCAATCGGAAAATACATGTCCCTTCATCTTACAATATGAACACGTGGGCATAGATAAGGTTTTCTGATATTCCCTATCAAAATTTTGATTCCTTACAGTCACATAACCCTGAGGTCTGAAATTACTCGAACGAGTTTGAAATAATTTCTTAACATAAGATTGTTGAGGAAAAGTTTTAATTATCAATGGAACCTTGTGTATTGAAGAATATTCATCAGCTGTGATGGCTGCCTTTTCTAAAGTCTCAACTCCTTTCTCATTAAGATACATCTTAATATTATCACTGACACAATTCTTGAAATCTTCAATCAATACCAGTTGTTCAAGATTATCATAATTGCCTTCAACCTTCTTAGATGTACACCATCTTGTAAACAAACGTTTCTTTTCCCAAGCAAATTCTACATGAGTTTGATTTGTTTCCCTTTTACATTCTCTAAAGTTTTGACGATGAGTTTCAGGTACCAACTCATAAGCTCTTAAAATGTATTCTTTGACCACTTCATAATCAGCAGATTGTTCAGATTAGAGTGCAGTATAAACATCACTAGCTTTGCCAGATAACACACTCTGCAATAATGAGGTCCACTTCTCTTTTGGCCATTCCAGATTCTCGGCAATTTTCTCAAAACTGAGAAAATATTTGTCTATCTCCTTTTTTCTAAAAGGGGGAAGCTGTCTCAAATGTTTGGCCAAATCAAAGTATGAACCCTGTTTGTCATGAGAGTGCCCTTTGCTGGTCAATTCTAATTCCCTTAATCTGAATTCCCTATCTTTATCTCTCTCTCTTATCTCATTTTCTCTTAATTCCTTCTCTATTCCCCTTTGTTTATCCCTCTCTTGTATTTGTATCTCATTATCCCTTACTTTATCCTCCCTATCTCTTAATTCCTTCTGAATTTCTCCCTCTCTTAATTTATCTTCCCTTCTTTCTTGTCTTTCCCTTTCCCTAATCTTTTCCTTTTCCTCCCTTTCCCTAATCTTTTCCTTTTCCTCCCTTTGTATTTCCCTTTCCTTATCTTCCCTTCTTTCCTGCATCTGCATCTGTTCCCACTGAAGTTTGATCTTTTCAATCTCTATGTCCTTAGCTATCTGTAATTTCTTTCCCAAACCAGACGGAGATTTTTTCTTAACACTTGAAACCCCCTCTTCAAAAATACCTGATTGTACCAAATATTGAATCAAGATACTTCTAATATCCTGCTTCAACATGGAAGCCTTCGCTTCAGTAAGACTATAATGTTGAGCAATTTCAAGTAATTCGTCCTTCTTTAAGGACTCAAATTTCTCCTGGGTAGGATCAGCTAAGAAACTCTCTACTCTGGATGTCATTTTGAAAGCCTGTTAGTTTCTCTTTATTTCATAATCTGGAAATCAAAAACCTACTAAAATTTCAAACAATGAAATTCAAATCCCAAAAAGAAAACTTTCCGAAGTATCAAAATCTCTGAAATATTAAAACTTCGAAAATATTTAATTAAATCTAAATTTCAAAATATTTAAATTCGGATCCCGAAATTATTCTAATTTCTAATCCCGAGACGAGCTCCCCAATTTATCCTGTTACCACTCTAGGGGTAATGTAACAGAATAAAAGACACAAACAAGCTTTCAAGATTAAAATGCAAATCTTTAATTTCCTAAAATATTCAAAGAATTAAAATAGTTCAACAAACAATCAAAGTGAAAGAATTAAAATAACTTACAGTATAGAATATCCTAAAAAGTCCTCAAATGTTTTAAAGTTCACTTCCTGATGTTAATCCGAGTAATCCGGATGAAGTATTCCGAATGAAAATAACCTGCACTGTGCTGAAGTAGATAAGTTCTGATTAAATCCAAAATAATCCTTGCAAGTGTGGAATCTCACAAGTTTTAGAATAATGTCCGATAATTCCACGGAGCTGTATAGTAATTCACATGAATTACTAATTAAATACATTCCACACTGAACTGAATAATTTCAATAACCTCTCTTCATTCAAGCAATTGTAAAGAATGATTTATCACTGGACGAGTTGCTATATATACGCAGATTTTAAAAGGGAATATCCTTTCTCCGTCTTTAATAATATGGTATTTCAAAATAACACAACCCTCTAAGAACCAATCAGGAACTAGGTTACGCGTCATTTACCCAAAGGTCTAGCGTACTAAAAATCTTAAAGAGTAAACATAATGTTATTGTAGTATGGAATGTGACCTTTCAATGTTGATTTCAAAAGTACAAAGCTAGGTCGACTTCATTTTCCCGCGCAATTGATCATGTGACCACTTATTGATCGAGCAGTAGTCGTATCTATACTGATATGCTAACCGCTATTCACACTAAAAACAGAGATCATAAATTAGTAAATTAAATCATTATAAAAAGCTAAAAAGGTATGATTCCGTAACACATACATACATACATACATACATACATACATACATACATACATACATACATACATACATACATACATACATACATACATACATACATACATACATACATACATACATACATGCAGTATATGAATGTTTACAGACATCTTTGTGCCAAATAATATTAAGTAACACTTGAGACAGATAAATTAAACCGAATCCAAGGAATTTAAAGATTTAATATTTTGAAAAATAAAACGGTGAAAGCAAGTTTTGGGATTAAAATTTTCAAAAAATGTCTCGATATGTTGAAGAATAATTGAAAGATTTAACGGGACCAAATTACAAATACAACACCCTGGTAGGACTGCGATGTATTATTAACATAAGATAATACAATGTTCTCATTCCAAAAATATTACACATAAAGGAAAGGAATAAATATTTAGATCCTATTTCTACAGTGCGACAACATCTATAAAAGCAACAACTACTGTAACTTTATGTACAAATTGTCACAAATTAAACGCTGTACACGTAAGAACGTGGCTTGTGAATGGCTTAGTTTGCATCTCTCAAAGCTATGATCCGTGAAAAACCAAATATATTTTTGTACATACGAATTTTTCAGAACAATTTTACGATAAAGCCCTGATTTATATCGCACGTGTACGTCTAAAGTCTCATAGGCTGCGTATTTGTTATTTTTGTTTTGAAGTTAGTGAGCCTAATCATCTAAGGGTCAATCTCTAATTGAAATAGAAGTCTTGTTTGATTGCTACGTTGGTAAATAACTAGTGATTATACTGAAAGATTTAACTTGTGATTATACATTTTAAGTTAATATAATATATAGCTTCCTTTTTTAGATCATTGTATCAGTGCACAAAGATAAAGATCAGATAGCATTTCTGTTACATCAATTGAAATCTGTTCTATGTTGCCATTATATTCGTATCCAAAAGGGCAATACAAAACATGACTCTAAATATAATGAAACTCATAAAATCTACATATACCAGACCCTTCACATTAAACTCTTGAACACGTTCGTTAACCTAGCTATGGAAGCATGACCAATTTAATCAGGAAACGAACTCAAGTCTCGATTTGCGGCACCAATCAATTAGCTTCCGGGCACCAGAGCATCCTTGCCCACTCAACTCAACTCTCTCTCCCTCCCTCCCTCCACCTATCTCTCTCTTTCTCTCTCTCTTTCTCTCAATATATATATATATATATATATATATATATATATATATATATATATATATATAATTGCAATAGTTAGAACATATGTTGGTGCTTTATATACATAATAACTGTAAGGGAGAGGACCGTCATGTTTTGATAACTTATGCTCCGATCCCATTGCCATTTTGTACAAGTAACAATTAAATATTGGATAGGCCAAAACGTCTTCTGTTACATTTTAATATATGATCTCATGCCCTTTAGCTGGTATAGATTATGTCATTCCACAGGTTCCGTCACATCCAGTCTTGTATGATTTTTGGAGTAGTTCACTGAATCGTCGACTGTACTGTCGCATTTGTAACCTATCGGATAAAATCAATGTATCTCCTCTCAATTTCAAACATACTCAGATTTATCTATTCTTTCAAAATATATTATTGAATGTACATTTTTTATTTTAGTTTCTCGTGTTCATATTTTTATTTGTTTCTTGATATTTTTTCTGGATGTTGTTTATTCATGTTGGCAGCATTTGAGAAAGAAATCTGTTAATTTCCGAATTCCGAATTCAGTCTGGCAGTATTTGATTATTCACCTTGCACAGTTTTTGTCATTGTTTTAATCTGACAAACTAAATCTCTTGCAGATCGGAAGCATTTGGATACATTGTAATATGCAAGGAAATGTACAGTTGTATATGGAATGCTGAGGCTGTGAGATTTTTCATAACGGTCGTAATCTTAGAGCTGACGTTGCACCTTTCATTCCCAGAATGTATAGAGCGCGTTGCATTAGTTGGTCTACCATAGGAAGATTGCACATATCTATTTGAACTATCATTTGATTGACTCGATATCAAACTATATTGATACCGCTCTTTACAAATTTTCCTTGTAGAACACGCCTTACGTTACTTTTTACTCAGACTTCTTCATAAGGCGCCGCAGGTGATAAATTGATAGACCACATGTCTTATTCGTTCTCCAGATTTTGTAATACATGGATGTTTTCTTTCTTGTGAAAACAATTTGGCTTTTCTCCAGTTACTTGAAGAAATGTTTTACCATTTTTGTGTATATTAGAGCTGTGTATTTTATGTGCTTTATCACGTGTTACCATCCTTGTGCACATTAGATCTATGTCTTGTGTGCTTGGTGGTAATACAATCCATAGAACAATATATATCATACAGGTATCAGGCAATAAAAACATATTGCGATACAGGAGTCATGATGAAATACGTATCACAATACCGATTCCTACCTCTATCTTGCCCGTTTGTCTTTCCATGTAAGTCATCTGCACCTAAATTAAGATCACCCATAAGCTCCGTAATATTGCAGCCGTTCTTTCCCCTCCCCCCATTGTTAAGAATGTATGACAAATAAAATAGCATAACTATATCATCCGTCTGGTGATGGCACGCGAAGATATTTACTTAGACTATGCGCTATTGATTAAAAAGAACATTGTCTCTAGAAAGAAAACTTACCTGGTCCGAATATATAAGAGATTTGTTGTATGTGGATATCGCAACACATCATTCTACCACTGAGTTATCCTCCTTTTCGCTGTGTTTTTAACGGAAGCACAACTTCGTTGGGCAATGAGAGTACAGACGGGTTTGATTCAACCGAAAGGTGGTTACAGAGCATCAAGTAGCATGGCTGATGCTCTAAAAGCAGCAGGCGATAATTTCGTTTGGTTAAAAATGGCGCAGCTAAGACAGGAATTTCACAAAAGATAGCAAACGAGATCTAAATAAAAGTAGGGACTAGAGTGCTGTTGAAAAATGACACTCAACGCAGAAGTAAAAGTTTGTATACTTGGAATCACACGCCATATACAAGAGAATGTATGCACAGTTAAGTCAGCAGATGGTTCAAGACCCATTAGAACTGTCACCAGGACAGAACTGTATAACACCAGCGATGCCAGGGACCATTAAAATTGTCACCAGGAGAAGGAAAGGTGATAACGATAAGAAACGAGCAGTGAATACCTCAGATAAATGATCCTTTTACGGGACGAGGTTCAGATGATGACGATGAGTGCCTATAATATACCATGTTTGATGGTTCTCGACCTCCCTTAAAAGGTCGTCACTCTAAATTGTTCCCCAAAACTGTTGACATGGGGTTAAAGCTAGTTCAAAAGATACCTGTCACAAAGGAACATGATTTTTTCCGAAGGGAGAAAACTGCCGATGACATTTTGACGCAGTACGCAGAGAAAAATCAAGTGCACCTTTACGTTGGGCCATCATAATTATTGCCTGTAAAAATGCCAATCCATTTTATTTGCCGAAACCAGTAGTAAATTTGGTGAGCTTAGGTTTAAATGATACTACTATGAATGAAAATATGGCAACAACTTCACCTTCTCAGACAGGCTTGTAAGGAAATAATATTGCTAATAACTTTTTGAAAGGTCACAGATTTGTTGATAATCAGAAGGCCGTCGATGCCGTAAAGTTAGTCTAAACTCATCATTAGGCCAAATCCTACAAGAGAAATATATGTATTATCAGAATTGTGCTAGTCACAATCAGGAAAACAAATTTGGAGCATGAATTGCTTTAAGTATTATTTTATTGATTCCACTGATTGCATGTAATAAATATTACAGTCAAATACTTATGTAATTCAGATATTATCGATACGGTCTTTGTTGTGAAATATAAAACATGACATTTCTTGTATTAGTTTTGCTGAGGGCAGCGGCAAAAATGTCAAGCGGGAAAGACGTGTACTAATGATATGTTAAGGATACATTTAAAATGTTATCCCTTTGACCTTTTAGGTTGTGCGCAATGTTCTTTGCTTCCCTTGATTCAGGCTGATTAAAAATAACACAATAGCAACATATGAATATTTTTGTCCTATTCTATGAATTGAGTATGTTTCTCCAAGAAAAGGATTCATACATTTTTCAAGCACTTAAGTATTACTTTTTAGTGCCAATTAACTGAATTTCACATTAATTTTTAGCAAAGGAAATTAGTTGTTACAAAGTCATCTAATGTATTTACCTTTTCTGGGAGGTGTTAGGTTTGGATAAAATTTGACTAAAGAAAGGTTTGTAGCACGTGACCTTTGACCTATGATGATAATTATTTTTCTTTGCATTTGAAGGAGATTAGGGAAAATTGAGTTTTTCTTTCCTTTCTTCTTTAGTTTCAACGTCGTAGTTTCTTTTGTCAACGAGGCACAAGTGGCATGTTGTTATTATTAAAGAAGTAAAGGTTAATGTAGGATTTTAATAAAGCCATCTGCGATATGGTTCGTTTTCTGGGCACCATCACTCTTCCCAATTCAACTTAGCTCGCCCTCTTTTTTTCTTTTCTCTCTTTGTCATGCCTTGCTTTACATGGCAGAACTACATGCATTAAATATTAAAAATCTAATTGTAATAGTTAAAATATATGTTGGTGCTTTGTATAAGTAAAAATTGTAAGGAAGAGGATCCTGATGATGCGGGAAGGTATGTTCCCATCCCAATATCATTTTGTACAACAAATAATAAAATGTTTGAATCGGAAATTGTGTTTAATTTCATATAAGACTATCTCTGGGACAAAGATTTTGTGCGATATATTTGGCCGGGGGTATATTTTGGGTACAAACCTTTCATGATTTTTAGCTGTATAGATTAGGTCATTACACAGGTTCCACCAAATCTATTCTTATATATGTCTTTGATTAGTTCGTCACGTAATGGTCGTATTCGCAAAATTCTCAGATAAATCAATGTATCTATACTCAAAATCAAACACAGTCCTTCTTCGATTTTATAATGCATATATGTTTTCTATTTTGTGAAAACAATGTGACTTTTCTCCAGTCACTTGAAGAAATATTGCACCTTTCTTGTGAATATTAAAGCTTTGATTGCCTGCTTGGTCGCAATACAATATATATCATTTTACTTGACTATATTCGACTAAAAATGATTCTGATGTTTCGCCACTGAGACTGGTGGTTTCTCTTGCCGAATAAGAACCAGTCTGATAACACATGTCTAGCAGATGGATACTACTACCGAAAAGAACAGTACCTAAATCATTAGTACATTTATTGAAGAGACATAAAGCTTTTAAATTACATTCTCATCTTAATTTGATGTAGATCCTGATAAATCACTTTGATTTATTTTCTACAATGATGTATTGTCTCTCTCGCGATAGAATGTATATTGGGATATTCCAGCAGTATAGAGATAGGTATCTATGAATCTTTATACCTCTAGTGATGTAATGGAGCCTGAAAAATGTGCATTGCACTTCTGTGTTGTTAGCTGAAAATTGAACTAACTCCTCGTGTATTTAACACATTCTTATTTAGCTTTTGTTTTCCAATTTATTAACTATGCATGGGCATTAGTTGATATATAAGTAATAGATGTATTAAATATATGTGGGTGCTTTTGTGATGTAATTTCAATTTTACATTTTGGAGCTGTGAGCAGGATGGAATTCATTGATTTACAGTTATTGATAAGAACATGTGTGCAAAGAATGGGGCTCGTTAGGCCCTAGTACCATACATAATCTGTAGAATTAGGGCGTTAATTTAATAGAGATTCAGGCTGCTAATCCATTCTGAAAGAAGACACCCCATGATGTTATTTTTGTCATCTTGAACACACCCTCCCTTTGATAAATGTGTTTTCATGCGTATATATTTTCAATAACAACCTTGTGTCTTTAAGTTTTGAATTTGTGTGACTTGAAGAGCGGGTGTGAAACCCATGAAAGTCTTGGATACAGACCTTTGATTTATTTGTAGTGACTGTTGATTTTGAGATTGAAGTTAGAAGCTTGTCTTACTGTACTATTATAATTTATCCATTGTTCTTAAAAAATATGCTTTTTATAGTATTTTTGTCATAGTTTTCGATGATTAAAAATCATATTCAATGTAATATATTGGCAGATATATTGTCTGTAATTTTCTACTTCGTGATATAAGTAGTGGACAAATTACACTGGTCTACAGCCAAAATGCTTCCGCAATAAATGTTGCCAAACTTTACTAATTCTGGGTCACTGAGAACGAAAATGATGCTTAAAATTGTTGATTGGCTCTAGTTTTAAAGATATAATACTGGGTCAGTATATACGACCCTTGACTTGCGAATGGCGGAGGATAAGTGAGTTATAAAGGGAAGGGATCTCAATTTAAACCACAAATGACTGAAATACATCTTTGACTGGATCTATGAATAAATCTATGACTGGGTTTGGACAGTACTTGCTTTTTAGGCAAAACAATAAATGATGCAATCTGAAGCTGGTATTGCGTCATACATGATATGAATTGCATCATATTATTCCTAGAAGTCAGGTTTGATGCAATCATAACTAAGCTTACATCACTCTGCTGAAGAAATTGCCCTATATCAGCTCTACAAATCATACAGTGTCATGCTCTCTTATTTGTCAGTGTTTGATTTTGCAAAAGGATATTTCTATTTAGCCAAAGTGAGCCGAGATGCCTCGTACTTGCGTGAAAAATACAGATGACTTCTGCTATGTTTGTGGTGAAGTGACTTTTTGCATCACAAAAGCGCAGTATAACCACTATGGTGAAAAAAGCCTATCACCTTTATTTTGGCTGCAAAATTGGAGATCAGGACAAGATGTGGGCCCCACACATATGCTGCAACACTTGTGCAACAAATCTTCGCCAGTGGTTGATCAGGAAAAGGAAATCTATGCCTTTTGCAGTGCCAATGATTTGGAGAGAGAGAACAGATCATATCAGCAATTGTTACTTCTGCGAGGTTCCTCCAGTTGGGAAAGGTGTGTCAACGAAGAAAAAGGGGACTGTGCATTATCCAAACATTCCGTCAGCTATACGCCCAGTACCCCACGGAGAAGGACTGCCGGTTACTGATGCACCAGAATCATTCTCACTTGAGTCAGACGAGGAAGAGGAAGAGGATGAAACTTCTAGTCCTGAACCATCAATGTCACATGACCAATATTTTTTCCCATCCTCCTCCTCTGAACCACAGCTCAATACACAAGGTGAACTGAATGACCTTGTCAGCGATTTGGACCTACCCAAGA
Organism: Margaritifera margaritifera; assembly: GCA_029931535.1. Classification (NCBI taxonomy): domain Eukaryota; kingdom Metazoa; phylum Mollusca; class Bivalvia; order Unionida; family Margaritiferidae; genus Margaritifera; species Margaritifera margaritifera. The sequence continues at coordinate 2,310,628 of JAQPZY010001406.1, read as the reverse complement.
GTAAGGAAGAGCTGTTGGGCTCCAGACTACAGCAGTGGAACCTCCTGGCAGGTGATGTTAGGATTTCCATGTTCCGTGACCGTCAAAAGGATCTTGTCCCATTCTTCTTTATGGAAGGTGATCTTGTAGCCTGCAACAACATCGATGGTGTGATGGCAGCCCTCAACATCGTTCATGATCCAGAAGAGTAGAGACTGTTCATTGATTCATCGAAGATGAGTCTTAAAGCTGCTTTTCTCCATAATGGCAGTGTTTTGCCATCAATTCCAGTTTGTCATGCAGTCCATATGAAGGAAACCTATGAAAACATGAAACAACGTTTGAGGTGCATAAACTATGACCAACATCAATGGCAGCTTTGTGACGATTTCAAGGTTCTTGCTCTCTTGCTTGGTCTGCAGACTGGATACACAAAGTACTGCTGTTTTCTCCGCTAATGGGATAGTCGTGCGAGAGATTCCCACTACATCAAGAGAGATTGTCAATTCCGACAGTCATTGGAGCCTGGGATGAAAAGTTTTCAGCATCCTCTACTTGTTGAATCAAGGAAGATTTTGTTACCACCCTTGCACATCAAGTTGGGTCTGATGAAGAACTTTGTCAAGCCCATGGACAAAACACAAGCAGCTTTCAAGTAACTCCGTGGACAATTTCCAAGGTTAAGTGAAGCTAAGATAAAGGAAGGTGTCTTCGTTGGTCCTCAGATTCGTGAACTTCTTCGAGATGATGCATTTCACCGTGCACTGCGTGGCAAGGAAAAGACGGCAGGGAAAGCCTTCCAGTTAGTGGTAACAAATGTTCTCGGAAACAACAAGGCAGACACCTACAGGAAGTTGGTGGAAAACCTCCTCAAGGCATACAAAAGCCTTGGTTGCAACATGTCACTAAAGATACATTTTTTGCACTCTCATCTAGATTATTTCCACCGAACTGCGGAGCAGTGAGCGACGAGCACGGCGAGCGATTTCAAAAGGAGATTGCAACAATGGAGAAATGTTATCAGGACAAATGGAGCCCATCAATGCTTGCAAACTATTGCTGGACAGTGACAAGAGATGTTCCATTTAATGAATACAAGAGACAAGCCAAGAAGCGCCTAGTAGACACTGAATAAGGGCTAAACTATGTACTTATATATACATAATAGTTTTTTGACTTTTGTTTCAATATATTTTTTATTTATATAATCCTTTTGCTGTTTTTTGAAGTGTTACATAAACAGGACAGGTGAAATATTATCATGTAAAGCAACCATAAACACATGAAAAGACCTAGGTTTACAATTTATGATTAAAACTCTACTATGTACACAATATACATAGACGTAAAATCTAAAAACTTAAATATCTTGGAAACAGTAGCCAATCAGTTGTTTTAATTGTCATATTTGAATTCAGCACATCAAAATCCCTAATAAATAGCACAATTTTATCTCTGAAGCAGACGACTTCGATAAAATTGTAGACCAATCTTATATGACATTTTAAGTGAATAGAGACCCTTAATTCCTACGTATCCAACAGCAGTTTCCTTTGACAATTAAAAGGAAAATTGTAATCCTTTCAGTAATATCTCTGATAACATGATAATCTATCTGCTTTTTTTCTGGCTATCTACCGATTCACATACATACATATACACATGAATACATGTGACTCACTTTTGACTTAATTTGAAATATAATTATAATAACCTACACACGTCTTCCCCTGAAGGACCAAGCCTTTTTAACCGAAATAAACCGAATTTTAGTGAAAAATATCTTAAACTCAGTTCCATACAAAAAATCAATCTTTTATTCCCAGCAATGTTTAAATTTTAACTTACAGATTGTTTTTGTTTAGTTATTATAGATCTTTTTAAAAATAAAGTAAATTAAATTCTGAAACAAGTGATGGCAGTGAATGTTAAACGTGCTGATTTTCAGCAACACCACAATCATCAATGTATGCTTGTTTCTTCGTCTGTGTGTAATCCTGAGAATTTGAGGTACCCAAACGTTTCCTTCAGATTTGAAAATACAAATAAAATTTAAATTAAAAGTGTTCATTGCCATTTTTTTAACTACTACTACTACTACTACTACCACTACTACTACCACCACTACTATTACTACTGTTTTGTTCATCATAGATACCATTACTTCGAAAACTTCTTGTTCCTAGTCTCAGGTTTAATTAATATAATGACAGTCTGTAATAATTGAATAAACTTAAATAAAGAGAAAGAGAAGGAGAAAATTAAATAATCACATTAATTGATTGATTATAATGTGCACTTCAATAAAATCTTGTATATTTAGAACCAAATGTTTATGACAAATTTTTTAAAAGCATCATAAAGATATAAATAAAATATGAGAAAATTCAAAAGCATTGTCAACTTTGCAATAATTTTGAGATATTTTTCATTTTTAAAGAATTTCAGTATATATTTAAAAGCAAATTGATTTTTGTATAAATTAATTTCCAGTTTCATATAAGGAAACACAACTGGAACAAACACACACTAACAATAAACGAGTTCTAATACATCAGATGTCGACCGTTGTGGCACTTACGCCTTTCCATACTCGAACAATATAGGAAGTATGGCTGTTCATATTATTATTAGTTTCTAACGATTTATGGAGTTTTTTTCAAGCATATACAGTTTATTACATATGTGACTATAATTGTATTATTCAATTGTAAAATCGCGAGGTTCGCAAAGTAAATTATGGGATCATTTCAAAGTCTAGATTTTGTCTAATATTGAATACCATACCTACTAAGCAAGTGAACATTTCCAGGATAGAGAGAAACACTTTTGTTGCCCCCAAAATTGTGAATTTTATCTTCAATGAATGATTCATCTTCTTTAAAAAATCACATGGTGTGAGAAACATTGCTGAACTGGTGTATAGTTAAACACACCTGAAACACCTTTGGTGACATTTACAATTTCTTTATTTGAAGTAATAGACCGCAATCCCCCCCCCCCCCCCCATCACATGGGCTGCATACGACCTGGGTGGTTGTGTTGTGTCCATCCGTTTGTTTTTACCTATAATAGTATGATATTTATATGGCATCTCTTCCATCTTGTGTCGCTTGCTTTATGTCCTATATACTTTATGTATGTCGTCCCCAAACAGGCAAGAGGACACAGACGTCGGAACACAGCGCGGCATAGTCTCTTGTGGCTGCAGGGTACATTAGCTGCCGTCTTCGTAACGAAAGATTGAAGCAAGTGCGGCCTACAAGACGAAGCTGTACATGGAGGATCTGCGTCACGCGTGATTTCGATGTGATACAAATAAGTGATGATGTAGAGCGTATAGTTGTATATAGAATGCAGAGGTTGTGATCTTTATCGAGATAATGTTAATCTTAGTACTAAGTTTGCTATTTTCCCGCGCAGAGAGTGTAGTTCGCATTTCATTACAGTCTTCCATAGGAAGATATATATATCTATTGAACTATCTTTTTTTCTCATCATTTCTGACCACACTGACCATACTGAAATCTCTCTTTTCATATGTTTCTTGTACTTGTATGCAACAAGCTTTACATTACTTCATAGTGAAACTTCTTTCTAAGCCAAAGAAATTTGGGATATAATCGCTGAAATGATACATTACTGAGTTGCATCAAGATGAAAATAGTACATCGGCGCTTATGAAAACGATATCAAGGGATCTTGATGCAGAAAATTTCTTTCAAATTTTGCTTATCTTTAGATGAAACTGTTTCAAACACGTATAGACATATCGGTGCGATGAATATATTAAAAAATAATCTGAGATGAATATTATATCAATTGGAATATGTGAAATACCATACTCAGTACGTAATCTTAATTCTTTAGTCAATACACTTTCATCAAAAAGAGCTAATTCATCTTAGTTAGTGCTAAAGATAGGTTCATGTTGTACCAAAATTTGATCGATAACTTTATAACTAATAAGAATTTGTAACTTTGAAAGCTCAAAAGAAATTAAGAATAAAAAGTACTTAAACTACTTTAAACATTAAATATTAAATATTTATTGATTATTTGTCAAAATATAAGTTTTGTATCAAATATGTTTGAACGTATCAAATACGTTTGGACTGCAAGCCTTCGGCTTAATCTAAAAGAACATATATTTTTTTTGCCTAACTAAATATTTTGATATATTAAAAGGTATCAGTAATGAGTAATATTTTAATAGTTTACATCTGTAATCAACTGAGAATATCAATATGATAATTGTCTTAACATGAAGTATTACAAGGAAATTAGTTCGATGCTTTTTCTAATTTCTTTCAAAGTCCTCATAATTCTCAAAATTGTAGTTTTTGTTTACGTTTCGAATAAAATATTGCAGGTTTTTTATATATAGCACTAAATACTTTACAAACAGCTGGATTAGTTTTACATTGTTGTTAATAAGCGTTATTTAGCGATAGTGACCGTATTTGAATTCTGATTTTCACCACTTATATGATAAACACATGCGAATAATTGGGGTACTGCATACATTCACATCAAAACTAGGCGTCCCAAAACCACCATTGACTGTTATATGAAGAATACTAGACCTTTGTTCGCGTGGTTTTCCTTCAAAGGTAGGGCATTCATTACCACATAACCTTTGATCTTGTATTTAAAATACTAAATTGAAAACATGTAAGCACTGAAGAGCTTTTACAAGGCCATTGATACTTAGTTGGAAAAAGTAATTATCATGTGGATCAAATATTTCTCTCGTGAGCCCATGGTGTATTGTTTCAAGAATACAAATCAGTTTGTTTTTTGTTGAATTACATTTTTAAAATGTCTTTTTCAGACTTTGGTGAAAAACGTGATAATAAGAGTCTTGGCAGTTGTCTAAAAGAAATGTTGCATGTGTTTCTATGTTGGGAGTTTTGTTTATATAAGAGACATTTCATATGTCTTTAGCTAAAACCAAGTTCCGTTGTTACAAACTTCGATAGAAAGCATTTACTTTCTAAACAGTCTTTGCTCACTTTTGTTCGACAAAAAAGAAACTAACTTGTATTGCTTTCTCCATCTTTATAAATTCTGTTCATATGTTGATTGTTCACTACTTGAGAGTAGTATTCCATAAGAACTTAAACCTACGAAGCCATTATGCTGTTTTTTATAAGAACAAGCGATTTATATGATTTAATATGGCGTATTGACCAGGATACTAAAATGGTATATGATCAATTCCTTTCTTCCGAGAACACGAATAATGTTTATGCGATTAAAACAGTCACCGATTTAACATTTTAACACATTTTACTTCTTTACTTGAGAATGTACTTGTCTTAAAGGAATCTTCATATGGTTAAAGTTGTATGAACATTATAACTCTGCAGCACAGGAAAATGGCACTTATATACTGATGTCTTCGAATTCTACGTGGGACAAAGCATGCTTCGATAATGGACCCGCTGCAATCGACGGTATCCAATTTTATCCAATGAAGTTTCCGCTGAACGTGAATCTCTCATCTATTATAGGACGTGCTAGGGTATGGATTGGATATTACCAGAAATTCAATTACTTTAACTTATTCGGTAAGTAGATGAAGAAGCATATTTTATATTATTCATGTGTAAGATAAAAATAAGATTTTTTTGACGACAATTTAATATATAAAACACGTCTTTATTTTAGATTATATATTTTTAAGCTTTATGATCTTTTTACAACACTTATGTATTAACGTAGAATATACTTTTTGTTTTGTTCAGAAATAGTTATATAACACGCTGCACTATTAACGGATTCAAATATGTATTTAAAAAAAACTATTTGGCTGATTTGTGGTATTAAACAGTATGATTTAGATGATGGAAGGTGTGTACACTATCACAGAACAAAATTTTAATGTTCTGCAGAAGTTACATATGCCTTTGTAACACCTTTCGGACCGGCTTCTTCATTATTGCTTTAATGAAAGTATTCCGGTCTAATAAATATTATAACTTTCGACTTTGTCTATACGCCAGGATGTTTGCCCACACAAGGTGAGCGCTACTTGAGCATCATCGGCAACACACCGGGTAGATGTGCCATGGCTTGTAGTAGTTTCAGCTATATAGGTTTGGAGGTAATTTAGTACAGACCTAATCATAATGGTAACGATTATGCTTCTTTTACTGAAAAGTATAATATTTAGAATGTTTAGACGAATAAAATTTATTTCAGGACTTACATGGTCACAAATACCTTTCCATTAAAAAGTAGTAGTAATCTAGATTGTTTTCAGGAGTTGTACATTTTTGTTTACAATTATGGATAAAATATTGAACTCATCAAGTTTGATCAGAGATTAGAAAGACAAAAAAATGAAATTCAACACACGTTCTCAGCTCTCTGTTCCTTAAGGTGAATACCAGCTGATTCGACATTTGGAAAAAAGAAAATGAAATATTATATAATGGAAGAGAATGACAATTTACTTTCATTGATTCCTTTCTGCTTTTTAAAAATGACTTAATATACATTTTTCCAATCAAACAATATCGTTAAATCAAACTGTACCCAGAAAAGGCAAACGACGACGTTGTTTTTATTATATTATCTGCAATATGTTATTCATTCCTGAGTTTTGTCTTTTTGTTTGGCAACATTAGGCTCAGCTTTCATGAGCTGTACCTAATATCTTACTATGTGACCCCGTATCAAACTTGATGGAGACTTTATTGTGTTTGTGCCTGCGTGAATCTATGTCAAAATAAATGAATAGTAAATTCAGTATTATCCATGATAGTGTGGTATAAAGTGCAGAGTAGATAAGATTACTGTGTCTTTATACTTCATTTTCTCAATTTAATACCGATATACTTCCTATCATGTCAATATATTGCCTTCTCGCTACGTTTTGCAATTATCCTAGCTTTTAATGTTTAAGCATCATAATTGCACGAATCCCTTTGCTTCAGCGGAACAGACTTTATTGACTTTTTTTTCCTGTCTGCGACATGTTCACAGCCCAATTCAAGCTTATATATTGAGTATGTATGCTTCCTTGCGATTCATTGATATATATATATATATATATATATATATATATATATATATATATAGAGAGAGAGAGAGAGAGAGAGAGAGAGAGAGAGAGAGAGAGAGAGAGAGAGAGAGAGAGAGAGAGAGATGAATCATATTTAACATTTATCAGAAAGACATCTTAACTGAAAGTAAAAATTAGAACAAAACAGAGCGCAGGAAAGTCACAACTATTTATAAAATCACTTTGAAGTCGTTTTAATAGTACATTATTTTTTGAAACAAAAAAACTTTTAAATTTTCACTATGAATATAGATGAATATTACACTTTTTATATCACATGTACCAACAAAATTGCAATAAAGTGTAATTTTATTGGTATTCTGTTTCTTTTATATTTTTCAATTCATATATTTCATATAGGATAACTGGTGTCATTGTTTGAACTTCACTGGCATACGATCAGCACAATTTAAGAATTCAGCTACATGTTCCATGAAAATGTGCAATGGTACGAATTTCATCTGTGGAACTCAAGGACAAATGTGGGTTTATGGCGTTAATATTGGTAAAAATAATTTAATTTCATTATCATAAATTACTAATACTGGAGTATCGTCTACCGTTTTCGGTACGGATGACGTGTCTTTTTCAAGGATTAGGTTCCCGATATATATTTTGAGTAGACATTAATAAGATAACAAATGTTATTAAGATCCCACATCCTGTATTCCAGTCTCCAATTGCAATTTTACATATTATCTTATTTTTTTGTGACAATATATTTTGCAATGATAAAGTATTCAATTACGGATAACATTATATATGTCTGAAATATTCATAACAGGAGAGAGGATTTAAAAAAAAAACGTTTTACTTGCATCGAATTATAATAGTAATTTCGTTTTTTTCTTGAAACTACAGGGAATACTTCACATTTTGATGAAATGGCAATGAAATTCGATAATACAAAGAAGTGCATATCTGTCCATTATAAGACGTGTTGTGGAGGTGCAACTTGGAGCTTTACCAACTGTTTCGACCCTCAAAAGCCACTATGCGAATTAAACGGTAGGAGCTTTGTCTAAACTGATTATCGCCATAAAGATATGTCAATATTTCTCTTTGAGCATACTTTAAAAAGCTAAAGCTCGAGTTAGTCTTTAAATATCAAGAATATCCAAATACTACGGCACCAAAACAATGAATGTTTTCTTCACATGGGAGCGTTAAATTACCATATAGTGAAAGGGACTGGAACAGTTTGATGCGTTGTTCTTGGTGATACTCGCAAGAGATAATAGATGTGTCGTGTACGTTCTACAAGTTCACATCTACATAGACGTGATTCTTTCATATTCTTTCTAAATAATTGTTGATTAAGTGAGCTGTAATTTGTCCTAAGTTAAGGATGAAAATATTGGGAAATATCCTTGTACCCAAATCAACAGTGTCTGGGAACATAATTGTCAAGGTTATTTAATACCCCTTTTGAAGTAGTAAATACAGCCGCTTTAACGAGTCGCCACAGATAATGTGTTTCAATCTCAAATGACTGCAGGACGAAACGAGTTGTAGTAAAGAATTTTTCTAACTTGCATTGCTTGGAAGTTGTTTACATTGCGTAAGTTATAGCGAGTAATATCACTAACAACTGGTGGAATGAGAGATATGAGATGGGGAGAGCTTGATTGATTAAACGAGTTCTCATTTTGTATAGAAGTGTACATTTGTGTTTTGTCATCTGGATTTAAAGCTTTCTGATTCATTCAAGTAAGAATATAGGCTATTAATTTAGAGCTGTTTAGATTTACTCTGAACGTTCACTCAACAAGACTTTAGAAACGCACACTATTTTACCTGCCGATGTAAAACGAATGTGACGCTGGTAAAAGTGCTATCAAAATCTGCACCGTTTCTCTTGATGTGTAAAAAGCAGTTTCCATAATTTGTACGAAAGAATTTAGATGAAACTCTGCATAAATTTATCTATAATTTTTCAGATACGGCCATAGATTTTGCTGCATATAGGCTCAGTTCAAAAGAATCATGGAATGCGGCGGCAGGAACTTGCTTTAACACGTCAGAAATTCCTGCAAGGCTTGAATTCGGTAATTTTAGACATTACAAGTTCGAAGATATCGATGAGGCATGGACTGCATATATCAGAGATGAAGTCATTCAGAAGAAAGGTACAAATGGACATACTGTTGATTATGTCATATATCATTTACAAATTTATTAAAAAGATAATGTCAAATAAAAAAATATATTTCTATCTTAGACGAACTTCTACGATCGTGATCAAATGTCGACCATCTATCATTCGGTACATTTTGTATCTAGTCAGTACAGAAGACTTACGTCTCCTAAATAGTACCCGTTGTTATTTCTTAAGGGCTCTCATTGCTGAATAACAAAGTGCGTTTTATTTGAATGTTAGTATTACACTTTCTAAAACAGACATGATGCTGTATATATTTGACAACAATATATCTGCATCCATGAATTTTATTGATCTATTTTAATCTTTTTAAAATATAAAAAATTATCATGAAAAGTATTTATTAAATCACAGTTTCATCTAACAAATTGATCTATAATCACCATGTGTCTAATTGTACAAGAACTAACAAAATAACTAATTGGATTTTATTATTGAATTTTGTATACAATTAGAAAATTTGATTGAAACACAGAGAATATAATTTTAGTTGCTAGTTATTAGAACAATTAAAGCAACTTAACTACAGAAGGAGAAACTTCTACTATATCCATGTAGATAATAGGCGAGTATGTAGTGAAAAAATTCTGCCCCCCCCCACCCCCCATTCTACATAATGTTAAAAAACTAAGTTCAGAACAGAGTTACATCCCATAGTATGGAAAGTGTTTTAAAACGTCAAAGACATTATACTGTAACTAACAAAAGGAGCTTCAAATACCGACAACATTTCACAGTTCTTGTTAGAAAGGAAGCACTTTAAATTCCCTTTGCGCTAACGACACATTTTAGTGTCACTGAAAACAGGTGTATGCTATATTTGTAAAAAAGATGGAAATTGTTTTTGAGATACAGAAACGGATGCTGTTCTACTGAAAAATATCAGGAAAATACTTATCGGCAGCTCTGACAAGGATTTTGAAGTTTACAAGAGGTTTTATTATACATCAACCTTTATTAAGACAAACTTCCAAGATGAGTCATATCAAACTTTAATTCTGAATATATACTGATTTTACAGAATCCGAATGGAGTCCCCAAGGCCGAATCATGTGTTTAAGCATGTCAATGGCAGAAGAACAGCCAGAGTTACACTTAGAAGACTGCAAACATAACTTACCGTCCGTGTGTGTTGCAGGTATCAATACCTTTTCAAACTGTACAATTTTTGAAGTGTTCATAGCCCATGATTTAAATATAGAAACATCTCTTTTTTGAATCCTTGACTAAACAGAATTCTCATATCATGAAAACATAGCATCAGTAGTAAATAATCAGCTAGATTTACACACACACACACACACACACATACACACACACAGACACACACACACACTTCTTGAAATAAGTCCTGGCATTTCTTAGAAACAACCTCTCCCTCCCCCCCCCCCATAGAGAGATGGCAATAAGCCAAAAAAACGTTACAAAATAGTCTCCATTTCTTAAAGATGAAAACTATTTTTCAACTGAAAAGTAACAAAACCAACAAATATCCACATTATGTATTATTATCCTACAAAATTACTCAGAGATCACACTTTATTACTTTCTTGGTGTTATTGTTGTTTGTATTGCCGAACCAATCCATTTTGAAAGCAACATAAATGAAAAGATTTGCAATGGTTATCTTTCATATCTTCAAATCTTCGATAACACATGCTGGGATGCTGTTTTATGATTTATATTGGTATGATTGCAGCGGATTTTACGTTTGTGAAGGCAAAAGATGCATTAACCCGTTCCCGTCCTTATGAATTACGATTTAATCCTAAATGTTTGAAACAATTAATTACCTAGATATACATCTATATCGCGTCTTGTGAAATATATTATTTATCAATAGCGATCCATACATTTATGTAAGATGTAATGTGCCCTTGTCGTGGTGATTGATTCACTAACGATGTTATCATTTTAAATTTGTTTTCAAGTATTTAGGTTCCACTTCTGAGGATGAGTTCCCCGGCATACTCAGGGAATTTTTTATTTGGGGGTGGTGGTGGTGGGGGTGGCGTGGGTGTTAAATTTATCGCCTGTGAAGTGTGACCGACGGTGATGCTTTAAGAAGGAAATTGGTGAAAATTTAGCTTTGTCTTTTATTTCAGCCACATGTTTTATGAACTAAGCACAAGCCGCATAGTGTTAACGAAAGAAGTAAAGATTAATGTAGGTTTTCACAAAACCCATCTGCAGTATGTTTTTCAGGTAACTTGTACATCTGTATAAGAAACTTTGATTCTGTTCTTTTCCAATCACCTTATATAAATTGTGTTGACTAGAGCTTAGATTGTTCAGAACGTTAAATTTACTCATTTATCTCATGATTGATTTTTGTCGAAAGACAACATATATTTATGCGCCATTTGAGATTTTCTTTTTCAAAATTCTGCATTCGGACAATTGCTGTTTTACAGTTTAAATGAGCAGACACTTGGAAGCATTTTAGCCATTGAAGTACGATTTTACTTTAAAACAAGGAAAATCATTTTGGAGAAATTATAAATCGCCGCATACAATCAGCGGGTCACTTAAAATACTAAAATATTTCTGGTTTTATTTACTCACAGGTATTACGACAGCAAATACATCGATGCTGACGACGACAACAGCAGGAGCAACTTTAGGAAGAATAAAGTCTATAGCGTATACGACATCATCACCAGTCAGAACATCTGTTTCATCAAAGATAGCGTCTTCATTGCCAACAACGTCCACATCGTCTACCCGGCAATCTTCGGACAGCAAGACGTCTTTATCATCTGAGCCACAATCGACATTAAGAAAGACTCCTGCGACATCGATATCAATAAGAACTAGTCAATCAAGTATTTCTACAGCGATGTTTCCAGCAAAGGAATCAGCATTTGCAGACAATGGTAAGGACCCTGAAGGATGTTTGAGATATTAGATACTTTTCTAATGTAGCCATTGTATCTTAGGAAATATTTATTCTACTTTGATGCTTTTCAATGTTTAAAAAATCAGATTTATTGTATTGCGTTTGAAGATTTTCAATTGTATAATCTAAATAGTGCACAAATTGCATGATATTCTCTGAAAAATCACAATTTATTCCTAAATAGTTCTTTATACTGCAGTTACGAATACTACGACAAATGTTATTTGACAAAATAATACGAGAGTTACAAGCTTATACGTCGGTCTCTCATGAGCAAAATGGGCTAACCTTCTTATCAATTATTCTACGTACCGAATCGATAATAAAATAGCAAAAACGTTACAGGAAAACAATTTAAACGATTCTGTAACTTGGAAAGTTGAATTAGGAAAGAAACTGGAAACATTTAGTGAATGTGATCATTAGCTAAAACGATAAATAGATGATACAGAAGCTGTTAAAATATTTCAGTGTTGTAATACATTAAATGAACGGCAGTCGAATCAGTAGGAGGAAAAGATACTCTTGCTACAGACGTTAAAAATAGCAACTGATATATTTCAGTATTAGACAAATTGCTTAGGAAAACATATAGCATCTAGCAACCTGATACAATTATAGAAGGCCTCTTAAAAGACACAGATGATAACGTTAGCAAATTTCAAACAGATGCTGAATTGTATAATAATCAGAAAATGTATATACTTACATCGGAACTAAAAAAAAAGTTAAAGAGGACTCTTTAAGGTATCCTGATTAAAAAAGTACTGAATTAAAACAAATAAATGGCACGATATGCTGATGAAGAATTGAATAACGTTAAAGCACAACTAGTTCAAAAAGAAACTAAGACAGATTTGAAAATAGCTAAACTACGTGTAAAGCCGCAGTCGAAGCAGGTAGATCAAAGCGAAAAGCAAACACAGCCGCATGAACAGACATTTTTACGCTTCAAACTCAATTCAGCAATGATAAAAAGCAATTATTTAAAACATATTCTTCAAGATGAATTAAAAAGTGAAATACCTTTATTCCAGCTAAATAAAAGTACACTATATACAGACGTATAAACAGCTAGATGATAAGCTGAAACAGCTAAGTGAACTGCGTAAACAGATATATAAAGAACAGATACATCAAAGTCAACTGCGGATATAGCTAAATCAGGAACTCAAACAACTAAGACAGTCGCGGAAACAACTAAGTCAACTGCAGAAAGAACCAATGCAGCTGAAACAACAGCTAAGTCAGCTGAATAAAAAACAGCAGGATCGGGAACTCTAATCTCAGTATAGTCTCAAAACATGAGGAAATAAATAATAAAACAACTAAACGATGACGAAAGACGCAAACTATTTATAAGATTATAGTATTCATTTGATTTTTTCATACAGCAATAAACTGTTTAAAGATTGTATGCTTATTAAAATTATCAATCAGCAATACGAGATCATTCAATTAATAATCGTGATGTTCCTAAGGACAATCTTATTGATGTTTCTACTCAACAAGACTCAATACCAAGCTGCAACGTTATTCTTACTAACGACGATGCACCGTTCATAAAAGATATGCTTAAAAAAGCAAATGACAATAGTATATTTAAGGAGAAAAGTTAAATTAGCTTAAAGGAATTATACAAAATTAGAACAATGAAATCCCAGAAGTGTGAAGAGTATACATTTATCTATACATTTCAGAAAGAATTAATGGGTGGGATAGCTCCAATAACTGCAAACATAAATCATAATGTAAGTTATATGATATCATAAGAATAATATTTAGTAATGAGCAGATGCGATGCATCTGTAGAAGAATGATAACAATACTGTTATAGACAAACAAACATCCATACTAATTAATTAACATTTAATACTCGTTAGAAACATAATGCACTTACTGGGTTAAAATTCTAGCTTTAAAACATTTTATAATTGAAGTAAATAATTGGACTTATCAGATATGTGAGAATGTAATACCATATAAATATAGTTGTATCTCTACAAGAATTATCTATGTTGAATAACTACGAACACAAACATTTATATTCTTTTAACCATAGAAATCACTACAAATAAGGTTCAAACTTCCAGCTACTAAATGTTGAATTATTACGAACAAACTTCCAGATATGACATGTTGAATATTTACGCTGAAAATTATAACAATAAAATATAAAATAGTTTAAACTTATAAATCGGCTATTTAAGTGAAGAAAACCATGTTGGTGGTTAAGATCAAATTCTGCCTATACGGATTTACTATGGCCGAAATATTAGCTATACAAATCAGAGATTTATAATGACAAGAACGAAGCTATCAGATACTATACAAAGTCTAACGAGAATAAAGCAGCAGAGAGAATGACAATTTGAGGAGTTTTAAAACAAATAAAGAAGAGATGAAGTCAAATCCTGACCACAGCAACTTAATACTCTTCAAGATGTATCTTTTTTACAGCAGATTCAAGATAGAGAAGACAAAAGAGACAAATTATTTTTATCCGGAGAATAAAAGAAAAAGAAGATGCACCGTAAAAAAAAAAAGAAAAAAAGAAGAAAAGCATTTAAAAATAGAACAGAGCAGCAAAGAGAAAATAAATTTACGAAGTTTCAGAAAAAGCATAAACTTTCTCATCCAACCAGAATTCAATCAAAATTTACAAATCTAAGGCAAATGAATAAATTCAAAGAAGACATATAGAAAAAAGTCGTACTGAGGAAGAAAAACAAAGACATTTAGAGAAAGGAAACACATGTTTTAAAGTTTAAAAATAAGCATAAACAAGGAAACGCAGATTTACAATGTTATCATCGTATGACAGTAATGTTAACCAGTGCAATTGTACTGCTTGAAACTATCAATAAGTACTGATATTTTCATAACAAATGAAGCCGTGCAATATATAAATATTTGAAAGAAATATGAAGCACACAGATTCAGTGCGAATACAATTGAAAATAAAAGTTGTATTATGGTCAATTGTGATTCAGGAGGGATTCAGAACAAAATCAAAAGCAGGTTATATAACTAAATTTTCAAGACCAGGATTTGAATAATCTAATCTTGATATTCAAAGAACAATTTCTAAATTTCCGTAAAAGCATGTTTGTTCGAGTACACAAAAATCTGTAATGTCTCATCATATCTTTATGATCTGGCCGATTGGATTTTAAAATATGACCCAAATACGTATAACTGTTGACATATGCATGGCCGTTAAGAGGTACATAGGGAGGAGATGGTAATTTGAAAGAAGTTGACTGAAAGACCATGCATACCGATTTTTGTGTATTATATAGCATATAATTCTCAAATACGTAATGCTCTCGTATCTTTAATAATTTCCTTAAACCTGCGATAGAAGGATTTATTAATGATATATCATCAGCAAAACTAAAATTGGTAAGAAATGATGCATTTAGTGTAAGTGAGTTGACAGTTTAGGCACTAGATATTGGATCTAAGGTATACAATTTACTGTGCGGTCGAGTCCCAATCTCGGACTGAAGTCTTTTTTTTTTTTTTTTTTTTTGGTTGGGTTCAGCTGTTAGCTAATAGGAACTATAATGGGGGCTTAATTCAAGCGCGTATGTAAGTAGTGGAGGCAACATCCCACGAAATTGGTCATAAGAAAACAGAATGAATTCTGTCCGGGTCAGTCCAAGTGCATTAACCAGAGGAAGGCTTTAATAGGATTGTCATACAACAGCTAGGAGATGTCCTTATGTCTATTATAATTTGGATCTTTTATGAATCCATGTTTCCGGCGCTTATTTACTTGTGTTTTAGTATGTCCCTTAGTTGCAATGCGTCCTGGCTGCATCGAAGTCGACCTATCCGAACGAAAATCTAACAGAAATATTGGTAGTTAACGGTTTGTACAACAGGTGTGCAGACTATATCTACTTAGGGCGATAGCTCAAGAGGCAGATACGGTTCCTTCAAATGTGCTAATATAGCAGGTGAGAAAAATAGGCTGCTTTGGCATCAATTTTTTTTCTTTCCGTTAGGGAGCATTGTATGGCGGAGGCGGTCTGGGTGTGAGCCTCGGGGCAGAAAGCTCCTAGAAGGCGGCGCTGAAGCGTTTGCCTTCCCGGCCATTTCGGCGGATACCACACAGCTTATGACACATTTCCAGCCACGGTTATTTCTTTCCAGAGCTCCACTCGGGTCTTGTCCCTTATGGGGGTTAGCAGCTCGTTTTTGCAGCCTCGTTGATGTGTGTCTTCTGTGCAGCCAACCGTATTCGTTCTTGAGTGTCACATGCTTGTCATACTCGTCCAGTATGAGTATATGTTCTTCCTCAGAGATGGCATTGTCACTAAGCACTATGAACACGTAGTCCAGGGTCGTGTTAAGCTTGACTTCGGCCAATACATGAATTTCATCGTGCTTTGTAGCCTTCGTGACCAACTCCAGGCTAACTACTATCGTTAGCATGCCGTAGCCCAACGATACTATTTCGAGGCCAATTGCGACGAGGGCGGCAATGATCGCTGCCAACAGGCCAATTCAGCTGTGCCACTCCCCACAGCCGCTACAGTCAAGGCACCGTTGACACCGTATACTGCATTAACCGCCCAACTGTAGTTTATGAGATTTTTCACTAATATCATTAGTCCCGGAAATGGCACGGTCTTCAAAACACCATCCAACACTCTCGTGAAGAGTCACAGCCAGAGTGAGTTCTGTTTTCAGGTTTAGTCATGATTTCTTTTACTACAGAATCACTGTAATGTGACAGAACATATATTTTTGGACTATAGATCTGTTTTTGCTGCTGCTGGGGCGATTGATAGAAGGCGTTACATACCCTGACGGAAAGGTTTAGGTCAAGGGCGTTCTAAGCTGAGCGTTTAGCGTTGTGTCGTCATGTGAGAGCGGAGAATGGCAAAGAACGTGACCACCATCGCCATCAGCAAGAACGACTTGATTGACCCAATACAACAGCCACCGCTTTTTCTGACAGCATTTTCAGCATTTCAGCCGCTCCGTATTATTTTTACCCATTCTTTTACACCTTCGGACCCTGATGTTGGTGCCGGGACTGGAAATGGCGTGGTGCCGCCTTGCCAGTGACTTGCAAGCAAAACTGCGCTGACGATGAACCGGCACGATGAGAATCGAGGCTATATTGATTCCCTTTTTGTCGCGAATTGCATCTTCAGCTTTTTGCAGGTCTAAAGTATCGCCGTGAAGGTTATTAAGGCGATCTTTCAATCCATTTATTACCTCGTAATACTTGGAAATGAGGTTTCTTCTTAGTCGGGCCCGGGGTCGTCCGGGCGGGTTAACTCGTCCGTGTTAATGTCAAATCCGCCTTCAGCCATGTTCCAGATGAGGTAGCTATGTTCGCTTTTTAAATAGAGGGCAGTATGCATCAATATCAGAGCAAGCATGTCTCAATACGGAAACAGACGCGACCCGTTCCGCTCCCTCCACCACGCGCTTGGTGCAAAGGGAGCCCGGGGCACCGTCGTAATGACTAATAACCCAAGCTCCATTGACCAAATCTAGCTGCTAATTGTCAAATTTCCCACCCTCAGTATCAACGATGTCCTTGTGCCCAGCACTGCCATGCTTGCATTAACAATGGTTGTAAGCAGCTTCACAGCAGTACCGGTTGACGCCAACCGCACGATCGTAAAAGACCCTGGACTGCGCCATCATTAACAAAATCAGTATAAAATTCGAAGGAAACGTATCGGCCTGCATTGACGATGCAAATGTCTGGGGTCTCTGGCTGACTAACGCCGCCTATTAGGGTATACAGAACATTAACACTGCTGCTATACGTGTCGGCTTTGGCAGTGCCGCCGCGTTCGGAAGCCACTTGACTATGAGCTGCTAAGCGACCCCATGCCATACTCACAGTCCGGCCTTTCAGACCGCCTTACCGTTGAGATGACGTTCAATGACACCGCCAGGGTGGTTCAGAGCGTTGGCAAATGGGCAGGCTACACCATCTGCGGTATCTCTCTGGAGTTCGATGTCATGACTAACGCAGATCTCGCACGCATGCTCTGGCAGGAATACATGGGAAAAGTGGCAATCTTGTACACCAGAGTTCTGGACCATCCTAGTGAGTGGTTAACAAGAGCGGCCTTAGTCATATAGGCGGTGCTGTCAACGTGGGCCAGGGGCATTTCCTCCTTGACGCGCCACTGCCCCAGCTGCAGCTGCATTTCAGGCTGTTGTTGTGGTCTTTGCACTGGAAGGTGGAGCAGTCCAAGCACAAGGAGTTAACCGCGTAGAAGCCTACTAAGCCTTCCAGCCGGTCCAGTGCGCGGGCGTGATGTAGATAGAGTCGGTTGCCAGCCGCTGTAGTACGTGATGACGTGCCCCAGCGGCGCATTATCATAACTTACCAGAGCGTTGGTCACCTTGCACCAGATAGCCCAACTGTCCTGGGTCAGTAACCAGCCAGCGCGTTATGCGCTTAGAGCAATTGGCGCTGCCGACCGTACAGTTGACGATAGAGATGCTTCCTAGCTCTTGAAAGCTAGACTTGGGTCTGCTTTTTGTGGTACACGATGGCCACAGCCACCTGAAGACGCATGCGAACGCCCGTTTCGTTCATAAACCGCATCTGCGCAACAGGGACGCAAAAGCGATCGTTTCGGGCGGCCTTGTTTTCCCCGAGGCTGCTGAACTGGCTGAACGTCCACCAGCATTGCCGTGTGCGTGGGCTTCCAGCTGTTTCTTTCTTTCGCCACGCCGGCAGCTGAAGAGGCTTCGCTGAAGACTTTCGCCGCAAACTTATGCGGCTTCGCTCGAGAGCGTGTAAATGCCGCACAAGCTGACGATTTGCGCGTGCTTTTCTTAGGTTCTGTAGCACCGGCCGACTGCCAGCACGAACTCCTCCACATGCCTGGGGTCCAGCTTTTTGCCGTCCTCGCCGCCGATGACCCACACCGCCAGTGGGTTAGCCGCCCTGGCCTGCTCCATGCGCCCTTAAAATTGCCCTCGTATAACTCTATCGTGCGCGCAGTAGCGAGGTGGAGGGTCGATGGTCAGGCATGCTGCTGTGGTAAGTAAGCCCCCTTTAGCGGTAGTTTCCACTGTTCTGGACGTCGCCGCTGGTGATGTTCTTAAGATCAATCGCTAACTTGAGGCTTTTTTCCAGGTCGGCCACGTCGTTAATGATTTCTCTTGTATATGGACCCGCCTCTCACACGCTATCGGTTTCTGGCAGCAGGCCTCTGGCATTGTTGTTAAAGTATTCATTTATCAGCTGCGCAGCGCAGTTACAATCGACTTATCTAATGGAAGTAAGGATGTAGAGGTCGGGCTTCCGCATTTTGTAGAGGCCGTACACTACTGCTGCCACCAAAAAAGCGTTTTTTCGTTGTAGGGTTTGCCAATGCCTGTGAGAATTCCGGGCCTTGTTTCGCGCGTGATTACAATCATTCATCCACCCCTGCACGCTTCTTTCCTCACCGGATCGAACTTGTCCGTTACGGCCTACTCATCCGCCTCCCAGAGTTGCAAGATAAATTTGACGCAAAAAAAGTATTCTTTGTCTGCTGGGAGGGCGCGAAGAAGGTTGCAGCTCGCGCGGCGCTCAGTTGGTTGCCCTAAATCAAACTCCCACCATTACCATGTAACCTTTCATGATGTAGATGTCTCTGAGCCCTAGTGGGTCATCGCCCGTTGTGCGAAACGTGCTAAAGACATACGCAACCCCGTCGACCTCAAACTCTTGCTTGGCTTCGCGGAAGCTGCTGCGAATCGGTGCCGGATGCGGCGCAACATTTTCAAGGTTAAATCGGTCTTCAAAATTGGGCTTGATGGCGACAAGGTGGAAAAATTCCTGCCCCACCACCTCTGCTGCACAGACCGCCCCTAGGCGGTCGACCCATTCCCAGAGCTACTGCAGTGCTACTCGGGTTCTAGAATAAGGAGGCCAGACCCCCGTCAATATCTCATACTCCTCACGTGCTGCACGCGCTTGTTGTAATCTGCCAGCTTATAAGGGCATTTGCTCTGCAGAATGTATGCAATATATCTGTAATAGCTACGATTGTATACCGGGCGACATATTCCCTTGCGTACAAGATAATACCTGCCTCTCGGGGCAGATGCGCATTTTGTTCTGCAGCTTGACGAACACCAGCCGTACTGTGTCCTGGTCTTCTTTTCCATGCGTTGCAGCTTGCCCCTTACCTTGTCGCTGCTGCAAGCCCGGCACAGCCACGCTTCTGTCTCCTTTCCACATAAACGGCACTTGTAGCGCACCACTCCAACCCCACCCTCTTTCTCAGCTTTTGTCGTTGCACTTGGTAGTATTCCACGATGCAAGGCGCCTCGCAGCGCTCTGTTGTCGCCAGCAGAAACCACTCGCCTGTGTGTTCTCTCTGAGCAACGTGATATATAGCATCCTTTCAGAGACCCCTTGCCTGCAGACTCCGGAAATTGCTAGGCAGCTGTAGCCTTTTTCGCGAGCATCCTTTATCGTGGAGAGTCCACCAAGGCGCGCAGGCCCAAGTGGATAGTCCGCGCCTCCACAGCCTTCTCTAATCCTTAATTCCAGTCTTATCACCAACACCGCAGTCCCACTGTCCGAGTCGTTAGCCATTCATGTTGCGAGAAATGCGTTATGAAATGTTATTCGCCTTTGAGCTCTTTTTCCGACGTGGCCAATCACCGCTATCCTCAGGGGCTGGCTGCTGCCCTGGCCGTTTGCTCGTCCTGAAAATCGCCGGCGCCAAATTCTCGTCTACATCCCTGCATTCACATTTTTTATTCATCTAGGCAGTTTTTTTTCGACAACAATTAATACTCGTCCTCAAAATATTTTTAACGGAACAGCCAAAATGTTGGTCCTGAAAACTTCCAACGAACAACAATTATATATCTTCGAAATGCCCCGGCTGTAATCTTCGTCCTGGAAAGACCCCAACTCCCACCCCCACCCCACTCCACCCCCGCGGCGAGTGTTGGCCCCCTTATAAAAGCTATTTGCTACGAAAATTTAAACTCGTCATCAAAAACATTTTGCGACTCAGAATGATACTCGGGTTTTTTTTGGGCTTAACACCCTCACAACCACCACCACCACCACAACCACCATCTAAGCTCCCGATGTCCCGGCTTAAATTTGGAAGGAAGTTGGGGTTGGCAACTGTAAGCTGTTCTCTGTGGCAAAGTAATGGGCGCCACTAAAGAACATTGCCCCAGGGCGCCTTTATAGAGGGTGCCATTAAAGAACATTGCTCCTGGGTGCTTCAAACCCTCGCGCCGCCACTTGTACCTAATGGTAAAAAGAGGTATTAGAATGGATATTAGTTTGATACTAAACATATATGAAAGGCCAATTATGAATATTACTGGGAAGTAAACAATGATGGCAAGCATCATAAAACTAAACCTAAAACCTATATAATGTATTTATTTGTATAATCCGACTATGTGTCAATATACACAAGTTATGAATTTTAGATCTGATATGGAGGAGTAAATGAGCCGGCTGTAGACAAATATTACAAGTATACCAGAAGACTTGGAAGCTTTATAGATTTAGAAGTGGATATTGAAGTATCTAAACGTCTTCATGATTATTTTAAGGACTCTACACTTGCTCTGAAAAATGTACTTTTCGTAGAAGATCCTGCAGATCTACTAAATGAACCTATTAAAGAACAAAAACTAACAAGCATACAGTGATTCAATTCCTTTGTACATTGAACAGTAAATAAAAATATGTGACACATTATACGAATCTTCTAATGTACATGCGAGAAGTTGCGAAATTCAAAAAATATATAAAGTAATTTGCATTAACCAAGAGCCATGTTTAAAGAAGTATATAGAATTGAATATTAATCTGAGTTAAAAATCAAATACTGATTCAAAAAAAAATGTTGGGTTTTTTTCTTAAGCTTGTGAAAAATATTGCTTTGATAAGAAAAAGAAAAACATCAGAACAAATTTACAGAATGGAAATAAGTATTTAAAAATACTTACTTTGGAGATATAAACTAGCAGATGAGGAGCTGACACTTGTAAACTTGTAACATAAAATTATTTTGTTTAATAAGTCTGTTTATGGCAGATTTTTACCAATTGGCTTATGAACAACTTCCATTATACCGAATTGAAATCAAGGTATGGAGAAAAGATGAAGCTGTTGATGACTGTTTTGAACCATACAGTTTTGTATGCGGATATGAAACAAAGGATATAGTTCATGATGCAAGCGATTATAAAAGAAAGAAAAAATATGCCTGAAATGTTTAATGATAAACTGTCAGTAATTTTACTTAGAGCATTTTACAGGCTAAATTTTTTAAATATCTGTTTAATCAGATCAAGTATGTATTCATGTATGTATATAAAGGAATAAAAAGCAAGTAATTGAGGAAAATCTTGAATAAGAAATGTATAAAGGTATTTTATTTAATAATGGGCTGCATTACCAAGGCATTAGGACCAAACGATTGTACAATCTGATATCAATTCAATACAAATTATTTTTTGATAATGTTAACGCTTTACCTAATGCATATAATTTGCTGTAAAACATTTTTGGCCATATTTAAAGTTACTATTTACATTTACACTATATAAAGAATATATGGCTTCTGAAGGTATTTCACTAATAAGCGAAATGCATTTATACAGAGCATACAAAAATATATAAAACAAATTTATAAACCATCTTTAGATGTAGAAGTTATGAATGAGCGTTCACTGATGAAACGTGTTATTATATAATGAGAACATTTAATGTCCCAAGCCTGTTTTAATCATAAAAATACAACTGGTGCTAAAAATAGTTCATTCAACAAAAATACAAGTAAGACAGTTGAAGCAGAGTTATATCAAATTAATAACATGTTTGAAGAACATACATCTCAACGTAAGAGCACTGGACCAGAGATTAATTAACTGAACGAATCTGAAAAGACTTTGAAAATAAAAATGAAGAAATTCCAATTGGATTTGGACCGTATGTTAAAAATCATATAATTGAAAACTATAATGATAAAATGGAGATTGATAATAATAGAAGCAAAACACTTGATAGTCACTAAGCCGTACGAAGATCCCTGTATGTAAATTTCGTTCAATATAAATACGGTAATTATATGAAAAAAATTGCAAATTTTTTTAGGAGAAAACAAATGTGAGCATTTAAAAGAAAAGTTGATGAATTAAGCATTTCACTGTTTACATATTTAAATTTTAAAAGTTTTAAAATATCCTTTAATGACTTTATCTTATCCCGCCTTCTGGAACTTTATTTTTTTTTCTTTACTTTAACTATCATTTTTCGAATCGATTGCCCAAGGGGCATTGAGAAAAAAGAGGTTACGTCTGTCTGAATATGGACAATTTATCACACAGGGGCTCGTTACAAATAAAATTAAGAGTATATGTCAATGGACAGAGGGTTGCGGGGTATAAACCTGTAACAGGGACCCCACCCTATGACAAGCGTGGTTTAAATGTTAACCTAAAGGAGTAAATGAACTCGCCTCTGTTTAGAGAAGAATGTGGACAAATGGCCGGCCAAATGTGGAGAAAATTTTCCAACCACAGCAATGATCCAAATAAATTAATGCAAATATCCGGTCACAAATACATTAAATCTGGAATTACATTACTCAGCAACATCTTTCGTCAAAATATATAATACTTTTTCTGCATCCAGTAATCATCCCTTTACATGAATATCCAAGAAATGGAATACTACTTTTCTGCGTATACAATATACTGCCATCCATACTAGGAATTGACATGCTTTAGGTGGAAACATTGTAAACATTCGTATTGACATCGATGTGTTGTATATGGCGCATCTAACCTAACCCAAGTGAACTATATGACATCGCACAGGAATTTCCATCGGAGATCCAGTGTTGATAAATGATGTTGTCTAAGTCAAATGTTCCATTGATTTTGAAGGACAGTTGCTCTTTGAAATATACCTTGTAAAACAAATCTACTTTTAAATGTTGCTGGTTATAGAACTGTGTATTATTAATTCAACTTGCGTCTGGGACTATTTCTTTTTACGAGCAACAATTGAAAGGTGCAGCTTCTGAGCCAGAATGAATGAAATTATTTCTTCTCCTCTCTAAACTATTTCCATATAAAATAAAAACTATGTGATAAACAGAATCTCAAATGGGTAAATGATTTAATATTAAATTTATGAAACTCCTGGAATAATTTCCAGATTGGAAAGTGTATTATTTTATTTAAATTGTTGTTAGATACAACTAATAATTTACAAATTGTGTGTGAAGACTTACTTAGAAGCCCCCCTCCTCCCTCAAAGCAGAAGAGTATCTGCTGTTTTACAAAACTGCATGATTGGAAAACATCCCTTGATAGTGATACTTTCATTTTATATGCTTCTCTTCACAGAAACACTAAATACAGGGTATATTTTTGAAAACAGTTAGATTGTTCACATTGATAAACAATTAAGCATTATTTAGATTTATTCAAGAAGTCTTAGAACTATCAACAGATTCTGCTGTTATTGTCCTTACTATGGATTATCGCTGAATATAGATGTTATGCCTTTGCAAACGGCACAAGATAAGATTACACGATTTACTCGGCATTCATCTTCATCTGAAACACCTGTCCATTACTATGAAAAAAATAACCTCTGTAGCATAAATAAGACGCTTATATTCAGTATATTTATTTACAAATATTTAGACACATTTTACACATTCATAAACAAGCAAACAGTATTTAGGTTCACGCAAGAAATCTTAAACAGTATCAATAAATTTAACTCATAGTATCTTTAATTTTCTCAGACTATAGACTTTAAACCGTTGCCAACAACACCCCAAACATCTACTCTATCTGATCAACATTTTTCTTCACCTGAAACATATTGTAAGAACCAGTATCCATTAATATTATGCAATTAATTGATGTTAAACGATTCTCTATGAGTAAAAGTTTCTCCCTCACTATCAAATTATTTTTTTATATTTGTCACGTGCAGTTTCATATATTTAAGTAAATATGTATATTTGTACTAATTTCGGGATTTTTTTATATTATTCTATGCCTAACTTCACTGCATCATTTTAATCTCATTTTACTAATATATAAATTTAAAATTGAATTTGTCTCTTTATATCCTTCTTTACATTTCAGCTTCGAGGTCATTATTGTATGACTTTAAAGGACCAACTGCATATATGAAATAAATGTCTTCGTGCACCTTTATATGTTACTTTATAATTGTATGTTTGCGTGCGAGTGATTTACTATAAGTGTAATGCATGTAGACTCTGCCTGTTTCGATACTACGTGTATCCTGACCTGATTTGGGGTATTTATCTACATGTATCTCTATTTTCATGTATCGATATGTGTTCAATTATTTACTTGAAAGCAAAACGTTATAAATGTTTTCTTTGCCAGAATCGACTGAAGAACTTACTATTCTCCGTGTTGCTGTGGGCTCACTTGCAGGTCTCCTTGTCATCAGTGTACTTCTGAATTTCTATTTTATCCGAAAGAGCCGAAGGTAAAATATAAGAAAACAGTTGTATCCACTGTGTACAATATAATCGACAGGTTGTTTCACTTTATGGCTGACAGGGATGACCTGTCCATTTAAACTTGCTTGGAAGATTTATTAGACGCTGATCAAATAAAAAAAGGTATTACAGTACAGTCATGTTGCCTGGGAGACATGAAATAATTATATTATTCACCTCCATTATGACCAATCCATGAAGTATATTTTAGTTATTTCTCTGGTGGACAAAGCCCTAATGTATGTGCTAATGAAAGAGCGAAATAAAAACTTTTCGGCCCATATTTCCACTTATGTACATTTTGAAAACATTTGTATTTTTTCTAAACTATGACATCTAAACTAATACTGTCTTTAAGTAAGCTTAGTACGTACAAAAATGCATAAATTAAACTTATAGTGATTGTTCTTATATATATATATATATATATATATATATATATATATATATATATATATATAAAATTTGTATCGATATTATTAGCTTATTTCAACATTGGATCGAACATATTTAAGATATTTAAGAATAAGTATATTCTTTATCTAAACCATTTGAAAAGCATTTTGAATGCAAACAAATATATTGATGTGATCCAATAAAATAAAATGTATAAGTATTAAAAACTGTTGACGACATGACGAGAGATGGTTATAAAATACGTGATCAAGACGAAAAACATTTTGTAAACTGGACGAGTTATCAGTTGCAACGTGCTGAAACGATTATGTTGACAAGATGCATTGTCCTACTTACTCTACGCAACATGATGACACAATATAACAAACTTCATAAAATTGTCGTCATAATTATGTCACACATCGCAATCAGTTACTCGTCTTCTTGACACAAAAGACGTAGTCCTCATCAAATATGATATATACATATCTCGTCATAACGACGACAACATAATGCTTCCATACTAAATAAGACAGCAAATGATATATCTAACATGTATTAAAGTGTCCAATGTTTAACGAATTGAAAAGAACTGTGAAGGTAATAAGTTGGATTTGTCTAAAGGTTCATTTTTAAGACCTTATCAATGTTCGAATAAGTCAGTTTCTGCAAATGACAACTATTGCCTGTGATAGACTAAATGTAAACATTTTTTTAAGCATCTACATTGACTGAACTCTATTCTGTTTGAATAATGGATATAGAAATAAGTGTACGTGATATCTTTTTGTAACGCCACGATAGATGAGCAACTGCTACGTATATTAACGTCTCTTTTGAATCGCTTTATACGGTTTTTTAGAAACCATGTAAAACAAAAATAATTCGTACAGTCTATGTGAAATCAAAGTAAATAGAGCGTAAATAAGACGAAATCACGAAATCAGAGAGCTAAACAGCAACTAACCTTTTTTTATAAATAAAAGCCTTCATTGTCCACACTAAATAAATCTACATGTATTTGCTGTATAGTATAACACCAAACCCAAACCATACATCGTCCACAGCAGTAAATGTTCCTTGCACATTTAGCACATGTGACTGTGACTGTAAAGTTAATTGACATTTTCTTTAAAACAAATCATGTTATCACTGTTAACCAATATTTGCTTCTACGCGTGTGGCTAGTACTTTGATGTTATAAAAAGAACAAATGTATTTAGAGCATTATAACATCAGAAATGTTAATGGTATGACTACATGTGAAGTTTGTAATGTACGACCCGGGCTGTTAAGTAATGAGATTTAGAGTGATATATGTCTGAATCACTTAACTGAAAGCTTTGAACGAATTGCGAAGATTGCAGATTAACAAATACAGGGATTCAAATATGGTTTTCCTCAGTATTAGAAACTTCTGAGTTACTTTATTAAGAAACTTTATGTGGCATGTATATTTAAATTGATGCGCGTTTATATATCTATATTAGCCGAAAATTATGGAATCTCTTATATATATATATATATATATATATATATATATATATATATATATATATTTATATAATATGTGTGCGTGTATGTGTGAGAGAGAGAGAAGGGGTGAGATAAGAAGCATTGACTGAAATTACAACTCATCGTAGGAATGAAAGGTGAACAGCACTACATAGATTTTAAGTAATATATTTTCACTGTGTTTACTTCTTGTATCAAGCTTATTTAAGTTTCAAAATAATATATTCATATTTTTGTCAGATCGCAAAAAAAGAACAAGAAAGAACGATTCCACGCAAATCCGAAGACAACTGAAGAGGATAACAGGGAATATTACAATATGTCCATTAAGGATAACACCAAAATCAGAAATATGCCCGATGCATCATGCACAATCTCCACCCGGACTGCCTTGAATGAATCACGGAGTGACGAACAGGGATACACGATACTTAATATATTGAAAAAGAATGCTAACCAGGAGTATTCCTGCCTGAAAAGAATGTAAACCCCAGGTCTACATGAGTAAAAAAAGCATACAACCAGATATGTCATATACCAATATAATAAACAATATGATGCAAATATGTAGGTTCAATATAAGTTTGTTCCATATTTTAATTTGACTGAGATTATATGATTATAAGACACCGCAGTGAGACACGCCCTTATGTTTTACCTTATAACTTAATATACTGTCGCAAACCTAGGTCATATACTATTTTTATTTACATCTCCGTTTATAGGTTCAGTTTATTTTATGGATTATTTGCTTTATTTTGGTGCACCGGTATTGAGAAAATATGTCTCAAACCAAGTAATTAGTCATTTAGTAGGTACAGTGCTCATACTTAGACGTATTCACGATAGCATGTGTTAGCTTTGTAAATTGACCCCTCCAAATTTCTTAATATAAGGATATATTTGGACATTCTCAGCTATAAGTTTTTAGAAATTACAGATCAGAATATTTATGTGTATTAAGTGTTTGCGGCCTGTTACGTAGTATATGTCATGAATATCCATCTACGGCTTCGAACTTGGTCCTGATAAAAGATACTTATGCGAAGTGAAAAAAATCAACAAGATACAGATGGAAAGTTAGTCTTGTGAATGGCTGAACCTGTCGTCTTTTGTTTGATTACACAAAAATTACTCGCAGCAGTAGAGTGTTTTTGATTTCTTTCGTTACAGCATCTAATGTCGTCTGGGAGATTGGATCTATACAATAATATCATAAAAAAATGACTTACCTATTTAGATCTGGTCATTTCATTCCGCTTGGCAAGACAGGAACTACAAAATTTGGTATTCTTTCCCCATCTCTAGCTGCTTCTGTAACCCGTACTTTTTGCGGTATTTTCTTCCCAGCTCTCGTTTTCCACTGTCACATGCAAGTTAGCAACACCTAATGTACCTAATGATGTTAGTTTCAGTAGTAAGTTGCGAAGGGAACCATTGACACACGCTGTTTGATCACCAGTTTTAAAATGTTGAAGTGTTTTGCTCGGCTAACTATTGGCTTATTACCGCTCTGCAACGGAATAAAAACTTTCGCGAGATATTTTCTTCCAGAATCCTGAACTATTCTAGTAAGTAGTACTATTGATGCTGAAAACAATATACATGTAACATGGTTTTGTATAAAAGTGTCTGCATTAAAATCATAAAAATTCAATTTGGGAACTGGCCTTTTCTCGTTTTCTGTATTTCATGTATCTTCTTTCACTTGTTGTCTTTTGCAACATTGTTCTTGTATACATCATTATATTTTCGGTCGCTAAACAATATTGGTCGTGCACATTAACACACTTTGTTCATGGAAATAATACTCGTATTAGTTTGAAAATCGTTATTACCTTCTTTTACATCCTATTATTGTCTGTTGTATCACCATTTTAACTATTGTTATGTAATAAATAGTTTTTGTTAATTTTATTTTCTGTGAGTGGTGGCAATTAATATTGTTTTCTATCTAATTAGACCGAAATAGTCTGCATGTTCGATAGTCTCTAAAATTGTTGTTACTTCTAAAAACTGAAATAAAAATCATTAGGCATACTCATCTTTACTTTTCCAATTATTTAATACACACTAAATCCATTTCCCTACATATACAAATGTGATTTATTACATTGGTTTGCAAAAGGAATCTGATTTGTGATAGCGTGAGATAAGTGTGAAATGTTTTTCAAAGTAGATTTCCTCTCATTTTATATCTTTCGATGTATATCGCTGCCTATAAAATGTGTTTTAAAAAATGTAAATAAAGTTAATCATAAATTATTTGTGGAAACATGTTTATCCCTGCACTTCTCTGAAGATCGAATATAATTTCTTTACCCCTGAGCGTAACTGTGTGCGTCTGTCTGTGACAAATTTTGTCATCACACCTCCTCCCACACCGCTTGGATGAATTTAATTACTATATATATTAGATTGTGGGTGGTGAGGATGTGTAATCAAATTTTTACATTTTTCCTAGAGCCCATTTTGGGGACCATATCTTAACTAATCGTGGAAAATGGCGTATGTTAGGAATCGAGTTTTTCATCGCTTCTCCTCCAGCACAGTTTGGAAGATTTTTATTGAAACCTTATAGACTAAATGTGTGGCTGGTGTAGAGAGGCAATAATGTTTTACTTTCTTCCTCTAGCTCAATTGGAGACCTTTTTTGAATTTTTTTCTAAAATGTGTATTTTAGGAATTTTGTTCGTCATCTTATCCCTTGCCATATCACTTTGATCGTTTTCTTGAAATTCTGTCGGCTAAATATGTCGTTGGTGTAGATGCAGAATATGTTTCTGCTTTTTTCAAACGGTTCATTTTTTGGGATTTTTATATATTTGTTTAAATATAAAAGGGGATGATTTGGAAATGGAGTTCATCAACACCACTCTAATCTCACCGCTTTGGTGATTTTAATGATACATTGTAGACTATATATGTCTTTATTGTAAATGCACAATAAGTTTTACTTTTATTCCTATGGTCCATTGTTGGTGAAATTTAGAGATAAATTGTCCAAAAGTTGTATTTTGGTTTTTTTGCTCGTAATAGTTCCTCTCCAACACTTCTTTGAAGACTTTAATGAAACGTTGTAGACTAGATATTTGGTTTGTGTGCATGCTCAATTTCCCCTGTCCCATGTTTAGACCCAAAAAAAGCTTAAAATTGTCAAAAGGTTTGGTTTTTTTAAGTTTGAGTTCTTCACAATTTCTTCGTACAAAACAGTTTGGAGGATATAGTTGAAACTTTATACGCTATATATCGTTCGTGTAGATGCGAAAGAAGATTTAACTTTTTATCTTCTGGCTCACTTTGGGAGACTTTATTTGAAAAATGTAAAAATGGTCTTCTGTGAATCGAGTTAATCATCATTCTAACCCCACACCAATATGATGATTTTAATTAAATTTTGAAGTGTGGCTCGTGAAGATGAGCAACACTGTTTTACGCTTTTTTTTCTCTATTCCATTACTGGAAAAATCTCCATTAAAAAAGGCGTTTTGGGAATTGGTTCGTAAGCATTTCTCCTCGTTTGGAGAATTTTGTTTAAGCCATGCACGCTTGATATGTGGTTAGTGTAGATGCGGAATAAGGTTTTAATATTTTCTTTTGCTCTATTTTTAGGGAATATTTTCTTTCATGTCTAAAATGTGTATTTGGGAATCGAATTCCTCATCGCCTCTCCCCTCCCCCCCCCCCACACACACACAGACACACTCACCAGATTTGATTGAAACTTTGCAAGCTAGATATGTGGATTGTGTGGATGTTCAATAACGTTTTTTCATCCCTTTGCCCATTATTTGAGCGATAACTTTCTATTATTTTAATTTACAAGTTGGATATTTTTGGAATTCGTCAAAACTTCTTCTCCCTCACAACTTGTAGCATTATGTAAACTGTGTATGCTACATATGTGGATGGTATAGATAAGCAATAAAGTTTTACTTTTTGCCTATGGACCATTATGCTGAAAATGTTTCTTGAACATTTCAGACATTTAGTTCGTCACTGCTTCCTTTTCCACACCACTATGCCTTGAAGACTTTACTGAAACTTTGCAGCCTACAGTAGATATGTGGTTGATGTACATGCGCAGTAAGGATGTACTGTTTTCCTCTGGCCCATTTTACGGACAATTTACTGAGAGGTTATGTGAAAATGTTTCAAAAAGGTGGGTATTTTGTAACGTATAACGTCTTTACATTTTTCTGGCTCATTTTGAGAGACATTTCTTTATAAATTGACCAATGAGCGGTATTTGGGGAATTCAGTTCCATGTCGAGTTTGATGTCACATTGCTTTTGGAGACTGTTTTGAAACTTTTAGGCAAGCTATACGGATGATGGAGATGCCAGATAAGAATTTACGTTTTTCTTCTGGCCCATTCTGGGAGAAATTAATTAAACTGAAAAAGGGGGTATTTTGTGAATTAAAGTTGTTTGTTTAATATTTATGCAAACCCATGCAATATTACTGCTGGACATTCACAGATATATAGGTGACAATCGGATATGTCCTTGCTCAAAGGGCATAAAGAGAGGAATATGTGTTGTTTACCATATAAGGAAAACATGTTCAAAATAACTTGCCTGAATTGGGTGGCTATGCAAATTTGTCGCTAACACTGCAACGTTGATAATAATTTCTAAACATTGTTATGTATGATGTTTATATAATAGTATGTTACGACTAGGGGTAAATGTAACAAAAGAAAAGACTCAAACAAGTTTTCAAGATTTAAAACACAAATATTTAATTTCCTAAAATATAAAAATATTTCAACAAACAATCGAAGTGAAAGAATTAAAAATAACTTACAGTATAGAATATCCTTAAAAATCCTAAATTGTTCTAAAGTTCACTTATCCGGAAGTTAATCCACATTATTCCGAATGAAGAGTATTCCGAATGAAACCACCAAAGAGTCGGCGTGCCAACAAAAATCAGTTATATCCAAGTGTTATTAATTCCAAGTAATCCTTGTGAATATAGAATATCACACAAGTTCTAGAAATGTTTCCGATAATTCCAACGGAGCTGTATAATTCTTAAATATCAGTAGTAAATCCCAAAAATGTACTGTCTGGAAAATATTTCTGAAGTAGCAGTACTAAATCCAAAATGTACTGTATAATAATATCTCTGAAGCAGAATATCACCAAAAAAATTGTCCAATCTCGTTTATGACCTCTCAGGATGAACGAACTATGAAGGAATGCAAAACATAGCAATTAAATTTCATTTTAAAGAATTTGAGCTGCGTAGAACAGAATAAGGAAAGCCAATTTAAACTGTATTGCGACTTAAAAATAATTCAATCCTTCTAGAAAACAACCTTCTCCGAACCAATCAGAAACTAGGTTATACGTGACACCGCTAAAGTACCTGTGCGCTGACGTTATTACAAGTCAACAACGTATTGACTTTTTATTGAACATGGAATCCAGGTCAAAATGATAGTATATTTTAGCACGCGCTAGTCACGTGATATGATTCGTGCTTCAACCGACAATACTAATTTTCCCAGGACCAATGTACTGGGTCACATTGAAATTGCAGTATACGTGCACTCTGCAAAACGACACCTATTAGACTGTTATACAGAGGTCATAAACTAATACAACTATACCATTATTTAAAAGAAATGATACATAATTCCGTAACAATTATAAATATTTTTCGGAAATTATAAATGTTTCTTGATATTTACTTAAACCTTAATATTGTTTACTTAATATTTGAGTTCAAGGATAGTTTTGATAAACAAGTTGTTGATTCAATTTGAGGTCAAGGTTGATTTTGTTTACAGATAAAACTAAAATTCCCTTTAGAGTTATGTGTCAAAAGTCACACACACCATTTATTATTCTAGAATATTCTGTCATGTGACCTATCTTTATATATACCATGTTTAGTGGACAGTTTTTCAGTTTCGACATTACCATCAGTCTTTTTAAGAGCCATTACAGTTGTGGAAAATCATTCCAAATTCTGAGAGAGGAATTATTTAAAATATTCATTGGATTATAAAAATGCTCATAGATTTATGGATTTTAGATTTTAAATTGATGATTTTGGAATTTATGTGAACTTATTCAAAGATATTTTGGAGTACTTCATTTTGGCACATCAGCACATTAAAGACTACTGGCTCATCAGGACATTAAAGACCTATGGCACATCAACACATTCAAGGATACAGCCATTCATTCGGAACATTCTATATTTAGGACTTGTAATTAGGACACTTAGACTTAATGGATTATTTGGATTTTAATTCACATTACTGTAAGTGTCTTTTTGAATTTTCATTTTAATTATCTAGAAATAAATTGCTTGTTGATTTTTACTTGATTTGTTGGTTTCACTTTCTTTCTGTTACATATGTCTTAGACCATAGAGTCGTAACAACATGTACACGGTTTACAATCACTGAAACAATGCCGTTTATACGAAACTAGTTAGGCTTCGTGAAGAGGTTACTGCTATTTTAATGTACATGCCGTACCTCGTGTAACTTGCCTTATTTTTTTATTTTTCTTTTCTGTACCTCTTTTACCTCTTATTATAACATTATTATCTTTGCAAGATATACCTGTATTGAATATATATGACAATTTTAGTAACACATCTCTGGGGTAGTCGTGATATTGTTTCCTCTACATATATGTACAGGATGATTTCGTAGGAGGTAAAATGAACAAAAAATGATGCAGCGGCTTGCAAACCTGAAACGATATTTCTCTAAAACAAAATGTTACTATGTTGTTCAAAGTATAAAAAAATAAACAAATTTAAGAAAAAGTTTAAAGAAATGTTATCAGCATTATCAGTAAATAAACCTGATATGTAATGTTGTATAATGTACGCTACAACCCATTATCTTCAACTTCTGCTTTTTCCTAGCGATGCCACGTTCTATATGAAAATCATACATACTGTAAGAAAAGATAAGCAGAAAATCCCAGTAAGCAATCCACCAAAGCAGAGATGTGAAAATATATTAATTTAAGTGGAACAGGTAGTTCCTGCGTCACTCACAGCCACATGCATGTTCGCTTCCACTTTGACTGGTTTTGTAAAAGTTTAGAGGCAGTAAACTAAACTCCACCGTTTACAGGTGTAAGCGTTGTAGCCTTATATGTGATTCCATGTACATCTAGTTTACAACAGTTACAACTGCATAATTTCACATAGATTTTTCTGATTTAAAATTTACGATGGCTAAAAACGCTGATTAAATAAGTACACATATACTTTTTGTACACTAAATACTATTGTTAGAGATTAATTTGAAAAAAAAGAAAGGAATGAAAATTCCATTAGTTACATTTCCTTACAGCCACCTCGCATAGTAATGTATACATAATGTTTAGATGCATGGGTTGTTATTAATATCTACATCTATCGCGATATCAGTCTATTTATATATTCTCTATCTCTTTCTCTCTCTCTCTCTCTCTCTCTCTCTCTCTCTCTCTCTCTTTGTTTATCTATATATTTATGTATCTATCCAGATTCCTTCAAATTTGCATTCAGTACTGGTATATGGTGATTTGGAATACATGAGACTTTCAACCCTTATATAGATGCCATCTCAGTAGTATTTAATAATGGACAAACGAGCCCTCATATTGACTGTTATGTCGCGATTGAGCATTCTAAGTTTGCAAGAGTAAACTTTCCACTTACACGAACCAGTCGGAGACACTTGACTTGTTCTTACATAACATTAATATATACAGTGACGGCGCGGGGGGAGGAGTAAGGGGGCAATTGCCCCCGGGTGCCAAGCGAAGGTGGCTCAGTCTGGAGCTTTCTTTGTTGTTGTTGCAACTGAAATTTTCATAGTATTTCACCTTCACCTTACTGTAACGGGGGCAATTCTTCACAAAACTTATATTTAGGAGGAGGTTGGATGCGGGGGGGGGGGGGGATGGAAACTGACCTAAAAACTCTTCTCTGTAACAACGTAGGGGCGCCACCAAAGAATATTGCCCCCTGGCGCCTCGGTAAAGGCGCCACTAAAAAAACATTGTCCCGGGCGCCTCGAATCATCGCGCCGCCACTGAAATATGTATATGTCTAACGTTCCGTAAATTGTCTTCCCAGTGGACAGTTATGCAGGTGGCATTTAGTATTTCTAAAACTGTCTTCATACTTTGAAACCAGGGGCTGACAAACTCCGCATCTTTACAATCATCAGCCGTAGGTAGGCTACATCGACCGGAAAACAAGTGCTTGCCACAAATAATTACAAGATAACGTTGATGCAAAGCATCCAATTGCCCACAACAAAGTGTTGCAATGACTAAATATAGGCTACAATCATATTGAGTAGGGAGCAGTCATTTCTTTAAAACAATAGATTGAACCGTGCAATTAAAATATTGACTATATATCATTGAAAGTATTTTTCAACTATAACGATTGTTTTTATTGATACGTAACAAATATTTTTTATGACAGTTAGAGCCGTCTTTTAAAGCTTTTATGTTTGAAAATTTTATTAAAATAATTGCTTATCTTTCCAAATCCCCCATAAGCAACTTTAAAGAAGTGCGACAAAATGATATAGAACATTGACTGACCCTCCAGATCTCGCGTAGCAAACTTCGAGCTCTTTTCAGTTAGAAATGGAAAGTGCTGTTGTCTCTAGACACACAAAGATACTGGTGTTACTCGAAAGAGCACGCTCTAAAGAAAATCTTTGGGTTGAATAATCTGTTCTCTGATCTCTTTACATAGCCACCGACCGTTCTCGATGGAGGTTGGTATGTGGTTAGAATTTATATCGGATTCAATCATATTACACGTATGGTTTCAGGAATTGTTCATGACCCGTATGATTTACCAAAATCTTAATGTATGATAAGTTAATGAACGAAGAGAATCGGACACCAGCTAACTAAACTGGGCCAGGTTGTAAATCAACCTGTCCGAATTTAAAGGGTTCCAAGCCTCAGGAAATCTTCCTCAAGAAATACACATAGCTGTCGTCTACGTCTTTTGTATTTTCAGAGTACAACTTACTGGTTTTTAGGACAAACAAACTTGTTTATTTTATGTTTGTTGTTGTTGTTTTGGGGCGGTTGTTGTTGTTGGGTTTGTTTTTTTTTTTTGTTTTTTTTCGTTTGCTTTGTTTGCATATGAAACTCTATATTTTGTCATTTATGGTGCCGTTAAACGCATGTACCAAGTATATAGATAAGTACAAGAGGTATTTAAAAAAGTCTTAATATTAGTGCGATGTGCAACACAGTTCTTTATTAGTTAAGAATACATCAGTGCATCACCTCAAAGTACTCCTCATTCACCTTACTAAACTTTCTCAGTCTGATTATCCAATTATTAAATGTCATTTTGCATTCACTTTTGGAATGTTCTTCATACACTGGAAAACTGCACTTGCAACTGCATTGGGGCTTTCAAATCGTCTGCCCCTCGGAGAATCTTTTTGATAACGTGATTCAGCCAAAAATCTACACCAGGACTGAATAGTGGATGTGGCAAGTTTGTATGCTGTGCTCCTTCAGGAAATCTGCAACGATGGCCGAACTGTGCACCGGTGTGTTGTCATGGAGTAGATGGATGCCTTGTGTACCGGTACACGGAAGGGTGGTTGGGTAGTTAATGTTCCGCAACTTTTGGCAACACTTAGAAGGCATGCAAATCACACTAGCAGAGTCAGGTACACGTAACTAAATGACTGGGCCTTTTGCATTGAAAAATAATGCGTTCAAAACTCTCTGTAAAGTCCGAATAATTCAAATGATTTGTGGTCTCTGATCGTTTTCTCAGATCCAGGCTTTATTGTTTTATCTTGAGTCGGGTTCAGAAAGTATATCCATGTTTCGTCACCTGTGACAATCTCATTCAAACGTCTCTGGTCACTCTTTTTATATTTGGCGAGTAACTGTTTGGCTATTTCAACCCCTGTCTATTTTTCATCCGCTGTCAACAAATGAGGGACATATCTTGCACAAACATTTCTGAGTTTCAAAAGATTCTTCAATATATGTTGGGGGGAGGGGGTTAGTGAAATGTCATTTGTTCTACCAATAATAAACTCGCGGCGTCACAAATGTACAACAATAAGGCTAGAGACTTCCAAAAGAAATTTAGATCGTTTAACCGAGCATTTTGGCGGTATATTTTATAAACCGTTGCTGTTTGGACGGTTGCCAACATAACAGCTGGTTTACAACACCGTGGCCGTGTTAAGGTTTATATCTCCTTCTTGGTCATTACACCATGTAGTTGGGCCATATGACTTCACACGGACACATCAAAAACTATACATTTTATTTAGTTCTAAATGATAGGAGTACCTAGATTACATCATTGTAATTACAAAAAGGTATAATAAATAGTGAATCATCTTCCACTAGAACAAGCAATTTAATTATATAAATATATATATATATACTTTTCAAAACTTCACCAGCAACTGACATAGTTCAAAAGGTTCACAATCAGTTTTGAGTTTAACCCATAAACATGTACTTGTAAAGTTCATGTTTCCTCATCTATGACATCAGTGACCAACCACTGTGGTTGAATAAAGACAAACACTGGTGTGAAGACACATGTCCATGTGCTCTCGTATACATTTAAAGAGATTGTTTACATACAGTATATAATTGTTTTTATAATAATAATAATAATAATAATAATAATAATAATAATAATTATTATTATTATTATTATTATTATTATTATTATTATTATTATTATTATAGTTTTGGCTTTCTTTTTGTATATTTTCACATTTTGCATGCCAATTTTTGACCAAACGGCTTCTATTCATAGCATAACTGTTGTCAACGAATGAAAGCAACTAGCAGATACTAGCTTCAATACTTCCATTTATATTATTAAAACTGTCTTAAAAGCGAAATATGCAGCTGATCTGTCTGTTGCTTTCATATTTTTGAGATGAAATGCCTTAGTATTTGTACAAAGTCACGTAGGTATAATAATAACAATAAACACGACTTACTAATTGGTTATGGTGAGTTTTATTGCCGTTTTATTACAGTCTATCAGATTGCATCTGCTGTATCGCGGATCGGTCTGCGTGTTGCAGAACGGTTTTTCCGAAACGGGTCTTGAAATTTGGTATTGTATCAATAATTTTACGACCTCTCTTAGCAAACAACGAGAAAATAGTAAAAATAGTTGTTATTTATTTATTTTTTTTAGTGATGAAAACCTGCAAATGAATGAAAATAATGGAACGAAAAGAAAACATATACCTCCATGATAAAGTTGAATCTAAATCTTGTATCCATTTTTCCTAAGAATCATTCAATTATAGGTCGTGCATAATCTTGTACCCATTTATACTTAGAATCATTCAATTATAGGTCGTGCATAATCTTGTACCCATTTTTACTAAGAATCATTCAATTATAGGTCGTGCATAATCTTGTACCTATTTTTACTAAAGAATCATTTAATTATAGGTCGTGCATAATCTTGTACCCATTTGTACTTAGAATAATTCAATTATAGGTCATGCATAATCTTGTACCCATTTGTACTTAGAATCATTCAATTATAGGTCGTGCATAATTGTGATTAATACACTTTGTCGTTGTCTGAGACAAAACAAACCGATTAATTTCAGAAATCTTCCACTTTATCCGAACCAAAGTATCGAAAATGATGGCGACTACCTAGATAAAAGCATTGATAATTATAGTAATGATATTTCTCCTGCTTTTCCCTCCGCTTCTTCTTCCTTCCTTTCTTCTTTCCCTTACACTTCACCTCCCCCTCCTCCTCCTCCACCACCACCTCTTTCTCTTCTTCTTCCTAGATGGTACAGAAATACAGGAATCCTCCGAGAAAAGAAAAATTTGAGATTTTTACTTCGATGTCACATGAATAAACCGTAAGATCAACTTACAATACATGACCTTCCCCTCCCCATACCTCCCCCCCCCCCAGTTTGTTTATGCTGATGATATGCACTGAGTATCAAAGTCATAGTTGCTGGGTGGAACATAATCAAAAAAAAAAAAAAATGAAAAGCTACGTTTTCTTTTCTAAATCACAGACATAATCTTTAAGCTGGTTTATTTAATCGCTATACACATCCAATATTTAAACTGTAAAGTTATTTATAAAAAAAAATGTCCAAACGGTTCACAACCCGAGTAATGAACGATTGAACATAACCTCATTTTGGAAAGAAGAAAAAATGTCAACAGTTTTGCAATATTTCATCAACAGTAATCCAGCTTCCTCTTAAAGTAATATTTTTTAAATTCGACTTTATCTAAAACAGTGTAAAATTATAATTATTATGTGTAGTATTTCAAGTTAAATGCATGTCTTTTGATAAAGAGACTGTTTTAAGTCCAAGAAGGAAGTTTGTTTTTTTTAATGTAAATTTTACAGTAAGTACACATATATTTCCTTGGACAGAAAAGTATTTCTTCAATATATGTCAGTGAGTCAACCGTTAAAATATACCGAATATACTCGATTATAAGTCGAATCCAACTGCAAACAACATAGACCCTGATCTGCTGTCACATAATGCGCGAGCAGTTATGACTGTGCAGTTTTTAATTTTTTGACTGGATTTATATGTGAGTGTATACGGTAAGTGGAATCTATGCAAGCATCCAAAGGACTTGGATGAGGAAACAAATAGGTGGTTACCGAATATTTATGCATCTAATTTTTCTTCTTTTTTTGTTGTCGAAATTTCAATTATAAACTAAACTCCTAATTACGTTTTGAGCTGCCGCTCGCACAATAAAACCCCATAAAAAATGCCATTGGCATGGTAATAATATTGCAATGGTATTGTACCGTGCGACCAAGGTATATTATTATGTTGACCTATATAATAAAGCTCTGCTGAAGAAAGGCACCGGTTTGTGCCGGTTATATTTATTGATCGTGTAGTATTCGTATATATACAATACATATGGAACATTCTCCACTTGGATCCCGGACTTGGACGGAGTAAGAATATCTGTCTTAGAGGTACGTTTTTTGTACTTTCACTATGCTTAACCTGAGTGGTAACAGCACAGTCTTAATCAGTATACATCAGATCTGATGTTGTTGCTGAGCCGGTAAGTGTTGATACTACCATATTTCCTCAAATGTATATATCATATTTCTTCACACGTAAATGTCGATGTCACTAATTAATGGTGCTACATTATTTATATTGTCATTTTAGAATATGAATGAGATTTATCATTTAAATGTACAATAACATTGTGACATGGTTTATTTCATATTTCTTGTTAGTACTACACACTTTACTACAGTTACACCTAAACAAAGCATTGTGTCCTTCTTGGCCATTACACCATGTATTTTTACCATATGACTTCAAATGAGTACAGCTTGTTGTTAACAATGATACGTACACCACTCGATCATCGAATACTATTCGACCTCCTTTGTGCAGAACGACACTGTATTATAAATCATTTCTACCTTCCACAGTTCAACTGTGGAACACGTTACCGATTGAAATAATAAGTAATCCATCCGTTCAAAATTTTAAAACTTGAATCGGGATAAACATAAAATTCCTTCGTATTATTTTGTTGGTGCTCGTGTTGCGATTGAGAACCTAATGCAGTAGCTTAAATAACGATTTATTCCTAAATCATATTTCCAGCAATAGGTACTGCACATGCGGACAAATAGAAACAGCTGAACACTTTCTGTTAGAATGTAAAAAATATTCAAATCTAAGACATTGTGTTTTCTTCACATTACCGATTCGACTTACAATTAAGACATTATTATCCGGCAATCTGATGTACCCTGATGAAATTAATACGCAAATATTTATGGCAGTGCAAACCTTCATAAAATTATCAAAACGTTTTTCAAATTAATACACAGGTCACAAGCACACAAGTGTATCCCATCTTTTTTTTTTTTTACCCATCTTTTTTTTTTTTTACCTATCTTTTTTTTTTTTTACTATTATATGATCTCTAAAATTGTTAAAATTTCTCTGTAATACAGGAGACAGTTTTCAACAAACTTCCAGCTTTCTAATGAATCCCCCATATATATATTATATTGTTATAAATCATACATGAAAATGTTTTATTGAATAAATACTGTTCACACAAAATAAATTAGTACACCAGAAACTGTGCATTGTAATTCATTTTAACTGATAGGAGTACCTAGATTCCAGTATTGCAGTTATGAGTAGGTTTATTTTGCTATAAAACTTCGCCCGAAATGACACATTTTAAAACGATTTTGAAACAACCCTTAAAATGAACAGGTGTTTTCACAGCCGTGTTTGATCTCATTCAACCTCAGTGGTCGCTGATGCTACGGATGAGTAACCTCAACTTTACAAGTACATGTTTAGAGGGTTGATTCAAAACTAAACATAAATCTTTTGGACGTTGTCAATTTTTGGTAAAGGTTTCAAACCTAACGCAAATACAAATGGTTGCTTGTTTTAGTGACAGGTGTTTCACTGTCTGTACCTATTTGTAGTTACAATAATCTAGGTAGGCAGTTAGAATTAATTAATATTTATAGTTTTGCTGTGTTTATGTGAAGTCATATGGACCATCTACATGGTATAACGACCATAAAAGACACATAAACCTTAACTTGGTCACGCTGTTGTAAACAACAAAGTTTTTTTTTTTTTTGGCCACCGTCCAAGCTGCACTTGAAAGTTGTTGTTTGTAAGTCTTTAAGCTATAGGCCCTATTCATTCATTGTTCTCGAGCAAAATTAGGATATATACTTAAAACACAATAAAACGAAACATTAACTCCTGTTACATTACAACAGTCATTCTTAACCGATTAATATTTTAAAGAGTCATACGTAGGTTATTTCAAAGCAACAAAATCCCTTTATTTCATCCCAGATAAACTTGCCCGTGTTTGTAAATATGGGCCATAATAGTGTTTTCGGCCTACAAGGAAGTGTAATAATAGACTGGCTATTTTTAATTTGGGCCGGGGGTAGGGGGCCTGAGGTTTCATGAAAAAATGTCCGGCCCCCAAATAGCTTGAAAATAATATTCTTGTTACGATTTGTATAAACAATTTTTTACAAATATTCTGTCTATCATTATAGATGTAAAACGAAATCTTGAAATAAATTGTAAAAAAGATAAACTTGTTGGGAAGAAAATCCCAATCTTAGCCCCGAAATGGTGGATCCCTAAGATAAGTAAAGAAAAAGTACAACATCCTCTTGTTCCATTTTTATGTTTTGACAGAAAAGGAATGTATCTGATCAGATATGTTCTGCATGTACCTAAAACAAAATGGCATTCACTCGGTCAGGTTGTTCTAAACCAGACGTTTTCTTGGTGTGTACTGTCGTTCATGTTGCGATACGATATGCATCAAGAAATACATGCCATGATACGACATGTATCACGATACGTATCTTGTGCTAATTTGTATGTTAGCGACTCATGCTGAACTTTTCTTTTTCATCTTAAATGAGGGTTTGATCATTTCATTTTTCACAAGGGGGCTGGGAACTTTTTCAGAAAAAATTCCGGACCTGAGTTCGGTTAAAACAAACAACAATATTTATGCTCTGGTTTATAGGAAAAAGGACGTATTATATCCATTATATTTGTTGAAAAAAATAAATTATCTTGAGGTAAAACAAAACAGAAAATTTCCCGGCTCGAAAGAAAATCCCAAGCCTTCCCCAGAAATTTAAATGATCGGTCCCTATGTACCATCTTGCTTACTGCTTGCTCTCCAAATATTTCAATGCATGTACAATTTATTTCATGATCTAAATTAGCCTTTGTATGACAATAGTTGGAAAAGAAAATTTAAAAAATATGAACCCTTTTAATCGTTATTAGAATCTTATAACGTTCATCTGCCTGAAAGCGTGAACTAGAATTTTGTGTTTGTAAAACACGTATACCCGCGCTTTGCGGTTTTGGCCCCCACTTCTGACTTTGATCCTCTTGGGTAGGTCCC
The DNA here is from genome assembly GCA_029931535.1 of Margaritifera margaritifera. Lineage (NCBI taxonomy): Eukaryota > Metazoa > Mollusca > Bivalvia > Unionida > Margaritiferidae > Margaritifera > Margaritifera margaritifera. The sequence continues at coordinate 2,267,115 of JAQPZY010001406.1, read as the reverse complement.
CGAGGATAAGGACTGTCCCAGGGCAATGCTAGTTGGGTTAGTGCATTTGCCTTTTCATGCCTAGCAAGTATGTACATGTTTATAAGGTGGGAATCTCGGTAGTTAATCGCCAAGACCCAGGCGCTAAGCACCTTGTGGGTGGTATGGGTAGACGGTAGGGCCAATAGCAGTTGCATGTATAATAGTTTACATCTTATGGCCCAGAAGCTTAGGCTTAGATCCTGGGGCTGGGGATGGACCCTGTAGTTGTCTTTTCATGCACAGTGTGTGTACATATATGCAGTAATCTCCCCAGGGTCTTTTACCGTTGCTGTCGCAATACACTATCATTTCAGCCCGCTACGCATTAGTACCCGCCGCTACGCTGTTATGTTTCCCGCTATCCTTATAAAAATTAATCTGTTAAATAAACATCCTGTCACTTAATTCAAAGCCCTATAACTCGAATGACACCTGTTCTTACCTCGTCTTGGGTAGTTAATTAAGATAATCCAGGACAGTTACTCATTTACTTAGCCGTTATCTTTTGTACCTGGCTGACCTGATTGCCGATGCGTGACGTTTAATGCGGGGTTCGTCTTTATAGTCACGTGATCATTTACCGATGACGGAGTCTGCTGGTAGTGATATATATATATATATATATATATATATATATATATATATATATATATATATATATATATATATATATATATATATATATATATTTCCACTACCAGCTAAAAAAAAGTTACACATATTTAGTTTTAAGTTAAGCAAATTCTTGTGAAAAATGAAACGCTACATTACCAAGCCCCCGGCTATCCCCATGTTAGCGAGGCTGCGAAGATCAGAGGTTGGTTGATTACGATTCAGATAACGCGATTCCTCCTCCCCCCCCCCCCCCCCCCCCCCCCCCAAAGAAAGAGCTTAATAAACGAAGGACGGGGTTCAACACTGAATGGAAGACTTCATATCTATGGTTGGAATTTGCTGGATCATATGGTAAGTTTTCCATCTTGCTAGATTTTCGTTCAGATCTCCTTTAGTATCAACAGGTGAGGATTGGGGGAGATGGGACAATTTCTCGGCGGGCACTATTAGAATATTATATTTTTGTTTTTATAGTAGTAGCAGTAGTTGTAGATGTGATTGTTGTCGTTCTTATTATTTTGTTGAAAATGTGACAAGGAATGAAAGTTGCATTTTATCCACGAGTTGCTCTTATATTTACATAGTAAAATAGTTTTGATCAGTAGACCTAAACTTATTTTCTCATTTCTTTTTCTCTATCCAAGTAAGAAAAGTAGCATTTTTATCTTCCAATTTTACATGTTTTGAAAACGTGTAAATAAAAGTGTTGAATTATTCCTTCATTTGTATTTGAAATATATTCAATGAATAAATTAAGCAATGACAAATACATTGATATATTGTTCTTAATGGAAAGGACTATGTATTATCTTATTTATACTGTGATGATTACTTCCAAACACATCACTGTCTTGACTCTTGAAGAATTTGTCCATTGTAATTCACTTAGGATTCAGGTAGTTTTGTATCTTTTTGTACATCCATTAATAAATTTTATGTTCCATTTTTTTTTCAGACTGTGAAAGGTCATTCTCTGTGATGAATAGAATCAGTGGTGTGTTAAGGAACAGGTTTACACAGAGGGTGCTGAATTATCTTATGATAATTAGTACAGAAGGACTTTACCTTAAAGACTTTAATTTTAATGTCGTATCAAAATATATGGGAAGTGATGAAACGAAGGATACCATTTATTTAAATTCTGAGACATATGTGTTTGACATTAAATCATGTTATAACTTAGGGAAATAAAGAATACTATGTACATATATGTACTTCTTTTATATATCATTGATATTAATTTTTCCACTGTTATGATGATAACTCGTATTTTTTAAAAACATTGTATGACGCTAAAGCGCGCTTACCCCGAAGCTATCAAAAATTTCTGGGGAGATTACAGATATATGAATTGAATCAGGGGTGTGTGAAGGAACAGGTTTAACGCCGAGGGTGCTGAATTACCTTATGAAAATTAGAACAGAAGGAACTGAATTTCAAATAAAGCTAAATGTCATAAACACAATTCACAAATTATAGAATGTTCCGAACTAATGAATGTTCCGAATCAATGAATAGTCTTGAATGTCCTGATGTACCACATCAGTGTAAACCAGAATGTATTTGAATGAGTTCACGTAAATCCCCAAATCATATATTAATCCAAAAGTCATTGAGTAATGAGCACTTTAGGAAATCCAATGAATGTTTAAGTAAATAATTCCCCTCGAATTATATCTGAGTTCAATGGCACAACTCTATAATTCTGATCTCAAAATGATTCCAAACAGACTGATCATAAGAACAGGAATGAATAAATGCGTCTCGAGTCCCATTATAAAAAATGTGACACAAGCATGGGAAAATTCACTTTTACTCAAATTAATCGTCAGATTTGCATCACTGAGTCGATCGAAGAATTTCCAAATGGTTTCCAAGTGCTCTTCCCAGGTGTCGTTGTAGATGATGACGTCATCGGTGTTCGCGTCACAATTATCCAGACCAGATGTTGTCATGTTCATAAAACGCTGGAATGTTGACGGAGAATTTTTCATAACAAAAGGCATCACTTTATATTGATAAAGCTCATGTGGAGTTACAAATGCTGAAATTTGCTATTTCCGTGTTTGGAATTTGCGAGAATCCCTTTTAAAGGTCAAACTTGGTGACATATTTAGCATTTCCAATTTTGTCGATGCAATCATGTATTCTTGGCATTCGAAATGAATCCGTTTTGGTGACACTTTTGATTTTTATATAGTCTGTACACATGCGGAATGTATTGTCTGGTTTAGGCACAAGAATACATGTTGAAATTTTACTTGGTTCTATGAAATCATTCTCCAGTAAATATTGAATTTCCTTTTTCAAATATTCCTGCTTGAGAGGATTCATCCTGTAAGGATGTTGTTTCACAGGTGTAGAATCTACAATGTCAACGTCATGATAGATCTTATTTGTTCTTGTTGGAACATCAGGAAATAAGGGCTCATACTCATGTAAAACTGTTTTAGTTCATTTCTCTCCTGTTGTGGTAGATGTGGAAATATCTGGTCCAGATTGTTCAATATTTCCGAATTCCGAAGTTTGGTTAAACCAAAGTCACTACAGATTGTATTCCATCGCTTACATCCTCACTGTGTGAGACAGGTACAGCTAAATCGATTGAATAATTAACTTGGCTATCTCTATCAAAATATTCCTTTAACATATTCATGTGACAAACTTGTTTGTTTCCGCCTCCCAAGAGTGTTAATGATAGAATTTAAATAATTTACTTTCTTTTCAACGGTATAAGGACCGTACATTTAGCCCCAAGAGGATTTTGAGGTATGGGCAAGAGAGCCAGAACTTTTTCACCAAGCTTAAAACTCATTTCCTGTGTATTTCTGTCATAACTTCATTTCATTTTTGACTGAGTAGAGTCAAGATTAGTTCTTGCTACTTCACAAGCCTTTGACAACTTATATTTGAAATCAGAGACCTAGTCAAGAAGAAGAATTTTTGAATCCTCATTTGAAAGAAGTTTCTCTTTCAATAACTTCAATGGTCCACGGACAGTATGTCCAAAAACCAGTTTAAAAGGACTAAAAACTCAATGATTCCTGAACTGATTCGCTAACAGCAAACAACAGCAAATGACCACCCTCATCCAAATCCTTTCCTGTATCAAAGCAATATGACCAAATCATATTCTTCAAAGTTTGATGAAATATATCCAAAGCACATTAACTCTCAGAGTGATAGGCAGAAGATTTAAACTGTTGAATGTCTGATTCATGCATAACTTGTTCGAAAATTCCAGACATAAAACTGGACAGATTTGGGAAGGCCAACAAGTTTAAAAAACTTCTCCAAAGATTTCACAATGGTTTTAGTTTTTATATTTCTCAGAGGAATTGCCTCAGGAAATCTTGTAGACACACACATGATGGTCAACACATATTGGTTGCCTGACTTGGTCTGAGGTAAGAGACCGCACAGTCTTCCATTATTCTGCTAAATGGTTCGTCAAATGCAGGAATAGGTTGCAGATAAGCTCTTCTGATTGGGTTTTCCTACCATTTGATAAGTGTGACAAGATTTACAGTAGTTAGAAACATCACTTGTGAGTTTTGACCAATAAAAATGATTCAAGATCTTGTGATAAGTCTTATTGACTCCTAAATGACCAGCCAATGGAGTTTTATGGGCTAGACTAAGAATTTCCTGTCGTCATGACCTCAGAACGACAATTTAATAGCTCACTTACCACTCGTCACCAGCGGGTACCTCAGGTTGTCACATTTCCTCATAAGGACCCAATTTTTTGTATTGTAACAAAAATAGTACTTGTGTGGCTTCAGTTTTGCTAATAGCCCCCCCCAAAAAAAAAAACAAAACAAAAAAAAACAGGAGATCTCATGATCTTGTTCCTGTTCGACAATGAGTGATTGTCTTTTGTAACCCTGATTTAGAATAGAGAGAATGAGTTGTAAAAGTGGATCACTGTGATCAATACCTATTGGTTGATCAATACCAGGAGAAAAGGTGACATCATCAAATGACTGACCAATAAATGTGTCAGCCAGAGGAATAATTTCCTGATCTACATCATTCTGAAGAGGTCTTTTCGCCATAGCATTGGGAACTGCACAAGCAGGATGCAAATCAGGGATTTCAATCTCAGTTGGATCAACTCTTTGATCCAAACAAGGCTTGTCAGTTACAAGTGGATTGACCACGACCTTGTCTCCAGCTAGGTCATTGCCTAGTAACAATGGATACCTTCTGTAGGTAAAGAAATCACTGCCCCAACAGTCACAGGTCCTGAAACTAAGTCTGATGCCAAATTGACACAATGTAGAGTAACATTTACAAAACCGCACTGTACTCCTGAATAAGTACACTTTCGCTAAAAGAAGACTTCTCAGACAAAGGTAAAGTACCCGATAATAAAAGACTCCGAGAAGCTCCTGTGTCCCTTAATATCTTAATAGGGATAGGTTTGTCAAAATCACCAATAAGTGATATAGAACCTTCGAACATGAATGGTTCATAAATCTCCAAATAGAATCAGACTGGAGTTTGTTTGACTCAACAATTGTATTGCTTTCAATACAAGATCGTGACCTTGACCTCTTTGAAATAAGAGCATTTGGAACAGCTCTGTCTTTATTATGTTGCTTATTTTTCAACCTGTAGCAATCAGAAATTACGTGCCCTTTCTTTTTACAATAGGTGCACGCAGGAAGAGATATGGATCTCTGATCAGTCCAATCAAATGTTTGATTTCTAAAAGTTGTGCCGTATTGAAATTTGGAAATACTCGTTTGAGACTGAGATGGTTTTTTCACCAAAACCATACTAAGAGGTAGACTTACTGACAAATGAAACTTTGTGAGCTAAGGAATAATCAGCAGCGATGCGGACAGCATTTTCCAAAGTTTCCAGTTTTGCTCATCAAGATTGACCATGACAGCACTATGGATGCGCTTCTTGAACTCTTAAATTAATACGAGTTGTCTGAGGTTATCGTAATCTTGATCAACCTTCTTGGCTGAGCACCAGCTATCAAACAGTTGTTCATTTTCCCTTGCAAATTCGACATGGGCTTGTCCAGTTTCTTTTCTACAATTCCTAAACTCCTGTCGGTATGCCTCAGGTATCAACTCATAATCCTTCAAGATGTACTCCTTAACCACATAATAGCACTTTGTTGTACCGACATTGAAGTGTAGACTTCACAAGCTTTGCCAATAAGTACACTTTGTAATAACAAAGTCCAATGCTCTCTGTGCCATTTCAAGTTTTCGGCAATTTTCTCAAAGAGAAGAAAGTACTTTGTTTTCATGAAAAGGGGGTACTAGCCTAATATATCCGGTAACATCAAAACCTGAACTTGTATGAGGGGGGGGGGAGTGTGCTCTGCTTGTCAGTTCTAACTCTTTTAATCAATATTGCATTTCTCTCTCTCTCTCTCTCTCTCTCTCTCTCTCTCTCTCTCTCTCTCTCTCTCTCTCTCTCTCTCTCTCTCTCTGCAAATGCAGCTGCCTATCTATTACCTCCTCCTCACTCGGCATTTCCTCTTTCTGAAGCTCAAGCTTTCTCAATTCCAGTTCCATCTCTTTTTTTAGCTCTAATTCCCTTCATTTCCAATCAAAACCAGATGCAGACTTTCCAATCAAACCCAAAGCACTATCAACCAAACTTTTCTTTTCCACAAAATATGGAATTAAAGTATTCTTTATCTCTTGTTTTGTCAGAGATGCTTTCGCTTCAGAAAGATCATAATGTATGGCAAACCCAAGCAAATCGTCCTTTATCATAGACTCTAACCCTACCTGGATAGGACCTGAAACTAAGTTACCAACTTTAGATGAGGCGTTTTGCTGTATTTGAGAGTTCTGAAACATCTTTTTGGGAGTGCGCACAGTTCACCTCTAGTACTACTGCATAAAACACACAAAAAAACATAATACCACTACTGTCAAAAATAAATTTAATAAAAAAAACTACGAGGCCACAATGCTACTACTGCATCAAAGGACAGAAAGCACGAAAGTCCACACCCCTTGATACAGCATGAAGATTTTTAAAACAAACAAAACTCCAGGTCGCTACTGCATAAAAAATAGGACCAGTTTCCTTGTGGTAGATACATAACAAATAGACGTGGATGATAATGTAAGTCATTCTAGCGGATTTACGGCCGTATCTGTTTTGGAAAGCATTTCTATGAGACTTGTTGATGAGTACAAGGAATAGATAAAGCATTTCTATGAGACTTGTTGATGAGGTAAAGGGATAGATAAAGCATTTATATGAGACTTGTTGATGAGTACAAGGAATAGATAAAGCATTTCTGTGTGACTTGTTGATGAGTACAAGGAATAGATAAAGCATTTCTATGAGACTTGTTGATGAGTACAAGGAATAGATAAACATAGAACATAAAATAAATGATCATGAATATGATTTGATTTACAATGACTTGAAAATGAAGGCTAGAACGCTGATCAACTTTCAAATATGGATGAGGATACACAAATACAGAAGCTTTGAGACAATTATTTTTTCATTTGCACGTACGTACATCTGTCCGTCCGTCCACCACAAATTGATGAAATTTTGCATTTAGATCAAGGATTGTGATGTGGCATCTGTGTGTAGTCCATTACACATTTCAAGATTTTCCTGTTTCGTTCAAAATGAAAATATGTCGTAAAAGTACCTTTTGATACATTAGATAGTTGCAAGATACGATGTTGGACATGAGGTAAAAAGCGAGAAAACTGTTTAGTTATTGGGAGTTATCATAGCGGAAATAGGCATAAATAAATTCACCTTTGACCTTTACATTTTGATTTCAGTCCTGGAAACCGAATTAAGGAAGCTGCACGTACCACTTTCCGGTTGAACGATACAGAATTTATCAAGAGCTTAATAAGAAAACTAAGCAAATTCTACCAAGATATTAAAACGTGGAAAACAGCAACTTATAAATTTTACATAGAACCTGAGAAAGGGACAAGCAGCAGAATCAAGGAGGGTACAGTTCTATGACAATGGAGCTGTATAAGAAATTTCCCAAACTATGTATTATATGGTCCTTTTTAGAAATCGTCTGCTTCGGCGGCATTATCTTCGGATGGGGATCATTGGTCTTTGTGTTGAAGGAGGAAGGTTTTTATCATACGGAATGTCAATCCATGACTTCCCCAAATACTATACAAGGGGAAACGTTGATTCCAAACACGAGTGTAAATAATACCAGCTACAGTCGTATTGAAAGTTCTAACATTGTTCTGGAAAATACGTCCACAAATTCCACTACAAATGTATCGGATGGGTCAGGGGAAGATATAACAAAAGCAGAATTTCCGGATTGCATTGAACAGGAATCCAAGTTAAATCTGTGGTTTTCCATTGCTGTTGGATTCATGTATCTTGCCTTTGGTGCTGTCGGGTATATAATTCGGATTCTAGGGACACGGAATACGCGCCTTCTTTTCATGTAAGTATTTTAAAACGCTATAAAAATTATTATCTTATTATTGCATGTATACTTTATTTAAAGCTGCATAGCCTACAGAAATCAGTATTTAGCTGGAATGAGCGTAATGTTATTTTTGAAGCTGTGTTCTTTGTTCTTTACCATTCACGATAGTCTTAGCACGTAAAGCCATAAGGTTTCCTATTCTGGTCAACGTCTTTTTGACCGGTGACCATTAACAGTACTTTTATATGGTTTGGGCAGAAATGTATGATTGTACTTCATATAAGCTTGTATTAGGCACGTGAAACAGCATTAGATAACTTGATGTACACACAAATATTGTAAATAAGAGTCTTTTTGCGTGGATCTTGAAATCTTAAAAGAAATAAAATCGTATCGCACCTTTCTCCAACAGTGCATCGAAATCCTGCACACTGTAACATAAAACAATACCGATTGTCCTCCTTCAAAATCTCTTATCTGTTTATTTCACTGCGATTATTTAAAAATTTTGCTCATGAATATGTATGTAAGGAAAATGTAATTTTAAGACGCTTGTAGAAAATACCAGAAACAAGAGTCCCTCGAAGGGACTGACTCTGTACTGGGCGAAAAGAATTTCCAGGAATTCAAGATAAGACCATTTCTTCCTTTTAACTGTCGAGTGACTGTGTTGAAATCATCTCTGATATTTTTCAGCAATAACAAGACTTTTAAATTAGCTACCGAGGTACACATATTGAATGTCAGTTTGGCACCATTTTCATTTCGATCAAAGTGGACATTATTAGAAGTCTTTTGGTGAAAACCCCATGTCATAATGATCATCAATTCAGGGAGAGTAGTGACAACAATATTTTTAAGATATCGTCATGGCAGCCATATCGGATGTACGACTAGCACCATTTTCATTTAGGACGAACTTGATATCTTAAGAAGTCTGTTGGTGAAAACCCCATGTTGATATAGCCATCCATTTGGAGAGGAGTAGCGATAACAATATTTTCAAGATACGACTTTCCATTCAGGCTGAGGGGGCGCTCTACAGATAATACATGCTTCTGAGAGAGTGACAGGTGTAAGATGAAGTATTTTGCATTTGCAACGTGCACAATGGAGAGAATGTTGGCATACCTCTATGTTACTTTCATGTACTGTGGCTGAAATTTCTTTACATATTGTACTTGTGGACACTGGACATGATCTAAGCACACGGCAGACAAAATGGCCGCTCTAAAGTACTCGAAAAATCAGCCTGAATTAGTCAAAAGTGCACTATTTTCAGGAGTTATTAAAATAGGGAAACGAATTTTGCCAGAGCAGAAAATACCAGCCTTTGAAAGTACTATGAATAAATTACAAAATATCTAAAAAGTAAAAAAAGTTATCAGCTCTTTTTTTTTATATTTACCTTTGAAGTCCAGGAAGTGAAAATGACTAAGCGGAGATAGCAGTTTTTTGAGAGGCGCACATCTTAAGTAAGACCAAGCTGTATACTCTATAACCCAAATTTCACCCATCAATCATACACCAAAATAAAGGGAATTCAAAGTTCTTTTAACAATGCCTAAGATATTCAAGGTCTTTTTTAAATAGCCAGAACAGCCAGTGAGGAAACCCTGGGTAATTCTTTTTCTTTAAATTTCTAACCCTATGCAAAGAACGAAACTGGAGAGCGCCACCTGAGCAGCAATAGCAAATATTTCAACATGGCTGCTGTGGCGGCCATACTGCACATCAGATTGGCACTATTTTCATTTAAGACCAACTAGACATGATAAGAAGTCTTCTGGTGAAAACTTCCTGTCAGTATCACTCTCTGTTCAAGTAGAGTTGTGATAACAAGATTTTTAAGATGGCTACCATGGCAGCCATATAGCATGTCTGATCAGCACCATTTTTACTTAAAACCAGCTAGACATCATAAGAAGTCTTTTAGTGAAAACCCCATGCTGATAGGACCATCTATTCAGGATGAGTAGCGATAGCATGATTTTCAAGATGGCTGCCGTGGCGGCCATATTGGACATCAGATCGGCACCATTTTTATTTTCTTTGCACCAACTAAACATCATGAGAAGCCGTTTAGTGAAAACCAATGTTGATATAACCACCCCTTCAGGACAAGTAGCGATAACACGATTTTCAAGATGGCGGCTATATTGGACGTCAGAATTTGCACCATTTTCATTTAGAACCAACTATACATCATAAGGAGCCTTTTAGTGAAAGCCCATGTTGATATGACCATCTATTCAAGGGAAATAGCGATAACAAGATTTTCAAGATGACGGCTATATTTGACGTCAGATCGGCACCATTTTCATTTAGGAGCAAATAAACATCATAAGAAATCTTTTAGTGAAAACCCTATGTTGATATGACCATCAGTTCAGGAGGAGTAGCGATAACAAGATTTTCAATATGGCCGCCACTGCGGCCATATTGGATGTCCGAACAGCACCATTTTCATTTAGGTCCAACTAGACCATGGGATGAATATGAGTGTACATTTTTAAGTCCTCTAAGTAGTTTAGGAGTAGCGACAACAAACCGGTGCTAACGGACGGACGGACGACGGAAAACAGACCATCCCATAAGCTCTTCTGATCTATGACCAGTAGAGCTAAAAACCATTTCCAAGTATATTACTGTCTGTTACGATTTCTTTTACGAGGGACTACGGTTTGAGATATCTCGCCAAGCAGCTGACTGACTATACAGGTGGGGAAGAAAAAGTTTTTCTCACCGTATTATTTGTTGCATAGGCGTTAATACTAACTGACTTTCATTTATCTTAACTCATGAATAACGAAAGAGAAAAGTAAGAATATGTATGTCATTATTCGCTTGTATATTCTAGATGACTGAATTTGCACGTTTCTATATTCTCTGTATCCTGAAGTAGTATTGTACGGGGCTTAACTGTCATTCAACTCACCTTGTATAACTTTCGGTCTACATGTTCAACTCATATTAAGGAAATGTACGTAACAGGACATTAAACTCGGCTTGATATCAAAAAGCGTAAGTTCGATTCTTGCTTTAATCTTGATACTAGCAATGTAATTTATGTAACAATGTAAACATTAAAGCAATGAGTTGGTCCGTTCCGTAATACACTTCCTCTTGCTGAATTTTCTTTGTTACATTGTTGCATAAATAAATGAATAATCAATGAAAAATGGCGTTAGAAAGTCTGTGTACACATAAATCAGAGAGAGAGAGAATCAAAGTTGTCATTTATTATACAAATATATATATATATATTTTTAAAAAAATAAAAAAAATTACAGTTGTTAAATCATTATTTTTAAGTAATTGTTCATACACACTTGGTTCCGCTAATAACAAGGATTAATATAAGATTTTCTAAGTGAGAGGTATAGAATACAGATTAAGACAAAATTATATTCATCTTCGACCTCATTATTTACACAATGTTCACATTTCCCGTTCATGCAGTTCGTTTATTACATGTCTGCCAGTCTTGATACTGCATGGGTGTGATGAACTATAATTTACTTGAAGTTTTCTGTGGCTGGCATTATCAGTTATTCTGAGATAAGAAGCGACTTCAAGATATCATTTATATCTGCATACATGAATGATGTTTTTATAAATAGTGTGTACGTGAAGGCCTTGTATCGCTAGTTTACAGCATCTATGCATTCGTCAGTAAGTGATCTACTCACTGCTTCTTTACCCCTAAGGCTATTCGGAAATTCACAAACTTCATTTTCTTTAAAGTTGTGAAACTTTAATATCACATTGTTCCTAAAGTGCGAAAACGAAGAGAGAGAGAGAGAGAGAGAGAGAGAGAGAGAGAGAGAGAGAGAGAGAGAGAGAGAGAGAGAGAGAGAGAGATTATTTCTTCCTTGATATAGCATCTGAAATAGGACCTATTTGTTATGAGAAATCAGTGGTGTAAGTAAGCCCGTACGGTGTGATACGCCGTACCGTAAAGACATTTATTGCCTGATCGACTGTACCGGAAAGACGACGGGGTCGGGGGGCCGGTACCCTACCTGAAGAGTTAAAATCTACTAGCACCACTGTGAAAAATACACCGACCTAATTTACATTTACTGTTCCGATTGAGATATGATAATGATGTGCTCTCCGTTTCATTTTGCTTTGATGTAGCTTTAGTTTCTGTCGAAGTCAACACTAAAAGGGAGCGTCAACACTTTTCAGTCCATCAATTAATCTAAACTTAAAGATAAGTTACAGACCCTTGTAACTCGGGAAAGGAAATCGATTATCGCAATTTGTAGCTATCTCAGGTATGCAATGACTGTATGGAAGGCGCTTAAATAACAGACGATGTCATTCTAAATGAATGTGCAATTATTATTTTTTTTTTACCAGACGTAGTTGCATGTTAATTAGCCAAAATATTTTTTTATTCCCCCAGACATGTACCGCGTCAAGGTTAGGGAGCTTTGGACCAGTGGCGTCACTAGGGTTGGCGTCACCCAGTGCGGTAAACTCATGGTGTCACCCCCTCCAGACTTCCCCCATGGGAATTTGCATTTTGCATCTGTCGAATTTGCATTTTTCCAATTTGGTGTCACCCCCCTGTGATGCTGTCACCCGGTGCGGCCCGCACCCCCCTAGTGACGCCACTGCCTTGGACTCACCGTTTACAAAAACAGCATACTGAGAAACACTTCTGATTATAATAATTATTAGGTTGTAAATCAGGCATGTGCAACTTACAGCCCGCGGGGCCGCGACCTGGTTTTTATCCGCTAAGTTACATCTTTCGGTGTGGCTTTAAAAATCGCTTATTTTGGTCCGCGCTCAGAAACAAGATGCACATGCCTTTCTTTTATTGTATTTGCTTGTGGGTGCCTGCTAGGAGTCTTCTAGAGTTATGCCGCTTGGTTTTAGTTTTCTTAGGCAGCGTATCCTGTAAGATTCCTTTTCTTTCCTGGTTTCAGAACTCAAGTTGCGCTTGTGGGCGACTGCAGTTAGTATAATAATGTCACTGAAGTGTGGCCCGGGAAGAAAAGTGATCTGTTACTGGACTTCTGTAAAACTTCTTTGTCATCCAATCATACATGTGGAGATTGATCCTTTTGTGTAGTTTTTTTTAGGTTTTTCAGACATTCTGAAGGCCGCAGATTTTACACGTGAGGAAATAAATTACACTCTGTTTTTCGTTTGGAGCATGTATGTTAAATATTTCGTTCTTTGTCATCCAATCATACATGTGGAGATTGATCCTTTTGTGTAGTTTTTTTTAGGTTTTTCAGACATTCTGAAGGCCGCAGATTTTACACGTGAGGAAATAAATTACACTCTGTTTTTCGTTTGGAGCATGTATGTTAAATATTTCGTTCAGCACATCGTAATGACCTGTTAAAATACAGAGAAATGGAAAATGTTGATCGGATACTATTTATCCTGACCTACGATCCAGACAACCCAAAAGTAGGTCAAATCACCCATGTTTATGGACCATCATGCAATCTTGTGACACACGAAAGTTAATCCTCCCGAACAAACCGAGTAGTAGTCTACCGCATACCGAGAAACTTCAAGACATCCTAGTCGGAGCAAGGCTAACGCCAATCACAAACCAAGACCATGGTAGCATATCTTGTCACTGTGGTGAAAGAAGGTGAAAAACTTGCCAACATATGATAGAGACCAACACATTCTCTAGTACAGTGACGAGCGAAATATTTAACATACATGGTCCAAACAAAAAATGCAACACAGAAAATGTAACTTATCTCATCACGTGTAAGATCTGCGGCCTTCCGTATGTTATAGAAACAGAAAAATCACCCAAAAAAGGATTAACAGAAAGGATCAGTCTCCACAGATCTGATTGGGCAAAAAAGAAGATGGACAGAAGTCCAATAGCAGAACACTTCTCTTCCCCTAGCCATACTTTCAGTGACATTATACTAACTGCAGTTGCCCACAACCGCAACCGGAGTTCTGAAACCAAGAAATAAAAGGAATCTTACTGGATACGCCGCCAACGAACATTGAAACCAAGCGATTTAAACTTAGAAGACTCCTAACGGACACCCTCTCACAAATAAAATAAAATGAAAGCATTATCTCTTTAGAGCCCATATTTTTTAATCAAATTATTGGTTAAGTTAGTTCATTATATATTCAGTTACCTATAATTACTGCTTTTTTATAGTTCTTGTTGGTATTAGAAATTGGTATGGTTATTGGTAACAAGAGACAATTAATTATCTGGGATATAATCTACGGCTATGTCACTTTATACAGATGGCGATTTTGCTCCTCCCTTTATAGGTCAAAACCAACTAGATTGCTATTTTATCATCGGAGTTCAAACCAATAAGACGCGATATCCACAATTTTAAAATAATATTTCTATCAGATCCATAATCATGTAAAGTTTTGTAAATTTAACGTTTTCTTTTGTGTTTACAATTGTGTCTTGTTTGTCTCTGTTTTCTAATTTTGCCTTGACATTCATTGAGAGTCGAAAGCGCCCAGGGTAGTAAAACAAAATAGCTTTTGCACTATTTGTTGTCAGTTTGTTGCATTTATTTTAATCAATCTCCGACACACGCGATCCCTGCTGGATCCAGTACGCTCGAAAGGGCTGTTATCCCCGATATGATGTGTTTTCTTTATACACATTGACGATCCCATTTTCTCATTTCAGATCTATAAACAGATTTTCAAAAATTATAAATACTTTTTTTTTTTTTTTTTTTTTTTTTTGTTTTGTTTGTTTATTTTGTTTTTTACCTTGATAATAACCCTTCAGTTCTAATTCAAGGAAAATGCAAACAATCTTATGTCGGCTAAAATAGTAATCGACCAAGCAGAAATCTTTCACATTTCCACTGATCCATCCGCCAATCTATGCTGACCTTCCATATATACATCCATTATAACCTTGTATTCTTCCATCCATGTACCTTCATGTATGCATGTATGCAATAAATGATAAATAGGTACCGTAAGGAACTATACTTGAAATACATACATAAGAAGAAAACAAATAACTGAGTTTATTTCCTTGATTTTTGTGATTGCTTGACACGCATCTCAAATTGTATTTTTCTTTTATCTCATTTAACAGCGTGATATATGTAATTGGAACACTGTCTATGGCGTTCGCAAGTCCAGGTATGTTAAACTATTTTTCTTCCCTTTTTTCTCCCTGCCTTTTCTCTATTTATTTGTATTTATATATGTGTCTATCTTAATGAGACAGTGACAAAGATGGATATGGTCAAATTTATATAGAAGATTCATGAAACGCGTGATTACATGAAATATTAAAACTCAGATTTTTTTGATTCACCTGGGAAAGAAGAGAAAAGAAACTGCATAATCAAATAGTTTCTGGGACTATGGTATCCAGAATGATATATTGTCTTAGATACAGTAGTAGAGTATTTCTAGTAAACGTTAACTCGTCATTGATTTGTTGCCGGATATTAGTATCTCCACACATTAGGTCACGTTATTAATTTTACGATTGAGTCTGTAGAACATTGGTAACTGTATACTAAAGGACTAACATAAACTCCAAGAATGTTTGTCCCAGCTTTCATTGAAATGATCAGTTAATTGATCACAATATCCGTGATCGATTTCGGTCGAAATCAGTTCTGAACCATTGCCACTTTTTCAGACTTTATGCTCTTTGAAAATATACTTGGTTTCGGCAAGACATTCTTTGCAAATGGAATGTGGATAAACCCACAGGTGGCTGACCCAAACTTAATGTTGACAAAACGCAATAGCCTGAAGGAAAAATAATCATATCGAGTGACAAATGTTCCTCAGATTTCACCAATGATCCTTTCTGACACCGGACACTCTCTCGAGATTCAGTCAAGTTTTATAACGGAGTGAACAGGTCTACTCTCTCTCTCTCTCTCTCTCTCTCTTTACAAATTTATGAAGTTAAATCTGTAATAACAATACAACTCTGTCCGGTGTCAGAACGGATCATACGATTAATCTGAGAAACGTTTGTCACTCGGTATAATTTGTTTTTCCTACAGGTTTTGAAAGCTCGCGTCAGCCGCCTGTGGATACAACTAACTGTTGATGTAGTGTATGTCAATAGATATTGTATTGTATGCTTGCCTGCAGTCTTGTAAACATCGTATAGCTCTCCTTGGTATATAATGTAACGTTTCTATGTCTGGATGTTTTTATGTGTAACTGCCTGTAGCTTTGTATACATTTATTTCTGCTTTCTGAGATTAATATGTAAAACGTATTTCTACTTTCTGTGATTAATATGTAAACACAGAGCTGTCAAGCGACCTTACGTGTCAGGAGTGAGATCATCTCCAGAGGCGACAGCTCCCTTGTCGGGGACCTGGTGCGAAGCCCCCGTGGGGGTTGAAGGGTTGGGCGGTTGGGGGAGAAGCGAAATAGAGGTTAACCTGATTCCAAGTAAACATCACGTCACGATCAGTCTGTTTTTAGAAATCCCAATGCGCACACGTGGAAAGTTACCGCAGAGTTGGAATACATAAAATCGTTACATTAAAAATAGGTCGAGGTTATTCGTTCGGCCTCCGTGCACCCTGACTGGGAAAGACTATTCGCACGGCCGCCCTGTATGTAATTTACGTAAAGCTGTTCGTACGGCAGACGCGTACCTGATCTGCGAAATGTACTCATTTTTGCATCTGATTACGTTTAATTTGTTGTTCAAACTTCTACAGTGCTTTACCTCCGGTGGAAATATAAATTTTCGAATAAATATTGAGCGAATCTCTTGCGTGAAAAACTACGGTATTGTCACCCAATCGATGAACTTTTTCCGTTGTTTACTCAGAACAAATAGGTTTTCTTTTTATGTTATGCTCAAACGAGTTGGCTAGCTAAAGTGTATTAAGAATTTGAAAGTAGCAGATTTCTTAGGTAATGTCAGCTGTTTACCGTTTGTGTTCTGTAGGTTTTGTCTGCATTCGCACAGTAAATCTGAATAACATAATTCTTTCTTCATTCAAGGTAATGATACATACACTTACAATGTACATTTGCACAGTAAATCTGAGTAACATAATTCTTTCTTAATTCAAGGTAACAAGCATACACACAAAAAAAAAAAAAAAAAAAAAAATGGAGAGTGGGATTTGATCTTGGATCTTTCGCGTGATAGGTCGACATGTTTTCACTTGACTACAGTGATTCATACGTCGGAATATGATATTTCTTTGCTTATGTTATGGCATGTCTATCGAAAACAAAATTCTGGACTGCCAAAGTAAATTTGAATTATAAGAAAGTTTTCTCTTGGGGAAAACCACTAATTCACAGACTAGCCTCAGATTGTTTGCACACCATGTTATAATTGTTATAATCCAAACTGTGAGACAGTCACTGGTTGCAGTGCGAATATTGTTAGCGTACATCAGCCGTGCGAATAGTCTTTGTAAGATTTAGTACACGGCCATCAAACGAAATAGATACTATTGAACAATGTCCTCTTTTTTATGGTGTTTTGTTTTCCGATAAATCGGCCGCCAAACATGTAATGGTATTGATGGGCATATGTTACGTTTAACCCAGTTTACATCATTCGGAATATTTTGGACTCGTCCTTAATGCATTGACCAGTCGCTATGCAGATATGCTTTGCTATTATGGGCACACGGCGGTCGTGCGAATAGTCTTTTCAAAGATGGTACACAGTGGCCGTGCGAATAGGCACTTCTTTAAAAATATATGCCGACATTTTTTAGAATGCGTGAGAAAATTCAGGATCTGCGTGTGAACGTTATTTTTGTACAAAACGCCTGTGTCTCACGCGCAGTGCGTGAGACTTTACAAGTATATAATTTGTAAACCATCTGTTTGCTTTCTGTGATTAATATGTAAATCTTATGTTGGCTTTCAGTGATTTTTATACCATATGTCTCATCTCTTTGATTATTAGGTAAATCTTCTGTGATTATTATGTAAATCTTATGTCTGGACGATTTATCTTGAAGGCTTATTATCCCCTCGCCAATGATGTTGGGAGGGAATATAACGTTTTGCCCTTTCGTTTGTGTTAGTTCGTACGTACGTTTGTTCGTTCGTTAGTTTGGTACACCCGCAATATCTTGGAACATATTTCACCAACACTCATAAAACGTGGTATGTGGATGCATCTCAGGAAGAGAAACTCATCCTTATCAAAACTAAATCGGTATGACCTAAATTTTATGCTCAAGTTAATTTTGTATATTAAAAAATGCAGACATTCGTTTGTTACATCTTCAGTATCTTGAACCCTATTTCAGCTACACATGAACATTGGTATGTGGATTTATCTCGGAAGGAGTAACTCAGTCATATACAAATTCGGTGAATATGACCTCATTTAAATGCTTTAGTGACTTTTTTCAGACATTCGATTGTTACACCCTCAAAACCTTGGACTCCATTCACCTACATCATGAAAATTGGTCTGTGGATGCATCTCAGCAAGGTAACTAATCCATACCAAAATTGGGTCAGTGTAACCTAATTTTCCCAGTTGGGTGCCTTTCGTATTTTCAGTCATTCGTTTGTTTATGCCCTCAATATCCTGGATCCTATTTCACCACACTCATGAAAATTGGTATGCGGATGCATCTCAACAGGAGTAACTCAACCACACCAAAACTAGGTCACTGTGGCCTATATTTTTACGTTTGAGTGATTTGAGTATTTTCAGTCATTCGTTCATTAGGCCCTCAATGCCTTGCAGCTTATTTCACTGACACTTATCAAAACTATTATGTCGATGTATCTGAACAAAAGTAACTTAATCATACCAAAACTAGTTAACTATGACCTAATTTTCAAACTTGAGAGACACTTGTATTTTCAGCTGTTCATCATTGTACATTAAGATCTTGGACCCTATTTCACCTGCACTCATGAAAACATGTATGTCAGTGTTACGACTCTATGGTCTAAGAAAAATGTAACAGAAAGAAAGTGAAACCAACAAATCAAGTAAAAATCAACAAGCAATTTATTACTAGATAATTAAAATGAAAAATCAAAAAGTCACTTATAGTAATGTGTTTTGAAATCCTAATAATCCAATAAGAATGATTGTTCTAATCACAAGTCCTAAATATAGAATGTTCCAAATTCACGGCTGTGTCCTTGAATGTTATGATGTGCTAATGGTCTCCAAAGTCCTGATGTACTAGTAATCTTGATGTGCTGATGTCAAAATGAAGTATTCCAAAATATCTGAATAAGTTCACATAAATTCCAAAATCATCAATTAAAAATCCAAAATCCAAAAGTTTATGAGCACTGTTATAATCCAATGAATATTTAAAATAATTCCTCTCTTAGAATTTGTAATGAATTTTCACAACTGTAATAGCTCTTTACAAGACTGATGGTAATGTCAAAACTGAATAAATGTCCACCAAACATGGCATATATAAAGATTGGTCACATGACAGAATGTTCTAGAATGTGTGTCATCTTAATGGAATTTTACTTGTAAACAAAAATCAACCTTGACCTTCAAATTGAGAAAACATTATATTGATCAAAACAACCTAATTCAAGGACACTAGTTAAACATGTTGTTCCTGATAACATTAAGATTTAAGCAAATATTAAAGTAAAGAAACATTTATAATTTCCCAAAATATTTATAATATTATATTAACATCATACATAACACCTCCCCTCATAAAGAAAAAGAAAGATTTATATAATAAAGCTTTCTTTTGAATATACATCTAATACTATAATAGCCAAAATTACATAAGAACATGTTTTATGATACTGGACTTAATTACATCAAGCAATATTACATTTCTAGGCACGTGAGAGTGCATCTGCAATCACATTGTCTTTTCCCCTGATGTGTTTGATGTCAATGTTATATTCTTGCAATATCAAACTCCATCTCAACAATCTCCGATTTTTATCTTTCATTTTGTTGATGAAAGTAAGGGGATTGTGATCACTGTACACAATAATTGGAGAAAGAGCTGAGGTAACATACACTTCAAAATGCTGTAAAGCCAATATCAAAGCCAAACATTCCTTCTCAATTGTGGAATAATTTTTCTGGTGCTTGTTTAGTTTTTTAGAAAAATAACACACAGGGTGATCCACACCACTTTTGTCTTCCTGAATCAATACTCCACCAACCCCTACATCACTTGCATCAACAGATAATTTAAATGATTGGCTAAAATTTGGTGCAGAAAGAACTGGTGCATTCTTAAGCATGGCCTTTAACTTGTCAAAAGATTCCTGACACTTGTCAGACCAATGAAATTTGGTTTTCTTACTCAATAAACTTGTCAAAGGTTCAGCAATTTTGGAAAAATTGGAACAAAATTTCCGATAATATCCAGCCATACCTAGAAATCGCATCAGTTGCTTTTTACAAATTGGAACTTGAAATTCAGAGATAGCTTTGACCTTAGCTTCTATAGGTTTAACTTGACCTTGTCCCACAATATGTCCTAAAAAATGTGACACAAGCATGGCAAAACTCACTTTTGCTCAAATTAATTGTCAGATTCACATCGCTGAGTCGATCAAAGAATTTTCGAATGGTTTCCAAATGATCTTCCCAGATGTTGTTGTAGATAATGACGTCATCGATATAAGCGTCACAATTATCAAGACCAAATGTTATCATGTTCATCAGACGTTGAAACGTTGCTGGCGAATTTTTCATTCCAAACGGCATGACTTTATATTGATAAAGTCCATCTGAGTTACAAATGCTGAAATTTCTTTTGCCCTTTCCGTCAGTGGAATTTGCCAGAATCCTGTTAAAAGGTCAAACTTGGTGACATATTCCGCATTTCCAATTTTATCAATGCAATCGTCCATTCTTGGGATTGGAAATGAATCAGTTTTGGTGACACTGTTGACTTTTCTATAGTCAGTACACATACGGAATGTATTATCTGGCTTGGGAACAAGAATACATGGTGAACTCCAGTTACTTTTACTTGGTTCTATGAAATCATTCTCCAGTAAATACTGAATTTCTTTCTTCAGATAGTTCTGTTTGAGAGGATTCATCCTATAAGGATGCTGTTTCACAGGCGCAGAATCTACAACGTAAACGTCATGATAAATTTTACTTGTTCGTGTTGGAACATCAGGAAACAAGTGCTCATAGTCATGTAATAGCTGTTTTAGTTCATTTCTTTCCTGTTGTTGTAGATGTGAAAGTTTCTGGTCTAGGTTGTTCAATATTTCTGAATTCCGAAGATTGGTTATACCAGAGTCACTATAGTCTGATCGTATTCCATCGTTGATATCTTCACTGTGTGGGACAGGTACAACTAAATTAACTGAATAATTAGCTGGGCTATCTCTGTCAAAATATTCCTTTAACATATTTATATGACAAAGTTGTTTCTGTTTCCGTCTCCCAGGAGTGTTAATGATATAATTTAAGTCATTTACTTTCTTTGCAACGGTATAAGGACCATAAAATTTAGCCTGAAGAGGATTTTGAGGTATGGGAAAGAGAGCCAGAACTTTGTCACCAGATTTAAAACTCCTTTCCTGTGAATTTCTGTTATACCTTAATTTCATTTTTGACTGGGTAGTGTGAAGATTAGTTCTTGCTACTTCACAGGCCTTTGACAACTTGTATTTGAAATCAGAAACATAATCAAGAAGATTAATCTTTGAATCTTCATTTGAAAGAAGTTTCTCTTTCAATAATTTCAATGGTCCACGGACAGTATGACCAAAAACTAGACCAAAGGGACTAAAACCCAACGACTCTTGAACTGATTCCCTAACAGCAAACAACAACAAATGAACACCCTCATCCCAATCCTTTTCTGTATCAAAGCAATATGATCGAATCATATTCTTCAAAGTTTGATGAAATCTTTCCAAAGCACCTTGACTTTCAGGGTGATAGGCAGAAGATTTAAACTGTTGGATGCCTAATTCATGCATAACTTGCTGGAAAATTCCAGACATAAAATTTGACCCTTGATCCGACTGGACAGATTTGGGAAGGCCAACAAGTGTAAAATACTTCACCAAAGCTTTCACAATAGTTTTAGTTTTTATATTTCTCAGAGGAATTGCCTCTGGAAATCTTGTAGATGCACACATGATGGTCAACAAGTATTGGTTGCCTGACTTGGTTTTAGGTAAAGGACCAACACAGTCTACTATTATTCTACTAAATGGTTCATCAAATGCAGGAATAGGTTGCAGATGAGCCTTAGGTATCTTCTGATTGGGTTTTCCTACCATTTGACAAGTGTGACAAGATCTGCAGTATTTAGAAACATCACTTTTGAGTTTCGGCCAATAAAAATGATTCAAGATCTTGTGATAAGTCTTACGGACTCCTAAATGACCAGCCAAAGGAGTTTCATGGGCTAAATTAAGAATTTCCTGTCGATATGACTTAGGAATAACAATTTGATAGCTCACTGACCACTCGTCACCAGCGGGTACATCAGGTGGTCTCCATTTCCTCATAAGGACCCCATTTTTCACAAAGTAACACACTGGAACTTGTGTGGCTTCAGTTTCACTAATAGCCCTCTGAAACAAACAAGATATCTCGGGATCTTGCTCCTGTTCAACGACAAGGGATTGTCGTTTGTCATCCTGATTAGAACAAAGAGAATGAGTTGCCAAAAGAGGATCACTGTGATCAATACCATTTGATTGATCAATACCTGAGGAAAAAGTGACCTCATCAAAAGACTGACCAATACATGTGTCAGCTAAAGGAATAATATCCTGATCAACATCATTCTCAAGAGCTCTTTTTGCCATAGCTCTAGTAACTGCACAAGCAGGGTACAAATCAGGGATTTCCGTTTCGACAGGATCAACTTTCTGATCCAAACAAGGCTTGTCAGTTACAAGTGGATTAACCACAACCTTATCTCCAGCTAGGTCATTGCCTAGTAATAAATGAACACCCTCTATGGGTAAAGAAGTCACTGCCCCAACAGTCACAGGTCCAGAAACTAAGTCTGATGCCAAATTTACACAATGAAGAGGAACATTTACAAAGCCGCACTCTACTCCCTGAACAAGAACACTTTCAGACAAAGGCAAAGTACCTGATAATAAAAGACTCTGAGAAGCTCCAGTGTCCCTTAATATTTTAATTGTGATAGGTTTGGCAGAATCACCAATAAGTGATATAGAACCTTCTGACATGAATGGTTCATAAGCCTCAAAAATAGAATCAGACTGGGGTTTGTTTGACCCAACAAATGTATTGCTTTCAATACAAGACCGTGACCTTGACCTCGTAGAAATAAGAGCATTTGGAAAAGCTCTGTCTTTTCTCTGTTGCTTATTTTTCAACTTGAAGCAATCAGAAATAACGTGCCCTTTCGTTTTACAATAAGTGCACGTAGGAAGAGATAAGGATTTCTGATCAGTCTTATCAGATGTTTGATTCCTAACAGTTGTGCTGTTGTGAAATTTGGAAGTACTCGAATGAGATTGAAATGGTTTTTTACCAGAAAACTGCTGAGAGGACGACTTATTGCCAAATGAAATTTTGTGAGTCAAGGAATAATCATCAGCCATACGAGCAGCATTTTCCAAAGTTTCCACATTCTGCTCGTCAAGATCGGTTTTAACATCACTATGGATACACCTCTTGAACTCTTCAATTAATACGAGCTGTCGGAGGTTATCATAACCTTGATCAACTTTCTTGGCTGAGCACCACCTATCAAATAGTTGTTCTTTATCCCTTGCAAATTCGACATGAGTTTGTCCAGTTTCTTTTCTACAATTCCTAAACCTTTGTCGATATGCCTCTGGTACCAACTCATAAGCTTTCAAGATGTACTCCTTAACCACATCATAATCAGTGCTTTGTTGTACTGACAGTGAAGTGTAGACTTCACGAGCTTTGCCAATAAGTACACTTTGTAATAACAAAGTCCAATGCTCTCTGGGCCATTTCAAGTTTTCAGCTATTTTCTCGAAATGAAGAAAGTATTTATCTACTTCTTTTTCCTGAAAAGGGGGTACTAACCTAATATATCTAGTAACATCAAAACCTGGACTTGTGTTTAAAGGAGTGGAGTGTGCTCTGTTTGCCAGTTCTAATTCTCTTAATTTAAATTGCATTTCCCTTTCTTCTCTTTGCATCTGCATCTGCATTTGTATTTGTCTATCTTCTTTCTCTCTCTCCATCTGCATTTGCCTCTCTTCTTTCTGCATTTGTATCTGCCTCTCTTCCTTCTGCATTTGTAGCTGCCTCTCTTCTTTCTCTCTCTCCATCTGCCTCTCTTCTTTCTCTCTCTCCATCTGTATCTGCCTCTCTTCTTTCTCTCTCTCTATCTGCCTCTCTTCTTTCTCTCTCTCCATCTGTATCTGCCTCTCTTCTTTCTCTCTCTCTCTCTGAATCTGAAGCTTTGCCAATTCTAAATCCATCTGGTTCTTTAACTCTAATTCCCTTAATTTCCTGTCAGAACCAGATACAGGCTTTCTCTTCAAACTTAAAGCACTATTTTCAAAAATTCCCTTTCCTACTAAATACTGAATTAAAATACTCGTTATCTCCTGTTTTGTCAATGATACTTTTGCCTCAGATAGACTGTATTTTCTGGCAAGCTCGAGCAACTCATCCTTTCTCATGCACTCTAACCCCTCCTGGGTAGGTTTTGAAATGAAATTCTGAACATTAGATGCCATTGTAAATGCTTGTTGGTTTCACACAAAAAAAATTTCTCTATTAAAAATCTTTGCCAAAGACAAAAAAAAATTCCAAGACAAAATCAATATGAATTTCAAAGATAAATTTAATATCTCTAATATGCTTTAAAGAAATTCAATCCCGGATGACGAGCCCCCAATTTCTGTTACGACTCTATGGTCTAAGAAAAATGTAACAGAAAGAAAGTGAAACCAACAAATCAAGTAAAAATCAACAAGCAATTTATTACTAGATAATTAAAATGAAAAATCAAAAAGTCACTTATAGTAATGTGTTTTGAAATCCTAATAATCCAATAAGAATGATTGTTCTAATCACAAGTCCTAAATATAGAATGTTCCAAATTCACGGCTGTGTCCTTGAATGTTATGATGTGCTAATGGTCTCCAAAGTCCTGATGTACTAGTAATCTTGATGTGCTGATGTCAAAATGAAGTATTCCAAAATATCTGAATAAGTTCACATAAATTCCAAAATCATCAATTAAAAATCCAAAATCCAAAAGTTTATGAGCACTGTTATAATCCAATGAATATTTAAAATAATTCCTCTCTTAGAATTTGTAATGAATTTTCACAACTGTAATAGCTCTTTACAAGACTGATGGTAATGTCAAAACTGAATAAATGTCCACCAAACATGGCATATATAAAGATTGGTCACATGACAGAATGTTCTAGAATGTGTGTCATCTTAATGGAATTTTACTTGTAAACAAAAATCAACCTTGACCTTCAAATTGAGAAAACATTATATTGATCAAAACAACCTAATTCAAGGACACTAGTTAAACATGTTGTTCCTGATAACATTAAGATTTAAGCAAATATTAAAGTAAAGAAACATTTATAATTTCCCAAAATATTTATAATATTATATTAACATCATACATAACACCTCCCCTCATAAAGAAAAAGAAAGATTTATATAATAAAGCTTTCTTTTGAATATACATCTAATACTATAATAGCCAAAATTACATAAGAACATGTTTTATGATACTGGACTTAATTACATCAAGCAATATTACATTTCTAGGCACGTGAGAGTGCATCTGCAATCACATTGTCTTTTCCCCTGATGTGTTTGATGTCAATGTTATATTCTTGCAATATCAAACTCCATCTCAACAATCTCCGATTTTTATCTTTCATTTTGTTGATGAAAGTAAGGGGATTGTGATCACTGTACACAATAATTGGAGAAAGAGCTGAGGTAACATACACTTCAAAATGCTGTAAAGCCAATATCAAAGCCAAACATTCCTTCTCAATTGTGGAATAATTTTTCTGGTGCTTGTTTAGTTTTTTAGAAAAATAACACACAGGGTGATCCACACCACTTTTGTCTTCCTGAATCAATACTCCACCAACCCCTACATCACTTGCATCAACAGATAATTTAAATGATTGGCTAAAATTTGGTGCAGAAAGAACTGGTGCATTCTTAAGCATGGCCTTTAACTTGTCAAAAGATTCCTGACACTTGTCAGACCAATGAAATTTGGTTTTCTTACTCAATAAACTTGTCAAAGGTTCAGCAATTTTGGAAAAATTGGAACAAAATTTCCGATAATATCCAGCCATACCTAGAAATCGCATCAGTTGCTTTTTACAAATTGGAACTTGAAATTCAGAGATAGCTTTGACCTTAGCTTCTATAGGTTTAACTTGACCTTGTCCCACAATATGTCCTAAAAAATGTGACACAAGCATGGCAAAACTCACTTTTGCTCAAATTAATTGTCAGATTCACATCGCTGAGTCGATCAAAGAATTTTCGAATGGTTTCCAAATGATCTTCCCAGATGTTGTTGTAGATAATGACGTCATCGATATAAGCGTCACAATTATCAAGACCAAATGTTATCATGTTCATCAGACGTTGAAACGTTGCTGGCGAATTTTTCATTCCAAACGGCATGACTTTATATTGATAAAGTCCATCTGAGTTACAAATGCTGAAATTTCTTTTGCCCTTTCCGTCAGTGGAATTTGCCAGAATCCTGTTAAAAGGTCAAACTTGGTGACATATTCCGCATTTCCAATTTTATCAATGCAATCGTCCATTCTTGGGATTGGAAATGAATCAGTTTTGGTGACACTGTTGACTTTTCTATAGTCAGTACACATACGGAATGTATTATCTGGCTTGGGAACAAGAATACATGGTGAACTCCAGTTACTTTTACTTGGTTCTATGAAATCATTCTCCAGTAAATACTGAATTTCTTTCTTCAGATAGTTCTGTTTGAGAGGATTCATCCTATAAGGATGCTGTTTCACAGGCGCAGAATCTACAACGTAAACGTCATGATAAATTTTACTTGTTCGTGTTGGAACATCAGGAAACAAGTGCTCATAGTCATGTAATAGCTGTTTTAGTTCATTTCTTTCCTGTTGTTGTAGATGTGAAAGTTTCTGGTCTAGGTTGTTCAATATTTCTGAATTCCGAAGATTGGTTATACCAGAGTCACTATAGTCTGATCGTATTCCATCGTTGATATCTTCACTGTGTGGGACAGGTACAACTAAATTAACTGAATAATTAGCTGGGCTATCTCTGTCAAAATATTCCTTTAACATATTTATATGACAAAGTTGTTTCTGTTTCCGTCTCCCAGGAGTGTTAATGATATAATTTAAGTCATTTACTTTCTTTGCAACGGTATAAGGACCATAAAATTTAGCCTGAAGAGGATTTTGAGGTATGGGAAAGAGAGCCAGAACTTTGTCACCAGATTTAAAACTCCTTTCCTGTGAATTTCTGTTATACCTTAATTTCATTTTTGACTGGGTAGTGTGAAGATTAGTTCTTGCTACTTCACAGGCCTTTGACAACTTGTATTTGAAATCAGAAACATAATCAAGAAGATTAATCTTTGAATCTTCATTTGAAAGAAGTTTCTCTTTCAATAATTTCAATGGTCCACGGACAGTATGACCAAAAACTAGACCAAAGGGACTAAAACCCAACGACTCTTGAACTGATTCCCTAACAGCAAACAACAACAAATGAACACCCTCATCCCAATCCTTTTCTGTATCAAAGCAATATGATCGAATCATATTCTTCAAAGTTTGATGAAATCTTTCCAAAGCACCTTGACTTTCAGGGTGATAGGCAGAAGATTTAAACTGTTGGATGCCTAATTCATGCATAACTTGCTGGAAAATTCCAGACATAAAATTTGACCCTTGATCCGACTGGACAGATTTGGGAAGGCCAACAAGTGTAAAATACTTCACCAAAGCTTTCACAATAGTTTTAGTTTTTATATTTCTCAGAGGAATTGCCTCTGGAAATCTTGTAGATGCACACATGATGGTCAACAAGTATTGGTTGCCTGACTTGGTTTTAGGTAAAGGACCAACACAGTCTACTATTATTCTACTAAATGGTTCATCAAATGCAGGAATAGGTTGCAGATGAGCCTTAGGTATCTTCTGATTGGGTTTTCCTACCATTTGACAAGTGTGACAAGATCTGCAGTATTTAGAAACATCACTTTTGAGTTTCGGCCAATAAAAATGATTCAAGATCTTGTGATAAGTCTTACGGACTCCTAAATGACCAGCCAAAGGAGTTTCATGGGCTAAATTAAGAATTTCCTGTCGATATGACTTAGGAATAACAATTTGATAGCTCACTGACCACTCGTCACCAGCGGGTACATCAGGTGGTCTCCATTTCCTCATAAGGACCCCATTTTTCACAAAGTAACACACTGGAACTTGTGTGGCTTCAGTTTCACTAATAGCCCTCTGAAACAAACAAGATATCTCGGGATCTTGCTCCTGTTCAACGACAAGGGATTGTCGTTTGTCATCCTGATTAGAACAAAGAGAATGAGTTGCCAAAAGAGGATCACTGTGATCAATACCATTTGATTGATCAATACCTGAGGAAAAAGTGACCTCATCAAAAGACTGACCAATACATGTGTCAGCTAAAGGAATAATATCCTGATCAACATCATTCTCAAGAGCTCTTTTTGCCATAGCTCTAGTAACTGCACAAGCAGGGTACAAATCAGGGATTTCCGTTTCGACAGGATCAACTTTCTGATCCAAACAAGGCTTGTCAGTTACAAGTGGATTAACCACAACCTTATCTCCAGCTAGGTCATTGCCTAGTAATAAATGAACACCCTCTATGGGTAAAGAAGTCACTGCCCCAACAGTCACAGGTCCAGAAACTAAGTCTGATGCCAAATTTACACAATGAAGAGGAACATTTACAAAGCCGCACTCTACTCCCTGAACAAGAACACTTTCAGACAAAGGCAAAGTACCTGATAATAAAAGACTCTGAGAAGCTCCAGTGTCCCTTAATATTTTAATTGTGATAGGTTTGGCAGAATCACCAATAAGTGATATAGAACCTTCTGACATGAATGGTTCATAAGCCTCAAAAATAGAATCAGACTGGGGTTTGTTTGACCCAACAAATGTATTGCTTTCAATACAAGACCGTGACCTTGACCTCGTAGAAATAAGAGCATTTGGAAAAGCTCTGTCTTTTCTCTGTTGCTTATTTTTCAACTTGAAGCAATCAGAAATAACGTGCCCTTTCGTTTTACAATAAGTGCACGTAGGAAGAGATAAGGATTTCTGATCAGTCTTATCAGATGTTTGATTCCTAACAGTTGTGCTGTTGTGAAATTTGGAAGTACTCGAATGAGATTGAAATGGTTTTTTACCAGAAAACTGCTGAGAGGACGACTTATTGCCAAATGAAATTTTGTGAGTCAAGGAATAATCATCAGCCATACGAGCAGCATTTTCCAAAGTTTCCACATTCTGCTCGTCAAGATCGGTTTTAACATCACTATGGATACACCTCTTGAACTCTTCAATTAATACGAGCTGTCGGAGGTTATCATAACCTTGATCAACTTTCTTGGCTGAGCACCACCTATCAAATAGTTGTTCTTTATCCCTTGCAAATTCGACATGAGTTTGTCCAGTTTCTTTTCTACAATTCCTAAACCTTTGTCGATATGCCTCTGGTACCAACTCATAAGCTTTCAAGATGTACTCCTTAACCACATCATAATCAGTGCTTTGTTGTACTGACAGTGAAGTGTAGACTTCACGAGCTTTGCCAATAAGTACACTTTGTAATAACAAAGTCCAATGCTCTCTGGGCCATTTCAAGTTTTCAGCTATTTTCTCGAAATGAAGAAAGTATTTATCTACTTCTTTTTCCTGAAAAGGGGGTACTAACCTAATATATCTAGTAACATCAAAACCTGGACTTGTGTTTAAAGGAGTGGAGTGTGCTCTGTTTGCCAGTTCTAATTCTCTTAATTTAAATTGCATTTCCCTTTCTTCTCTTTGCATCTGCATCTGCATTTGTATTTGTCTATCTTCTTTCTCTCTCTCCATCTGCATTTGCCTCTCTTCTTTCTGCATTTGTATCTGCCTCTCTTCCTTCTGCATTTGTAGCTGCCTCTCTTCTTTCTCTCTCTCCATCTGCCTCTCTTCTTTCTCTCTCTCCATCTGTATCTGCCTCTCTTCTTTCTCTCTCTCTATCTGCCTCTCTTCTTTCTCTCTCTCCATCTGTATCTGCCTCTCTTCTTTCTCTCTCTCTCTCTGAATCTGAAGCTTTGCCAATTCTAAATCCATCTGGTTCTTTAACTCTAATTCCCTTAATTTCCTGTCAGAACCAGATACAGGCTTTCTCTTCAAACTTAAAGCACTATTTTCAAAAATTCCCTTTCCTACTAAATACTGAATTAAAATACTCGTTATCTCCTGTTTTGTCAATGATACTTTTGCCTCAGATAGACTGTATTTTCTGGCAAGCTCGAGCAACTCATCCTTTCTCATGCACTCTAACCCCTCCTGGGTAGGTTTTGAAATGAAATTCTGAACATTAGATGCCATTGTAAATGCTTGTTGGTTTCACACAAAAAAAATTTCTCTATTAAAAATCTTTGCCAAAGACAAAAAAAAATTCCAAGACAAAATCAATATGAATTTCAAAGATAAATTTAATATCTCTAATATGCTTTAAAGAAATTCAATCCCGGATGACGAGCCCCCAATTTCTGTTACGACTCTATGGTCTAAGAAAAATGTAACAGAAAGAAAGTGAAACCAACAAATCAAGTAAAAATCAACAAGCAATTTATTACTAGATAATTAAAATGAAAAATCAAAAAGTCACTTACAGTAATGTGTTTTGAAATCCTAATAATCCAATAAGAATGATTGTTCTAATCACAAGTCCTAAATATAGAATGTTCCAAATTCACGGCTGTGTCCTTGAATGTTATGATGTGCTAATGGTCTCCAAAGTCCTGATGTACTAGTAATCTTGATGTGCTGATGTCAAAATGAAGTATTCCAAAATATCTGAATAAGTTCACATAAATTCCAAAATCATCAATTAAAAATCCAAAATCCAAAAGTTTATGAGCACTGTTATAATCCAATGAATATTTAAAATAATTCCTCTCTTAGAATTTGTAATGAATTTTCACAACTGTAATAGCTCTTTACAAGACTGATGGTAATGTCAAAACTGAATAAATGTCCACCAAACATGGCATATATAAAGATTGGTCACATGACAGAATGTTCTAGAATGTGTGTCATCTTAATGGAATTTTACTTGTAAACAAAAATCAACCTTGACCTTCAAATTGAGAAAACATTATATTGATCAAAACAACCTAATTCAAGGACACTAGTTAAACATGTTTTTCCTGATAACATTAAGATTTAAGCAAATATTAAAGTAAAGAAACATTTATAATTTCCCAAAATATTTATAATATTATATTAACATCATACATAACAGTCAGTGAGAGTAACTCTGTCATGTCAAAACTAGATCAGTCTGACCTAATTTGCACACTTTTAGTGACAGGTGATTTCAGCTAATAATTTGTTACACCCTCAATATCTTGGACCCCATTTCATGTCACTCATAGAAATTAGTATGTGGATGCCTTCAAAAAGTGGAAGTCAACCTTACACAAATTAGGTCACTGTGACCTAATTTCATGCTTGAATGACTTTTCTATTCTCAGTTGTCCATTCCTCACTCACTCAGTTGTGTTAGACACTATTTGCCCTGCACTCATGAAAATTAATAAGTGCATCTCAATGAAAGTAGCTCAGTCATAACATAACTAGATCATGATGGCATAATTTTCACACTGAGTTACATGTATGTTCAGCTATTTGTTCATTACACTCTCAACATCTTGGACCATATTGTATATATACTGATGAAAATTGATATGTGGGTACATCTCGAGGAGAGTAACTGAACATACCAAATTAGGTCAGTGACCTATTTTTCAAGCTTGAGTGATGTTTTGTAATTTTAGCCATTTGTATGTTATCCTCTGTGTCTTTAACCGTATTACATTTAGATTTATCAAACTTTTTTCAACCCTACACTAATGAAACTTGTATGTTGATGAATTTGAGTGAATAGTATATTTGTAAAAATATTTCATCCTCCACAATGTGGCTTAGTGATTATATTAGACTTACAACCAGTGGGTAACAGGTTTGAGTCATGCCCATGCTAGGCTGAGTACGCTGTCATGATAAATCTAATGGCATATCTATTTGATTAGGCTCTTAACTTCCACTGTGGGGCCCTGGGTGGCCAAGTCGTCTAAGGCGCTCACCTTTACAGATCAATCACATTTCACATCTGTCCATGTGCATTCAAGTCTTAGTTTGACCAATGTGGGTATGTGAGAAAGCTTGTCAGTAGCTTCCCATGGGTCATTGGTTCTTCCCAGAATCTTCTCTTGTTCTTTTTCCACCAGATATACTGGCCACCATGTATGGTCTGTCGTGTACTAAAATATGGCATTAAACCCCAAAAATCACAAATGACAACTTCTGTTGCCTCGGCATCAATCCTTCATACCAGTCTGTAGTCAGCTACTTCTGATACATTCCAGTTGGTGAGGAGATTTGTGTTTACGTGTAAAAACATTGTTATTGCAGTCTGATTTCAGTAAAATGATTTTTTCCCTCAGACTGTACAAGGTCTTGTTTCAATTTTGAAGTTTGTAGCAATTTCTTTTGTATAGAATAGTTGGGTTTTCTTGTGTTCATTAGCATGACTGTAAAATAATGCATCTTTTTTTTTATCGTCTTAACTATGATTATTCAAATATCGGTATCATATTGTATAATTTTATAATAATAAACATGTATGCGATTTTTTTTATGTGCTTGAATAACTTATGTTTGATTTAGACTGCTCATATTAATTTAAGGTGAGTGTCTGTTAAACATGTTTATAACTATCGTCTTATGATTGCATGCTGTATATATTTTCATTTTGTGTGTTTTAGTTGGAGGTTATGCTATATGTTAATACACTCGACTTAAAATAAAATTTACTTAACTCGATTTGAAGACATCAGTCGATTAATAATCTATCATCGATTTCTGTAGCAGAACCAGATAATCAGCCATGAAGCATTACCCGATTTCCAACAATAGTCCATATTGAGTGTGGTCAAAGAATTGTTGTTTCTTAGACTTTATTATTGTGGACTATGTGTGGAGAAACCTAGCATAGCAAATAAAAGTCAAACAAATATTACAAGTGAAAACGTTGGAGTAGATGAAGTTGTTTTGATTTAATCATAATTTTGATTGTTATTGTACGATTTTTTAAAAACACTTTTGATGACTTGATGTGTATTAAAGACATTTTGGATTATTATTGACTTGTGTCAATAGAATCTGGACTATTATTGACTTGTGTCAATAGAATCTGTATTATTATTGACTTGTGTCAATAGAATCTAGATTATTATTGACTTGTGTCAATAGAATCTGGATTATTATTGACTTGTGTCAATAGAATCTGGGTTAATAACCTTGTTCTTGTTTGTTCACTTGCAGTCATCCCCTGGTTACTTTGTCCAGGACTTTGCTGCACTGGAATAGCGGGCTTGGCCGTATTAGCAACCAATCTGCAGGTGAGGAGATTTAACAAGGACTTACATTAGCTAATGAAGAATGTTGTTCTCCATCATGACTGTAGGAAGTGCACGTTTTGAAGTCATTTTCTCATGCATGTTTTGAAGTCATTTTCTCATGCATTTTTACCTGCAGGCTCAAAAAACTTTGTGTATCAATGCCTCGTGGCAAATGCTACACCATTCCACCAAAAGTAGGTTCAAGTGACCTACATTTTATCATCCAGTGACTTTGCTTAAGTGCTTCTGTTCAAACCAGTTTTATGTGCAGCTTGTTGGCTGCAGTGTCATGCAAATTCATGTGTGGATGTGTCTCTGTGAGTATAACTCATTTCTTTTGTTATAGAGGGAGTGGTGGGACATTTGTGATCTATGAACACAGTTCTAGCTTTGTTTTTTTTTGTTCTTCTTTTTTTGCAGGTTGCTAATTTATATCCCAAGTTACGGTCAACAATTGTTGCCATCTTTACTGGTCTGTTTGATTTTTCATCCATTATTCAACAAATTGTGAAGGTAAGTATGAACAATTAATCAGGTCAACTATGCCTGTAGATTTTTTTGCCAAATGTAATTTTAAAAAAAAAGTTGAATCGAGTTTACAGACTTCATGTGGAATCAGTAATAGTGCTGATTTTCGTGTCATTGGCGAAGTTGCTTGCAACTATGTACATAACAAGTAAAGACAGAGTTACTGCAGAAGGGGGGGGGGGAAAGAACATACATGGATGGCAAAAGAGGGGATTCGTGTGCATTGAACTTCTGATTTATTAAACATTTTGCAGACAGTATGGGTATTTTTTCAAAGATATTGTGGTCATTCTAATTATTTATAATGTTGGTTTGGAGAATTATAGAATAAGATGTTCGCATAAAACTATGTTTTCATTGGAGAATATATGCAAAAAATTGCACACAAATCACTCTTTACAAGTGAAAAAAATCTTGCCTGTTAATATATTTACTGCTGTATAATATTATTCAAGCTTTTATACACTAAATGCTTCAAAAAGATGGTCTCAGATTATGTCAAGTTCATACTGAACCAGAGAGCGGGATTGGGGTTGGGTGGATGTGGTGGGAAAGGTGTCACTCCAAAATAAATGAGTCTAATAAATGAGCTTAAATTCAATAAGCATATTTTTTTCTCTGTTTCTGTGGTAAGGTGGATCTTATAATGTAATGGTCAGGTTCATCCATCTGTCCGTAAAAAATTGGGTTTCAGTGCAGTAACACGAGTTCTGCTTGAACACATACATTTGCAGGTGGGTTGCTCTATAGGAGACAAAGAACCCTGTTGATTTGGGGGTTGAAAGGTAAAAGGTCAAAGTAAATGTGACCAACCACAGGAAAATTATTTGCGCAATAATACTATTTCTACTTCATATACTGTATCCTCACCAGGCTTTGCATGTTGGTTTCCTTGTAAGATACAAAGAACTGTATAGATTTGGGGGTCAAAGGCTTCAAGATCAATGTCACATGACAAACCATAGCATAATGGTTTCTGCACAGTAACTTGAGCTCAGCGTGACATACTTTCATCCAAATTTTTACAACATGTGGCCCAATAAGATGCTGATGAAGCCTATTTGTTTGGAGGTCCAAAGGTCAAAGGTCAAGGTTTACTTGACCTGAGAAGATAAAATGCTTTTCCCACAATAACTTGAGCTGTAACAAACCAATCCTCCACTAAATCAGATAGTTGTTTTGCACTTTATAATAATAAAAAGCCTATTGATAACTTTTACAACCAAATGTCAAAGACAAACATCAGTATGGTTTAACAAAGGGAAATAAGTTTTTACCTAACACCCTAACCAAACTTCACAGGTTTACCTCAATGAGACAAAGGAGCCTGATAATTTCAGAATCAAAAGGTCAAGCTCAGTCATGATAATCTTGAACAATACAAGTGGCAGCGTATTATGTACTGTCTGAGGTATCCCTTTTTTTTTATGAAATCCTGGCAATATACTTTTACATGTACAAATTGATATAGCTTGTACTTTTCTTTCTCCCTAGGATGGCTCTTTAATGAAGTATTTCCATTTCTTAACAGGTGGTTCATGAGAGAGGGATAGAAAGAAAATATTCTTATATTGTCATATCGGCATTTTTTTTCTGCATCGTTGGATTCAGTACCCTTTGCTTCCACCCACGTGGTCACATCACTGAGCCAGTTGGAAAGAGTAGGAAGAAAAAATCTAACCCAGATGAAAATAAAACACTGGCAAGCCCCAGTGATGTTCCACTCGTGGAAAAAGATGGCAATGGTACCAAAAACTCCAAATTATGACTTGTATAATCAGAATGTTAACTATTTCATCTTAAAGGCACATTTTATTCACTCACGTAAGATCCAGCACTGAGAATTTGGCCATATGCTATGGAATTTATGATGTTACACTTTTCTTGATACTTTTTAATGCCATAAAATTCAGAATTATATTACACATATACAGTCAAATCTGTCCTAACAGTCACCTTTATTCAGCAGTCACCTGTTCACATTGGTCATTCTAAACCTTCCCCCACTGCCAATTTTCTTTATAAATTTTCCTAACCAGACATTTGTTTCTCCCTGCCTTAAGTGGTCACTGGTACGTATCTACAGTGACCGCTCATGAGGAATGTATTGTTTAGATAAAGGAATATCATGTGAATCGATGTGCAGACATTTCTTATTTCACTTGTACCATACTCTAGTCACATTGACTGTATAACTCGCAGGTGTCAATATGTCAAAAATAGAAAATGAGGCAGTTTTTATCATAAGGGTAAAGGGTTGAAGCAATTCAGTTGCTGGATGGTGGAAAAAGTAGTCATGTAATCACAGCAGAAATGGAAGTCGCCTTTTGTGCCATTGTGACCAGTATAGTTTGATATCTTCATCTATTTTGACTGTAAATTAAAGCTATCTCTGAAGGAAAAAGTTCATCTTTAATAAGAGATACAAGTTACATCCCTTTTCATTAGGGTCAGGGGTCATTCAGTATTTAAAACTTGTCTGTAAAGTCAGGTAAAGTTTTGGTTCATGGGTCAAACAGAATAGCCATATACAGCTTATTTTTTATTTTTTATTCATCATAGGAATCTCACATAAGCTGACTGTCTTTTGATCTTGGCGAGTTGAGTAACTGGCTAATCCAGATATTGTGTTTAAAGCATGAACAGCTGTTTCCAAGCCTAAATTATACAAGTTTGCCAACCAAAGAATCAGTCCACTGTTTTACAGTCATATGTAAGCTATCAGTCAGTAGTGAAATTAGTGCTTATTCATGGTGCACAAAACAAACTAAGATCAGTGATTATTTTTAGTCAGTGATGATTTAATTTACAGGATCGATTAAAGTGAGCAGGATACAATAATCTTGTGTGGAACATAAATTTGGGAGAGAATAACATAACATGCATATATTATGAAAGTTTTTGAATAGTGCACATAAAACAATTTGATAACGTAATAATAACAATAACAATAATAATAATGATATTCAGTGCATGGTATTTGTTCAAAAATCAATTTTAAAAGGTGAACCTGTATACAGAGGTCACCTGTGTATAAAGGGTACTTTTGCTGTTTCCCATGGGTGGCCACTATTGACAGGTTTGACTGTATGCATATTTTTGTTTTTGTATGATCACAATGTGTCATTATATCTTACAAAAAAAGAGAGGAAAGTGAGGCAATTAATGTTTTATTATAATGAATTTTTTATAAATACCAACAGTATGATTATATATGGCATACATGGGGAAAATACCAGTAACGTCACAAGTTATTTGTTGCCTTCACCATGAAAAGAGGCAGAAATTTTAAGATAACAAAGTGCCTAAAATTAACCAAACATGAAAGTATTATTGTTGGAAAACATTTTCTAACCTAAATATTTCTCAGAAAATAGCCATCCTTTATCTCTTAGTTATGCTTCCATCAAATATCCTCCATCAATGGCTTTTAGTCTTTCTTTTAAGAATGCTGATGTATAGTTTGCAATTTGTTTAATTGAGAAATCAGTGGGGTCTTTTTATTCTTATTTTATCCAGATACACGTGGTGAAGAGGATGCATATTATAATAATAGCAATTATGAATCTCAGAAATCACCGTTGTCCCTGCGTGCCACACTGTTGTCAGCCCAGTGTCTGTTTCACTTGTTCTGGCTGTGTGTGCATGCCCTGAGATTTGTCACGTTTATAGGTTTACTTAACCTTTGGCTGAAGAGAACACTTAATGAACAAGGCGAAAGAGGTAAAATATCATTTGTCTGTCTGTCTGTCTGTCCATCTGACTATTTTTCCATTCTCTTGCTATTATTCTTCTTTTTCTCACTTCCTTGCTCATACATTTGATTTGGATGAAAAACTCATCCCAGTAATGTAAAGTACCATATATACTCACTTATAAATCGAGTGCAACTGCAAACTACCCAGACCCAGATCTGCTGTTGCATAATGCGCTGGCAGATCTGGGTTTGTGCAGTGTGAGAGGAGTAATCAGTAGAACAAACAACACAGACCCTGAACTGCCAGCTCATCATGCAATATCTGATCATGGTCTATGTTGTTTGCAGTTGGATTCAACTTGTAAGCAAGTTTATATAGTATGTGCCTGAAGAAGTAAACATACTGGATGTTTATTATAATATCTTAGGAACATAATTATCAATAAACACATCAAATTTGCCATATAAATTTCGTACCATCATTATCAATAAACACATCAATAAGCACATCAAATTTGCCATATAAATTTCGTACCATCATTATCAATAAACACATCAATAAGCACATCAAATTTGCCATATATGTGAGAAAGCTTGCCAGTAGCTTCCTGTGGGTCGGTGGTTTTTCCTGGGGTCTTTCCAGGTTTTTCCTCCACCAAAATATATAGTGACTGCCATGTATAGCCTCTCATGTGCTGAAAAATGGCGTTAAACACCACAAAACCAAACCAAAACTATACCAGCATATTATTGTATGCTGTTATGTCCAACACCAGTGATTTGAACTGGTCCAAAATATTTCCATAGTAATGGATATAGCAGTTTCGAGGTTCTGCCAGAGTGCTTTGAACAGTCCCTTACTTTAATATTTGTATTCTATTTTTAGTTTTAATGGTAAGAAAAGTTAATGTATAAGAGTCTGTTTAAGATGCTTTTCTTCAGTGTACTATTTATACATAAGCTTTTCTTCAGCATACTACTTATACAGAAGCTATTCTTCAGTGTACAATTTATACAGAAGCTATTCTTCAGTGCACTATCTATATAGAAGCTATTCTTCAGTGTACTATTTATACAGAAGCTATTCTTCAATGTACTATTTATACAGAAGCTATTCTTCAATGTACTATCTATACAGAAGCTTTTCTTCAGTGTACTATTTATACAGAAGCTATTCTTCAGTGTACTATTTATACAGAAGCTTTTCTTCAGTGTACTATTTATACAGAAGCTATTCTTCAATGTACTATTTATACAGAAGCTATTCTTCAATGTCCTATTTATACAGAAGCTATTCTTCAGTGTACTATTTATACAGAAGCTATTCTTCAGTGTACTATTTATACAGAAGCTATTCTTCAGTGTACTATTTATACAGAAGCTATTCTTCAATGTACTATTTATACAGAAGCTATTCTTCAATGTACTATTTATACAGAAGCTATTCTTCAGTGTACTATTTATACAGAAGCTATTCTTCAGTGTACTATTATTCAGTGTACTATTTATACAGAAGCTATTCTTCAGTGTACTATTTATACAGAAGCTATTCTTCAGTGTACTATTTATACAGAAGCTATTCTTCAGTGTACTATTTATACAGAAGCTATTCTTCAGTGGAAATTACTACATTCAACATATAATACCTTACATGCCTCAATATACACACATCCTTCTTTTTAGTAAAAACTCCCCCAGTGATGTGCATTACTAAGGACACAAGTCTCATCCCAAGCAAGCAACATGACAGGAAAGCAGCCACTCGAAAGCAAATAAAATATCATACATTTTCTGGCAGTCACCACCTAGAGTTATCACTTAAATATGTGGGTCAAATCAGTCTCAAAAACTGATCTTACATTTGCTTTATTCAACATGATGATGCTGGGAAAGAAAATGCACCTCCAAAGAAGAGAGCTCCCAAAACAGACAAAGAGAATGCACCTCCAAAGAAGAGAGCTCCCAAAACAAAGATAGTCACATCTTATAGCATGTGCATACACATAATGCAGACATTGTTTTTAATATCAGCAATGTGCACTAATTATAGGCAGCTTTAACCTCAAGAAATTTAACCAAATAATAACTTTCTAAGCAGACAATGTGGATATTACTTCAAATACAGTAAATTGCAATACATAATTAAATCTTAAGATAACAATATGATATTCTTTCAGTAAGTAGTTTCCTGGGACTATTCTCCTACATCACCATGGGGGCTATCGGTACAGCGCTTAGCACAGGTTTTTTATATGATTGGCAGAGGAGAAAATTTATCAGTAAGTATGACTAAAGAACATTGAAAATAATACCATAGTCCCAAGTACAGCAGATGCCCATTGAAAATAATATTATATTCCCGAGTACAGCAGATGCCCATTGAAAATAATATCATAGTCCTGAGTACAGCAGACGCCCAGCTGAGAGTAGTACTAACCTAAACCAAAAAAATCTGTCTTGATAATGATAAATATTTTCTGATAGTTAATAAATAAAAATCTTGTTATCAAGACATATTTGTTCATCTAGCACCAACATTGATCTGCCATCATTACATGCCAGCTTGTCAGACCAACATTGATCTGCCATCATTACATGCCAGCTTGTCAGACCAACATTGATCTGCCAACATTACATGCCAGCTTGTCAGACCAACATTGATCTGCCATCATTACATCCCAGCTTGTCAGACCAACATTGATCTGTCATCATTACATGCCAGCTTGTCAGACCAACATTGATCTGTCATCATTACATGCCAGCTTGTCAGACCAACATTGATCAGCCATCATTACATGCCAGCTTGTCCGACCAACATTGATCTGTCATCATTACATGCCAGCTTGTCAGACCAACATTGATCTGCCATCATTACATGCCAGCTTGTCAGACCAACATTGATCTGCTATCATTACATGCCAGCTTGTCAGACCAACATTGATCTGCCATCATTACATGCCAGCTTGTCAGACCAACATTGATCTGTCATCATTACATGCCAGCTTGTCAGAGCTTAAGATATTTACTTAAAATTACAAATTAAACATACAATGTTTTCCCTGATCTGCCGATGCATTATGTCATGGTAGATCTGTTTCTATTCTGTTCACAGTTTGGTGTGCGTTAAACATAACAAATAGGGATGTACATGTTTCAGATTAACTAAATTACTGTGAATTTCTATCATTGTTGTGGGCATCATTTGTTGTGGTTTTGTGGGCGTTAGTTGTCATGGTTTTGTGGGCATCAGTTGTCATGGTTTGTGAAATATGGCATTTTTGTTGTTACTTTAATTTTGTGGATTGGGAATGGTTCCCTATTGCTTTCACAGAAGAATCATTTAATGTCTGGTCCTTAAATTCATGGTTTGTAGCAACCATTAAATCCACAAATAATTTGTATCCCACAAAAATTGTGAATTTGCAGTTTAATAACAATTTAGTCTTTAATTGTGCAGAAAATATTGCATGGAGAATAATGTAGATTTCTTAAGACTTGAAAAGAGTAATGTTTTGTTAAATATCTTTCTTTAGTGTTACAATAAATCTCTGAATAGATACTTCTTTTCGGTTAATTATTTTGATTCTAACATGAACAAAAATGGCTTGTTTACACGGTTGCATTCCATTTACCTAGAACTATATCTCACTTAACCCTTGGTAGTACATTCCTGTGATGACATCAAAATGACAGCAGGAGTGCTGCTGTTGGTTACATGTGCCTCTAAAATAGTTATCATGTTAGATACTTCATCGCTATCACTAATAATATGAGGAGCTAGCAATTAGACTGCAGACATTTCTTGACAAAATTTGGTTTTGAAAATAAAAGAATGAATTACCGATAGTTTACTGTAGAGTAAAAAAGCAAAATAATTCTGACCATGTAAAATCAAAATATGTTTGCATATCAATGATAGTTTTTAGGTCTTTTCAAGAACAATAAATTAGGAGATAATTCATTCATTAAACAAATGGCAAATTTGCAAATATGAAATGATTGATTTGTTTTTCAAATGTGAAAAACACCAATCAAATCAATTGCCACATGGCCAGTTCATGCATGTGATATATTCTTCACTTCAGACTCTAAAATTTGCCTGATAAAGTGAGAAAAACTGCAAATATTCCTCAAGTTCCTTAGTCACTTTTGGAAAATGTCTCTAAAATGAAGACAAAATTCTCCGTTTTGTCGATTCCATTATGTCTTTTCTGTTATGTCCATTACAGAAGTTTAAGATGTATAACAGGTTTTATTACAATTTTTATTTTTCATTTTGCAGATGAGACTCCACTGAATCAGAAGCTGATGCCAGTATTGCTGCCCATGTTTCTGACGATTGTGTATTCTCTCAGCACAACACTCATGACGTTCTTCGAGAGTGAGATCGCACTTTATTTTGCCTTTGTGACCTTCACCTTCTTTAGGTCATCTCTGTTCACTGTAGCAGTGGCCTTTATTGGTGATGCGTATGTGGATTTTTTGCTCTTTGTTTTGTTTTATCAAGTTCCTTACAAATATTAAAATTGAAGTAGTAATTAACCTTTTTTACTCAAAAAATGACATCACAATATTTTATCTGCATTTCTAGACCAACAAGAATATATTTCAGTCCAAATCTATTATCAGTATGATAACAGAATGAATGTTGAAAGATTTGCTTCCTTTAGGAGTTCATAGAAAGGAAATTAAATTGAAGAATGATCTAAATTGACTTTTTTTCAAAAAGTTTAGTTATTCAACAAGTTTAGAAGTTTAGGATGTAGAAGAGACCTTTTGTGCCCTTCGATGACAAATGGAAGCAGAAGCCATAGTGGCTTGGTGGTTAGCATGTCAGACTTGCAACAGAAAAGGTTTAAATTCCACCACTGGATAAGCCCGAGTCAACTACCATTATGTGCCTTTGGACAAGGCGCTTAACTCAAATTGCCTTGGCACTAAATAACCAACTGGTGTTGCTGTGCCAAAACACACCAAACTAAACCAAACCAATCAACAAATTTAAATTTTTTTCTACCCAACAAGCAGAAATGTTTTGTTAAATAAATGACTGCGAAATCTTGTTAGTATGACATTTCAGATGTTGGACTTATAGCCTCCACCCACCTCCCAAGCAATATCATCAACATCATCTGATACTAATGATGAATCCCACTGTACTGTTTCTTTTCCAGATTCCCGGTGGATTACTTTGGAGTGTTATTTGGATTTGTCCAGTTTGCTGCAGGTATTGCAGGTCTAATACAATACCCTGTATTTGAGTGGTACGAAGCATACCCTGAAGCCTCTCAGCATGTAAGTGTGGCTGTATGTTGTTATGGTATCTCAACTGTGAATGGCATGATAATGACAGCTTTCTGCTTGAGCAGGCAAGACAGGCAACCCTAGTATATCAGAGAACAAACTTCACTTATATAGTAATAGTATATCAAAAGCAACTGATTTAATACAGAATCTTGATCTTTTTCATAAGGCTGTTGTAATCGAGAGAGGAAAACTAGCTAATATGTCCTAGGATGCAAGCTACAGGCTTATAGTAATATTATAACACAAGTTCAGTTGAATACTGCCACTGATGTAGAAGATACATGTGGCTTTAAAAACTTTAACACAAAATCAGAACATCAATATTGGTGCCATCACTGCCACTGAAAAAGTAATGCATATGTCTTATCATTCGCAGGAGAGAAAATATAGAGGATATTTGCTTGTATCGAGTGAATAATGGATATATTTTATCGAGTGGGTGAACTCAGTATTTTCACGAGTGACGAAACCTTATGTGAAAATACTTAAGTTTTTCACCCACGAGATGAAATATATCCATTTGTCACTCAGAACAAGCAAATTTTCTTTTTTATTTTATGAACTAAGATGGGTCTTACATACTTGATGACATGAACTCATTTGTTTATAAATGTGAGCCATAATAAAGGGTTGACCTGTAGTGGGACAGAAGTGTGGATGAAACAGACTTAAAACCTGAAACTCCTTTTTAGGCACAGTTAAGTCATAATTGACCAAGAACAGATATATTATATATGCTATGTTGTTCATCAAATTAAGTTAGCCTTCCAAAACCATCCTTTAAAATGTTAATAATCCAATACATGTGTATCGGCATGAACTTGCTACATTATGTCCATAGTAATTTGACAAGATGGTAGTGGGATAGAAGAGTCACAAGATTGGACTTCAATCACAATGCTTTAGGCACAATCTATAATCATCTCCCTTGAC
Organism: Margaritifera margaritifera; assembly: GCA_029931535.1. Lineage (NCBI taxonomy): Eukaryota > Metazoa > Mollusca > Bivalvia > Unionida > Margaritiferidae > Margaritifera > Margaritifera margaritifera. The sequence continues at coordinate 2,222,951 of JAQPZY010001406.1, read as the reverse complement.
GATAAACCCCATCCCACACTTTTACCAATTTTTCTCAAGTTTGTGTATGAATATTTTTGTATGCCCCCATCATATCTATCGAGAGGGCAGTGTTACCCATGTCTGTCTGTCCTGTCCTGACATATCTGATTGATGTCATGGATTGAAATCAAATTTGGTACGAGACTATACATTACAGATTGACCTAGGACAAGTTTGATTTTCATAATTTTCTGGAAAATTTGTGGGAGTTATTGCCTGTTTGACTTTGCACTTTTGCCCTTCAAGTCAGTTTCTGATCATTTACTTTTAAAGGACTTAATCAATTGAAATCATTGGTTTCAGGCTTAAGAAACATTGGTCGTTCAATTATTACCATTTTTAGTAAAATGTTACTGAGTTATGGCCCCTGTCTGACTTGGAACTTTGCCCTTCAATTTCATTTCCACTCAATAACTTTTGGTGTGTGGATTTACAATATGAATACCCAGCAAGTTCTTTTTTCACCATTATCCAGTAAATATTTACAGAGTTATGGCCTCTGCTTGACTCGGAACTTTGCCCTTCAGTTTCTGCTCAGTATCTTTTGAAGCAAATCATTGATTGAAAACAAACATGGTAAGAGACTGTGCATTAAGAAGATACAGGTCAGGTGTGATTGTTACTATTTTCCAACAAAATAATATTGAGTTATGACAGGCACTCCTGTTTCACTTCGAACTTTGCCCTTTAATTGCATAGTATTAATGGCGGGAGGATCTGTGGCACATGGACACATTACTTGTTTCCTATCAAGTCCCAACCTCACTTTTGAATTTCACAATGGATAACCCCTTAGGCTTTGAATAAGAGAAATACTGTATTTTTTTTTCGTTTTCATTTCAGGTCAGTATATTCCTGCTGATACTCCAGCTCACCACTTTGATACACCCTATAATCTTACTCATCCGGTGCCGCAGGGAGAAGCAGTATTCATTTAACTCTTCTTCATGAAGTGTATCTCTATAGAATGAAACTGTTGACTATATGTAGTCTGTATACTGGAGGAAAGCTGGTGCTAATTTTATAAATCTTGACAAGTTATCATTCTGTTCAAAGTATGCAGAAGGAATTATATTGCTGATAGTGCCCTGTCATCTGCATGACTATGATGCTATGACAAGAACAGAACAATTTCGTGTCTATTATTGGCTCTTGTATTGCTGATATGACAAGAACAGAACATGAGAAATGTCATGTCTATTATTGGCTCTTGTATTGCTGATATGACACAGCATGAAAAGCACTGTCAATTGTGGCCATGATAAGTTTTCTGTTAATTGTGTCAATGTAGTGCTGCTGACTTTGACATGAAAAGTGATGTTAACTGTGCGAGTGTACAGTGTTGCTGACTCTGACATAAAAAGTGGCCCATCAATTGTGAATGAACAATGCTGTTGACTTTCATATGAAAACTGCCCTGTCTGTTGTGTAAATGTATATTTTTTCCGACAATGCCATGATAAGTTTCCTATTGTATGAGTGTAGTGCTTCTGACTTTGACATGAAATTGCCCTGTCAATTGTGTGAATGTACAGTGCTGCTGACTTTGATATGAAAGTGCCCTGTCAGTTGTGTAAATGTACAGTACTGCTGACTTTGACATGAAAAGTGCCCTGTCAATTGTGTGAATGTACAATGCTGCTGACTTTAACATGAAAAGTGCTCTGTCAATTGTGCGAATGTACAATGCTGCTGACTTTAACATGAAAAGTGCCGTCAATTGTGCAAATGTACAATGCTACTGACTTTGATATGAAAAGTGACCTGTCAATTGTGTGAATGTACAGTGCTGCTAACTTTGACATGAAAATGTTATTTATAATGTTATTGTCATCATCAGAATTTGTTCAGCTTTATAAAATTTGAATGTGTCATTTTACATGCAGAACTACCCATTGCCAGTGCTATTGTCATTATCAGAATATGTTCACATTTGTAACATTAGCAAAATATATCTCTTCAGATACAAATCTACATAATGATTTGTTTAACTTCATATACTAGTAGATGTACTTCACCAACGATGATTCAGTTATGTGTGATGTACGTTTGTGTGACACTTGTAGTATACAATATACAGGGCACTTTTAATATTCATTTCATCAACACTATACATTCATACAAGAATTGACAGGGCACATGTTATGTCCATTTCATCAACACTATACATTCATACAAGAATTGACAGGGCACATGTTATGTCCATTTCATCAACACTATACATTCACACAAGAACTGACAGGGCATATTTAATATCCATTTCATCAACACTACATTCATACAAGAATTGACAGGGCACATGTTATGTCCATTTCATCAACACTATACATTCATACAAGAATTGACAGGGCACATGTTATGTCCATTTCATCAACACTATACATTCACACAAGAACTGACAGGGCATATTTAATATCCATTTCATCAACACTACATTCATACAAGAATTGACAGGGCACATGTTTTGTCCATTTAATCAACACTATACATTCATACAAGAATTGACAGGGCACATGTTATGTCCATTTGATCAACACTATACATTCATACAAGAATTGACAGGGCACATGTTATGTCCATTTCATCAACACTATACATTCACACAAGAACTGACAGGGCATATTTAATATCCATTTCATCAACACTATACATTCATACAAGAATTGACAGGGCACATGTTATGTCCATTTCATCAACACTATACATTCATACAAGAATTGACAGGGCACATGTTATGTCCATTTCATCAACACTATACATTCATACAAGAATTGACAGGGCACATGTTATGTCCATTTCATCAACACTATACATTCACACAAGAACTGACAGGGCATATTTAATATCCATTTCATCAACACTACATTCATACAAGAATTGACAGGGCACATGTTTTGTCCATTTAATCAACACTATACATTCATACAAGAATTGACAGGGCACATGTTTTGTCCATGTCATACAAATATTGGCACTATATTCATGACAATACTGACGTAAAAGAAAATGTCTTCGAAACTTAGTTACATGAAAGTTAACGCCCGTGACAAAAGAGACATGTAATGTTAGTAGTACAGAACCTGGGCAATCCTTAATTTCTGGGATTTTTATAAGTCCAGGAGATAAGCTTTCATGCCACTTTTGTCTTGTGCTTAACAGCTGTAGGGCGTTTAAACAATTAATTAAGCAATGGAAAACATAAATAAGGAATATAACCAGTATATTTATGGTAATATCATATATTTTACATATGTATTGTGATACACACAAAACATGACCTAAATTGACAGCTAACTGTAATGATGCAATTCATGTACAGATTGAACATTTTGAAGCAGGATTTTTATTTTTAATTTGCAGATTATTTATTTTCTTATTTGATAATTTTTGTCAAGTTTTATCATATCATGGCAGTTTCTAACACTGAAATAGACTCTACATTTATTAATACACAGGTTTGGAGAGCAAGAGTTAAGGAAGTAATAAATTAATTGTTGAAATAGAAAAAAGCACTAGAAATGTACTGTGATACATACCCAGAGGTTCCATGACAGCCATACTTCCTGGACATGACTGACAAATGAGTTAAAATGACCATTTGCCAACTTGACATGTCAGATAATGGACATAAGGTGTCCATAATTATCTCATGCAATCATTTGACTTGAGAGGAAGTGCCTATCAATTAAGTGCTATGTATTTTCGAGGTAGTATGTCAACTTAATTTTAATAAATAAAAAATTATTTTTTAAAAACAATAGTGGCATAAAAAATACTGAAATTGGGTGAAATTCAGTAGTATAGTTTTATGAAAGAAAAATAATCACTGTTTTAAATCAACAGTTTTGGACAAAACTAGTGAAGCATGGAAGGGCAATACTAAAACTGAATCAACAGCAAATGCAGAACTGAAAAATTATCCATTTTAAAGTGCATTTGATAATTACTGGTATATATATCAATATTTTTATTCCTTCTTTGAATGTTTTTATATTAAATTTAACAAATATATTTCACAAATATTTGGGCACCACCTTAATTTTCAGAAGAAAAAAGTCCAGCAGGAACTATCACAATTTTGGGAACCCAATATATAACCATATCACATCCTCTGTATCATGATATGTCACAGATCATATAAGTGATGATACATCCCTATTCAAGACCACCTTTGTCTCCCATTTTGCACTCTACCAATGGCGGTTTTCAACTTGGACCTTTTACAGGAGCTGCTAAATTGTGTACTATTGCTCCTACCCTCCAACTTTTCACCAATTTCTAAATATTATCATTATTTTTTCAACTTTAATTTTGTTCACTTTTAACTGAAAATCTATTGAAAATTGTCATTTTTGTTTTTATTATTCATACATATAAAAACATTAGAAAGTTGAGAATAAATTCAGTGATTATTGTTGCAAACCCAAATTTATACCAATCGAATGATGCGCTCCCTTCAATCATCAATGTAAAAGATAAAATACCTTTTCAAGTCATAGACACAGAAGATAAAATACTCAATTTTTTATCTATTTTCCATTTTGAAACGAGACCCATGCTGGTCATAAAGAACATGAAACGACAAATAATCACTGTAGTGTGTGACAAGCACATGTAATCATTTTTTAATTTTTTTAATTATGTAATATTGGTTTTGGAAATAGTTAATTGTTATATTGTGATATTAAATCTTAGTCTTATTTTATTTTCTTATTTTAATTGCAATACACAAAGTGTATATGTCATATGTACTTGAATCATTTCCCATGCAAATATTAATGACAGCTTTCAAAAAACAAGAGCAAAAAAGCAATATTTACTTTGGCTTATATCAAGTCTGTGTCTTCATTCACCCACCCATCCCCTCCTTTTTCAGGCCATTCAGTACTTTCACATTCGAGTACGATTATATCAACATCTCTCTTTTTTCTGTTCGAAGAACAATGACAATTTTCATGTCAATTTAATTGGTATATATGTCTGCAATTACATTTCAGTCTACCTGCCAAATATTCATACATGAGGCTTAAAGAACTGAGGAAAATTCCATGCAGCCAATTAACAAATAGATTTTTACTCTGTGCAGGTTTATAGATTGATTGCTAGTAAAGGTAAACAAGTTTATTTCATATTTCATCCTGTAAAAATACAAAGAATGGGATTATACTTTGATATCTGTCACCCGTTTTCAATAGTAACCTATTTGTAAGGCTACTGCCTTTTGCAAAAACAAAGTCATAACATAATTTTGCAGAATCAAGCTGTAACAATTTTTAATACTTTTATAAAGTTCAAAGTTCTTTTTTTATATTATTTGTCTCAAAGGTTTAGTAGAATGGCCGTTTCAAGTGACTCTTTTCTTTTTATATTATTTTGCTCAAAGGTTTCGTAGAATGGCTGTTTCAAGTGACTGTCTTGAGCATTTTAAGTTTTTACATTTCTACCCCAATTTTTTTTTTTCCTTTTACTTTGTCATGCTATGGCTCAGGGAGAGTCATGCTATGGCTCAGGGAGAGAAGCCACTTTGCCTGAAAATTTTAGTCCTGCATGTTTTGAAAGATTGAACATGGTTGTACTTTAAGCTTCTAAACATTTATCAGACTGCCTTGAAGAAATAGTGCATTAGCTCATAGTTATTGCAATCATCATTGTTATCGTCATCATCACTATCATTAACAGTCGAGCATGACAGCAATATATCTTCAGCATTTCCGAAAGGTTTGTTTGCAACTTTTACCCTATATTTAATTTTACTTTTAATTTTCACAATATACCCAGGATTGTGCTGACATGACATTAAACCCTTATATGTACATACATGTGAACCTTATGAGGAGGGTTTTTCCTCTTGAGATGAGTGGTGACTCCTGTCCCTATGTTTCTCATTTGAAATCTCCTGTGAACTCGAAATTATTATTAAAAAAATTCTGGAACAGAAATATTTTTGTTTTTATTTTCTTTACATCTCGTGATCATGTGACTGAAATGGCTTACCATTTGAGCACGACACTTTAACTGCTAATTCAACAGACAATAACCTCAAAAAAATCATTGGATTATACTATGTGTGATCAGTAGTAATTTGGAAAGGATTAAAGATGTTAATGGTTTATGATTGGATTACTAAACGGCTCAAGCAGCATAAAATAATTAACATTACTGGTTCTTTCGGCAGGGTCACTTTGGCTTTGGACATTCGGTGTTATACTTTAAATTAAAGTTTCTGTAGATGGATTATACTATGTGTGGTCAGAAGTAATTCAGAAAGGATCAATGATGTTAGTGGATTATAGTTGAATTAGTCATTACTAAAGAGCTCAGGTGGCATAAAACATGTCAGTTTGGTATCAGTATTTAAAGTTTGTCAATACCCAAGCATGTTTAATCTTCCAATGCTAAAATGCCAAAAACTAAAGCGAAATATCACACGAAAATTCAATAATGGATGAAAACAGGAATTTCAGTGGTTGGAATAAAGTTCAAAGGGGCATAAATATCCATTCTGCCATAATGATTCCTGTAAAGTCAATTTTAAGAAGAAATTTCCCAATTCAACCCAGATATCACCAATCTTGAGATGTTCTGACAGGCAGTCAGCAATCTGAATCTACCCACTGGCAGGAAACAATATAAATTTCTTGGTGGATTGTGTAAAGATATACCAACATTGCCACATTCCAATGCAGACATTGAAAAGACGTTTTTTGGTCTGAGGAAAATTCAGGCCAACTCTAGGGGAAATGGATCCAGTAACAACACATCATCTCCTATGTGTTGAGATCAACAATGAATAGGACTGCCACAAATATAATCCAGGTAACAATCTACTGAGAAAGACTACAAATGTTTGTGCTTCATATACAGACAGTATGAAAGGCAACAAGTTACTGTGAAAGTACTGATGCGATGAGATAATGTGCATATTTTAATAAAGACAAAGTAAATTTCCTCAATATTTGTCATTTTTGTCTATTTGCATGCTAAAAACAAGGTCATGAAAATCCTCCTGATTTGAGTGTTGAAACTCCTGACCAAATATTGCAAATCTCTTGATCTGTCCCAAGCTGACCTCTGTTCTGTCACATATATGTATGTTGCACCACTTAATATTTGAATAAATCGTGTCTAAAGTTTGTGAAAAAGATAACGTAACATTGCTCAGTTTGTGCCTTTTCTATATTCTGAATCTAATATGGTATGACAATTTTGTGAGTTATAGATTGCCAAGTTCTTAACTTTTCAGAAGTTTAAGTCAGTGAGAACTTACATAATGTCAGAAGGATCTGCTATGAGCAACCAACCATATTCAACACAAAACAGTAAAACCGGATTTGAGTGATCTCTGCTATGAGCAACCAACTGATATTGACAGCCACAATCATCATGCATGGATCGATTTTATTACATAAACGCACTGTTGTGAGCGACCACCTGATGAATGCAACCAGCAGCTACACTTTAAAGGAAAAATCTGCATTTCAACATGGCTATTAATGATCGCATCATGAAACTATATTTAAACACCAATTACCTTTTTTTAAATCTTTCGTAACCACAGTTGATAAATACACTTTGCAGAGTGCAGATTGTTTCAAACCGAAATGCATAAAGCAATAAGGGAAAAAGTTGAAACTGGTTACCGGTTTCACTAGATTTATAACATCAAGTTTTATGACAAAAACCATAAACTAGACCTGTGTACTTGTCACAAATCACCATTGTAGTGCAATAGTCATCAAACTCCCCATTATGATTAACCATTCCATCTTTAAAGGAGTAGGAATCTCAGACACACTTAGTTCAGAGGTTCATATTGTTTATCTTGTGAAAACCCACACAATGCTGATAATGTTACAATGAGGGATCTTCTCACCGTACTTTACACATTTCCAAATGGAATATTCCATATACTTACATAAAATGTTGTATAGATCAGCATATTCTTCATACCTGGCAAAATATGTGAAATGAAAACTCCACAAACTTAAGAACATCAAACCCACTATTGGAGTGTGGCATCCCTTGCATAGAAGAAATTGCAGAGATCAGGTGATACCGTGCCAATCACACACTGGACACGCATACTGAGATCAGGTGATACCATGCCAATCACACACTGGACACGCATACTGAGATCAGGTGATACCGTGCCAATCACACACTGGACACGCATACTGAGATCAGGTGATACCGTGCCAATCACACACTGGACTTGTACATTCCTCCTGAAAGGTAAACTTCAACCAGAGTGTATACCCTGCCAGTGTCCAGACAGTGGAACTCATTCTTGTCAAGTGTGTCAACTTCGACCCTTTGAGAAATAAATATTTTAATGTGGCCTACTGAAAAGACTTTACAAACATGTTCCACCCAAGAAAACCTTGGACTTTTTTGAGGAAATGCAGTTTATATAAAAAAATTTGACATGTGTTAAGGAGTTTTAATGTTTTACCTTTATCCTTTATTTTATTTACCTTTTTACATAATTTTACATTTTATGTTTTATCTCGTTGTACTTAATGTTTACATTTCGAAGAGTTTATCTTTCTAAAAATTTTTTTACAATTCTTTATTTTTACACTTTTAGAACTTATAAATCGGCACCTGCGCTGACGCGACATGAAATGCCTATACATACAAACTAATGCTTTCACTGTAGTGAACTGGGTACTGCCTTGAATCATTTGTCTGTGGAGTTTACTTAATGACTAGGGTGAATGAAGTCTTCGTCTTTTTCTCTTATTGTTATTTTGCTTTTTCCATATTACTGAGTTCTTTAGTTATTGCAAAGTTCTGTATTCTTTATTGCTTTATGGATGTTACTGTCATTAGAACCCTCGCTGTATTCTTTATTGCTTTATGGATCTTACTGTCATTAAAACCCTCACTGTATTTATTGCTTTATGGATCTTACCGTCATTAAAATCCTCACTGTATTTATTGCTTTATGGATCTTACTGTCATAAAATCCGCACTGTACTTTATTGCTTTATGGCTGAGCATACCACATTCAGAGATTTCATTGTTTCACCTTAGCGAATCTGTTACAGCCTGTTGTTTACCAAGTTGATCCACTTATTATTTATGTTGTGGGTGTCTTACAATTTACGGACAAGTGCTACCCGATAGCTAAGTTGGCAATTCATATGCCATAATGTCAACAGACAATATATATAAACTTCAAATAAAGATTATAATGTTTATGATCAATGTATTTTCGTGCTATATAATATTTTTTTACAATATTTTATTTAAGAACTATGAATAAACAAGAGTCCCTTGAAGGGACTGATGCTCTACTGTCTGAAAAGAATTTCCAGAAATTCAAGATAAGTATATTTCTTCTTTTTAACTGCTGAGTGTTAAAACCATTTCAGATTTTCTTGAGCTATAAGATTTGTAAACATCATCAAATTAGCTACTGTGGCAGCCATATTGGATGTAAGATTGCCACCATTTTCATTTAGGACAAACTAGACACCATTAGAAGACCTTTGGTGAAAATCCCATGTTGAAATGACCATCCATTCTTGAGAATTAGTGACAAGATTTTCAATATGTTAATTTTGGCATTCATATTTGGGGTCAGATCGGCATCATTTTCATTCAAGACCAACTAGGTAGCACAGTATTTAGGTGAAAATCCAATGTCGATATGACTTTCCATCTTGGAGGAGTACTGGTAAGATTTTCAAGATGGCCAATGTGATAGCCATATTGGATATAAGACAGGCACAATATTTATTTAAGACCAGCTAGACACCATACAAAGTCTTCCTTTTAAAACCCCATGCTGATACGACTTTACTTTCAGGAGACATAACAAGATTTTCAAGATTGCTGCTGTGGTGGCCATATTGGATGTCAGATCAGCACCATTTTTCTTTAGGACCAACTAGACACAAGTCTTTTAGTGAATAACCATGCTGATATGACCATCCATTCAGGTGGAGTCTCAATAACAAGATTTTCAAGATGGCCACTGTGGTGGCCATACTGGATGTCTGGGCAGCACCATTTTCATTTGGGACCAATAAGAAGTCTTCTGGTGAAAACTCAATGCTGATATGACTTTCCATTCAGGAGGAGTAGTGATAACAAGGTTTTCAATATTTTCATTTAGGTTTTGTTTGATTTTGTGGGAATAACGCATTTTTCAGCACATGATAGGCTATACATGGCAGCTAGTATATCTGGTGAAGGAAGACCTCAGGAAGAACCACCAACCCACGGGAAGCTACTGGCATGCTTTCACACATACCCATGTAGGCTGAGCCAAGACCCGAAGTCACGCGGACAGAGGTGAGGTGTTAATGATCTCTAAAGGCGACTGCCTTAGACCACTCAGCCACCCAAGGCCCCTTTCATTTAGGACCAAGTAGACATTATATAAAAAATCTTTTACTGAAACCCTATGTTTGTATAAGTATCCACTCAGTAGGAGTAGCGCAATCAAGATTTTCAAGATGGAGACTGTTGCAGGCATATTATGAGATGTCTGGGTGAAACTTTTCATTTAGGACCAACTAGATATCATAATGGGTCTTCCGGTGAAAACCCCATGTCAATATGACTCTCCATTCAGGAGAAGCAATAACAAGATTGTCAAGATAGCTGCTGTCAGATTGGTACCATTTTCATCTAGTACCATCTAGACATCGTGAGAAGTCTTTCAGTGAAAAACCCCATGTTGATATGACCATCCATTCAGCAGCAGTAGCAATAACAAGATTTTCAAGACAGCTGCAGCAGCCGTATTGGATGTCCAAGCAGAACCATTTTCATTGATCAACAACTAGAGACATCATAAGATGTCTTCTGGTGAAAACCCCATTCTGATACGACTTTTAATTCAGGAGGAGTAGCAATAAGATTTGCAAGATGGCTGCCATGGAAGCCATATTGAACATCAGATCAGCACCATTTCATTTAGAACCAACTAAACATCATAAGAAGCCCATGTTGATATGACCATCAATTCAGATGGAGTATCAATAACAAGATTTTCAAGATGGCTTCTGTGGTGTCATAGCAGCACCATTTTCATTTAGAACCAACCAGACCTTTGGAAGAATGTGTGTATAAAGTTTCATGGCAATCCTCAAGTAGTTTAGGAGGAGTAACAAAAACAAACTGGTGCTAATGGATGGATAAACGATGGATGTTGAACAAAAGGCCATCCCATAAGCTCTTCTGGTCTATGACCAAACCAAATATATGTACAGTAGTTATGGGTATTTTTCATGGTTACATTTTCACCTTGAAAACTGCACACATCTGATATAAGCAACTTTCTGCACGAGTGACCACTTTTATTTTCAGAAGGAATGGTCTCACAAGGCGAGATTTTACTGTACCTGCTTTGTGTGCTTAAAAATTATCATAATAAGTGCACAAGGCGAAGTCATAAACAATATATCCCACTCATGTGCATGTACATGCTAGACGTGTCTACCTTTATGTTTTGTTTGGAGCTCTCCACCAAGGAGGTTCATGTTCTCTCCCATTGGGATTTGCATTTATTAAGGCATGTGTAGGCATTAGGTAAAAAAAGGTCTTCAAGTTTCTACATAATGTGGCCGAGTGGTCTAAGGTGCTTGCCTTTGCAGATCACTCACACATCTCACCTCTGTGCGTGAGTTTGAGTGTCAACTCAACCAATGTGGGTATGTGCGAAAGCTTGTTGGTAGCTTCCTGTGAGTCAGTGGTTCTTCCTGGGTTCTTCCTCCACCAAATATATACTGGCTGCCATTTATAGCCTCTCATGTGCTGAAAAATTGCATTAAACTCTAGAAAAACTACAATATTTTTTTTATTTACCTGTGAATAACACTCACCTAGCTGCAGACTATAGTGCATTAAAAAATCTGGTTGTTAACTTGAAATAATTTGTAGAATGATGTCTCACTATGTTGCTACTTAATAACTAATGATAGATCTCCTGGTGCATATAAATGACATCTTCTAAATGCATAATGACATCTGTTGGTGCATAATAAACAATGACATCTTCTAAATGCATAATGACATCTGTTGGTGCATAATATGCAATGACAGTCCTGTTGGTGCATAGCATGCAATGAAAAACCTGTTGGCACATTAGCAACAAAAGACCTTTGGGTGCAAAAGAAGCAATGACATCTGTTGGGACATAACAAGCATGGCAGATTTGTAGGGGCATAACAAGAAATGACAGATTTCTGGTGCATAACAGCTAATGGCATACCTACTGGTGCATGAAAAGTAATGACAGATCTCTTGGTGCATAATAAGCAATAACAGATCTCCTGCAGGTAAATAACAAGTAACAACAGATCTCTTGGTGCATAATAAGCGATCATAGACCTGATGTTAGCAGATAATAAGGAATGACATAACTGGGTGCATAACAGGCAACAACAGATATGTTGGTGCTAAATAAGCAATGACATCTCTATTGGTGCACATCAAGTGATGACACACCTGTTGGTGTATGACCTGTACTGATGGATCTGCTGGTGCATAACTGGCAATGACAGATCTGTTGGTTCATGACAAGCAATGACATCTCATGCACAATATGCAATGACAGATCTGTTGGTGCATAACAAAGAGATGGCAGATCTTTTGGTGCATAATAAGCAATTTTGGATCTGTTGGAGCATAATTAGCAATGTGCATAACAAGCAATGACATACCTGTTGGTGTATAACAAGCAATGACATACCTGTTGGTGTATAACAAGCAATGACATATTTTGGTGCATAAAAAGCAATGACAGATCTACTGTGGTGCATAAGAAGCAATGACATACCTGTTGGTGTATAACAAGCAATGACATATCTGTTGGTTCATGACAAGCAATGACATACCTGTTGCATAACAAGCAATGACATATCTGTTAGTGCATAACAAGCAATGACATCTGTTGGTGTATAACAAGCAATGACATATCTGTTGGTTCATGACAAGCAATTACATACCTGTTGATGTATAACAAGCAATGACATATCTTTTGGTGCATAAAAAGCAATGACAGATCTCATGAGGTGCATAAGAAGCAATGATATCTGATGGTACATGACAAGCAATGACATACCTGTTGGTGTATAACAAGCAATGACATATCTTTTGGTGCATAAAAAGCAATGACAGATCTCCTGTGGTGCATAAGAAGCAATGACAAAAGTCGGTGCATGACAAGCAATGACAGCTCTTTTGGTGCATAAGTGATAGCAGATCTGCTGGTGCATAATGAGCAATGACAGATTTTTTGTTGCATAACAAGGAAAGACATCTTTTGGAGCATCACAAGTGATGAGAGGTCTGTTAGTGTATAACAAGCAATGACAGATTTTTTGGTTCATAATAAGAAATAAACAATGGCAGATCTGTTGATGCATAAAAATCAATGTCTTGGTGCACAACAAATGATGACAGATCTGTTGGTGCATACAAATCAATGATAGATCTCTTGGTGCATAACATATGGTGACCGATCTGTTGGTGCATAACAAGTAACGATATATCTGTTGGTGCATAACTAGTAATGACAGATCTCTTGGTGCATAACAAGTGATGACAGATCTCTTCGTGCATAATCGACAATGACAGATCTCTTTGTGCATAATCAACAATGACAGATCTGTGTCTACAATGTAGCCAACACAGTACAAAAAGGTTTTAATAAAATCATCATTCATGGTTAAAATCTAGACAGTACACATCTTTTCAGACAGCTCCTCTTTAAATTTGGAAAATAAATAAAGTATACTCCAGTACCAATGGTAGGGCTGAATTATGTCCATCATACTGGTCAGAAGTGCAATGCAAAATTGACATCTGGCTGAATTATGTCCATCATACTGGTCAGAAGTGCAATGCAAAATTGACATCTGGCTTTAATGTGAAAAAAGTAACTTTGCTCTTGAGTTTGATAATTGACAGGCTCTATATAAAATTTTTTCAAAGCAAAGAGCTTGAGAATAAATTTTCATAAACCAATGTGACGCACTGAAAATGTTGGGTCGCCAAATTCAATACAAACACTGAGCACAATGGATATTTTATAAAATCAACTGTTCGTGTTGCACAATCCATTCATTATTGTATCTCCAAATTACAAATTTGTTGTGAAATATTATGACAAATGATGTAAAATTCCGTAATTTAATTGGCACGTCACTATAAACTAGAAATGTGTTCACGGAATACTGATGGACAGACATACAAATGCACATACAGACATATGGACATGGATAACCTATTGTAGTGGCAAACAAAAATTGGCACTGGTCCCACCTTATGTTCATGTCACCTAGTGATCAGAATAAGGGAGATAACTTCCACTGTTGATTTTGGTACCTGTAAAAGCAGTGTATTACAAGGTATGCTCCTGAAACAGCACATCTCTCATTGTCAAAGTCAAAATGGGCTACAAACTTGTTGAATATTGATAAGAAATATTTAAAATTCATTCTGATTAATATGTTACTGTGATAAAATGGGGCAATGAATTTGATCTAAATCCAGTCATTCTTTGATCCAAATCAATCCAGTCATTCTTTGATCCAAATCAATCCAGTCATTCTTTGATCCAAGTCAATCCAGTCATTCTATCATCCAATTCAATCCAATCATTCTTTCATCCAAATCAATCGTCATTTTTTCATCCAAATCAATCCAGTCATTCTTTCATCTAAATCAATCCAGTCATTCTTTCATCTAAATCAATCCAGTCATTCTTTGATCCAAATCAATCCAGTCATTCTTTCATCTAAATCAATCCAGTCCTTCTATCATCAAATTCAATCCAGTCATTCTTTGATCTAAATCAATCCAGTCATTCTTTGATCCAAATCAATCCAGTCATTCTATCATCCAAATCAATCCAGTCATTCTTTCATCCAAATCAATCCAGTCATTCTTTGATCCAAATCAATCCAGTCATTCTTTCATCTAAATCAATCCAGTCATTCTAAACCGATTCAGCAGGTATGGAAAATGGATCACTCTGTATAAAAGTTCAACAGGGGCAATAACTCTGTCAAAACATAATGGGATATATTCATCTTTAATTAGATGTTAGGAAAAATCAATCTTTGAAGCAACTTTGTTCTCAATCCATCCAGGAATGTGGATGTTAGTAAATAAAACATAAAGAGGATATCAGAAATACACACAGTATCATTGGTAATAAAAAAATGCCCCTCCAAGGATGTGAGAAGAGAATAAATAGAAAGACGATCTAATAACCATCTCTTCCATCTGACATGTTAAAAATATTCCCATTTCAAAAATCAACATAAGATTTTATTTGTACAAAGACACATTTATCTATGAATAAAAAGATGTTAGATCCACACTATAAAAATACTATGATCTGTTTATTCAAAATATTTATTCACATGTCGGGGTTTAATCACACATAAAAATGTCACTTCATTCTGCATACTTTAATCAGCCCCAAAAAATTTCTGCTTAAACAATTAAGTAAACAGCTTGATTTATTGCACATTTAAATATGTAATTAAAAGATATTTAAGTAATTTGTAATTACTGTAAAAATACATGCATTGTTTAAGACTTGATCCAAAACAAACTTGTCATAAAAAATAGCACATGTCATAGTCGACCTGACATAAAAGTTCAACATTGATAATGTTTCAAAAACAGGCATTTCAGTGACAAAGTGCACAAAATAATGTCCAACATTTGTTGGCTTTGATGATATAGCAATAATTAAACAAATTAATGGGTTGTGTAAATTCAAGATAGTCAACCAAATCAGATATGATTCTCAGATAATATTCAACTACAAACAGCACATACGCAGATCTGCTATTTCATAATGAGATGGCATGAATCTATTCTATTGATTCTACTTAAAACTGAAAGGAGTCTACAACCTGATCTGCCATTGCCCAATGAGCTGACATTGAGTCTATAGTGTCCTATTTATAACTGAAAGGGGTCTACAACCTGATCTGCTATTGCCCAATGAGCTTACACTGAGTCTATACTGTTCTACTTAAAACTGAAAGGAGTCTACAACCTGATCTACTATTGCCCAATGAGCTGACATGGAGTCTATACTGTTCTACTTAAAACTGAAAGGAGTCTACAACCTGATCTACTATTGCCAATGAGCTGACATGGAGTCTATACTGTTCTACTTAAAACTGAAAGGAGTCCACAACCTGATCTGCTATTGCCCAATGAGCTGACATGGAGTCTATACTCTTCTACTTAAAACTGAAGGAGTCTACAACCTGATCTACTATTGCCCAATTAGCTGACATTGAGTCTATACTGTTCTACTAATAACTGAAAGCAGTCTATTGCCCAATGAGCTGGCATTGAGTCTATACTGTTCTACTTATAACTGAAAGCAGTCTATTGCCCAATGAGCTGACATTGAGTCTATACTGTTCTACTAATAATTGAAAGCAGTCTATTGCCCAATGAGCTGGCATGAGTGTATGCTATTCTACTTATAACTTGAGCCAGTCTTGAGTATTATCTGCTATTCCCCAATGAGCTGGCATGAGTCAATGCTATGCTACTTATAACTAGAAGACATATGTTGGTCTTTGCTATTTACATTTATGTATGTTATACAAGGACAAATACATATTCTATCCAATCAACCACAGACATACACAAAACTACATAGGTGTTGTGTTCTTGATTGGCGGAAAAAAACTAGTTTGATATGGCACAGGGATATCGCCATCGGACAGAGATATAATTGTAGACCATATCAAATGAATTATTTCCCTGACTTGGAACAAAACACAAATGCAGTTTTATATTTATTGCATACCCTTTCTTTTATGCTTTCTGACAAGTTGTAGTCACGCTATGTGAATGGATTTAAAAAATAAGGTGACCCATAAAAGTTTATTTTGGTGTATATAAGAATATCAATGCATGGATATCAATCAACAAATACATTTCCAATCTGTGTGTGCAATATGGAAATAAAGATTGAACATCTGTATCAAATGCCAGATCAACCACATAAGGTAGTTAAATGGGTATGTAATAAAGTGTATTGTAGCACATTAGATAAGAAGCTCTTAACTGATACATGATATTACACATATATTATTTTCAAAATACTTATCAGATTTATAAAATAATATCAATTATGTCATTATTAATTCACAAATAACCTGTCTAAGCACAAATTAAGTTTCAGGTAAACTACCATCTACACTCACATATAAGTCAGAGCTGACTGCAAACTGCATAGATCCAGATCTGCCATTGCATAATGTGCCAGCAGATTTGGGTCTATGCAGTTTGTTAGGAATAATTTGTAGAACAAAGAACATAAACCTTGATCTGCCAGTGCATCATGTGATGGCAGATCAGGGTTTATGTTTTTTGCAGCCGGACCTGACTTGTAAACAAGTATATATGGTAATCCTGGGTAACTCAAGTCTAAGGGAAAAATTATGATTAAATACACATCATGTAAAATCATTTCAGATTCAATAACTACACCAACCAAGCTGTATTAGTCAATTTTATTTTCATAATTGGCTGCTATCATCTCCTCCAGCTTCTGATATCTTGCCTGCAGTAGGTCATATATCTGAAGTCATGACAAAAAACAAAAATTAGTCACTCTTCAAATTAGTCACTCTCCAAATTACTCTGAAATCCGTCGATAAACCACTCTTAAGGGAACGAAAGTGTTGTATTTGTATACAGGTGTCCTTCAGATAAAATGTAAATATTATATGCAAGTGAACTTAGAAGAAGGTGTTCATAAATGCTGTCCTTAATAAGCAGGTGCTCTTTACATGAAAGTGTTTGCTAAGGTAGATATAACTGTATACTGTCATTCAGTCTTTGGCTTCAACTAATGGTAACATTTTAATAAGGTATGATAACATATATCAAAGGAAAGAAGACATTGCAGATTTCTTCCCTATGTATGATTTAAGTACTTTACTGATCAATTAATAACCACTTTTACCAAATGTATCTGTTGCATCTACCTGGATCAAATTGAAGGCTACACATCCGGTGTGTCACGCAGTGTTACATGCAATTTTGATTAGTGGTTATTGTTTGTTCCAGTCCAGGGTAAAATAATAACCGTAAATTATAATTAACTGTAGCGTGTTCACTGCGTGACATACCGGAAATATTGGCATCCAAACTCTATCCAAACAGATACAAAGCAATATAGAAACTTCACACAAAAGTGACTATTAAATCATATGTGTAAAGTACTTAAATCATACATGGGGAATAAGTTTGGAATATCTCCTTTTACGTTGATATATGTAATCAGCGACCGAACCTGCCAATAGGAAAAAAATAAAATAAAAAATAGCACAGAATCGTTAAGGGGGCAGATTCCAAACCACACGAGTTATAGCCACCTCGACAATTTGTAGAAAGGGAGTGGGTGTTGTCAATAATTTCCTTTTTCACTGACAGAAACAAATGTCTGTGGCCGCAGCAGTTGATTTGCATCTGCAGGAAGTACAATGTGAAGGATTTTGCTATTAGTCATCTCTGTTCCCACACTCGGACATGTTAAAGATAAGAATTTCCTTACACAAGGAAATTGCAGAGTTTCTTCTGTTTTGAATATAACACTGTAATCTCTTCAAAATATAAGTGAAGACATGAAACTGGCAATAAGATGTTTTAAAAACATTCATTCAGTGTAAAACAAAGGGCGTGGTGACCAGGATGAGTCACGCATATGATCGAATGGAGCAGCCTGAAATGGCCTAAAAGGGTGAATAAAAATTACTAACAGCTAGTCTGTTTAGAAGTATTTTTTTTTAAAAATCTTGTCAAGGATGAGAATGGCATATGAACAGATGATAAGTCTATGTCTGTTTGTAATCTGCATACTGGAAATACACCCAATATGTCAACACATACAAAATGGCACCACCCTACCACTGACAGACATTCTAAAGATGAAAAGACCATCAAGTTGACATGTGTATCGATAATATATCATATCGTAGGCTGTGTATCGAGAATCGTATTGATGCGTGGCAGAGGTGTATCGTTTCACCCCTCATGGTTATTATGTTTATCTGCATGCATAAATTCTATTAACACTTGAATTCATTACATCATTTATATATGCATTTATGCTTCACATTTTTATTTAAGCCCAAACATATACAATAATGATACAAAAAAACACCAAACTTCATATTGTAATATTTGTGTATACTGCACTTAAATGCTAATGCTACTGGCAAACCTCAATCTCACACCACAATCAATTTCCCACCATTTTTTCACTTGTACGAAAGTCGACACGAAAATTGAGGGTGCATTGTAATTGTTGCCACTCACAGCATATACCAGCAGATATCGTCAAATGAAAGTGAGGCAAGTAAAACTATAAGAAACTTTTAATAATCTGCCAAAATTCAACTTAAGCAGCAGTAAAATAATTATAAGCCAAAAATTGACAGCATTAACTTGTATCAGTAGTTTGTTTTTAACACTGTCCCTGTGGGCATATCTTTTTTTTTACCCTTCAATGACTTTAATTTTTTTTTTAGTAAACCTGCTAATATTTTGTATGTGCTCCTAATTTGTATAAGTCAGACCTCTAGGCCTTCTGTAAAAAATAAACATGTAAACATTTCCATGTGCTATTTACATTTTGACCATAATAGCTAAAAATCAAATACAGCAAAATGAAGCATTAAAATTAGGTCACAATGACCCATTTTGATCCTGACAAATGGAACTCTTCATTTATGCATATGCATCCATGAAGTTGTATAACTGTGCATGCAACATTATTTGAGATATGGAGATTAATGCAAAAACTGCAAAACAGTATCTTTAAATTGCTCAGAACAAAAAAAATACCATTCCTGCTGGAAAGTACAGAACACATACATTATCCAAACTCAGGTGGCATGGTTTGCGTCCACATAACTGGTTTTCTGACATTATAAAGAATATATTATGTATCTAAAATATTTTTGTTAGTTTGTACAATCAAATAGTATTCAGAATTTTGACAACTGATACCAAAGAAATCAATGTTTTCCTGTAAAACCTATGTATTGCTATTTGCTAATGCAGGCAATACAATTAATGTACTAGAGTGTTAGTAGAACACATATCCCCATGCTCCCCCTTTTTGTCCCACTCACCCCTAAAACCTGTGATCTTGCATCCAGATTATATATACATTTGACAGAATTTTAACATCTTTACCTTTTATCTTGCATCTTGTAGTACTTCATGTTTGCATTTATTTGGATGGGCTTATTTTCCTCAAGTATTTGTGACAATTCTTTACATTTATATTTTTAGAACTTTACTTTGAATCGGCACCATGTAAGCCAGTACTGGCCTGATGTGCCTTTAAACCTTAATATTTACATACATACAGCAAGTTCTGGGGCAAGAACAAATCCAGTGGCAAATGTTCTTGTAGACAACTCCCAAGGTTCTGCCTCTGGCCAATGTGTGACTATTCTTCAAACTTTGTAGTGATACATTAGAAAAAAACTGCAAATTCTAATAAAATGTACATATTTCTGATTTTTCTTTTTCTTTTCAGTCCTTTAAAAAAAAATTCCTGATCTGGAATTAGTGTTCTTTGTAAGCTGTAAGCCAACTGTGTTTATTAGTACAAATGACACAAGAGTTGTGCTATGTCATCAATGCCACATGCTATTGACAAATTGGTGACATTTAAAATAGTCATCTGGAGGAATTAACTCATGCAACATACTGATGACAAATTGGTGGCATTTAAAATAGTCATCTGAAGGAATTAACTCATGCAACATACTGATGACAAATTGGTGGCATTTAAAATAGTCATCGGGAGGAATTAACTCATTGGTGGCATTTAAATTAGTCATCTGGAGGAATTTACTCATGCAACATACTGATGACAAATTGGTGGCATTTAAGATAGCCGTCTGGAAGAATTAATTCGTGCAACATACTGATGACAAATTGGTGGCATTTAAATTAGTCATCTGGAGGAATTTACTCATGCAACATACTGATGACAAATTGGTGGCATTTAAGATAGCCGTCTGGAAGAATTAATTCGTGCAACATACTGATGACAAATTGGTGGCATTTAAATTTAAATTAGTCATCTGGAGGAATTTACTCATGCAACATACTGATGTGTTTGGCTCAGGCAGTTTATGAATATAATTCTAGCTTTAGTTCATTTGTCTTTGTTTACAACAGATACATGTAGTTTGATATTCAGCAGAATGCAACTCCAACCTTATTAAAGCACAAATCTGTGAGAACTGCATGTCAACTTGATTTATATTAAAAGATTTATCTTCAGTTTATTCACTTTTTTTGACATCTTGAGATCAAACATTCATTAATATTAACATCCATTTCACCAATATTTGTGTAGGACAAAGGTGATTATATTTCTCATGTATTAACAAAAGTTTCTAGCACAGCTCCCCCTCCCTTCACTCTCAATGTTAACCAAAATTTGTTTCCCTTGTTATTTCATATCCCCGCTTATGTTGCTATTAATTGTGATTGTTATGTTTGTCTCCACAATAACAATGTCTTGACTTATATGGAGTGACAAGAGTCAATGTAAAGAACCTGATCCTGGATCAATTTTCAAATCCATTCATCAAATGCATTCATGTTTTGTTCCATATTCAAGTACAAGTCATCATTCTGCATTGTGCGTTTTGCATTTGCATTCTCAATTTTTTTCAACAATGCATTCATTATTTTATTCCTATTCATCTGCATTTCAGATGTGTTTCTTCTGTATTCTTTTTTCATTTCATTCGTAAAATTACCCATTTCAGGGTCTGTACAAATGCACACAAGCACTGACAGGTAGGATCACACAATCTCAATCTTTGTTCTTAAAAATGTGGGGATAACAAGAAAAAAGTCCCATGAGGAGTTCCTATCTCACCTTCTCTACGCCAGGCGTATGTCTAGCTACACACACAGGTTCTGGATGGTTCTTCACAACCTCAGTAAAGGGTGTATCTAGTCCTTGCCATGCTAAAAATGTAGGAACGATCAAAGATGATTTTATTTAATGACTAAGCAAAAGTCTCTCAAA
The DNA here is from genome assembly GCA_029931535.1 of Margaritifera margaritifera. Taxonomy (NCBI): domain Eukaryota; kingdom Metazoa; phylum Mollusca; class Bivalvia; order Unionida; family Margaritiferidae; genus Margaritifera; species Margaritifera margaritifera. Next base: position 2,200,861 of record JAQPZY010001406.1, on the reverse strand, counting down.
GGGACTGATGCTCTACTGGTCCCAAAGAATTTCCATGAATCCAAGACAAGAATATTTCTTCTTTTTAATTGCTGGGTAATAAAACAATCTCTGAATATATTTTTGAGCAACTCTAACATACCAAATTTGATAACAAAAATATTTTTTTAATGTTTGAATTAACAATGTTTACAACATACCTGTAAGTGGAATACAAAAGTCTTGGTCATGGCCTTTGACCTTGAATCTGATATCATGGATAGAAGATGTCTGAACTTGTCTCAATGTCAAGATTAATTGGAAAGTACGGAACACATACATTATCCAAACTTATCAGGTGGCATGGTTTGTGTCCACATAACTGGTACTTAATCTCATGTTAAGTCTGCTTACATCTACAAGTAATATTTAAAAACAAAAAACAAACCCAAGTTATTGAAGTGGTATCATTCAAGGTATTCTTGAGGTATATTCACAACTGGGATAAATGATAAAAATTCATTCATATTTGTTTATGTTATCAGCTTGCAAGCCAGTACAACTAAGGACATACATCAAGACCTTTGACATTAAAATCAATGTCAGAGTATTGACTAAATCAACATGTCATTATCCCTTAAAAAGGATTGACGATAACAAGATTTTCAAGATGGATGCCATGGCCATCATGCTTGAGGTCTGATCAGCACATTTTTTTATTTAGGACCAACAAGACATCATAACAAGTTTTCTGGTGGAAACTCACATTTCAATACAACCATCTGTTCAGGAGGAGTTGCTAAAACAAGATTTTAAGATGGCCACCATAATGGCCATATTGAATTTTAAATCAGCACCACACTCATTCAGGACACACCAGACATTATAAGACATCTTTTTAGTGAAAACCCAATACTGAATTGACCAATCTATTCAGGAAGAGTAGCAATAACAGGATTTTCAAGATGACCATCATAACGGCAATAATGGATGTTAGATCAGCACCATTTTCACTTAGAACCAACCCGACATTATAATAAGTTCTTTTTAGTGAAAACGCCATGTCAATATGACCATCCATTCCTCAGAAGTAGCAATAACAAGATTTTCAAGACGGCTGCCATGGTGCCAGTATTGGATGGCAGATCAGCATAATTTTCATTTAGGAGCAAAGAAAGATCATACGAAGTCTTTTAGCAAAACCCCATGTCAATATTACCATCCATTCAGGAGAAATAATGATAACAAGATTTTAATGATGGCTGCCATATTGGAGGTCTCGGGGGCATCATTTCCATTAAAAACCAACTTGGCATCATAAGAAGTCTTTTAGAGAAAACTCGATGTTAATACGACCATCCATTCTGGAGGAGTATCGAAAACAAAATGTTAAAAATGGCCACCATGCCAGCTATATTGGCTGTCAGATTTGCATCACTTTAATTTAGGACCAACTAGACACCATAAGAAGTCTTTAGTGAAAACCCCAGGTCAATATGACCATCCATTCAGGAGAAGTAGTGATAAAAAAATTTTAACGATGGCTGCTATGGTGGCACTATTGGATGTCTGACGGATACCATTTTAATTTAGATACCATTTTTATTTAGAACCAACAAGACCTTGAGATGAATGTGTTTGTAAAGTTTTGTGGCAATAGTGATAACAAGCTTGTGCAAATGGCTGGAGGATGCTGGACAAAAGGCCATCACATAAGCTCTTCTGATCTATGACCAGGAAAGCTAATAAAATGAGATTAGTAAGTGAATATACCCAAAAAAGTTCATGACTTGTTTACCTAAATATTGCTTGCATCATTTCTGGACAAAATGTTTGTAGATCTAAAAAAAAAACTGAAACACCTACTTGTATACAACAATATTTTAGATCATTATTTACCATATATACTTGCTTATAAGCCGATATCAACTGCGAACTGCATAGACCCAGATATATAATAATGCGCCGGCAGCTCTGGGTCTATGCAGTTTGTAAGGACAAATCAGTAGAACAAACAACATGGACCCTGACCAGCTGGTGCATTATGCAGTGGCAGATCAGGGTCTATGGTGTCTGCATTTGGATCATAATAATACAGGAGTAATAATACGGTAGCTACACTATATAATGTAGGTAATGGTTGCACTGCCAAAATTCTATATTTCTGATCATTTAAAGCTTTGCTGTCAGTTTTTTCTTTCCCCCCTGTCTGTTGGACACTATTCTTGATTATATATTATGATTTTAGATTTTCTGAAATTTTCACCGATGTTTCTTTGTTTTCCTGAAAAGTGACTATCCCAAATAAAACAATAACAAAATCCCCAAAAAACTGACGGTCTAAAAGCTGCCATACAGTGTAATGATTACAGCTTTGCTGACTTTTTAAAATGCAATAACACAAAAATAAGATAATGACCCATTCACTGGATTAGGAAAATTAAATGATTTTTCCTTACATACCACTGTTAAAATTGCTTAATTACCATCTGTGCTCATGTATAAGTCAGATCCAACTGCAAACTGCACAGACCCAGAGATGCTACTGCATAATGCACTGGCAGATCTAGGTCAATGCAGTTTGTTAAGAGTAATCAGTAGAACAAACAGCATAGATCCTGATCTGCTGGCACATTATGTGATGGCAGATCATGTCTATTTTGTTTGCAACTGGATCTGATTTATACACCATTATATACAGTACCTTTTTCTGGTATGGATAATGTAATTGGGTGTTAAACACAGACACATCTAAATCCATCTATATTATCAATATGAAAACAAAAATTTGAAATGTCTCAAGAAGGTGAATTCACTTAATATTACAATTGTACATCTTGAATTTTACTGAGGATACATAACCATGTTTGGCTCTACAACACTGAAATTTTACTGAGAGGATACATTACCATGGTTGGCTCTAAAACACCGAATTTTACTGAGAGGATACATTACCATGCTTAGTTCTATAACACCTAATTTCCTGAGAGGATACATTACCAGGCTTGGCTCTATAACACTGAATTTTACTAAGGATACATTACCATGCTTGGCTCTATAAGACTGAATTTACTGAGAGGATACATTATCATGTTTGGCTCTTTTACACTGGATTTATTGAGAGGATACATTACCATGCTTGGCTCTATGACAAATTGAAATTTAGAGAGGATACTTTACCATGCTTGACCCTATAACACTGAATTTACTGAGAGGATACTTTACCATGCTTGGCTCTATAACATCCACCAAGAGCTGCAGAATTTGGTACATCTGTCACATAAACTGAGGAGTTGAAAATATCTGCTATCACCTAGAAAGAGATGTGATATGATTAAAAGATAATAAAAATATTGTTGTATGAAAGATCTAAATCTACCATATATACTCAGTTATAAGTCAGATCCAACAGCAAACTGCAAAGACCCACGTCTGTCATCAGATAATGCACAGGCAGATCTGGGTCTATGCAAACTATAAAGCTTTACCTTTTTAATGACCTGCCATTGTAAAACTTTCTTTCCTTACTGGCAAGTAAGATATCATTAATATATGATTATCTAATTTTATGGATACAAAACTCCCACAACCTGACAGTACTGTATGCATGGTATCATTACAACTTTGTTGTTTCTTTCTTTAATGGCTAATTTTATTTTCGTATTAGCTCACCATATTTACCTTAGTGAAACTTGGGCAAAGGGTCTCTGTCATTTGCTTAAAATCAAATGTAGAACAAACAGCATCTACCATATATACTTGCATATAACTCAGATGCAACTGCAAACTGCACAGACCCAGATCTTCTGTCGCATAATGTGTCCACAGATTAGGGTCTATGCAGTTTACTAGGAGTAATCAGTTGAACAAAATGTTCACAATTAAATGTACTTAACATGAGCAAATACAGTATCCACTGACTTGGAATTTTTCATATGTCAGAGAAATTTTAACTTGTAATTTCCAGAATTATTAATAATTATTATTATTTTTTTTTAAATAATAAATTGTTTGTATCCTGTGATTATGTTCCGGCTAAAAACATCTTAAACTTTTTGTAAGAGTGCAATTTATATACAAAATCTGACTTTACTTGTCTTTTTGGATTTTACCTTTTTCTGGCCTTATTTATGTATTGTATGCCTTTTTTGGGATAGCTAAACTAACTTGGCACTATATAGCCAGGATTGTGTTAATGTGCCTTTAAACCATACACACACACACAACCCTGTTGAAATATCATCTGCCTAAACAAAGCCAACTAAGAGATCACAGATCATATCCTTATCTATTCTACATGATAATCACTCCTGGGATATGTGCAAAAATTCAGGTAGATGCATACCTGCCAACCTCCCTGACAGTGTTGAGGGGATTTTGAGACTCAAAAAGTTTGTTCTGAGGTCACAAGGGGGTTCAACGTGCCTGAACCAAAAAAGCAATGTCATACAATTGAGAATAAGTTATCTACTCGTATAAGCCTATATAAAATGACTGGAAATTCACATCTGAATAAAAGAAAATAAAATATTTGTTTTCCCTAAAGTATTTAATACACTTTCAAACAGAAAATAGTCCGTTCACTCAGCATTGTCAGATATCATCACACACACACATATGTGCACACACATAATCACAAGCACACAGACATTTAAAAAAAACAAAAAAAAATCAAGTTTGTGTCTCTAAAATCCTGTGGACAGGAGAATAGAGTCTTAATTAGATGCAGTCTAGCTCTCAGTAGTTCAGTGGGGGATGTCTGAAGGTGATGCAAGTGTCATTAGAGTTCATCTCTGCACTCATCAGTGACTAGATGGTACTGTTGTTCAAACTTCACCGAAGATCTTGTTGAATTTTTCTCAGCAGAGAAACTGATCTTTTTGCATCTGCAATGCCGTGAGGAAGTGCCAAACATGCAATGGTCACACTAGTTAGAATGTTTAAACATGTTAGTTACTTTTGGGATTGAACTGATTGTGCATTGTACCAATGCTGGGTGGTGTTATACGTCGACGGATGTCAAACAGTCAAAATGACTAATGTTGATATGGTGTTTGCAATATGTGCAAAGAACAAAATGCTGCCCCTTACTGCTGCAGTTCACAAAGTGAAACTCCATCAACCAGGAGTTCTAAAATTTAGTTTTGCTAGGCTTTGCACACTTCACAGATGGTTCATCCTTCCCTGAATCACTGCTGCATTTCATCATTTTGCACTAAAGAAAAATGAATCACACTTCCACACTATACCAACTACCAAAATAATATATGTAGTTAAAGCGGACTTAAAATAAATGTTGCCATTGATCATAAACAAGCCATAATCTTAAATAAAGATGGCTTAAATATTATCCTTCAAGGCAACGAAGAGAAATAACGTTTGTTTCTTCATAACATACCTCTTTGATTTAACTAACTTCAAACAAATTGGGTTGTTCCACTTTGTGTACTTTAAGTATGAAAATTAGCCTAATGTGTTCTCCCACAAAGGATTCTTAACACAGCATCACCCTACCTATTGCCAGTCAATTAAGTAATCTGTGCAAGAGTGGTTGTTTGTCTCTGACCAACTTACCGTTTAATCACTTCTATGACAATTAACTGCATAAATTGCCCCAAGCTGAGTCTTTCACAAGCATTAAGACTGTTTACTGTTTATACAGGTTACAGGCATACATTGTGGTGTCAAGAAAGCTCTCTATCCTTTTAAACTAGATTACTGAAAATCATGTTTCTTTAAATACAACCATGTTGGGGGTTTGGGAGTAAAAAATTGTGTCTTTTGGGTGACACATCATGTTCTGGCAGGTATGTAGATGTAGGATCATTACCACTAATCTTCACAGTATAATAACATAGTAACTAGAGCTAGTGATGGGTGCATCACAAATGGCACCACTCACTACAATTTGCACTGCATGGACTTAAACAAAGAACTTGTGTACAAAATTAGGAGAATAGGCAATCTGGGGAAATAACTCCTCACAATAACGACATGGAATGCTACAAAATCTAACTTTTTCAAGGTCTCATCAGCATAAAGGTACATGATACATTTTTTTGAAATCTTACAATTTTTTTTAAAATTAAGCTGTGGAAACCAAAGGAGGACAGGCAATCAGGGGTCATAACTCCTTTAAATGACACTGTGAAATGCGATAAAAATCAATCTGGGGGCACATTTAACATCTCATCAATATAAAACCCAATGCCAGATTTGTTTGAAAACCAACAAACCTTAGCAAAATTATGATGCAGAAACCAATCAGAGACACCACTCTTTTAAATGGTGTCAAAGAATGCTGGGAATGAACCTCACTGAAGTTCTCATCAATACAGAGCCCCATACCAAATTTGGTTGAAATCCAACGAAACTTAATAAAGTTTTGCTGTGGAAATCAAAGTCAGGAAGACATACAATTGAGGGCATGACTCCGGTAAATGGAGTTATGGAAAGCTGGAAATTGAACTCATTCAAGGTCTCATCAATATAAAGCTGCATCCCAAATTTGATTGAAATCCCACAATCTTTAATAAAGCTATGCTGCAAAAATCAACGTCATTATGACAGGCAAACAGGATGCATAACTCCCTACAAATGATGCTGTGGAATGCTGAAAATCAAACTCGTTCAAGATTTCATCAATAAGTTAAGCTGCAGAAACTAAAATTAGTGGGATAGGCAATCAGGGGCTATAACACATGTATATGTCAGAGAAGGCTGAAAATCAAAATCGTTCAAGGTCTCATCAATACCAAGCTGCATACTAAATTTAGTTAAAATCTAACAATTCCCAGTAAAATTACCTTGCAGAAACCAAACTGCCGACTGATGGATGGATGGACAGTTAGATATATGGATGGACGTTATTACTGAAGGGCTACGCCAACCTCATCGAGCAGGACTCTTGGTCAAAGGAAAATGAAATTTAGTACTGACAAAGATACACATTAAAAAATGTCAGAGTTACGAAGACTTAAAGAATTGCAAAGAAAAATAAAATATGTTAGTAGTTTTGAAATATTGCAAATTTTGAATTGATATTTCACTAACCTGTAATATTGCTTTATTAACGGAGGCCCCACCTGTTGCAATGACCCTGGCATCTGGCCCTGAAATACATTGTGAGTGTTCTTTGTTTGAAAATTTAGCATACAGCCAATAATTTTTATAATTTTTAAAGCACTAATAGTTCTGTCTTTGAGAAGGGAGATAGGTCTGGGATATTTTTCCTATTTCTTTTCCTTTGCTGAAAAAAATGTTCACACTCTCTGTCCATATGTCCCATATTATAAAAACAAGAGTCCCTCGAAGGGATTGACACCCTACTGGCCAGAAAGAATTTTCCAGGAATCCAAGATAAGACTGTTTCTTCTTTTTAAGAGCTGAGTTTTGAAAACATCTCTGATAGTCTTGGATTATCTATGTTGATAATAACCATCCATTCAGAAGGAATAGCAATAATAAGATTTTCAAGCTGGCCATCGTAGAAGCTATATTGGATGAAATATAGACCATCTTCATTTAGGACCAGATAGATATCATAAGAAGTTTATTGGTGAAAACCCAATGTCGATATAACCATCCATTTAGGAGGAGTAGTAATAACAAGATTTTCAAGATAGCCATCGTAGTGTAAATTTATATATTGGATGTAACATCAGCACCATTTTCATTTAGGACCAACCAGACACCATAAGAAGGATTCTGGTGAAAACTCCATGTCAATATGACTTTACATTTAGGAGTAGTGATAACAAGATTTTGAAGATGGCTGCCATGGCAGCCATATTGGATGTCAGATCAGGACCATTTTCATTTAGGACCATCTAGACATCATAAGAAATCTTCTGATTAAACTTCATGACAATATGAATTTCTGTAATGAGCAATAGCAATAACAAGATTTTCAAGATGGCTACCATAATATGACCATCCATCCAGAAGTAGTAGTGATAACAAGATTTTCAAGATGGTCATTACGGAGGCTATATTGGCAGACATCATACAAAGTCTTTTGTGAAAACCCCATGTCAATATTACAATCCATTTGTAGGAGGAGTAGCTATAATAATGTAAGTCTATGCATCACCATTTTCATTTAGGATCAACTAAACCTTGGGATGAATGTGTGTAAAAAGTTTCATGGCAATCCTCCCAGCAGTTTTAGAGGAAAAGTGATAATAAACTTGTGCTACGGGACAATGAACAATGGACAAAAAGCCAACCAATAAGCCCTTCTGGTCTGAGACAACTAGACTTCAAAAATACCTATCCTGAATAAAAAAAAGAACAGAATATTCTAGCATTAAAGAAAATCTCAGCATCCACCCACTCTTAAAAGTTAAATTTCAGTACTTAATGAAATTAATCTGGATTGCAAAGTTTACATGAAAATGAAGGTGTATTCTGGAGTTATTTCCCTTGCTTATTGACAATTCTCAATGTTGTCAAAGATTCTAAAGAAGTAATGACAAAGTCTCAAAATAGTTGTCCATACTGCCTTGCTTAGTCATGTTTTGGTTTAGGATTAATATTTAATGTAAGAAGCAATTTAGTAAATGCTCTAAAGTCAAGTTCAACATGGATGAGTATGTATATCCATCAAGTTTTCAAGAAAAAAAACATCACCGAATCAACATGATAACTACAAACCTTGACAACATGACAGCTCAGTTATTTTGAGCAGGTAAATGAATTTCAATTTCAGATTGAGGCATGACTTATAGTAGACAACAGCCTACACAACAGAAATTCCAGTACCATTTGACTCCATCTTTACAAGTCAATGTGAGTCATTTTCTCCAAAGTATTATGGGTATTACTTGTATGAGGTTATCATTTACATACATTTTCATTGAGAAATGAAGTTAACCAGTGGAAATATAACACTACAAGTTTTACTCACAAAGCCTTGCAGAAAATTACCCACAATGACTTGCAAAATTGTCCATTTTTGTACAGAAATTTATGCATTAGCTGTTGTCCACTACAAATCAATCCTCCAACTGAAACTGAAATTCATTTATCTCCTCAAAATAATTGAACTCTTGTGTAGTTTTAATTTGGTAAATATTGTGCTAAAATGGTTTGAACAGACAGGTGGATAGACATACGTATGGATGTAAGAACAGAGAGCAGTAAGACAACATGTCCCCTTCTACTATCGCAGTGGCGGCATAAAAAAGGATGTAAAAGCCCTAGCAGTTTTAACATCATGAGAGGATTTGGACAATTAGATGGCATGTTTACGTAGAATGTACCGTTTACACTCACTTATATGTTGGGTCCATCTGCCAACAATACAGACCTTGATCTGTCATTGCATAATGCATCAGCTGATCAGGCTCTATGTTGGTTGTTTTACTGATTACTCATAACATACTGAATAGACCCAGATCTGTCAGTACATTATATGATGCCAGATCTGGGTTTATGCAGTTTGCAGTTGGACCCGACTTATAAGCGAGTAAAAATGGTACATATAAAAGCCCGAGTTGCAGATTCTAAGCAAGACTTGTTGTGTTTAATGCAACAATCAGGAGACAGAGATGTTTTTATGTATTTATCTAAAGTGTAACACAAAGCATTGCATTACAAATATAAATAATGGCCTTATTATATTGCTGTTTTTACTACTTACCTTAAAATGGTATCATATCAGAATGCCACTACTTTCAAGTTATGACCAATTTTCACAAAGAAATAAAATTCAAGACAAGCAAATGCTGCTTTCAAAGTCAACGAAGAAAAACAGTTTAGGATGACCAAATGCTGCTTTCAAAGTTCACAAAGAAATACAATTCAAGACATTCAAATGCTGCTTTCAAAATTTGCAAAGAATAACAATTCAGGACATTCAAATGCTGCGTTCAAAGTTCACAAAGAAATACAATTCAGGATGAGCAAATGCTGCTTTCAAAGTTCACAAAAAAATAACAATTCAGGATGACCAAATGCTGCTTTCAAAGTTCACAAAGAAGAACAATTCAGGACATTCAAATGCTGCTTTCAAAGTTCACAAAAAAACAACAATTCAGGATGACCAAATGCTGCTTTCAAAGTTCACAAAGAAGAACAATTCAGGACATTCAAATGCTGCTTTCAAAATTCATAAAGACAATTCAGGATGACCAAATGCTGCTTTCAAAGTTCACAAAGAAAGACAATTGACGATGAGCAAATGCTGTTTTCAAAGTTCACAAAGACAATTCAGGATGACCAAATGCAGCTTTGAAAGATCACAAAGAAAGACAATTCAGGATGACCAAATGCTGCTTTTAAACACATGCTGCACTACTTAATATTTAGAAAAAATATCACACAAAAATTATGGAAATTTGCAAGATCCCAATTTTTGGTGTCATTTATCTTACTTATTGAAGCATATTTTACATGCAGTTGATAATAAAGCATTTGTCAACAACAATTCCTAGACAACAATATTATCTTAAAATGAATCAAACCTTGAATTTAGAAACAGATACTAAAAATCACAGGATATCATTATCATATCAAGAAAAAAAACCAGCTGTGTGGTGCTGTTAAAAAAAGAATGTACCAACCTACCTATCTGCAGTCCACATTTCCTGGCATACACCAACCTGGCCATAAACTGGCTTTCCAGGACTGCCCTCACCTCTGACTCATTAGAAAAACTCTCCACCTGTGAAGTAGAGAAAAATCAGAACAAAATCACAGCACACAATCCAGCCTGCTAAACAGGCTGGCTATGCTGTATCATCTGTGTGTGTGTGTGTCTCTGTGTGTGCGTGTCTCTCTCTCTCTCTCTCTCTCTCTCTCTCTCTCTCTCTCTCTCTGTGTGTGTCTCTGTGTGTGCATCTCTCTCTCTCTCTCTCTCTCTCTCTCTCTCTCTCTCTCTCTCTCTCTCTCTCTCTCTCTCTCTCTCTCTCTCTCTGTGTGTGTGTGTGTACACATGACTTTCTAAATTTTCAAACTACATGTAAAAGTGTGTCCACAAGACACAGATACCCCAACCTATCTCTTTAGAACAAGTGGTACAATTAGAAAGAGCAATAACTCAGGCAGAAGGAATGCATGTGTGTATGCAAGTGCAAAGGAATGGATAGAAAAAACATGATGTCATCTTGGGGTTAAATTCAAAACTTTTTTTTTTGGTGACCTAGTAAGAGATGGTGTAGAGTGAGTACTTAGTAAAGTTTATGATGATACTACCAGTACAAATCAGATCACTAAACATGAACAAATAATACAGTAAAATCTGTCTCAAGTGACCTCTGCTATGTGCAACCACCAGTCATTTACGACTGCAATTGTCATGTATTGATCGATTTTATTATATAAATGCACTGTCATGAGCAACCACCTGCAGAACACAGCCAGCAGCCATGATTTTTTAAGCAAAATAAGTGTTCTGACACTGCTATAAATGATTGCATCACATAAACAGAGATAATCACCATTGACCTTTATCTAATTCTTTTCAACCAAGACTACTTAGAAGGGTCTGCAGGCAGCGTACAAATTGCTCTGATCAACACTGCTATGAATGACTGCATCACAAGAATAGAGATAACACTACTGATTTTTATTTAATCCTTTGTAAGCACGACCGCTTAGGAGGTTTGTTCTAAACCCAAAAAAGGTTGAATCAGGCTACTGATTTTCTAAAATATACAGGTCATGCAGGCAGTATCATATGCTACTGACCATAAACCTGACTAAAGTACATGTCGCTAACCGCCATTGTAACACCAAGTCATGTAAATCCCCATTACAATTCAAAGGAAGCAGTTAAGGACGTACAGAGTCAATTTAATGGTTCACATTGTTTCTTTATCTTTGGAAAAAACCACAAAACCCTGATGATGTCATAAAAAGAAATCTTACAGGGTTTTACTGTAGAGGTCGAGTACATTGTTTGTCTTTGGAGTCAATCTGTAATGCCTCGGGTGAATTAGGTCTTTGTCTTTAATGAGTGATTTTCATTTTCTAGATTCGATTGCTATTGTAAAAGGTTCATGTTGTTTGTTGCTTTTTTGATGTTACATTTATTAAACCCACACAACAAGCCATCATCTGTTCACCATAGTGCGGTAGATTACACCCTTTGTTTATCGAGTTATTCTCTTGATGTCATTAGTGAATTAAGCATTTTGCTTTTGTCTCTCAATAAATTTATCTTGTTTCTGAATGGATTAATTCTGTCTTTTGATTTCATTCACTGGTACATATATATTCCATATTTACCCAAAGTCTGATCAAAACCATTACAGTGCAATTCAAACACAGGATGAGTAAGTATTATCATAGCTAACTGTTTCATTCTTAAGCTACATTTTAACTCTGAAATTTATGGACATGTCAAGTTAACTTATGGACAGGATAAATAAATATTACCTAAGTTAATTTTTTCTATTCATATGCTAATACATGTACACCTAATCTTCAAATATAAAATTTTTAATGTGAACGTTTTATGATAGGTGTATATCTTTATTGCTATATAAAATTATTTTAAGATGAAATGAGCACAATAATTTAACAAGAATTATGAATAAAGAATAAAATGCATGTATGGTAGGTAATTGAGGGTATTTTTCCTTCTTAAGCAATTTTAGACTTTGGCCTTGAAAACTGGTCATCTTGCATAAACCTGTTGTGAGAGACCACCTGTCTTGAGACCACTTTTTTTTTCTCTCAAGACAGGTTTTTTTGTATTGTCAGACCTGCAGCCTATAAACCTCTGTGCATGAGTACACTCATACTCAACATTTTGACTTGAAAGACCTCTCTCTATACATATGTTATAGAATGAAAATTATACTTTGACCCTATTGGTCAATCTTCAAATATATACAGTAATTGATATGCTCCAGCATCAAATTTCAATTTTTTTTTTTTAGGTTTGAAGGTGAGTTTGTGTTCAAAAATGTTGTATAGCCTCCATGCCATTTTATGCAATGGACTGAACATCACACAGTTTAAAATACTGTTCAGGGTTACCACTGTGACACTTTCAGTGGTGAAAAACAACACAAAAACTATTATTGATCTCTGTCATAGGCAATCAATTAAAATTAGGACTATCTATACTGTACATACCTGTTCATCATTCACATTCAGTAACATTACAACTATCTGTACTGTACATACCTGTTCATCATTCACATTTACTAACATTACAACTATCTATACTGTACACAGCTGTTCGTCATTCTCAATTAGTAAAAGTAGGCTATCTATACTGCATATACCTGTTTGTCATTCTCAATTAGTAAAAGTAGGATTATCTATACTGTACATACCTCTTCATCATTCTCATTAAACTTGAAGGTTCCCATGACAACAGGCTGGACTTCTGCTGTGTCAAAATATATTCCTGGAAATATAGGGATAAAAATTTACCAAGATAAGGGAAAAGTAGAAATTTCTCTTTTTAAATTTCACTAAGGAAATGAATGTGTCATGTGATCTTTTTTTTTTCCAGTCTGCAGTTAGCTTTTGTCATCTTGATAATTATTGGTGGCAATAATAGCCAGTAATCATCAAAGCGACAAAACCTAACATCTAAGGAACACATGACAGAAAGGATAATCGGATTACTTAACTCTTTGTATGGATTAAAGTTACTTTATCGGCATGTTGGAACAAATATCAATCTGTTGAGTTGAGACATCAAGAACTATTAGTGAGATTTCTATCTGTAAACAACCATTAAGTGGCTGCTCACAAGGTGTAAATTTGACAGTTTTTGCACTAATATGCCAGCTGCTGACCGTGTTAGAGGGGTGACCATCCTGGAGGGGTACTTTTGATCACAAACTCAGCGGTGCCATAGGATTCTGGCCGTATAAAGTGGATGACCGCTGGTCAGGGGGGCCATTCAAGAGGGGGACAACTGTATATATATACACAGGAAACTACCTCATCCAGCTCCTGTGTATTGTTGGTCCATGTCCATTGTGGCAAAAAAAATTAGTATATCATGTTGTGTGTGTGTGTGTGTGTGTAACAAATCTGACACTGGATTTTCTGGTTCACTGCTCAATTGGGCCTAAATATTTGTGTGCTTCATGGACAGATTACACAGAATACACTAAAATTTATATTTCTGTTCTATATGTAAAACTGAAGACCCCCCCCCCCCATTAAAATCAGAGATACCTATGGTGGCATACACATAAATGTTTATGAAATGTAACAAAATTACACAGATTTATAGTCATGTCTCTACAGCTATCTTAAGATATCAAGGGCAGAGGGAAGGAGACTAAAGGCAAAGTGGAAGCAGTTTGGGGCACACACAAGGGGAGAGGTCAATCATTTTGTATCAGCCACACCACTGCTCTGAATTAAGATCCCACTCCACTCCAACTTGAGACCCCTCTTTTCCAGTGAAATCAGTGGTTTTATAATAGTCTTTTATTGCTGACCTACACATACTGGGCTGTAAAATGGTACAGAACTATGCTGCATTATTGTTGTTATATATGAAAGTTACCATGCCATACAACTGTACTCCCATATAAACTATGATATTAATGATGACTCTTAGAAGCAGTCCAAATATTTAAACTACCACCACTGATGTCAAGTTAAATGGTCATGTTTCATAACAGAAAAATTGCTGGGACTGACAAAATTTCAAAATCATATGGTATCCCAGTGGGCTATCAGGTTACCCCACCTACTCAGTAATTATTGATAATTAATTCAGTAGCAAAGGATATTGGCTTTCGGACTTTCCCGTTTCCATGCTCAAAGTCACAGATGATTATTTAACTCTATGAAATATTCATATAGTCATCTTATGATGAAAACAAATGTAGAACAATATTATGCAGAAGTCGACTCAGCTACTTAAAAATAACACATACCGCATATACTCGTGTATAAGCTAATACCAACTGCTCACTGCATAGACCCAGATCTGCCATCGCATAATGCGCCGGCAAATCTGGGTCAATGCAGTTTGTAAGGACTAATCAGTAGAGCAAACAACACAGACCCTGATCTGCCGGCGCATTATGCGCCAGCATATCAGGGTCTATGTTGTGTGCATTTGGACCCTGTTTATACACTTGTATATATGGTAGTAGCCCAGACCCGCATTCTGGAAGCAGTATGGCTCTGGGAACAAGGTTTATCACATCCTGTGCAGCCTTTTCATAATGATTCATTTCCCTTGCTTACAATTTTCAGTGACATTTTCCACATCCTTGAAAAATTTCTTAAAACTACAAAATGCAAGGTACACCTCTCCCTCGATAACTCGCGCACAACTGGGTCCAAAAACATAGACCGCACTGTAAGCGAGGGTGAGAGTTACTGGCGGACCTAAAAAAAATTAAGAAGGGGATGCCATCCCCGCTGCACATCTAGAAAACCGCAGGGGGGGGGGGGGGGGGTAACGAGGCTGCTTAATGGCTGAATACTTGTTTTATAATTACATTGGGAATAATTGTCAATAAAGAGTTTTTTCTAATGTAGTTGTTTGCTTTGCTGTATAAATTACCTTTATTTTCAAGATAACGAACCTCTGAAAGATCGTTAACAACATTAGTCCAAGCAGTTTCAATAACACATTACATTGTGTATTACGTCACTGCTTTTTGTTGTTGTCTGTTCACAACTAAACAAGATTCCATTTTTCAAAAACTAGGGACATTTATTTCGTGAAACAACTGTCAACGTCGAAACTCGATTTATTTATTGTTCTATTAATAAAATATGGATGCCAAGATTTCATATCAAGTAACAGTGAAACTTCTTCTCAACCTTGAGGAAATCCCTGAGTAGCAAGTTAGAAATTTTAAGTCCAATACAAACTCTGGAACTCGCTTCTCCATAATGAACCGTATCTGTAAAACAAAGCTTTTTATTCACCAAGTACTCATTTGGCTTGCTTGCCTTACTATCTTTGATCACATTTGTGAATGAGTAGGCTAATTTAAGGTAGTTTAATTATATTACTTACATAATAATATTTATAACAGTGTTTGATTGATCAATTGAAATGAGTTGACCTGACACACGGCCGTTACCGCAAGCTCTTACGCAGGCAGGATTTGCACGCCTTTTTACTTTTCTGTTATTCCACCATCTTTCATTGATTTGATACAAAAGATGTAATTAACGTGATAATACAAAGCAAGTCTGCTATTAATTGAGTGTAACAACACAACAAATACTTCCGCAAGACGGAGATAAAAAAAAAAAAAACAGTCGGCACTTAATTACATTCTCACGGAAACGCTTGCGGCAATAGCTCAATCGGTTGAATTATATTTTTCACGTTTGAATACAAGAGGGCATATTGCATTTATGATGATTACACTGAAACCAAACTAAAAGATAGAACTAAAACACAAATTTCACTTTACAAAACTTATTTCATTGGTATTTATTTTTAAAGTGTTGCCAGCAGTAGGTTTTAGTAACGTTTTCGTTTATCAAAATTTCGTCGAATATTGTTATTTATAGTGTACTGAGAATGTTGTTTGGAAAGAAAATTGAACAAAATATATGACTTCTTATTAAAAGCTGAAAATGTCATGATGTTGATTCAAATTTCCGGGTACTAACCACTGGTTTTGACAATAAAACGAGCGATATATCAAGGTTTCATTTACTAATTTTGATCGCGATTTTTTTCACCTTCAACATATAATGTCATTTTTTTTTTTTATTTAAATTTTTTTTCTAGGTAAAAAAAATGGGATCCACGTCTGACCCGCATTATAAGCGGGTTCGCGAGTTATGCGGGCGCGAGTTATCGAGGGAGCGGTATATAAAGTAAATCTAAACCAAACCAATAACACCTAACAATGAAAAGAATTCAAAATATGAGGCACAGTAACCCACTACTTGTTTGATGCTCTAGGGTATGTTAGCATAAATGGAATCATATTTGAAAACATTGCTGATCAGTTTTGAAGGACACTCAAATGAAGGACACTCACACAAAAATCAGATTGTTACTAACATATACATGTACATGGAGAAAAGCAAAAACTATCTAAGCTAGAAGATCAAGCAACCTGAAAGGAAGGTTGCAATGTGACCTGAATAAGACAATAAGTAAAACAAACCAATGTTCCCATGATTTCCCGTAGGGACTGCCTTAAGAAGTTCTTCAAACTTTTCCCATGATCCCTCAGCATAGAGATCTCGCATTTTCTCTCTGGTTAATGAACTATTTTTAAAACTGAAATATATAAAGATAACTTTGTCTGAAGTATATTAATGAAAACTTTGGAACACTGAATTATTAGGTGAAAATATTTTCGCAAATTTTAATGGAATAAACCACTATACGATTCCATTAAAAATAAGTTATAAAGACAAAAAAAAACATTAAAATTATAACATCTTTATATCCTAATATCAGGGTCATATTTTTAAATTTAGAAATGTTTGTCCCATGGACTACTGGCTTTTGAAAAGTACTTGTGCCATGGACTAGTGGCTTTTGAAGAGTTTGTGCCATGGACTAGTGGCTTTTGGAGAGTACTTGTACCATGGACTAGTGGCTTTTGGAGAGTACTTGTGTCATGGACTAGTGGCTTTTAGAGAGTACTTGTGCCATGGACTAGTGGCTTTTGGAGAGTACTTGTGCCATGGACAAGTGGCTTTTGGAGAGTACTTGTGCCATGGACTAGTTTTGGAAATTATTTGTCCCATGGACTAGTGGCTTTTGGAGAGTACTTGTGCTATGGACTAGTGGCTTTTAAGAAGTACTCAATACACTCCAATTCTGTAAGAACAATTTATAAAATTAAGAAATAAACAAAAACAGTAATAGGATATTTTCTTGTCAAGCATTAACAGCAGATATATATTTATCATCTAGTACAAAAAACATGATGTTTAACAAATGGTAAAGCCACAAGTTAAAATATATTATTTTTTTGTAACACAAGCATAAATATATCTGGTATCAATGCTGGAAAAGAAAATTTGTATTTCATTATATACAAATCTTGCTCCTGTATGTTTTATCTTTAACACTTTATAAAATATTTTACCATATTTAACCACAACAGCAAGTCCGATAAAAGCAAGAGAACACACTGTGTTTTGATCTTGCTTACAAGATAGTACAGGGACATAACATCAGATAAAAGCAAGTGAACACACTATGTATTGATCTTGCTGACAAGATAGTACAGGGACATAACATCAGATAAAAGCAAGTGAACACACTATGTATTGATCTTGCTGACAAGATAGTACAGGGACATAACATCAGATAAAAGCAAGTGAACACACTATGCATGTATTGATCTTGCTGACAAGATAGTACAGGGACATAACTTCCGATAAAAGAAAGAGAACACACTATGTATTGATCTTGCTGACAAGATAGTAAAGGGACATAACTTCCGATAAAAGCAAGAGAACACACTATGTATTGATCTATTAGACAAGATAGTAAAGGGACATAACTTTTGATAAAAGCAAGAGAACACACTATGTATTGATCTTGCTGACAAGATAGTACAGGGACATAACTTCAGATAAAAGCAAGAGAACACACTGTGTTTTGATCTAACTTCCAAGAGAAGCAAACTGTATCTTCAGCAAAATTATTTTCATGTCTAAAAAGTAACAGTTTTATTGCACTAGGTGAAAAATTGCTTGATTTTCTACCTGCAAGTATAATTCATGTAAAAACATATATTTCAGCATGTCATTGCATGATCGTAAATGTTGTATTTTCACATGCTAAAACATACAGATATATGTTTACATGTAAAAAATATAGGAATGAAAAAACAAAAATAATATTTCACCAATCAAGTATATAATAAATTACTCAAATTTTTCTCTGGCCTTTTGTTTTCAAACCTCTTACTGAAATAGTTACACTTTAAGTTATTTTGCCCATGCACTGGAATGCATGTTTTAAAAGTCACTTGTCTAAATGGACACGTTCCTTGGAAAAACTACTTGTCCCATGACAACACCTGAAATCGTCAATTAGATGATCCTTAAATTGAACTCTATGATTCTGATACAATTAATGAAATAATAGACAAAATAATATGTAATGTGGTAATTGATATGAATGTGATATTGTTCTAAGGGGCACTTACTGTATATCCTTTATGGAGCACTGTACTTGCTGGTCTAAGCAACATCCTTGGTAATAAAATGGTTTGAATAGTATTTGCAAGATAATAGTTTCTCATAGACAGGTCTTATATTGAAAAACTTTCAACAAACTCATGTGAGGGAATGAATCCTGCAATACTACACATACTGCCATTAATATATGTTGCATATGAATCAAGCTGCTTTTTGATTCTTCACATTTTCTCTTAGATTTTGATCAAGCTTCTGCTCAAGTATCTGAGACAAGGTGACCTATATGTATGTTTGTGTTCAACTTGTTCTTAAGGTTAGAAAGTTAGCAAACATGTTTTCTTTTCAGATCAATGTTGGAATAAAAGCAGCATTTATTTTTCCAACTGCAGTTAAATGTATTAACACATATGTGGAATTTACTTTCTAATTAAAAAAAAAATACAAAATAATGCACATTCTTTTTTCTGGATAATCAGCTAAAAAAAATAATTTTTAAATTCTAAAATATGACAAGGTTGATGCTAATAAATGGAACAAAAAGACTGGTTGCCAAGATGGAAGTCAGATAAAAGTGGCCAAAGCCTGTCAATTTTCAGTTACTATTGGAGCAGATGTACATGCTCTTCTAGGGATGTAACTGTGGAGAAAGCATTATCGGGTAAGTATTATCAAACAAACATTTTACTTCAAAAATTGGTTTCTTCTTCACATATGTTACCTGATCATAATGCGTTAGGAAAATAGATATGAGGCAGAGTGAATTACATCCCTTTACACCAAAGCTGGTCTTGTCTTTGGTCTCCTAATATATGTAAAACAACTTGGAGTCTTTTGTGTGATACATGCTAGGGTTAGCACATGGTTAGTGCATGGACACAGTTTGGATAAAAATAGTCACTGCCACCAATCCAGCTAAAGTCGAGTAACGTATGTGAATATAAAGCTGCTGAGTAACTTGGTAAGGTAGCCTGTTGTGCTGCTTATATAGGTCTCGGTCCCTAACCTCATCCCATGACTTAAACGATTTTAATCAGGGACCCAGTGCATTCAATTGCTATATTAGTGATGACTGCCTTATTCTCATGATGCAATATGTGTCAATCTGATTAAAATCAGATCTCCACAATCCTACCTAATAAGAGGTCATGTTCTGTTGACCTTGTGGTTCACCAATCAAATCACAACTTTCAAATTTCTGAAAGTGACACATGTCATTCGGAACATATCATTAGTAACGATAACTCTCCCTAACCTGAATTTGCAACACTTTATCTGATAGGACACTAAAAATAAGTGGACTGGAAATTCAAAAGGTCAACAAAACATGAACTTGTATCGGTGTATCAGATCTCCATGTAGGACTGTGGAGATCTGATTTTAGTCAAATTGCAATATGTGTAAGAAATTCATTTGGTCTTAGGTGAGTTTCTTATAAGTCGAGCAGAAAACCCAACAGATCCAAGATGTCAAAAAAGGCACAAGGCCTCTGGTCAAGATGAGTTGAAATTGGCTATAAGGTCAGAAAGGTCTTTGTTCTGGCCTATGTACTCCTTTCCACAACTAGGAAAAGTGTCTGAAATCATGGAATTGTAGCTCTTGATTGTGACCAGAGCTAACTTCTCCTCAAAAAGCCAAGGAGGAAGTTTTCTATTTGTGCTACAGAGGCTTTTACTGGGGAGGTGTTTATCATCTCATACCAACTGGAGAAAGCTCTCCATTTCCCTTCATAGGCTTTCAAAGTGGTGGGTCTTCTTGCCTGAGAAATTCTATCCACCACTTGTTTGGAAAAATGTTTCTTTCCGAGGGCTTTTTTAACATATAGGCCAGTAGTGCATCTCTGGGTTCGAATGGAAAACCTGCATGTGTGTTGTTTCATCAGGCAAGGAGAAGGCAGGGCTGTCCTAGATTGAAAAGGTCACTGATCAATGGTATTTTCTGCCTGAAGGGATCAA
Source organism: Margaritifera margaritifera (assembly GCA_029931535.1). Classification (NCBI taxonomy): domain Eukaryota; kingdom Metazoa; phylum Mollusca; class Bivalvia; order Unionida; family Margaritiferidae; genus Margaritifera; species Margaritifera margaritifera. The sequence goes on along the minus strand of JAQPZY010001406.1, from coordinate 2,179,877 downwards.
TCTGGTCTTGTAGGCACTTGGATTATCTCGCTTTGTGCAAGACTTTAAGAGTCTGAAGGGTATGGAAAAAGCATGTGCATCAAGAGACCATTCCAGTTCAGGGAAAAGGGCATCAACTGCATAGCCTTTCGGATATACGGCAGGTGAGATGAGGGACAGGAGCTTGGCATTCCACCTTTCGTAAAGATGTCCACAAGAGTTCAACCCCAGCAGGTGCAGATTCAGCTAAGACCAAAAGGCAAAGTGACCATACAGTGTGAACCAGCTGATTCCATCTGGACAATGAGTCCACTAGGATCTCAATACTGCATAGGATGTGATGGATTTGAATGTGGATTTGTGAATGAGGACACTGCCTGAGAATATCCCAAAGAGGGAGGTGAAGGTCTGGGAACTTAGTTCTCCCTTGCCTTCTGATGTAATTCATGACAGTCGAGTTGTTAGGAAGAATGAGAGTGCCATTCCAGATACTATGAATTTATTTATTTTCAGAGGTATCAATTGTCATAGTTTTCAAACAATTACATTGTCAGTACTTAAGTGTACAATTATAGGAAATTAAGAACCTACTGAAGATTATAATTAATAATTTAAATACTTATATCCCACCTAACAATTGTATGAATAATTACAGACAAAATGTTAGTTACCAAATAAGTCCCATATAGCTCTCTGGATCTATGGGGTTCACCAATATATGACCTGCGAGTCCTGGAGTTGCAGATGGTAACCACAGAAATATCACATCACTAGAACCCAAACTGACCTGAAGGAAAAGAAGAAGTGAACCAGCTTGGATTTAAGGTCAATTCAGTAAACTTTCATCAAATGAGTTCCTGTGTTAATTGGCATTGTTTGCAGATTGATCACACAGTTTAGTCTCAATGTAGCCACTGCAATATTAATTTGACCTCTCTAAACTGGTCTGGTCTCTAAAATGCTAAATTTGGTCCCCTCAGTGGCCAGTATAAAAAAGTTTCATTATATAAAACAAACAAAATGTATCAAAGAAAAGCAATGGTACATGAATACTGTACTGTGTAACAGAAGCCAAACAAAGTATAACATTATGATCTGAATGTCATAATCTGTCACAAATAAAAAAAAAAAATACATTGAAATATGAAATGTTTAATGGCATAAATTATTTGCAATATTTGATACTTGACTTGCACAAATTTTTTGAAGCAAATATGCTGCTCTTACCTAATTGTACAAATGTAACTAGAATTCCATAGCCTACTATAACAAATCCCCAAGTCTTTAATTAAAAAGTAACCCACATTGCCTGCCCTCCCACTCCTTGCTTGTGAACCAGGGCACACCTCATCTGTTAAATTTGTTTAGTGAGAATAACCCAATTATCAAGAGTCATGCAACTTGATTACTCAACACAAACTTGATCCACTTCACAAACGATATCCGGAAAATTACACTGTTTTCTTTCACTTATTTCAAATGCATTCATCTTTATAACTTCATTTATAAAGTCTAAGTTTCAAAACCATTTCCTGGGCTACCTTGATCTCTCATTCTCTGTCCACCATGTTGCAAGTTTTACTTCCGTTTCATTAATAATTCCCTTGTGTGCTGAAAGCTGCTTTCTGCTTGACTTGTGCAGGAGGTTTGTCAAGTCTACTGTACTGGATGAGTACAAAAGCAGTACCAGCTGTCAGTTTCGTCCACTTGCTTGCTGAAGACGAGACTTTCTTTGCCGTAGACCCAGGGTATAAGATATTTGTCCCTTCTTTCCATAGTTTTAGGCCCTGACACAAGAATGGATGATGATATATCCCTTACACTACAGTGTGTGTGGAAAATGATGCTATATCATTACACTACAAAGTGAGGATAATGATGCTATACCATTACACTACAGTGAGGATAATGATGCTATACCATTACACTACAGTGTGGGGATAAAGATGCTATATCAGTTACACTACAGTTTGTAGGGAAAATGATGCTATATCATTACACTACAAAGTGAGGATAATATGCTATATCATTACACTACAAAGTGAGGATAAGATACTATACCATTACACTACAGTGTGGGGATAATGATGCTATACCATTACACTACAGTGTGGGGATAATGATACTATACCATTACACTACAGTGTGGGGATAATGATGCTATACCATTACACTACAGTGTGGGGATAATGATGCTATATCCCTTGCACTACAGTGTGGGGATAATGATGCTATATCAGTTACACTACAGTGTGGGGATAATAATGCTATATCCCTTACACTACAGTATGGGGATAATTATGCTATATCCCTTACACTACAGTGTGGAGATAATGATGCTATATCAGTTACACTACAGTGTGAGGATAATGATGCTATATCCCTTACACTACAGTGTGTGGGGAAAATGATGCTATATCATTACACTACAAAGTGAGGATAATTATGCTATATTACACTACACTGTGAGGATAATGATGCTATACCATTACACTACAGTGTGGGAATAATGATGCTATACCATTACACTACAGTGTGAGGATAATGATGTTATATCAGTTACACTACAGTGTGGGGATAATGATGCTATATCCCTTACACTACAATGTGGAGATAATGATGCTATACCACTTACACTACAGTGTGGGGATAATAATGCTATATCCCTTACACTACAGTGTGAGGATAATGATGCTATATCCCTTACACTACAGTGTGGGGATAATGATGCTATATCCCTTACACTACAGTGGAGATGATGATGCTATATCAGTTACACTACAGTGTGGGGATAATGATGCTATGCCATTACACTACAGTGTGGGGATAATGATGTTATATCAGTTACACTACAGTGTGGGGATAATGATGCTATATCAGTTACACTACAGTGTGGGGATAATGATGCTATATCAGTTACACTACAGTGTGGGGATAATGATGTTATATCAGTTACACTACAGTGTGGGGATAATGATGTTATATCAGTTACACTACAGTGTGGGGATAATGATGCTATACTATTACACTACAGTGTGGGGATAATGCTGTTATATCAGTTACACTACAGTGTGGGGATAATGATGCTATATCAGTTACACTACAGTGTGGGGATAAGGATGTTATATCAGTTACACTACAGTGTTAGGATAATGATTCTATATCCCTTACACTACAGTGTGGGGATAATGATGCTATATCCCTTACACTACAGTGTGGAGATAATGATGCTATATCCCTTACACTACAGTGTGGGGATAATAATGCTATATCCCTTACACTACAGTGTGGGGATAATTATGCTATATCCCTTACACTACAGTGTGCAGATAATGATGCTATATCACTTACACTACAGTGTGGGAATAATGCTGCTATACCATTACAATACAGTGTGGGGATAATGATGTTATATCATTACACTACAGTATGGCGATAATGATGCTATATCATTACACTACAGTGTGTGGGGATGATGATGCTACTGTAGTATCACTAATTTTCACAGAGTACCAATTTTCATGGATTTTGTTATTGCCCCCAACAATGAATATTTCAGTAATCTAGTAATAAAAATTAGCTTTTACATCTGTTTGTTTTATTTTAACCCTTAAATAGAAAATATTATAAAACATTTTATATTGTTTCTATGTACAGATCTATACGGTATCTGGTAGCTGTAATTTCCACTTACTGCCTTAAATCAATAAGTGGTGACATAAGCAAGGATAGAGAGAAACGAGAAAAAGCATAAGGTGTTCAAACACTAGTATTACTGACAATGAAAGAAAGAATAATAAATGATAATAGTAAATGAAAATTAGATTTAATACTTATTCAAATCAATTCTTCATTCAAATAAAACTGTTGTAGAAAAATTTGAATCTTTGTGAAAGCATGTCTCATTTTATCCATGCATGCTTAATCCCAATGATCTACATGGCTTAAAATACTGTATCTTTTGCATCAGGCACAAATACTAATGAAACATTACATATATACACTAATTACTGATGAAACACTATGTATATACACTAATTACTAATGAAACACTATGTATATACACTAATTACTAATGAAACACTATGTATATACACTAATTACTAATGAAACACTATGTATATACACTAATTACTAATGAAACACTATGTATATACACTAATTGCTAATGAAACACTATGTATATACACTAATTACTAATAAAACACTATGCATATACACTAATTACTAATGAAACACTATGTATATACACTAATTACTAATGAAACACTATGTATATACACTAATTACTAATGAAACACTATGCATATACATTAATTACTAATGAAACACTATGTATTGTTACGACTCTAGGGGTAATGTAACAGAATAAAAGACACAAACAAGCTTTCAAGATTACAATGCAAAACCTTAATTTCCTAAAATATTAAAAGAATTAAAATAATTCAACAAACAATCAAAGTGAAAGAATTAAAATAACTTACAGTATAGAATATCCTAAAAGTCCTAAAATGTTTTAAAGTTCACTTCCTGATGTTAATCCGAGTAATCCGGATGTGGTATTCCGAATGAAAATAACCTGTACTGTGCTGATGTTGACAAGTTCTGATTAAATCCAAAATAATCCTTGCAAGTCTGGAATCTCACAAGTTTTAGAATAATGTCCGATAATTCCACGGAGCTGTATAGTAATTCAGATGAATTACTAATTAAATAAATATATTCCACACTGAACTGAAATAAATCTCAATACGACCTCTCTTCATTCAAGCAACTGTAAAGAATGATAATTCCCAAGATTATTCCCTATATATCTTTACTAAGTGCGCAGAATTAAAAGGGAATACCTTTTCTCCGTCTTTTAATAATATGGTATTTCAAAATAACACAACCCTCTAAGAACCAATCAGGAACTAGGTTACGCATCATTTACCCAAAGGTCTAGCGTACTAAAAATCTTAAAGAGTAAACATAATGTTATTGTAGTATGGAATGTGACCTTTCAATGTTGATTTCAAAAGTACAAAGCTAGGTCGACTTCATTTTCCCGCGCAATTGATCATGTGACCACTTACTGATCGAGCAGTAGTCGTATGTATACATATATGCTAACCACTATTCAGAATAAAAACAAAGATCATAAATTAGTAAATTAAATCATTATAAAAAGGTAAAAAGGTATGATTCCGTAACACCCTCCCCCATCAACGGAAAAAATAAGGATTTATGCAATAAAAACTTATTTTTTAATATGTACTTCCAACATACAAGTAATTAAATCAAAAAGAAAATTAATACATGATACAGTCATGTATACAAAACAGTGTAACAGTGGTATTATACACATGAAAATACATCATCGATTAAATTTTATTAAGAAATAGCCGTAACCTTAGCTTCTATTGATTTTATCTGTCCATGTCTGACAATCATGCCTTAAAAAGGTAACACAGGCACAATTAAAGTCACTTTTATATTGATGATCAGGTTCGCTTCGTTGAATCTCTTGAAGAATGGTTCTATTAGATCTTGCCACATGTCGTTGCAGATGATGACATCATCGATGTATGCATCGCAATTTCTATTTGGATGTTATTATATTCATCAGACGTTGGAAACTTGGGGAACCTTCATCCCAAATGGTACGACTTTGTATAGGTCAAGTTCTGGAGTCGTGAATGCAAATTTTTCTTTCTCTCCGTAAGTGAATTTTGGTAGAACCTTTTCAATAGGTCAATATCTTGCGACGTATTAGTCATTTCCAATCCTGTCTAGAAACTGGAAATGAATATGTCCCGGTGACTCTATTTACTTTCTATACTCTATACATGTACGGAAAGTGTTATTTTGTTTCTGCACTGAAACATGGTAAACTCCAATCACTTTTATTTGGTTCAAGTCATTTTCCAATAAATTCCGAGTCTTATTTGAGAGGTGACATCATGGAAAATTTTATTGGTTCGTGTAGAATGTCTGTAAATAAATATCCATTTTCTTCCATCAACTATTTCAGTTCGTAAATCTCAGACGGCAGTATGTGCGAAGAGTAGTGACTTCAAATCATCCTATCGGATTTCTCATCTTCATTCAAATCTTCAATGTGTGAGACAAGTACTACTAAAGTAATCGATAATTTATGTGGCTATTTCTATCTACATATTGTTCTAACATTCTAACATAACAACGTTGTTTCTTCTGCTTTCTCCTCCCAGAAGTATTAATAATAATTTAAATTCCCTAACTTTTTGTCAGTAGTATAAGGACCAAAATACTTAACCTAAAGAGGATTTTTGGGGTATAGGTAGCAAAACTAATACTCCATTATCTGACTAAAAAAAACTCCTACACTGACCCCTCACAGCAAACAAAAATAATTGGAAACCTTCAACCTACTCCCTTCCTGTTCCACAATAATTCCCAATTATATACCATCTCATAACAATATGTTACAATAATTCGTTCTAAAGCCTGATATAGTATCAGCTTCAGAAGACCAAACAGTGTGAAGAACCCGACCAAAACTCTCACTATGGTCTCAGTTTTAATATTCCACAAAGGAATAGCTTTTATAAAACTTGTAGACGCACACTTCGCCGACAAGTATTGGTTGCCTAACATCGTCTCATTTATTCCTAAACGACCAGACAACGACGTTTCATGGACTACACTAAGTAATTCCTGACGATAGTATCTAGGAACTACTATTTTACCAACTGACCACTCATCACCAGCAATTACCCTAAGCAATCTCTGTTTCCGTTCAAGGACTTCACTCGTCAAGAAGTAACAAGTACCTTCTTGCGTGGCTTCAGTTTCAGTCATAGCCCCCTGAAACAAACAGGAGATATCCGAATCTCCCTGTTGTAAGACATCTAGTGCTTGTCTTATTACACCCTGACTATTTTTATGAGACATAGTAGTTGAAAGAGTATCACTATCAATACTAGATTGAGGAGCAGAAGTGACTTCATGAAAAGCCTGACCCACAAAGCTGTCCGCTAAAGGAAATACATCCTGTTCAACAACAATATTCTCAAGAGCATACTTTGCCATAGCTCTAGTAACTTCACAAGCTGGATTTAAACCAGGGATTTCTACTTAAATATGATCAACTCTTTGATCCATACTAAGCTTGTTAGTTACAAGTGGATTAACCACGACCTTATCTTTAGCTAGGTCATTACCTAGTAATAAATGAATGCCCTTAATAGGCAAAGAAGCCACTGCTCCTATGGTCACAGGTCCCGAAACTAAGTCTGATGACAAATTAACACAATGAAGAGGGACATTAACATATCCACATTCTACCCCCTGGATTAATACACTTTCACTAGTAGAAGACTTCTCAGAAAACGGCAAAGTACTATCTAACAATAGACTCTGTGAAACTCCTGTATCTCTTAATATCTTAATAGGAGTAGCCTTATCCAAATCACCAACAAGTGACACAGAACCCTTTGACATGAATGGTTCGTAATTCTTCATTATAAAATCAGACTGAGGTAAGCTAGCCTCCAAACAAATATCATCATCACTGATAAATGACCCTGACCTTGACTTCTTGATAACTAGAGCATTTGGAACTGCTCTATTATAATTCTGAGGCCTAAATTGCAACTTTAAGCAATCAGAAATAACGTGTCCCTTCATCTTACAATATGAACACGTGGGCAGAGATAAGGTTTTCTGATATTCCCTATCAGAATTTTGATTCTTTACAATCACATCACCCTGAGGTCTGAAATTACCCAAACGAGTTTGAAATAATTTCTTAACATAAGATTGCTGAGGAAAAGTTTTAGTTATCAATGGAACCTTGTGTATTGAAGAATATTCATCAGCTGTGATGGCTGCCTTTTCTAAAGTCTCAACTCCTTTCTCATTAAGATACACCTTAATATTATCACTGACACAATTCTTTAAATCTTCAATCAATACCAGTTGTTCAAGATTATCATAATTGCCTTCAACCTTCTTAGATGTACACCATCTTGTAAACAAATGTTTCTTTTCCCAAGCAAATTCTACATGAGTTTGATTTGTTTCCTTTTTACATTCTCTAAAGTTTTGACGATGAGTTTCAGGTACGAACTCATAAGCTCTTAAAATGTATTCTTTGACCACTTCGTAATCAGCAGATTGTTCAGATGAGAGTGCAGTATAAACATCACTAGCTTTGCCAGTTAACACACTCTGCAATAATGAGGTCCACTTCTCTTTTGGCCATTCTAGATTCTCGGCAATTTTCTCAAAACTGAGAAAATATTTGTCTATCTCCTTTTCTCTAAAAGGGGGAACCTGTCTCAAATGTTTGGCCAAATCAAAGTATGAACCCTGATTGTCATGAGAATGCCCTTTGCTGGTCAATTCTAATTCCCTTAGTCTAAATTCTCTATCAGAATTTTGATTCCGAAATTCTCTAACTTTGTCTCTCTCTCTTTCCTCATTATCTCTTAATTTATCCCTCTCCTGTACTTCTCTTAATTTATCCCTCTCTTGTACTTCTCTTAATTTATCCCTTTCTTGTATTTCTCTTAATTCTTTCTGAATTTCTCCTTCATTATCTCTTAATTTATCTTCCCTTCTTTCTTGTCTTTCCCTTTCCTCCCTTTCCCTAATCTTTTCCTTTTCCTCCTTTTGTATTTCCCTTTCCTTATCTTCCCTTCTTTCCTGCATCTGCATCTGTTCCCATTGAAGTTTGATCTTTTCAATCTCTATGTCCTTAGCTATCTGTAATTTCTTTCCCAAACCAGACGGAGATTTTTTCTTAACATTTGAAACCCCCTCTTCAAAAATACCCGATTGTACCAAATATTGAATCAAGATACTTCTAATATCCAGTGTCAACATGGAAGCCTTCGCTTCAGTAAGACTATAATGTTGAGCAATTTCAAGTAATTCGTCCTTCTTTAAGGACTCAAATTTCTCCTGGGTAGGATCAGCTAAGAAACTCTCTACTCTGGATGTCATTATGAAAGCCTGTTAGTTTCTCTTTATTTCTTAATCTGGAAATCAAAAAACCACTAAAATTTCAAACAATGAAATTCAAATCCCAAAAAGAAAACTTTCCGAAGTATCAAAATCTCTGAAATATTAAAACTTCAAAAATATTTAATTAAATCTAAATTTCAAAATATTTAAATTCGGATCCCGAAATTATTCTAATTTCTAATCCCGTAATATGAGCCCCCAATTTATCCTGTTACGACTCTAGCGGTAATGTAACAGAATAAAAGACACAAACAAGCTTTCAAGATTAAAATGCAAAACTTTAATTTCCTAAAATATTAAAAGAATTAAAATAATTCAACAAACAATCAAAGTGAAAGAATTAAAATAACTTACAGTATAGAATATCCTAAAAGTCCTAAAATGTTTTAAAGTTCACTTCCTGATGTTAATCCGAGTAATCCGGATGTGGTATTCCGAATGAAAATAACCTGTACTGTGCTGATGTTGACAAGTTCTGATTAAATCCAAAATAATCCTTGCAAGTCTGGAATCTCACAAGTTTTAGAATAATGTCCGATAATTCCACGGAGCTGTATAGTAATTCAGATGAATTACTAATTAAATAAATATATTCCACACTGAACTGAAATAAATCTCAATACGACCTCTCTTCATTCAAGCAACTGTAAAGAATGATAATTCCCAAGATTATTCCCTATATATTTTTACTAAGTGCGCAGAATTAAAAGGGAATACCCTTTCTCCATCTTTAATAATATGGTATTTCAAAATAACACAACCCTCTAAGAACCAATCAGGAACTAGGTTACGCATCATTTACCCAAAGGTCTAGCATACTAAAAATCTTAAAGAGTAAACATAATGTTATTGTAGTATGGAATGTGACCTTTCAATGTTGATTTCAAAAGTACAAAGCTAGGTCGACTTCATTTTCCCACGCAACTGATCATGTGACCACTTATTGATCGAGCAGTAGTCGTATGTATACATATATGCTAACCGCTATTCAGAATAAAAACAGAGATCATAAATTAGTAAATTAAATCATTATAAAAAGGTAAAAAGGTATGATTCAGTAACAGTATATACACTAATTACTAATGAAACACTATGTATATACACTAATTACTGCCCAGTATTGAACCTCACACTTCACTGATTTTCAGACAAAACCACTGAATTAACATCATGTGAAACAAAGTCTGCTGGTACACACACAGGTTTGTCAGGTAAAAATATTTCTGAAATTGTTGAATTAAAGAACTCCAGCATTCTTAAAGTCATGGATAATTAGGTCTGATCTTTCACACATTTTCATGAGCATGAATTGGCTTGATTGATGAAGTTTTAAGTAAAGTCTTGTGGTTGAAGTTGGTTTGTACATGAGGCAGGCTCAAACGAAGGAGTGAATCCATTGTTTTTCAGTTTAGTTAGCATCTTCATACTTTGATGGGTTCTGAACATATCAAATGTTGACTCTGGTTACTAACTGCATTGAGCAAGGGGCAGTTGGTCATGTGTTTGGTTCACATGTGGAATGATGACATTATCTGAATCAACAAGGATCTATACGTTGAATTTTACCACTCTTAAACCACTGTGTTAACGCCATGGTCGTCAGAAAGTAATTGATGGTGCAACTTTATGGACAGTGTTTTAAGAAAGAGATCATACACATGTACTTTAATAACTGAATAGCTTGGCTGTGTCGGCTCCCTTTGATGAACACATCAAATGTTGACAATGCTTGCTAACTGCATTGAGCAAGGAGCAGCTGGTCATGTGTTTGGTTCACATGTGGAATGATGATTGTATCAGAACAGTCCAACATCAAAGTTGAATTTTACCACTCTTGAACCAATGTGTTAATGCCATGGTCATCAGAAAGTAATTGATGATGCAACTTTATAAACAGTGTTTTATGAGTGAGACCATACACATATACTTTAATAACCGATTAGCTTAGTGTTGTTGGTTGCATCTGCTCTCTTTGATGTTGCATGTAAGTGATTGATCTTGACAGATGTTTAATTTGTGCTCATACAGGTGGTAGTATTGTTTTAATCATTTAAACAACTGCCATAGGTTGTCCGCATGGTTTTTTACTTTTGTTTTCTTCAATGGGGTATTTGTTGAGGTTAATCTATGAAAAAAAAATATCTACAAATATGCAAACTTTGACAGGAAAAACTATGAATTTAAGTACCCATAAAAATTTATTTTTTTACAAAACCACGAAAACTGAGACCCATGAAAATAAATGATACTATAGTATATCATTACACCAGTGTGAGGATAATGATGCTATATCATTACACTACAGTGGTGGGATAATGATGCTATATCATTACTGGGGATAATGATGCTATATCATTACTGGGGATAATGATGCTATATCATTACACTACAGTGGCGGGATAATGATGCTATATCATTACACTACAGTGGTGGGATAATGATGCTATATCATTACTGGGGATAATGATGCTATATCATTACTGGGGATAATGATGCTATATCATTACACTACAGTGGCAGGATAATGATGCTATATCATTACACTACAGTGACGGGATAATGATGCTATATCATTACACTACAATAGCGGGATAATGATGCTATATCATTACACTACAGTGGCGGGATAATGATGCTATATCATTACACTACAGCGGCAGGATAATGATGCTATATCATTACACGACAATGGCATGATAATGATGCTATATCATTACACTACAGTGGCGGGATAAATGATGCTATATCATTACACTACAGTGGTGGGATAAATGATGCTATATCATTACACTACAGTGGTGGGATAATGATGCTATATCATTACACTACAGTGGCGGGATAAATGATGCTATATCATTACACTACAGTGTGGGGATAAATGATGCTATATCATTACACTACAGTGGCGGGATAATGATGCTACATCATTACACTACAATGGCGGGATAAATGATGCTATATCATTATAATTTATAGAATTTACTAATTCAGTTGTAAAAACTTACAATTATGTCCCCCTGCCGAGCTGCAAGTCCTGCAAGGGATGCTGGATTGTCCCCTGTAAATGCCACAACCTTGCAGTCAGGAGAAAAATTATACCTGGATACCAAGTAGGAAGAGATGTTACCCTGAAAATACAAACAGTACATTTCTATTACAGCAGCATGCATTGTGCAGGTAACAGGGGTTTGGGGCTTTTTAAGAAGTAATGGTATTAGCGTGATGGTGGGCACTTTTTAGACATGCTCAGCAAAAAGTGACTTTCACTTCAGAATACTACAGAGATAGAAAAGATAGAGAAATGAAATATGCCAAAAGATTGCTCCCTTACTTTTATAGCTTGAAAAAAATCTGAATTATAAACTTATTTCATCTCCATTTAAAGAGTGAAATGTTGCCAAAAATGAAAGTACATGTTTGTATACAACCAATACTACTGCTCATAGAAAATTGGAACCATTCTTTAAATACTCAGACAAAAGCTGGCTTCTGTCTTTTAATGTATAACCCAGTCATGCAATGTCTGTGGATTTACATCTATATAGATTAAAGAATACACTGGAACCTGAATATAATGACCTCTACATGGATTCAAAGGGGATCCCCATGGGCATATACTGGAAGAAAATGAAACTTAAGGATCCTTATCTGTGAATATGAGGCCAGGCAATCTGTAGACAGAACTCCAAACAGTGAATTTAAATGGCTGTCCCAAGGCTGGAGCAGATAATGACTACTGACTGTTCTGTCAGAAAGACATAGACATACCATTAAAAATAAGCTTATGCTTTTTTAAAATTATATCATTACTCTTCCAATGACTTATCCTTAAAGTCACACATAATTAGCAATAATCATCCAGATCCAGAGCCAGAAAAAGTGACAGAAACATAAAGTTCCTTGAACTATGATGGTCACAAGCAACTTCCATTAGCAAAGATTTATTATTGATTGACAAGGCACATACCTCCTTCAAAAGTAAAGCAGACGAGATAAAATCCACCAAAAGGCACAGTCACACTTGTTAAAAAGTATTTCACATCACAGTGCATCATGATATGTTGAACAGTTCCAGTGATATGTTGAACAGTGATATCAGTTCCAGTGAGATGATGAACAGTGATATCAGTTCCAGTGATATGTTGAACATTTCCAGTGATATCAGGATATGCTGAACAGTTCCAGTGATACCAGGATATGTTGATCCTTTCCACTGATATCAGGATATGTTGAACAGTTCCAGTGATATCAGGATATGTTGAACAATTCCAGTGATATCAGGATATGTTGAACTGTTCCAATGAGATCAGGATATGTTGAACCATTCTAATGATATCAGGATATGTTGAACAGTTCCAATGATATACTGGTGACAAGAAAGTCTAAAGAACCATATTGATCATGAAAGGGACATAACTCTGTACAACAATAGTACTGACAACGGCATATTATGCACCCACCCTGTCTTTAATAGTCCTCAAAGTAGACACTAGTAGGGCATGGTTGACTCTGGAGATTATTGACCAATCGGTCTCAATTACCTCAACCTTTATGTTTTATTAGACCTAACATGACCATGACCTCTGACTGTTAGACCCCAGAATTTATAGGTTTCTTTATTATCCAAGGTGCAAGATATCAACAAAATTTGGTAAAGAAACTTATTCTAGAACAAAAGTTATTCTGCAAAACCCATTTTTCTTTGAGCTACAATGACCCTGACCTTTAACTATTTAACCCTGAAGTCAATCGGATCTTTCATATCTTGAGTGCAAGCACAAACTTTGGTCAAGGTACATAGTCTAGAACTGAAGTCACCATGCAAAATCTATTTTTCTTCTTTCAGTCAGTGACCTTGATCTTTGAAATTTGGACCACAAAATCAACATACTTCTTTCTTATCCAACATGCAAGTCATCTTAAAACTTTAGTAAAAGTACATGGCAGATAAATAAAATTTTCTGCGCATAAATAATTTGTCTTCTTTAATTCAGAGTGACCATGACCATTGACCTTTTAACCCCGAGATCTATGAGCTTCTTCCTTACCCAAAGTGCAAGCCATCCACAAAGCTTGGTCCAGGTCTGTGATGCATAACAAATGTTATTATGTAGAAACCATTTTTATTCTTTCAGTCACAGTGATCATATCATTTGACCTTTGAACTTTAAAATCGCTATGCTTCTTCCCTGCCCCAAGTGATAGTCATCAACTATGTTTGGTAACTGTAGATGGAGGAAAAAGCAAATTTTTTTTAGGAATTTAATTTTCTCAGAGAATACTTACCAGATCACAGTAATGTTAGGAATATAAGCTCCACTACCTCTCAAATCCAGCAACTCCCAAAAAATGAAAAATGTTGTCTTTCATGTCTTTCTACCATATAGACAAAGGGAATAAACTCTTACTCATTACCTCCCCTTCATCCATGCTAGGTGGTGCTACTTTAAGCTGAGCAATACATCGACGATGATGCTCACATTTGCAGGGCAGTATGGGAGGGTTTATTAGTAAAGTTATCAGGTAAGTAGGGGTGAAACGATACACCTCTGCCACATCGATACGATTCTCGATACACAGCATACAATATGATACATTATCGATACACATATCAACTTGATGGTCTTTTCATCTTTATAAGGTCTGTCAATGGTAGGGTGGTGCCATTTGTTATGTCTTGACATATTGGGTGTATTTCCAGTATGGAGATTACAGACATAGACTTATCATCTGTTCTTATGCCATTCTTATCTTTGACAAGATATAAAAAAAACACTTCCAAACAGACTACCTGTTAGTTGTCAGTGATTTTTATTCATCCTTTTAGGTCATTTCAGACTGCTCCATTTCATCAGGCACTGAACTCTTCTTGGCAACCACGCCCTTTGTTGTGCACTGCTTGAATGCTTTAAAAACATCTTATTACTAATTTCATGTTGTCACTTAAAGTTGGAAGGCATTACAGTGTTATCTACAAAACAGAAGAAAATCTTATCTAGAACAAGTCCAAGTATGGGAGCAGAGATAACTAACAACCATATCCTTCACATTGTACTTTCTGCAGATGCAAAACAACTGTCGTGGCCACCGGAACTCATTTCTGTCAGTTAAAAAGGAAATTATTGACAACACCCACTCCCCTTCTACAAACTGACAAGATAGCTATATAACTCATCCAGTTTGTAATCTGCCCCCTTGCCAATTCTGTACTAATTTATTTTTTATCCCCTCGGCACGTTCAGTTGCTGATTACATATATCAGCATAAAAGGAGACATTCCAAACTTGTTTCCTATGTACAATTTAAGTACTTTAGAGATCATTTAATAGCCAGGTTTGCACAACGTTTCTCTGTTGCTTAATATCTGTTTGGATGCCAATACTTTCTCTATGTCACACAGTGAACAATTTTTAAGCTATAGTTAGTTCTGATTGGTGGTTATTGTTCGACTCTGGACTTGAACAAATAATAAGCACCAATCAGAATTGCATGTAACATATTTCAGTGCGTGACACAAAAGAAGTGTAGCCTTCAAATTTGATTCAAGTAGACAAGATGTGAAGCAACAGATAAATTTTGCATAAAAGTGGTTATTAAATGATCAGTAATGTACTTAAATTATTCATACATGGGGAACAAATCTGGAATGTCTTCTTTACATTGATATATGTTACGAGTGGCTGAACATGCGGACAGGATAAAATAATTAGCATGGAATTGGGGCGGGGGGGTCAGTTTTCAAACCACACGAGTTAGTCACCTTGTGTTCATTTGTAGAAGGCGAGTGGGTACTGTCAATAGTTTTTTCTTTTTTACTGACAAAAATGAGTGCATGTGTTTGCTACGACTGTCTCGGATGAATTTTCAATTTAAAGAATAAAAAGGCAAATGACTAATAATTATTCACGACTACTGAAGATTAAAGTAATTTGTAAAGGGTAAGTATCGTTTTGTATCGATTCTTCACCTCTTGTATCAATATGGGTATCAATATGGAAAAAAGTATAGATACATCAATATATTGATTAATCGTTTCACCCCATCAGGTAAGTATTCTTGGAGAAACATAATTTACTAAAACTACAACACTCACATAAGGATAAAAAATGACTTTCCATTATTGAGCAAAAAAACTTGGGAAACTCCAGCAAAAGCACTAGACCCACACCTGTGAGGAGTTTGTGCTGACCTTAGAAGGGTCTGGTGGTCATACGAGTAACAGCCATTTGACTGAACAGACCCAATATACTTCTCTGAGATGCTAGATCTTGGAGATAAAAACTTGCGAATGCTGACTGTGCATGTCATCCAATGGCATCCATTATATTTTGGATTGAAACATTGAGTTTGAACATGAGACTTCCCAAGATTGCTCTAATCTCATGAGGAGAAATTCTCATGAGGCAAATCTGGTCCTGAGATAATTCAGAATACACTGAACAAAATACCCACTTAAGCCACGAGGCCAGGACTGGAAGGGTTATATCCTCTTTTCCTACCTTAACAGGCAGAAAAAAACATTTTCTGGACCTACGGCTCTTCTAATAAATTTTGTGAATTAGGACCGGGTTTTGATTAGCTGCCTCTCTTGATGTGTTAATAGAGGAGAGAGCCTGATAAATGACATTCTGATTGCCCACATATGGTAACCAGTTCTTAACTATGAAACCTGGCTGTGTTATTATTACCATGGACCCATCCGATCTGAACTGACGATAGTCTGAGTCCATTGAAAGGATGTACAACTAACTCAACCTGCATGCTGAGGATATCAATCACAGAAACATGCCTTGTAGGACAGCAGCTCCAGAGAGGCTCTGGATAAGGGTTTTAACTTCTCCATTTTGGAAACAGGGTGAGTGATTTTGTCCTATTAAGGTACAAGTTGGCCGGCAAGTCTACTGTCTGACAGATCTTTGTTGTAACCTATATTCGCTCTACCATGATGCCTGAATGTGTCTGCAATCATGGAGCAATATCCCCTGATAGTAACCCGAGTTCACTTTTTCTCCTCTAAGAGCCAGAGAAAAAAGTTAGCCACCTGAGTGATCGAGGCATCCAAGGGAACGATGTTATCTTTGCATCAGACCCTGAATACCTGCCACCTTCATTTCATAGGCTTTCAAAGTGGACAGCCTTCTTGCTGATGAGATTTTCTGCATGACTGCTCTCCTGACAAGCTAGGCATAAAAAAGAAGCCTGTCCAGGCTGGGATGAAACACCTGTGAGCAGGGTTGTTTGAACCGATTGAATTTCGACAGGCTCTTCATGGGAACGTCTATCACTATTTTGAGCAGATCATTCACCCGTGACTTATCCCATTTGAGTGGGGCTACCAGAATGACTTTGCAATTCTGGTCCCTGATTTTCTGAATGACTATTGGAATCAGAACAGTTGAAGGAGAGGTGTAGCCAAAATCCCAGCCCAGCTAACTGCCACAACGTCCACGGCCCAAGCTTCTGGGTCAGGGTCAGGAGAGAAGAAGGTGGGCAGTTTGTGATTCCACCTCATCGCAAAGAGATCTATCATGGGATGCCCCCAACGTGCGCAAATCTGCTGAAAGATGTATGGATGAAGAGACCAGTTGGTGTGCAGAGTTTGACCCTTTCTTCACAGACAATCTGCAAACACATTCAGTCTGCCAGGGATGTGTCTGATCTGAACTATTATCTCATGCCAGGCATACAAGCATAGAAGATCCCAGACCATAAGGCATAAGATGGCTGACTTTGTCCCCCTCCCATATAAAGTAAGCAATCACTACACAATTGTCAGACATTACATAAATCACTTTCCTTTAAATGCCTTCGGTATGAGATTTAATCAAAAATTGGTAAGTTGTTCCTTTAAATGCAAATCAAAAGAAATTGTATGAAGATGGATGGATTGAGAAATGAAAGAATGCATTGGTCAGATTGAGGCTGATTGCAAACTCATCCATTTTGACGGAATGGCATACAGATTGCAATGTTTTGCTATTGAATTTTGGTGCTAGTATGAATTTGTTTAGCTGGCTGAGGTCAATCACCAGTATAAGTTTGCCATTGGTTTTTCATATTGGGAAAAGCCTTGAATAAAATGGCTTGCTAACTCTCTCCATTTTGGGGAGCAACAATGCAACTTCCTATGTTAAGTTTGGTTTGGTTTTGTGGGGTTTAATGCCATTTTTCAGCACATGATAGGCTATACATGGCAACCAGTGTATTTTGGTGGAGGAAGAACCTGGGAAGACCCCGGGAAGAACTATTGACCCATGGGAAGCTACTGGCAAGCTTTCTCACATACCCATGTTGGTGGAGCCGAGACTCTAACTCACGCGGACAGAGAAGAGATGTAAAGGAGAGCACCTTAGACCACTTGACCACCTCAGGCCTCTACTCCATCAAGATCTGTTGAAATGTCTATTAAAGAAAGGGAACATGAGAGGAGAGGGGGCTGGATACATAAACTCCAGATCAATCATTCATTGTTCAGAAAAAGGTTGATCCAAGTATGAGTGAAATGGAGCAGTCTGGCACTGACTGTGAGTCTCTCCATGAGCAGTAAGGTTAACAAGTCAATGGCAACTTGGGAAAAGAGAAACATGTGACGCTATGACGTGCGACTTACCAGGTTAGAAAAAATTAAGTCCACAAACTTAGAAAAATATGAAAAAACATATACAAAAAATCCCAACAAAGGTGACTAATCTTTTGCAGACACTTGAACACCTAAATTACAAAACAATTATGGAAGGATGGTTCAAATTCACAAAGATTCTTGAAGGATTCAATGAAGAAATGCAGGAAGATGTTACTCAAATCAAGGAAAAGCTTAAACTAGTGAAACCAAGCCGGGGCAAAGGGTAGGTAATGGGCTAGAGTTTCCCTTTATCTATATGGTATATAGTCACGAAAGATGAAATTTTCATCTTTGGAATTGCTGGATCTTAGCAGTAGTAGAGCTTATATTCCTAATGTTAATGTGATCAGGGAATGCAATCGAAGGAGAACTCGAGTTATAGAGCAGAAAGAATTATTCTTCTTTCAGTCATCGTGACCTTGCCCTTTCACCTTTTGACCCTGAAATCAATACAGTTCTTCCTTACTCTAAGTGCAAGCCTGCACAAAGTTTGGTAACCTTTGATGGTGGTCAACCTGAGTTATTGTGTGAAAACCAATTTTCTTCTTTAAGTCACAGTGACAATAACCTCTGACCTTTTGACCCCAAAATTGATAGGGTTCTCCCTTAATATAAGTACAAGCCATCCACAAACTGTAGATTATTGTGTTGTTGTGCAGAAATAAAACTGGTAACAGACTGACATATCGTAACATAATATGCCCCACTTTATGGCGGCATATAAAAATGGGGTTCGAAACCTATACAAGTGTAATATTCATTTAAAAGGTCGCTGACCTACCACATGACAATTAATTATTTTAAAGGGTTACTCAGGGCTTGAAATCAGCAGTAGTCTGCTAGCCGGAGGCTAGTTAATTTCCTGTTTGACTAGTAATTTTCATAATTTCAATAGTTTGATGGCTAGTAAAGTTTCAGTTGTAGCCAACAGTGTTTTGTTGGAATGACTAGTAAAGATTCAGAAGGACTAGTCAATTTCTCAATCTACTAGTCCTTCTGGATACAAAGAAATTTATGTTAAATTCTAGGCATGTTACTGATAATTATTGGTTACAAGAAGCATGAATAAACAGACAAATGGACAGAAAATAGGGTGCATTAATCAGCAGGTTTCACAGTACTGTATTAGATTTACAAAATCAAGTAAAAATATCTTATTTTATAAATGAATTGTACTTACTATCACTTGATGGGAAGGAACTGGTTCTCCTAATTTACTGGCAAGATCTGGAGCACAAACCTAAAAAAGAGTAGTAGTAGTTGTTGTAGGGTTTAAAAGCATGTCAGCACAATGCAGGTTATATGGTGCCAATTATAAGTAAAGTCCTAAGAAACTATGGTAAAATCAAAGCACTAAACAGCTCTGTGTATTCCATACAACTATTGTGAGCATTAAATTGGCAACCATTTAGTGAAAAGAAACTAAATTCCTGAAAATATAATTCACATTCAATAGTAATATTTGTATTATCACATAATATTAACATTTAATAGTGTTAGGATGTCAAGTCAAACAACTGTACGAGTGACTGATGTAATACATATACAAAACTACATACATGTTGTTTTGTTCGGAGTCAACAAAAAGAACAAGTTTTATATGGTACAGGAATACGCCTATGCCATTCGGCCAAGACGTATTAAAAAGCCATATCAAACCAACAAATTATTTCCCCTAACTCAGAACAAAACATGAATGTAGTTTTGTATTAAAACATAGCCCCTCTTTTGCGCTTTCTAAATTTTATTAGTATTACAGTACGAATGAAATTCAAAACAAAATTGGGATTTATAAAATTCTGATTTAATGTGTCTAAAAATATCAATGCATGGATGTCAGAGAAGCCACCTATGTAGTTCCAATCTGCATGTGTGATATAGAAATACCGACTGAACATCTGTATCAAAAGCCAGATCAACCAATGCCACATGGCAATATCATTAATGCAAAGTCCTAAAGACTCATTAAGAATCTCAAACTTGTATTAAACTGACATGAAATTTATGACACTAGTTGAATAATACAACCTCTCACTTGCTGCAGGCAGCTCATGACATATAACATTATTCAAATGGATTTATAAATTTCATATCATATAAACACTCATGTAAGATCCCCTATTTTTAGTGAGTAAATCAAGAAAATTTATTATTGCTTACATTCTATATTTACAACAATTTGCAAATATATTATGACTTTAAAATATTAAAACTGAAAGTATTCAACAGTGAATTTAAACTTACCTCCAAAACCTCAGCTGACCAGGATTTTGTCCTTATATCCAACAAATTCATTCCGGACCCATCACTAAGGTCAATGGGTGCATAGTCTCCTATAAACAATGATGCTGCAAAACTGCTGACTAGGGATATCCTCTGAAGAAAAAAAGAAATACTGCATGACTTTTTCAAATTGTATTGGACATGTGCAAAATCTTGTAATTGTACTAATGCCTCCAAAAGAAATGAAATGAAGGGCATCAAAATTAATCTGGATTATTACAGTAATCACACAAGTATATTCCTTTTTCTTACATAACTTTTAAAAATAAAGATTTTATGAAACAAACAAAAATATAATCAAGAGCCACATGAAGTCACATTGTTTGAAATCAAGAGCCACAAGTTACTTTGTTTGAAATCAAGAGCTACAAGAATTTACATTATAATTAAGTCACAAGTTACACTGTTTGTTTGTAGTCAAGAACCACAAGAAGTTACATTGTTTGTAACCAAAAGACACAAGAAGTTACATTGCTTTAAATCAATCATATTTTTTTAAATAAAGCTGTTTGTCTGTCTTTGCTGTCATAGCAACACAGACATTTTAACTTGTTTGCATGATATTTTACAAACCTTGAGTGTACACACTAGTGTAAATGTAATCTTCCATGAGGTCAGACAGACTTTTCCTTAATAACTGAATGGTAGAAGGATAAAAATGAAATCAATTCAAATTTTTCTTAATATCTACAAGATTAAAGCTATTTAATGTATACCATATTGAGGAAGACTTTTATCGTGTAAAAATTTCACAATTCCCATCTTCCCATCTTACATGGTTTTCGGTCTTTTAATTTCACACTGTTGTTCACTGGACAGTATTACTATCATCATCATCATCATTATTATTATTATTATTATTATTATTATTATTAATATAATTATTATTATTATTATTATTATTATTATTAACCTTTTAGGAAATTTGTTGCAGATGTTTTAATTTTTAAGACTGACTGACTGGTCATAAATGTAATACAAATAGAATGCCTGCAAAAATAACCTGTTCTACAGTAAATATCTCAAGCATTAAATAGTGAATCCCTTTTTGTCAAGCCTGACTTTTATTAAGCTATAAAGTATTTTTTAGCATTCAGTTTAATCTAAAATACTTTAACATTGACTTTCATAAAGGAAGTGGATGGACAAAACGAGAGACAAACAGATAGACACACACATGAATGTTATAGTGATTGCCATGCTGAACTTCCACCATGGTGGGCTTGACAATGTTTATCTTTATCATATGGTGATTAATTATTGCATTATGGTTTTAACATCATGCTCCCATAATATTTTCTTTCTACTTTAGAACTGAGGTATATATATCTCTTCCACTGAAATTTTGCTCCAAAGAGCAAGAAAAATAAAACTTTACTGCTGTCAAAAAGGAAAATAGGTACTGAAAATTCAGATAAGAAAAACTGAATGTAAAAAGGAAATACATAAATGTAATTTTTTGGGTTTTAAATCTTACATGTAATTCTGAAAAAAATTGGAATATTACAGTTTTCAAGGACTTGCAGCAAAACAAATATGAGTCAGACATGATGGATGCACGGCAAAAGGTCCCACTCTCTATAATTTGCATGGCAGAGCCTTAAACAAACTTCTGTTGCAAAACCAAAGCATGGAAAAGATATATCTTCAGGGGCCATAACTCTTTTATATAATGATGTGAATTGCTTTTTGAAAACCAACTCATTCAAGGTCTCATCAAAATATAGGCTAAAATACAACATTGCTCCGTAAAGTTATGCTGCAATTCAAAGTTATAAGGTTGGGCAATCAGGGGATATAACTCTTGTAAATGATAATGTGGAATATTTTAAACTAAGCTCTTTCAAGGTCTCATCAATATCAAGATGCATGCCAAATTTGGTTGAAATTCAACAAAGCATGGCAATGTAATGCTGTGCAAACCAAATTTTCTTGAAATCCAACACATTTTGGTGAAGTTATATTGCAGAAACTAAAATCAGGAAGACAAGCAATCTGAGGGCCACAACTCTTCTTATCAAGGCTAAATCCATATGAGATACATGCAAGTCTATGAGACAATGTTCATACAAAATTCCATCAGAATATGTTTGAATGTTTCTTCAGCTATGCTGCTTAAAAGCAACACCCAATGTGAAAGATATGAAAATACTTGCCAAGGCCCACACCTCTATCCAAAAATTGAGCTAATAAGACAAAATATGTCTGGTTGCTGAGACTATGTACACGCAAATTTGATCAGAATATGTTGAATGATTCTTGTTCTATACTGGTTACAAGGATTTGATGTAGTGGAGATTTAAAATTCATTGAAAAAGGGAAAACATTCCATCAAAATTGGACCTAAAAAGACAAAATCTTTAAATGATAACTTCATATGTAATGGTTAAATGATATGTGCATATTTAATGGTTAAATGATACATGCATATGTAATGGTTAAATGATACATCCATATGTAATGGTTAAATGATACGTCCATATGTAGTAGTTAAATGATACATCCATATGTAATGGTTAAATGATATGTCCATATGTAATGGTTAAATGATACATGCATATGTAATGGTTAACTGACACATGCATATGTAATGGTTAACGGATACGTGCATATGTAATGTATAAGTGATACGTGCATATGTAATGTTTAAGTGATACGTGCATATGTAATGGTTAAGTGATACATGCATATGTAATGGTTAAGTGATACGTGCATATGTAATGGTTAAATGATACGTGCATATGTAATGGTTAAGTGATACATCCATATGTAATGGTTAAATGATACATTCATATGTAATGGTTAAGTGATACATGCATATGTAATGGTCAAATGATACATCCATATGTAATGGTTAAATGATACATTCATATGTAATGGTTAAGTGATACATCCATATGTAATGGTTAAATGATACATTCATATGTAATGGGCAATTCACCTAAAAAAAGGTATCTAATTATGTTATGGCTTGCACAGCCATGCAGATTACAAGAAATGTGAACAAATCTACAAATGGATGCAGAGTAAACATGATTACAATAGAACTCCTGCATCGCAATAAGGGGCCTTGATAAAATAAGTACAGTGAATAGCACATTATATGCCACCCCATATTCAAATAGTTCTCGATGTAGGCAACTTAAATATTTGGTTTGTGCAGAATCCAATTGTCTTCTTTTAGTCAGAGTAACCTTAACCTTTGATCTTTTGACCCCAAAATCAATATGCTTCTTCTTTCCTCAACGTGCAAGCCACCCACAAAATTTTGTTCAGGTCTAGGATGTAAAACTAACTGAGACACAGTGACCTTGACCATGGACCTCTGAACCCCAAAATCAATATGCTTCTTCCTCCCTCCAAGTGCAAGCCATCCAAAAAAATTTAGTTCAGGTCTGGGATGTAAAACTAATTCAGACACAGTGACATTTACCATGGACCTTTGAACCCCAAAATCAGCTGACTTCTTCCTTTCCCCATGTGCAGGAAATCCACAAAGTTTGGTACAAGTATGTTATGTAAAACATATGTTATTGTATGGCAACCATTTTTATTTCTACAACCACAGGTACATTGACCTTTTTTGACCCCAAAATTTACCAGGTTATTCACTGCTCCAAGTGCACGCCATCCACAATGTTTGGCAACTGTAGATGGAGGAAACCTCGAGTTATTTTCCAGAAACCATTTGTCTTTTTTTCAGTCATGGTGACCTTGACCTTTTACCTTTAGAGTCCAAAATTAATAGGGTTCTTCCTTACCCCATGAGCAAACCATCCACAATGTTGGTAACTGTTGATGGTGGAAAACACGAGTTCACAGTACCATTGACCTTTGACCTTTTAACCCCAACATCGATAGGTTTTTCCTTACCCCAAGTGAAAGCCATCCACAAATTTGGTAACTGTAGACAGTGGTCAACTTGAGTTTTTATGTACAACTTGAGTTATTATGTACAAAAGAAACTAGAGTTAATATGTACAACTGGTCACAGAAAAATGGACAGAAATGAAAACATAATATGCTACACTTTCTGGCATGCATGTAAAAAGGGACAGAAATACATGTTCAATTTCTGAAGACTACATCCATGGTTTTTCCTCTGAACTTATCTAGTCACTGCTAGATAACAGCATATAAATCTGTGCCTCTACTTACAAAACAAAATTTTCACAAAACTTACTTCAGTGTTTTCATAGGCCTCTTGGTTGGTTTGGTAAATTTTACGAATTTGAATTCCTGTGAACCGTTCAAATCCTCGTGAGCCAGTTATCTCTGCAAGAATCTACAAAAAGAAAGGAAAAGGACAAAATTTGATTTATGTTCCACAAGGTACAACAAGAAAACTACCTGGACTGCAAAGCTTTGATTTGACTAACTGTTGTAGTACTTCTTAAGATGCATCCTATATATGAAGTTACATCACTCTGCAGTAATTGTGTCTAAGAATTAAGCTAAATGCAAAGGTTAACACAGATCAATAAAGCATGAAATAGAAGTCGCAGTAACTTAGTTTTTATTGTGTAGTAATGCTCATGAAATTCTATATACTAAGTTATATGACTCCCGCAGGCAATAGCATCTGAAAAATTGAACTTACACAACAGTTAATTCAGATCACTAGTGTGAAATATATGTCACAGTGATCTAGTTTTATCTTAAGCATGTAGTACTCTTCATGATGCATCTACATAATGAGTTACATAAATATACAGGCAGCAGTGTTTTAGAACAAACCTAATTGCAAAGATTAATGCAGGTCACTGTGATGAGAAATAATGATCACAGTGACCTAGTTTTTACCCAAGAGTGTTGTACTTCTCATGCAGTGTAGCAAGAATTATTAGTTCTGCTATCATGCATGTTGCATTCACTTACTTTAGTGGCCATCAAATTTTAATAGATTTTTCTTAAATCAAACTTTTCTTGTTACCTTTAATTCATACTTTAAGATCTGATTGGAGAAGAAGTCTTTGTCTTTCCACACAAAGATAAATGTTTTTCCACACAAGGATAATTGTCTTTTCACATGAGGATAATTGTCTTTCTACACAAGGATAACTGTCTTTCCACACAAGGATAAATGTTTATCTTTCCACACAAGGATAAATGTTTGTCTTTCCACACAAGGATAATTGTCTTTCCACACAAGGATAAATGTTTGTCTTTCCACACAAGGATAAATGTCTTTCCACACAAGGATAAATGTTTGTCTTTCCACACAAGGATAAATGTCTTTCCACACAAGGATAAATGTTTGTCTTTCCACA
Source organism: Margaritifera margaritifera (assembly GCA_029931535.1). Taxonomy (NCBI): domain Eukaryota; kingdom Metazoa; phylum Mollusca; class Bivalvia; order Unionida; family Margaritiferidae; genus Margaritifera; species Margaritifera margaritifera. The sequence goes on along the minus strand of JAQPZY010001406.1, from coordinate 2,153,732 downwards.
CAAGGATAATTGTCTTTCCACACAAAGATAAATGTTTGTCTTTCCGCACAAGGATAATTGTCTTTCCACACAAGGATAAATGTGTCTTTCCACACAAGGATAAATGTGTCTTTCCACACAAGGATAAATGTTTGTCTTTCCACACAAGGATAAATGTTTGTTGTGTCTATAAATTCATGGTTTGTAACATCCACAAAACCCAACAACATTTTTTATCCAGCAGAAATAAAGAATTCACAGTGTTCATGAACAAAGCATTATTGTATGTACCATAACAAATCTGATTTAACTGCTGCTACAAAGTTGTTCTCAGAAATGCATTCTGATTTGCAATTGTCACTTCTATTCATCATTTCTTTCTGTTTTTGCTCGTTTCGAATTATATGAAAATGCAATTACCGAAATCAAGTTTTCTGTTATCCAGAATATAAAATGGAACTACTACTTTCATATACTGTTTTAATAAAATAGTGATTTAATAAAATATGAAACACATAAAATGCACAAGACAGCACTGAATTTACAAGAGAAAAAAAATACTGCAACAGAAACAAATGTAAAACTATAGTTGTAGAGTATTTGCCAGCAAATTTTAGTTCCTTTTTTTTCATTTCATTCAAATAAAAATTGTACACAACCATCAAAGAAGACAACATCACATTAATGGCAGTTGTTTAATCCTTCCTTGACAAGAACAATGTCACAGCTTGTAATTGTCTGTGTTAAGAATATGATCCTGCATTGTCCTGGATTATCATGCATATTGGGTTTTCAACAATGGAAATTTAGCAGCAGCTTAAAAATAATACATGTTCAAATCCATTCATGAAATGCATTTTTATTTTGATCCATTTCCATTTATGATTCATTGTTCTGCATTCTGCATTTACACTCTCTGATTTCATCAAAGTGCATTCATCATTTTTATTTGAATTCATTTTGCATTTCATTCTGCATTCTGTCTGCATTCATTCTTCATTCACTCTACATACTGTTTACATTTCATTTGTAAAATTACACTTTTGAGATGAACATTAGTCTTCTGCATAATGTCTGAAGTCAACAGAACACGTGTGCTATAAATATCTCTGACGTAACCAAGGGCTATTCCAAAAATGATGGTGCACGAGGGTCGGACAACATTACAAATAAAATATTATACCTGGTGGGTTACTTTAAATTCATAAAATATGCATTATGGGGTCAAAAATGATTTTTAATATATGCCTGGTGGTGATTTTTGGCATATGATGCAATTGATATAGAACCAAAATTGGTATGAAAGGCAACATGATGAAAAATAAACTTGCATGTTCGACCAAGTTTCCTCTGACCCTTCCCACCCAATTTTAGATATTTTGGACATTTATATTGGGGTGTGGGGTCAGAACGCATTGCCTATCAAGAAGTTTGAATTCCACGACACAGCACGGTGTCAGCATAGGGTAGCCACTGACTAGCTGGCCTAGCAAACTTAAAGAACCTCATATCGAGCCATACCTGCATCAGATCAATAGGAGGATTTATTTTCTTAGAAATTACAAGTATAACATTTGTTATGTGTTTAATCCAATGAAAGATGAGACTAAACTACAGCATTGATGAAATTTGACCTGCTACTCGCCATTTGTATTGCTAGTCCAACTTTTCGATAGGCAATGCATTCTGACCCCACACCCCAACATAAATGTCCAAATATCTAAAATGGGGTGGGGAGGGTCAGAGGAAACTCGGATTATGGAGACTCAAACAAATTTATTGTCTCTGGGGAGTAAACAAACACTATATACTGCACCCCAGATCCTGAAAATTTCACAAAAACAAGCCGTCTTAGGGACTGCCTTTTATCTTAATACGCATTCATGCCAGGTCAAATTTCCGCAATTAAATTTCACTCATGGTGGTGCTTCAATACATATATATTTCATCCAAGGTGGTAGTTAATATTAATTATATTTTATACCTGGTGGGTGAAAGTAAAAAGTGCCGTCCGACCCCCACCCCCCATACCATTATTACTTTAATAGCCCTAACTTGTGCCAAGCATGTAATCACAGGATCGGACAGCCAGGCAGGATAATGTGTGAGGTCACATTCTTATGGTTGTATTTTGATACAGTGTCAATATACATGGGTTTTATGTACATCCATGTAGTGTATTGTTGTGATTGTTAGAGAAGTAATCTGACATGAGCAAACCTCTCTACATCTGATCCATGGGTCCTAAATCACCTCATAAATTAAGTGATATTTTATGATGTTTTGCTGAATTTACTGGATTTACTCCCAAGGACTCCCCACTATAGTGCTACTCCCAAGGACATCCCACTATAGTGCCACTCCCAAGGACTTCCCACTATAGTGCTACTCCCAAGGACATCCCACTATAGTGCTATTCCCAAGGACTTCCCACTATAGTGCTACTCCCAAGGACTTCCCACTCTAGTGCCACTCTCAAGGACTTCCCACTCTAGTGCCACTCTCAAGGACTTCCCATTATAGTACCACTCCCAAAGACTTCCCACTATAGTGTTACTCCCAAGGACTCCCCACTATAGTGCTACTCTCATGGACTCCCCACTAAAGAGCTACTCCCAAGGAATTCCTACTATAGTGCTACTCCCAAGGACTTCCCACTATAGTGCCATTCCCAAGGACTTCCCACTATGGTGCCACTCCCAAGGACTTCCCACTATAGTGCTACTCCCAAGGACTTCCCACTATAGTGCTACTCCCAAGGACTTCCCACTATAGCACCAGCACTTGGTAATGCTGTGATTTCATTTATGTTTGTGTGCATCAATTTCATGGTTTTGCAAAAAAAAATCATTTTTGTCAGTACTGTATATACTCGATTATAAGTTGACTCGACTATAAGTCGCCCCCCCCCCCCCATTTTAGGGCTGCAAAAAGTGAATTTCTCTATGACCCTCCTATAAGTCGGGGTGTATTTTGGAAGTCAGATCCGTCTGAAGTGGTGATTTCTTAGTGAGTCAGAAATGCACTTTGGAAATATAAACAAGCCAAACTGGATAGATAGATAAGAAAAATAAAGACAAAACCAATGTAAAATACAATTATATTATTGAGTGAAATATGTCACAAATAAATTGACAACTTACAATTTGTCCATCTTTGTGTAATAAAGTCCATTGAAATCCATAATGCTTGACATTTTTAATCCATTTATATGATAAATCAACGAATTCAATTACAGGTCACATACTGGTATAAAAATAGAAGTTCAGAATGATCCGATTCACAATATCCCGTAATATGTTAATTCCACACATCGTTCAAATAAACAATGAAAGTTAAGTCCACTTTTTTGTGATTCAATGTATCCCATAAATGTCACTATCTAATGTCATCTGGTACAAAGTCCAAGAATTAATCCTCATTGTCTGATAAAGTTCTGAAATCCTACATCGTCGTCTAGTCATTGTAAATCGTTGTCGTCTAGTCATCGTAAATCTCGGCCGACTCCGATTCTTGGCTTTACTGTCATATGCGGGAGCTTATGCAGAGACTGAGCTTGGGTTCTGTGAGTAACACTTTGATCATAAAGTCAGAAATCTATTAAAGGCTGCAACTGAACACATGTCAATTGTGCGGCAAGATCACTGGGAGTTCAAATAGCCACCCTCTGTTACTTGGCACTGAACAAGTATCGAACTCATGGCTTGATCAAAGGGTTATCACGTGGGAAAACAAAGAGTGTGTTGCGTTTACAAGCAAAGGGATTAAGGTCATAGTATATGCACAGGAAGTTGTAGAACTCTACCTGGCACTTAAAAAGTATAGATTGGCGGCTCGATCAAAAGGATTCAAAACTTGAAAACAAAGTAAGTCCCTTTACAAGCCAAAGGCTTATCGGCCCACATGCACTCGCATATAACTTGGGAAATATCACTTGGGAATTCAATCTGACTTGTGGAAAAGGAAAATACAAATTAAATCAACACTTTTATTGCATCAAGCACAGTCTTTATACAGCAAAACACAAATATTAATACAAATACAGGATGTTCGGACTGACACCAAAATGGAAGCAATATACTGTAAACACCCACGGTAAACATTGAAGGACACTTCATTTTGCGGTAGGTAGTATTTAATTTACCGGTAATATTTTCAAATTAATAAAATCCAAATAACTGTAGATACATGTATTGTGTAATGCATACCATCATGAAATGGATAAACACAGTGCATACCATATATGCATTACTGCATAGGAATAGTGGCATGAAAACGTAAAAACATATGAATTGACAGTATTTGTATGTACTGCAAACATCTAGAGTTCCCAACATTACCCCAAGATTTTTTTTTTTTTTTAATGTCGTGCTTATAAGATGACCCCTACTCTGCATGAATCGAATTCTAAGTAAAAAATGTCGACTTATGAGTGAGTATATACAATACTTAAATATGTCAACTGTGGAAGGGGTTCTGTTGTTTGGGTCACTGTTCATTGGATCTTTAAATACATGACTTGTAACTGTAAATGAAAAATGAATCATTAGTCAATTCCTCACCACTGCCCCACCCACTGCAGCTTCCACTTCACGACACTGTCTTGTAGTGCTGGCATCCATCCAGATAGGAGACTCAGGAATACTGAATTCATCCTGTAAAAAAGGGAAGAATGAGATCAAATCTAAATCTAATTGTAATATCCTTTAGTACCCAACCCCTTGAAAGGCCTCTCCAACTCCCTCCTGTACTCCTCATCAGAGGCCATCTTGTCCAAGACCAGAAGAATATATTGTTACATTTTGTGGTATAACATAAGGCAATCTTTTCACTGCTGACAGTGTTGTGTCATAAGGGTAAGGACCATCGTGCATACTGAAAACAATTACATTCAGGTGATATTTTCAGAGTACTGCTGAGATCCGTTGAAATATTCTGTGAGATCTGAGTAAATTCTCTATGGTGTGATTTTTGTCTGAGGTAATTCATTTACGCTTTTGAAAAATGTAAACAAACTGTCCTTTGGGTTCACTTTTATTATATGTTAATAAGTTACAGATTACATATAATATGCACATAGTAATGACTTCAATTATTCTTATGACATTCCATCTACATGTTTGTATCATGCAAACACTTGCAAGGAAAGGCCTTTTTTTCTGATATTACCATTTCTATTTCTTTCAGGCTGGCATTTCTCCCCTTGATAACTAGAAATGTGTTCATGGAATACAAATGCCCCACCATAGTTCCTTAAAATTAACCTACATGGACAAAGTTAGCTGGACAAACAGACTGACGTATGGGTGGATGGACAAACAAAGGTTACACTATACACCCAACCACTCATGTCATAGGACATGAAAATGAAGTTCTTTGACAGAGGAAATGTAAGAACATGTTGCAACATTTCAGAAAAATTGGACCAAAAATGTTGAAAATCAGCAACCTAAAATTAATGCCAGAGTTACTTTTGCTGTATTTGCTCATGAACAATGATCAGCAAACTACAATAAGTCACTCTCTTTTGTCCAGTCTGCCTTTTATTTAGCTAGAAAGTAGAGGGCCCCGAGTGGTCAAGTGGTCTATCAGATCACTCACACATCTCACCTCTGTCTGCGTGAGTTTGAGTCACAGCTCAACCAACATGGGTATGTGAGAAAGCTTGCCAGTACCTTCCCATGGGTCAGTGGTTCTTCCCAAGGTCTCCCCGGGTTCTTCCTCCATCAAAAATATACTGGCTGACATGTATAGCCTATCATGTGCTGAAAAATGGCATTCAACCCACAAAACCAAACATAAGCTAGTACTTTCTAGCTTTAACACTGACCTTAATCAAGGGTGTGAATGCATGTACATGCACACAGACGTGAAAGTGATCCATATGCTGAGATTCAACCAAGGCAGGCTCAACAAAAATGAGCATTTTGATGCATCACTTTTTGTGTTTAACATTTTTTTCCCTAGTTATCTACATTTGCTAACTACCAATGAATGCAACTTGTCAAATGACAGAACTAGATTTGCCTCCGATAATGCATTGATAGATCAGGGTCTACTAATCATTTAAAGTAAATATCATAGCCCTGACATGACATCGCATTATGCAACGGTCCAAGCTGTGCATGACATTGCATTATGCAATGGTCTAAGCTGTACCTGACATCGCGTTATTGAATGGTCCAAGATGTACATGACACTGCATTATGCAATGGTCCAAGCTGTACATGACATCACATTATGCAAGGATCCAAGCTAAACATGACATCGCATCATGCAATTGTCCAAGCTGTACATGACCGCATCATGCAATGGTCCAAGCTGTACATGACATCACAGTATGCACTAGTCCAAGCTGTACAGGACATCACATTATGCAATGGTCCAAGCTGTACATGACATCTCATTACACCATGGTCCAAGCTGTACATGACATCTCAGTATGCAATAGTCCAAGCTGTACAGGACATCACATTATGCAATGGTCCAAGCTGTACATGACATCTCATTATGCAATGGTCCAAGCTTTACATGACATCTCAGTATGCAATAGTTCAAGCTGTACATGACATCACATTATGCAATGGTCCAAGCTGTACATGACATCTCAGTATGCAATAGTCCAAGCTGTACATGACATCACAGTATGCAATAGTCCAAGATGTACATGACATTTCATCATGCAATGGTCCAAGCTGTACATGACATCTCATTATGCAATGGTCCAAGCTGTACATGACATCTCATTATGCAATTGTCCAATCTGTTCACAGTTTGAAACATGCTGCACAATGAGGTAAATATGGTATTAACAATCAGCTGGCAATAACCTACATGTCAAGCATGTCCAAATCCACACACACACACACACATACACTTAGCTATATTCCAAATCTGAAGCACAGGGTAGGATAAAATGGTACTGAAATAAAAGTAAAGTAGATAGCTAACATTTAGGTTAATCTTGTGAGTGTGGATGGATGTAGAGACAGATGTACAGACTGACACACAAACAGATGCCATTGTGCTTCCATCACAGCAGTCTAAAAAGAAATGAGCATTTCAATGCATTAGCTTTTGAGTGTTTAAACCTTTTTCCATGGATACCCTATGTGCAATGCACACTCAACTGTAAACAACACATATCAAGACCTGACCTCATATAATGTGCCAGCAGATTGAAGTCTATGTTGTTTGTTTGAAATGATTAAAAGAATGAACATCACAGACCCATCTGTCCTCGCATAATGTGCCAGCAGATTTAAGTCAATGTTGTATGCTTAAAATGATTAAAAGAATGAACATCACAGACCCATCTGTCATCACATAATGCGCCAGCAGATTTAAGTCACTGTTGTATGCTTAAAATGACTAATAGAATGAAGAGCATAGACCCAGATCTGACCTTACTTACATGGCAGGAGATCAATATCTACAGTTTATAATTGTATATAAGCTAAGTCCAAATGCAAACAACATAGACCCTGATCTGCCATCGCATAATGCGCAGGCAGATCAGGGTTTATGTTGTTTGTTCTACTGATTAGTCCTTACAAACTGCATAGACCTAGATCTGCTGGTGCATTATGCGATGGCAGATCTGGGTCTATGCAGTTTGCAGTTGGTATCGGCTTTTACGTGAGTATATACGGTATGCTATTTGCTTGAAAGGATTAATAGAGTCATAAGCACAGACCAAATCAGACTTCACATAATGTCCCAGCAGATCAAAATCTATGTAGCTTGGAATGATTAACAGAATAAACATCACAGACCCAAATTAAACTTCATATAATGTGCCAACAGATCAAAGTCCATGTTGTTTGTCTGAATTAATTACAGAATGACAAGCATAAACCAAGATATGACTGTGCATTAAGGAATGGCAGATCTCTGTAAGCTGTTCATAGTTGTGTGTGGATATACATGAATATAAAAGATATTCTCATTCACTGATATACCCTTAGTGTGTTTCTTTCCTAACCTCATCTCATTCAACCAGATTCGCCCATGATTCTGTGACATCTCTGTCATACAAGGGTCTGCTAAAATACTTCAGGGGGCGCTCTACAGATAATACGTGCTTCTGAGAGAGTGACAGGTGTAAGATGAAGTTGTTTGCAATTGCAACACGTACAATGGAGAGAATGTTGGCATACATCTATGCTACTTTAATATACTGTGCTTGAAATTTCTTTACATATTGTACTTTTGGAAATTGGACATGATCTAAGCACACAGCAGACAGAAATGGCTGCTCAAAAGTACTCAATAAATCAGCCTGAATTAGTCAAAAGAACACTATTTTCAGCAGTTATTAAAATATGGAAACGAATTTTGCCAGAGTAAGCAATACCAGCCTCTGAAAATACAATGAATGAATTACAAAATATATAAAAAGTTATCAGCTCTTTTTTTTTTAAATATACCTACGAAGTCCAGGAAGTGAAAATGACCAAGCAGAGCTAGCAGTTTTTTGAGAGGTGCACATCTTAAGTAAAACCAGGCCGTATACTCTATAACCCAAATTGCACCCATTAATCATACACCAAAATAAAGGGAATTCAAAGTTCTTTTAACAATACCTAAGATATACAAGGTCTTTTTTTAAATAGCCAGGGCAACCAGTGAGGACAACCTGGGTAATTCTTTTTCTTTAAAAATCTAACTCTATGCAAAGTATGAAACTGGAGAGCGCCACCTTAATTCCCTGATCTCTGTCATACAAGGGTCTGGTAAAAAGCTTAACTGATCTCTGTCATACAAGGGTCTGGTAAAATGCTTCACTGATCTTTGTTACTGATAAAAGGGGTTGCAATAATTCATTATAGAAGTGAAACTACAATAACATTTATCTAGATATACTTTCTGCAATCATTCAAGACAATTCTTTTGTAAGCTTTAAAAGAAATCATTAAATATAATTTTAACAGATTCTGATTTGAGAGACATCTCTCAATCAGCTAATGAAACTGTCCATGTTTACACAAAACATGATGTCACCATCACAATAACAGATAATGTCACCTTAGTTCATCAGCCAATCAAATTACTGTTACAAATTTTGGGAAAGCCTCATTCTGGTGTTACAAGGAAAACTTGGGTTTTTTGTTTTTTTACCAGACTCTAATTTGGCAGGGACCTCATCGAACCACACAAGAGATCTGATTGAAGAATATTATTCATTACCTTGAGTTGGTCATACAAGGGTTTATCTGGCCTAGGACTGGTCAGCTTATTTCTAGCACCTTTCTTCCAGTACACACTGCCATGTTGCTGAAAAAAAAGGTACAAGACTGATAAAGTTGTTGCAGCTAATGCTTATCTATTGTGAGATGAAACCAATCTAACACTGTCATACATAATAAATTGGTCAAATATATCATTATATATATATAAATATATATAAATTTTCCTAAGAATATCTGAAGTATTTATTAAATACAGTTTCAAAACAGACCTTGTAGTTTAAACAATATCATCAAACAAATGAAATGTTACATATACTGACTAACAATCCTGATTAATGTTATTTATAATATGCTGACTTCTTGCTATATAATGAATTTTAATACACGTCCACAAAGTCTGTTTTATATGAAGATAATCTTCCAATTCCTAAGTACAGACATTTCTCCAACATGAGAGGCCACCCCCTAATGACAGGCCATCATGTCCTGTATCAATGTAGTGTCTCTTTACCATTTTTGTCCTCCTCACCAGAGGCCATAATAAGGCCATCTTTCAATAGCTTATTTAATTACCTTTGAAAGGGAAAGTGGTACTTACAAACATGTTTGATTTGAAATGTTAATTTGGGATTTTAAATTTTATTTATTTCATAATTCTTTTATGATCACACCAGAGACTTAATGAGAAAATACCATCGACATCGTGGACAACAAACTGTCACAAATATGAAACAGGAAATGCACAGAGACTGAAATTCAAAACATGCAGTAATTTTCAAAACAAATGATGCATTATCCTACTTTGTATTTGTTGCAAGAATGGTTTCCCAACACCTGCTTCATTGGTTCTTAAATTTTAAAGGAATAAGTAAAAATAAAATGAATGCATTCAATGCAGTATAATGGTTCATGAGCCTGTTTCATATTTATGATATCTGGCATGTAATATCATGTAATTACTTCACACAAGCATACAGGGCCATCGTAAGGGGCGGGCAATGGCAATACGGGCGACCGCCCAGGACGCCATGCCTTGGAGAGGTGCCATTTTCTGGAGTTTGCTGTATTTTTTTCCAAGGGGGGGGGGGGTGCAGAAGGCGACGCTCACCCAGCGTGCCGTTTCGTCCTGCACAAACTTGTGACAGCCCTGCAAGCATATGATTTGAGTTGTAACTCTAAAGAGATTTTGAGTTTTTTGAAGAACATCATCGTATGATAAAAAGAAATTCTGCTCAATATCAATGAAATTAATGAAACTCAAAGAAAGATTTTCATGTTTTCCTTACATAGGATTGCAAGAGATAATGATTGTTGAACCCAATTCATATCAAACAATCCTTTATGTAATATACAGTACCTTGTATATTTTATCTGCAAGTAAGTTCCCTGAGTAAGATCAGAGTTAGTCTCAGCCTGCTTAGACTGTATTTGCATAGAGAATTTTGCAGATATCAGTCTGGAGAAAATACTGAAACAACTGCAACTCATGTGGATATGAATTAACATGCTTTGTTTCATCATTACACTTCATTTTCCTTTGTTAATGCTCACAGTACTGTCTAGACTAGTTTTTTTTCACTTTGTTTTTTTTTCCGCAAGCCATGGTTTGACCCAGGACAGGTAAGAGTCAAAAAACTTTTTAACCATACATACAACCAACCGTAAACAATAAAACCGAAATAAGCCATTGTATAATGTTGTATAATGTTCTGGTTGATCCAAGTCTATGCTGTTCAGTTTACAGCATAAGTACTGTCTATACTTGCATATAAGTCAGGTCCAAATGCAAACAACATAGACCCTGATCTGCCATCGCAAAATACGCCGGCAGACCAGGGTTTATGTTGTTTGTTCTACTGATTAGTCCTTACAAACTGCATAGACCCTGATCTGCCTGCGCATTATGTGATGGCAGATCTGGGTCAATGCAGTTTGAAGTTGGTATTGGCTTATACACGAGTATATATGGTAGATCAAATACGATAGACCCTGATTTGGATCACATTATGCAATGTCAATTTTTGGCCCTGCGTACTCGAAACTTTAAAGTAAGAAATTCAATAATAAAATAAATCTAGAATCACAGAACTTTCTTAAATTGGGTCCTTCTGCTAGACTGACAAATTTTGTGACTTGAGTGTACCCTTGTGATCTTCACCATTTGCTATTACTTATTATTCATTCTGAACTAGAAAAGGGAAATATTAAGATGTAACACAAGATATATTTTGTGTATGCAACTAACACAAATACTGCAATGAATTTAGAACAGTTAACAATCATGTGGTTATTGGTTCCATGTGGCAACTAGTGCAGACCCACTAAGTATCATATCTGATTTTGGGGCTTTGAGCTGGAGTTTCTTGCACAAAAAGTTTTGATAATATGGTGTCTGGACCTATGCAGTTGGGAGTTAGGGGTGTGTGTTATACATATGGGGCCAGAACCTAACTATTGGGAGTTGGAAGGGGTGTTATACATACGGGGCTAGAACCTAAGCTAATGGGAGTTGGAAGGGATGTTATACATGCGGATTATTGAATTTGTACTTAAAATATCTGTGCAGCACTGCCAAAACAATGAATCCACACAAATATTTTCAATACAAATTCAACAACCCATTTTTTATATACTCTAAACCATGTGACTTTCCATAACAGCAGTGACACAAATGGAGCTGTTACATTGCATAGTAGTAGTGACGAACATGTAGCTGTTACATGTGGCATGACATAGTAGCAGTGACATAAATGGAACTGTTACATTGCATAGTAGCACTGAGTGATCAAAATAGAGCTGTTACATTGCATTGCTGGTAAAGTTATCATGGCAACAAAAATACTAGTACTCTTTCTTGTTTTGTCAAGGAAGTATTTACATTTCTGTAAGTAATCATGTGTTACTATTATTTGAACATATTCTTTTTCTTTTAGACAGGGGCTATGTTGTTTCAGATACACAATCAACTCTAGACTGCACAAATCAACTCTAGACTGCACAAATCAACTCTAGACTGCACAAAATAAGTGTCTCAATCCTCTCAAACAACAGTTCTACAGATTTTTGTAATTTCATTTTTTCAGAAAAATTTAAAAGCTAAGAGCGTCATTCTGTCCATAAACACTAGATTGTCACACTGTCAATAAGAACAAGATTGTCACAGTCAATAAGCACAAGATTTTCTGTCAATAAACATAAAACTGTCACTGTCAATAAGTACAAGATTGTCAATGTCAATAAGCACAAGATTGTGACTGTTAATAAACACAAGACTGTCAATCTGTCAATAAGCACAAGATTGTGACTCTCAATAAACACAAGACTGTCACTCTGTCAATAAGCATTGTCCTCTCTACTATCCACTTTAATAGCTATGCTGCATAATCAGCACAGCACTGAAAATTCATCTAAAATCTTAATTATCATGATTCTGATTTTCTGTCCTTAGCTTGTCCCAGCACCATATTTTCTGCAAACAATAGAAGTAATACATCACATGGTTAACAACAGTACTTGCATAAGTTTGACTGCAATATGACCTTATCTATGTTAAGTATGGGAAAATATTGAATAGTTACTTTAATCCAAAATGAATGGGACTTGGTTTAAAACATGTAATAAATATGATAATACTATGATCAAAACATTGTGTCCTTAAAATAGTCAGTCATCCATTCTTATTCACACATAAGGCCCCAAAAAAAATGTTTCCGGTCGGCCGACCATCCAGGTTTCTCGTTGCCGACCCTAGCCCTTTTTTCCCCAATTGTATAACAATAAAAAAAAAATTGAAATATTATTAATATATTTATTAATTTTATTTATTAATGTTTAAAAAAGAATAACCTACCTGCCTACCCTAATTTTAAAACCAGTGCAATACGAAACACACGTCTTTTCTTTGGGGGGGGGGGGGGGCCTAAAGTGAATATACCTACCTGGCCATCCCCAGAGAGAGCAACAACTTTGGAAAAATCAAATCCCGACTTCTTCATCTTGTCCAGCAGTAAATCCAAAGCCTGCAATGTAAGTCACACAGTACTTCCCATTACTATTTTGAATAAGTGCTCATCCATTAGTAATCGTCTGTTACCATGAAGTGGTTATTAACAATGAAGTATATGTGAGCCATAACAACCATATATGATGACAAAATAACCTAGATGATGAAAGTAAAATGTGACAATGTTATTGTACTTGGAATGTACATTTTCTGAGTAATTAAAATTAGTGACAACAAACAATGCCCAAGAAAATTAATCTGAAAAAAACATACAATCAGCAACTACTTCATTAATTATCTCCTAATTAAATCAAAATAAAAACTGGTATTATTATTAATAAGGACCTTAAATTTATGCTTTGAAGTGTTCAAGTAATAATGACATCCCATTCCTATTTCAATGTATTTTGAGGTTATTATCAGTGTTTTCTCCAGTATGCATGTGAGAATTTCTACTAAATTTAATGAATCCCCATGAAAACTGTATTACCATTGTTCACTTTGGCAAGAGACCAGTTTTTGAAGCATGTGTGAAAATCTTCCAATAAAACATCCTAAACATGATAAATTATCCAGATATAATGAATAACTTATGTGTCAATACTCAGTACACAATCTTCTGCAAGTGCAAACATTTTTTTAACTTTATCAACCTGTGTGCAGGCAAGACTAAGTGATATTCTATAAGCAGTTACTGTTTTATTTACTCCAATTTTTATATTTTTCTGAAAAAATGTATGCTGAAAATGAAGACAGAATCTCTAACCTTTATCCACATGGCCGTTGGGGAGGTAATGATGACTTTGTTATCATGAATATGCACCCCTCCATGTGTCCTGCAAACAATTTAAAATATATATGTTACGGAATTATGTATCATTTCTTTAAATAATGGTATAGTTTTATGATCTCTGCATAATAGTCTAATAGGTGTCGTTTTGCCGAGTGCACATATATAATAGTTTCAATATGACCCAGTACATTGGTCCTTGGGAAAATATTGTCGGTTAAAGCACGAGTCATATCACGTGATTCAGCATGTGAGGTTCTCATTTTGACCTGCATTCAATGTTCTGACCTGGATTTCGTAGTTCAGTGATTCATTTTGTTGACCAGAAGTTACAATAATATCGCAATACAGGGTTGTTGATTTAAGACGGAATTAAGAAATGGGTTTTATTTGTATTTCAATGACGCAGATTAAGAAACTGTATAAAATGATGTAATCAGAGCGTTTGTCATTCTTCTATAGTACGTTCAGCCCGAGAGGTCATAAACAAGATTGGTTCATTTTTTGTGTGTGGTATTCTGCTTCAGAGATATATTATTATATAGTACATTTTGGATTCAGTACTGCTACTTAAACTTTAAGTATTATACAGCTCCGTTGGAATTATCTTAAACATTTCTAGAACTTGTGTGATAATCCATATTCACAAGGATTATTTGGAATTAATAATATTTGGATATAACTGATTCTTGTTGGCACTCCAGCACATTCGAGGTTTCATTCGGAACGTTTTTCATTCGGAATAATTTGGATTAACTTCCAGATCAGTGAACAATAGAACAATTTAGGACTTTTAAGGATATGCTATACTGTAAGTTATTTTTTATTCTTTCACTTTGATTGTTTTTTGAAATATTATTATATTTTAGGAAATTAAATATTTGTATTTTAAATCTTGAAAGCTTGTTTGAGTCTTTTCTTTTGTTACATTACCCCTAGTCGTAACAATAAAAAAAAAAAAACTTACTTAAATGATAGCTGCTGGATTTGAATGTGTCACATCGTCTGTTCATTACAGTAGGACCCCACTATAGCATGCTTCGTTATAGCACAAATTCGGATATAACACGATCGTGGCATGGCTCCCAAAATTTCATCTATTTTATCGCACATGAAAAAAAATGTTTTTTTCAAAGTACGAAAAATAATGTGTAAAAAATTAATCATCATTTTGGGGAAGAGATCGTACATGAATTCGGATATAAAACGATCGTGGCGTGGCTACCGAAATTTTACAATAATTTCACCAATTTCTTGAACTACTGCAAAGTTTTGTGCCAAAATAAACAAGAGTTTGATTTAATAATTTGGCAAGCTGTATTGTATTCTAGAAGGAAAAGTGTCTTATGATTGCATCTTTCATTATATGAATAAAGATGCTGAACATTTCTATTTGTGAATGTTCATTTCAAATGTGTCAGTAGTCAATCACTGCACTTTGATCTTAGTTTATTTGTGAAAGATGTCAGCTCATTTTAAAGCTGACAAGTGTTAATCTTATTATTACTGATACATGAACAATAAAGTCATTAAGTCTTCTTTGTGTTTGTCTTCAATACATTCTGTGTACAATTGTTGCTCAAACAATAGCCGACATATGTTTGCTCATTCAAATGCATACACAGCCAAGCACCAAACAATGTGGTGGTTGATAAAAGATTCGCACCTGAATTTATAAATCAATTAATTTAAGGCATTGACAATCATCAAAGTGAATCTCAAAGCTAAAAGTTGTTCAAACCATGCGGCAATGATTTATAAAACATCAAAAAAATGAAAGCCGCCAATGCGCACACGTGGATTGGCAGTGTTGTTAGACAATCACCACGCAATCAGTTGACCAGTGAATAATATTGTACATTCCCTATAAAAATAACCACATTGTTGATTAACAATTATTCTTACTGTCGTCGTTCAAACAAATAGGTGTCAGAGTTTTAGTTAGTAGTTATTTAGTAGTACATGGAAACGTTAAGCTTTTTCTGTTAAAGAGAAGCTTGAAGCCATGGAGAAGATTAAGTCCGGTGTTTCCACAAGTCAGATTTAATTCCCAAGTGATATTTCCCAAGTTATCTGCCAGTGAACTTGGGCCAATAAGTGTCTGGCTTGTAAAATCACTCACTTGGTTTTGAAGTAGAGTTCTACAACTTCCTGTGCATATACTTTGACCTTAATCCCTTAGCTTGTAAAGGCACCACACTCTTTGTTTTCCCACGTGACAACCCTTTGATCAAGCCGCGAGTTTAATACTTGTTCAGTGCCAAGTAACAGAGGGTGGTTATTTGAACTCCCTGTGATCTTGCTGCACAACTGACACATGTCCAGTTGCATCCTTTAATATATTTCTGACTTTATGATCAAAGTGTTACTTGCAAGAGCCCAAGCTCAGTCTCTGCATAAGCACCCGCATATGACTGTACAGCTGAGGAATCGGAGTCGGACGTGATTTACGATGAATAGACGACGATGATTTACAATGACTAGACGACGATGTAGGATTTCAGAACTTGATCAGACAATGATATTACACTTATGTGTGCATATTTTTGATGGAAATAATATGGACTCACTCCTACGCATGCCATGAGATCGGCTGGTGAGTACACGTGTTGATCCTTTAACCATTCATGCTATACAATAGACATGTACATATAAATGCACCAATGCATGGTTCTCTGAATAAAGTAAAGTATTATATGTGCAATCTCTGTTTTCACTACATGTGTATTTATCGTTTATTATGCATTGATTTAAGATGGTAACTGTGCCAATGAAGCACGTTGTTTTAAGCCCACAATTTACCCCCCCCCCCCCCCCCTTTTTTTGGTGTATGCATCATTTTCTTCAGCTAAATGTAAATGACTTGGGTTTTGTCTAGGTTGGTTATAGCACGGTTCGGGACATAGCACGATCCCATTTTGTGGACCCCGACCATCGTGCTATAGCGGGGTCCTACTGTATGTGTTAACATTTATGTATGAAAAAAGTGAATCTAATGTGAGAAACAAGAGAGATTTCTCTATCTTCAATTGTATGTAATAGAGCTTGAAATTAGTACCCCGATTTGAAGTCTAAAATGTAAAATATTAGCAGGGATTTTTTTAGGATGATTGGGAATGGTGTACAAGCCTATCATTTTGGAAGTAAATGGATCAGATAGGAACAAATTTTCAAAAGTAAGTTGTTATAAGTGGGTATTCTCTATAATTTTTAACCTTTTTTTATTGTGACAGGGCCCATTATTGGTCCCTGAGGACCCATAAAAAAATCTCCTTCAAATCTTCCTGCAGTTATTAGATAAAATCTTTAATTAGGCAAATAATAAATAAAAAGATATTAATATGTGCTCAGGTGTCCATTATAAAAAAAATAGGTTGAATACAGATTGATAAATGTTGTTCTTTCAAAGCAGGTCAGAGGTCAGTGTTCCCACTAACTTTTCAAAACAAATGTACATACACTGCTTTTACACCCCTGTGTTGTGGAAGAAAATGGAGAATCCACATTTTCCACTAGAACATCTTACTTGAACTCCGGAAGATCTGTGTCAAACTTGACATGTTCTTCCAGCACCACTTTCAACGACTCATCCACAGCAAGAGCTTTGAGCTGTAAAAGACAGTAAATTCAAAATCTAAATTTATAACATATTGTTTATGATAAGGTAGATTAGTTCTATTCAGTAATTAAATAAATGTTATTGGTTTTGATGATGTTCTGCCAGGAAAAAAATCTTTGACTTTCGAAAAGAATGTGGTTTATATAGCAAATTACGATCCTATATTTTAAAGATTTTAACCTTTTATTCCTTTTGTTTAATATAAATACTTTTTACAGAACTTTGTCATCATTTACCTTTTATCTTTTATCTTGAAAGAGAAAAAAATACTTTTATTTGGAAGGGTTAAATCTTCCTAAAGATTTTAGCAATTTTTAACCTTTATATTTTTACAACCTTTTTAAGATCTTTGCCTTTAAGTAGTTTATCTTGCTCTGTCAGCTTATTATGCAGGGTCTGTTATTTGCAGTTGGACTTGACTTACACACGAGTATATTTGGTAAATATTTAGATTCATTTGAAATGAAGATAAAAGTTTTTCAAAATTTTTCCCTTTGTATTTTTACAACTTTACTTTTAATCCACACTACATCTCCTTAATTGTGCTGATGTGCTGTTAAACCCTATACATACATATTAATCTTGTTGCTTTTAATAGAATCATTCATTCAAAAGTCAAAACTGAAATCATTAATCAAATATTTCCGTTATTATAACATATGAAAGATAAAATTAACAAATACATTGTTTTCAACAGAATTTGAAATTACAGAAATCCAGTTTTTAAATACAGAGATGCTGCCAGGAATTTATCTTAAGTGGGGATCTCCCCCCTTGTCACCAAAACAAGAGGGGAGTAAAACAAGATTGAGGGCGGGGGGATCGCCATACTTCATTATTTACGGACACTTATATATCCGTCCATCTTTCTTCATGCTCCACTCTATTGAAATCAAAATCCTCATAAGATTCCCCGTCTTGATTTATAACTGTTGACTATTTCTGAGCTTAATCTATTCCTTAGCTGTGTATGAATAGTGTTCTGTACCGAGACCACTCCTTTCACAGTATGCATCTAAACGGGCATATGCATAGCTAGCTTGGCCAGCTTCAACAAGTTGGGAAACTGTTCTTTATGGTTGTTTTATGGTTGTTTTGTAGAATTTTCCAGGTCACAGGTGTCGTTTCATGGATATCTCTGCTCCAAAATGCATGTGATCTGATGTCTCAGCATGTCATGTAAGAGTTGGCATCCTAAAATTCAAATGCCAATTTCAGACATAAAAGGGTCATTTTTCCCACAACATACCTGCTGTCATGGTGTTGTGTTGTAACCATATGTACTGTAACAGCCAGGATTTCTGAAACTTTGCATTTTGGTTTTTTTCTTTGGTGGCTTATCTAACCAAGCATCTGACATTGTTTCAGAATTATCATCATTCGTTTGGCAAGAAACACCACTTCATCCTTCACTTTCTTATTCCTGCCATTCACTTTGTACATTTGTGCCAGCACCGACTTATAAGTTGAAAAGAATCAGTAATTTTCTGCCCAGCCATGTTTGACTCACCTTCCGGAAATGGACCAAAGCTTGCACATGCACAAATATAAGGAAAAGGCATCAATTGCAGAACACACGTTTTTCTGTTCTAAATAATTAGCAGGATTTCCAAGCATCCTTTTGTATTAACCTACATCTGCATACTTTGGAATGGACAGAGTATTTTAATCAAATAAGTATCCTTCCTTTTTTAATTATTTTTAGATCCTTTGTTATTCAGTTTATCTTAACAGGTAAATAAAAGTTTCATACCGTGCTGAGTACATTTGTATATGTGCGACTTTGAACTAATTTGTTCTCACACATCACTGCTTTCCAAGTGCTCAGATTTGTAAAATATTTGTGTGATTTGCACACTGGCATACCCTGGTATCATCTTTGGAAATATGGCACTGGAATTTGCAATAAAATTCCAAATAGATGTTTTCTGATGAAGTTAGTCAGTCAGGATCTGTATCGGACACTGTTTATCATAGCTAAAGCCAAAGTATTAAATATATAAAACCAAAAATCAAAAATCTAAGAAGAGCAAAGGCAAGAGTCATGAAGACAAAAAGGTTAAATCATGGCTGCATTTTTGCACCAAAAGCACAAACAAATTATTGATTGCCCACTAACATATAAAAAATGTGTCCATATACTGAGGTACATGTAGCAAATCAAATCAGCACAAATTTTGCATGTCTCCATGCCAGTAACATTCTTGGTAGTGAATTCATCCCTCTATATGTGATGTGTGTTACACAGATGAGCATTTTACTACCGGTAATAGAGACAGATGGTTTAGCTAGACTGGCTACACTGCGTTATGCCTGTGACTTTCTATTTAACAGTGCAATAAATGATAACCAGTCACACCACATGCAAACAAACATCTTCATAAGAGGTGATTTGTGGGCATGTTGACAACTGTTGTGAAAACAAATTGCCCAAATTAATAAATCAAAGTGATACTATCTCAGTGAAATTGTCTAAAGAGGCTTCCCTAGCTTCATCCTGTCCACCACTGGAACTTAATAACATGAACTTGTGGAAAGAAATTAGAGTGACAATAAAGACAACAGTATAGGCAACATGGCTTGCTATGAAATTATGGTTAAGTTATGTTGTCAAGGCAACATGGCTTGCTATGAAAATATGGTAAGTTATGTTGCCAAGGCAACACGGCTTGCTATGAAATTATGGTAAGTTATGTTGTCAAGGCAACATGGCTTGCTATGAAAATATGGTAAGTTATGTTGTCAAGGCAATACGGCTGGCTATGAAATTATGATAAGTTATGTTGTCAAGGCAACACGGCTTGCTATGACAATATGGTAAGTTATGTTGTCAAGTCAAAATGTACGTTGCTGACTCTCTGATAAGAAAGGAAAGGTAATTTTTAAATTATGCCACTACATGTAGATACACATGAAGTGATTCTAATTTATACTGTGATTTAGGCTGCTATTCAACACAGTTTGTTAAAGTGAACAGAATACATCAGCTGTGAGTAACGACCACATTATACTGGCTGGCACTAGAGCAAAGCACCCATGTACAATTTTATTCAATTTTACCTAACTATTTTTCACAGGCATTCCATCATAAACATCTAATTATGCTGTGAATTAAATGGTGGATAGTTCCTGTTCCTGAATGTGGGAAGAGTGCTGATGATTTCACATAAAGACTCAACTCAAGGAAGAAAAATATTTTCAAAGTTAGTTTACATTCAGTATTATACATTCCAAGGTGACACTTTACTAAAGACCAAAATGCATCTAGTTTTTGAAGAAAAAAAAGAAACCACGTGAAATATTGACCATCAAAATCTGACCTGGCTTCTTTAGAAATGTAAAGGAGGTATTGGCCCAATATCCCTGAATCCTATACTGAACCCTGAGACAAAGCATTAAAAGGAAACTGCAACATTTACACATCTAAACGGCTTAGTTTAGATTTTTTACTGCTCCTAAACATTTAAAAAATTGGTAAATGTGTAAACAAGCATGCACCTAGCTCTCAGTAATGCTGGAACTACCCATTGGAATTAAATGATATTTTTCCACATCACTGCTAAGATGGCTGCTTAGTAAGATTTTTCTGTTCATTATTTTCTTAAAGTACGGATGATTTTCACATCAAATCTGGCTTAAAAAAAAAGTTTAAGTTGATGAGAATTGGTTATGCTGCACATTACACAACATTATACATCAGTTTCATGTAGTAATCATGCTGACAAAAATTCTTTAAAACTACATTATTAACCTTTGAACAACATATTCATTAAGAGAACCTTTGATAAGGATTTATTGTAAAGAAACAACACTTCAAGTTTGTATGCCACTGCAGATTCCTTGCCATTGTAGATCCTAAAAAAGCATTGTATGCACTTGTCCAGATAGAATGTCCAGCTGCATTATTGATCTTGTGGTCATTTAGATATATATGTAGCTGTACAAAATAGTATCATGACTATCCGAAGGAGGTTGTACCTAAATGATCAGATATATTCAACAAAGACATGTCTTAAGAATTGAATCATGTCATAATAAGAGGTGAAAGATGTACCGCAGTTAAACAATCACAAGATGAGGTGAAACAAGCACATTCTCTACGTTTTACATATATAAAACAGATCCCAATAGCTCGGGGAAAAGGCTGATTAAACGGCATCTTTTATATTGTATACCATGTACACATTTATAAAATTTGGTAAACATTGAGGCCTTAATCAGGAAAGAGCTATCAACCTATTTAACTTTTAACTATTTTAACTATTTAACATATAGCTGCGCTCGTCTTCTTGTTTATACAGACCATGAAATGGGTAATTTTACCAGTGAAACAAAAACAGAATGCAAAAATGCAGCATGAACACAAATGACACAACTCAAAAAGATGAATGATAAACAAAAATGGAATGAAACACAAATGCATTTCATAAACGGATTTAAAAATCAATTATTTTCAGGCTGCTGCTAAATTCCATGGTTGAAAACCCTTCTGCATTAAAATCTGTGATCAGATTCTTTTCACTGACATGAAAATGTTCACTCATCACATGCTGCACGCCACTGATGTGATGAAATCATCACAGGTGGTTGAATCGTTCAATTTTAATTTGAATGAAATGAAATAAGTCGCCAGTTTATTTTTCATTTCTCATAAATTCAATGCCTTTTATGCATCTGCTATTTTATTAAAGTATTTGTACACTTTTAATAAGACAAGATATGAAAGCAAAAGTTATCTCCCTTTAACACTCTAGAGAATGGAAAACCCAACTTCAGTAAATGCATTTCCATTTTGTTCCAAGCAACGAAAATGAAAGGAGGGATAAGGGACCAACCATTTTATTTGGGAGATGGGATCTGGAAATTTTAAGAAAACAAATTCCCACCCTCAGATAGCTTTGAAAAAAATAATGTTGCTCTGATTTATAGAAAAAAAACAACTATTATACCTATAATGTTACTTGAAAAAATTAATTATCTTGTGGCAAAAGAACAAAAAATATCCCCGCTCAAAAGAAATTCCCAGCCTGAAAATTAAATAGTTCCTGCCTAAATGGACGCCACAAATGCAAAATCAGAATGTATTTCTGAGACCTTAATTGAACAAGAGTCCCTCTAATGGACTGAAAATCTACTGGGTGAAATTAATTTCCAGGAATTCAAGATAAGACCATTTCTTCCTTTAAACTGCTGATTGTTGAAACCATCCCGGGTATTCTTCAGCAATAACAAGATTTTCAAATTAGCTGCCGAGGTGGACATACTGGATGTCAGATTGGCGCCACTTTCAATTAGGGCAAATTAGACATCATTAGAAGTCTTTTGGTGAAATCCAATGTCGTTATGATCATCCATTCAGGGGGAATAGTGACAAGATTTTCAAGACAACCCTCGTGTCAGCCGTATTGGATGTATGCCTGGCATCATTTTCATTTAGGACCAACTAGGTATCATAAGAAGTCTATTGGTGAAACCTCATGTTGATATAACCATCCATTTGGAGGAGCACAGATAATAATATTTTCAAGATAGCAACTATGGTGGCCATATTGAGGGTTAGTCATTTTCAGTTAGGACCAACTAGACAACATAAGAACTCTTCTGATGAAAAACCCCATGTCAGAATGACTTTCCATTTAAGAGGAGTAGTGAAAAGAAGATTTTCAAGATGGTCACACACTGGACGTCAGATCAGTATCATTTTAATTTAGGATCAACAAAACATTATAAAAAGTTAGTGAAAACCCATGCTGATAAGATCATTCATTCAGAAGTAGTGATAACAAGATTTTCAAGCTGGCCATGATAATCTACACAGGGGAAGTAGCGATAACAATAACAAGATTTTCAAGCTGGCCATGATAATCTACTCAGGAGAAGTAGTGATAACAAGATTTTCAAGCTGGCCATGATAATCTACTCAGGAGAGGTAGTGATAACAAGATTTTCAAGATGGCCATGATCATCTACTCAGGAGAAGTAGTGATAACAAGATTTTCAAGCTGGCCATGATCATCTACTCAGGAGAAGTAGTGATAACAATAACAAGATTTTCAAGATGGCCATGATCATCTACTCAGGAGAAGTAGTGATAACAATAACAAGATTTTCAAGATGGCCATTATCATCTACTCAGGAGAAGTAGCGATAACAAGATTTTCAGGCTGGCCATGATAATCTACTCAGGAGAAGTAGTGATAACAATAACAAGATTTTCCGCTGGCCATGATAATATACACAGGAGAAGTAGTGATAACAATAACAAGATTTTCAAGCTGGCCATGATAATCTACTCAGAAGAAGTAGTGATAACAATAACAAGATTTTCAAGCTGGCCATGATCATCTACTCAGGAGAAGTAGTGATAACAATAACAAGATTTTCAAGATGGCCATGATCATCTACTCAGGAGAAGTAGTGATAACAAGATTCTCAAGATGGCCATGATAATCTACTCAGGAGAAGTACCGAAAACAATAACAAGATTTTCAAGATGGCCATGATAATCTACTCAGGAGAAGTAGTGATAACAATAACAAGATTTTTAAGATGGCCATGATAATCTACTCAGGAGAAGTAGTGATAACAAAATTTTCAAGATGGCCATGATCATCTACTCAGGAGAAGTAGTGATAACAAGATTTTCAAGCTGGCCATGATCATCTACTCAGGAGAAGTAGCGATAACAATAACAAGATTCTCAAGATGGCCATGATCATCTACTCAGGAGAAGTAGTGATAACAATAACAAGATTTTCAAGATGGCCATGATCATCTACTCAGGAGAAGTAGTGATAACAAGATTTTCAAGCTGGCCATGATCATCTACTCAGGAGAAGTAGCGATAACAATAACAAGATTCTCAAGATGGCTATGATCATCTACTCAGGAGAAGTAGTGATAACAATAACAAGATTTTCAAGATGGCCATGATCATCTACTCAGGAGAAGTAGTGATAACAAGATTTTCAAGATGGCCATGATAATCTACTCAGGAGAAGTACCGATAACAATAACAAGATTTTCAAGATGGCCATGATAATCTACTCAGGAGAAGTAGTGATAACAATAACAAGATTTTCAAGATGGCCATGATAATCTACTCAGGAGAAGTAGTGATAACAAGATTTTCAAGATGGCCATGATCATCTACTCAGGAGAAGTAGTGATAACAAGATTTTCAAGCTGGCCATGATCATCTACTCAGGAGAAGTAGCGATAACAATAACAAGATTCTCAAGATGGCCATGATCATCTACTCAGGAGAAGTAGTGATAACAATAACAAGATTTTCAAGATGGCCATGATCATCTACTCAGGAGAAGTAGTGATAACAATAACAAGATTTTCAAGATTGCGGATGTGGCAGCCATATTTGACATCAGATAGGCACCATTCTCATTTATGACCAACATGACATGACAAGAAGTCTTTCAGTGAAAACCTCATGTTTTTACGACTATCCATTCAGGAAGAGTAATGATAATAACATTTTCAAGATGGCCACCATTTGGCAGCCATATTGGATGTCAGACAGCGCCATTTTCATTTAAGACCAACTGGACATCATAAGAAGTCTTTTGGTTAAAAACCCATGTCAATATGACTTTGTACAGGAGTTGCAATAACAAGATTTTCAAGATGGTGGCCATGGCAGCCACAATGGATGACAGATTGGCACCATTTTTATTTAGGACCAACTAGACATCATATGAAGTCTTGTAGTGAAAACTCCATTTTGGTATGACTATCCATTCAGGAGTAGTAGTGATAACAAAATTTTCATGATGGCTGCCATAATGGACATCATATCGACACCATTTTCATTTGGGGCCAACCAGACATCATAAGATGTCTTTCAGTGAAAACACCATGTTGATACAGTGGTCCCCCTCTTATAAGGCCACCCCTTCTGCAGCAATAAAGTGGCCTTATAAGACGGGTGGCCTTTCTAGAGGAGGATCACACAGTTGTGAGTAATAACTACATATAAAGTATAAAAGATGTAACTAATTTTTATATATTTTATATTTTCATTTAAAAATCACAGGATATTATCTGGTTAAGGACTCAATATGATAAAACTAATATCAATGAAATTTTAAGAAAATATGAATAATCATGAATTGTGGTGCAAAACTACATTGTCGATAAATTCTGGGCACAAACATTTGGTTGTAACTATCCCTGTACGTCCGTCGATTCCGTCTTCCCACTCAATGCAGTTGAATGTATATTGACGATGTTTATTTGAATCTTTCTGGCATAAAATTTCTCCGTAGTTATCAAAAGACTCTCCCTCTTTTCGTTTAATTTAATTGCTTTCACTTTTTGTTCTAAACTGAGAATGTCTGACGATATATTGCGACAGCTTAATCCTTCGCGGGCATTCACGCGTGAGGCACAGTGTTTACAACGGTAGTGAGTCTGTCACGTGATCGACTTTTTTTTCTTCTTTCCCAGTCTGGTACCTGGTTATGTACATTTCATAATCTATTAGAGAGAAGCCATAAAGGCTAACATACCATTTTACTATCTGGCGACCGGATGTCACACTGACTTGAGCTGAACAATGCTGTGCTTCTCAGCGGTTAGTTTTTGTCCTCTTGATAATTATCGGTGGTATTAATAGCCAGTAATTATCAAAGTGACAAAAGCTAACATCTAAGGAACACATGGCAGTAATTGGATTACTTAACTCTTTGTAAGGATTAAAGTTACTTTATTGGCATGTTGGAACAAAATGTCAATGTGTTGAATTGAGAAATTAAAAAATATTATCGAGATTTTACTCTGTAAACAACCATTATGTGGCCGCTCGTGGGGGTAAATTTGATTGTTTTTGCACTAAAATGCTGGTCGCGTTAGAGGGGTGGCCGTCCTTGAGGGGTACTTTTGAACACAAACTCGTCGGTGCCAAGGGATTGTGGCCGTATAAAGCGGGTGGCCGCTGGTCAGGGGGGCCGTTCAAGAGGGGGACCACTGTATAACCATCCAATCAGGAGGAATAATGATAACAAGATTTTAAAGATGGCCACTGTGGTGGCCATATTGGATGTCTGAGCAGCACCATTTTCATTTAGGGCCAAATAGACCATGAAATGAATGTTAGTGTAAAGTTTCACGGCAAACCTCCAAGTAGTTTAGTCGGAGTAGAGATAACATACTCATGCTAACAGATGGACAGGCAACAGAAGAAAGACCACCCCATTAGCTCTTCTGGTTTATTACCAGTAGAGCTAAATACAATGAGATGATAGCTGAAATGCAAATGTGAATGGAATGCAAACTAAATGAATTTCGAATGTAAATGAAGTACAAATGAAATGCAAATTTCATAAAATTACCAGTTTCAGTGTCTGTATGATTATCCTATATGAAAATCACTGGGGAAAATACTATTCCCAGGGTGGGTGGGTGGTTCTAAATTTAGGTTATCTACATGAATTTGTATCAAATAAAATGCCATCTAATGATTTATAGTGCTCTTACAAATGTACATCTCAGTTCAATAGCAGTTCTATTGCATCATTCCCTTTTATGTGTGAAAAATTACAGATTTTTTTTACATAGAATAATCAAGCAAACAAAGACAATAACATCAGGTCCCAATCAGATTAAAATCGAAATCTCTGACATTACGGAGATCTGATGGACACCAATACATGCTCATGTTCTGCTGACACTCTGATTCACCAATTAAATTACAACATTCATATTTATCATGTTTACGAAAGTGAAAAACTCCATTTGGAACACATCATTTATAATGATTATTCTCCCTAAAATGAAATGCAATGCTATATCAGATTGGTTGCTAAAATTAAGTGGAAATTGCAAAAATCAGTAGAATATGAACCTTTATAGGTTACAGTAGATCTCAATTTTAATCGGAACTGCCTAAAGTCCCTGTGCCTATATGCTTGTAAGGGTGCTTCTGGATCAATAGAAAGAGATTCATATGAAGAAATAACATCTGCACGAAATACAGTATACTTCCCAACAATCTGGAGACAGTGAGATAGTCTGAGATACTGGAAATCTGTGTTCAAAGTTCACAAAACATGCCAGAGGAGCATCAAGAAAGGTGCTACAGGGGAGTACCCTATGACGGGTTAACCGTGGGGCCTCCCCCGGAAAAAATTGGTACAACATGATGCTATCCAATCAGTGGTCAGACATGATCACAATGTCTGAAAGGTCGCCCCAAGCAATACAAATTTAGTCTTGCAATGATGCAAAGGGCTTGATACACTGGCTAAATGTCAGATCACAGCACAAATAAGATCTACTTCTTACTTAGCTGCCACTAACATATCACAAAGTTTTTATCATTTTTAAAAACAGTAGAAGTCTACAAACTTAGTAAACATTTAAAAGCCTAAAAAATTGGTAACTATTTGAATGTTCAACTGTCTTGATATGAATATTTACCACATTTGAAATGTTCCCTATATACATGTACTATGACATCCTATTAACATGTCATGCCTATTACTGCAGCATTTGAGAACCACTGACATCATGGGTTACATCTAAACGATCTGTATGTAAACATATACTCAATAAGTTCACATAGTGATTAAATTTAACAGTTGAAATAAATACTCTATTCAAGGAGAAAAAAATCTTAGATTTCCCTTTTATGTACAGATTCAAGTCGGTGATCAAATCCCATCCATACAATATCCAGATCCAAAGCCTTTTTTGTATTTTCATTCATAAAATCGTGCCAAGCACATTCTCATTAGAGAATTCCAGGACATTCTCATTAGAACGCATCACGCTGGAGGTCACCTCAGAATACCCAGCACTTTGACAGACCCACCAATCAGAAATCAAAATCATTCATGTGACCAATGCCTCACACGTTGATTATTGATGCAGTAGGATAAAAATGGAAAAGTATACTGAAACTTTTGGATATGGTTTCTAAGTAGTAATGCGATATTTCAGGCTAATTCAGACCATGTGAAATATCAGTAATTTTATACTTAGATTTAAATGTGACATTTATAATTGTTTCAAATATGATATTTCTCATTATTTCCCAGGTATGATGCGCAGTTCAAAACTGCATTTAAGGAAACAAAACTGCAATTTTATGAGAGATAATGGTGTTGTTCTGTATACAAATCAAATGAAATAATGTAAAACCGTTTATCTTGTATTGCCAATTTAATAGTGAAATATTTTCAAAGCAGCTTATTCAAAATTGAAAATAATTTACTTTATTTTATTGAAAAATAATACAATTACTAACACCGAGAAAAAAAAATCGCAAAAACAGGACCCACAAAGTAAAACAAATTTGTGTCTATATATATATTTGTCTGAGCATGTTAATGCTTTTGTTTGATTTATGTAGAGTTTATCTTTATCTTGTATATTGCACTTTATGTTAATAGCACTAAATAACATTTATATACTAAAAATATGAAACTGGGGTCCTGTCATACTGCGTTTATTAATATTTGCAAAACTGTCAAAGGTTTGAATGAAAAAAAAAAGGTGGTTATGGTTTAACATTTTACTTGCAAATTAAAATTCAACAATAACAGTAATGTATATTTTAATATTGTGTGGCTTGTCAATAACTCTTTACACAATATTTATTTGGTAAATATAATGGGGAGGAACACATGACAAATCAATAAAACCCATGGGTAAATTTATATACATTACTGTTTGATAGTGCTGAAAGTAGGCCATACTGACCTTATTATGAAAAGTGTACAAATGTTTTTCAAAGATATAAAATAATCTTGTTTTCTTTATTGTAAACATTAAAAAGTTATTATAGTAAAAAAAAAAAATCTAAATGCGATAGCTCATATCTATTTTGTTCTGAAATTTACGAAGAACTATCTTATGTAAATTTAAGAGCCAAAAATCAACCTTTTACATTATCTTACTATGATTACAGGACAACTCGGCCCATAGCAGAGTCGGCCCACTAACATTCTCGGGCCATAACAAACTCGGCCTACCCAAATCGGCCCATAACGTACTCGGCCCCATTATGTACTTGGCCCATTACGTACTCTGTCCACGATTTATATAATAGTTATGTTGATGTAAAAAAAAATTTCAACAGTCATTTCATTTGTCTTTTAATCTTTGTACATTTCTTTATGTTTAGTGCATCTGTGTATGATTTTCATGAGCTTTAAAAATAATTTTGTCTACATTTTCAGTTCCAAAAAATATCCATAATTAAGCAAAAGATATTGTTACTGTCATTGTAAATTAAATTTGACTACCACAAAATGATTGTAACATACCTGATTAACAAGCTCTATGTTGCCAGTTACAGTAATCGCAAACAAGCGCATGCTGCTTTGCAGTTACTACCCTTGAACACTACACACGGTTGTCAGTACACATGGGTGTGTTGATATGATCATTTAATTTGGGAGGAAGTATATATATATATTCATTTTAAATTTATTTTTTGTTACTTAAAATGCCCTTTTACAAAAGCAGGTAACTGTTAATGAAACCAGTCAAGTTTGCATCATCATTAATGAGTAACTAATTAGTCAGTAAATAACATGTTTTGATTAAATATTTCTTGTTCAATAACAGCAGGTGTTACGAACCCATACAAGATCAAAGGCAATTATCAAAATAAAAAAATTTAAAAATTTAAAACATTTGGTCCAAACCGGACATTGTTTGCTATTTCTTGTACAATAACAACATGTGTTACGAAGTCATACAAGATGAAAGGTTATGATCACCAATAAGAACAAGTGTTACGAAGCCATACAAGATCAAAAGTAAGGCCGACAAACTTGTACAGTTGAAGGCAGCACATGTCTACTACTTGTGATTGTAAACGTGTTGACACGTGTGAATCTGATTACGGTCGCACTTACCATCTGTATACCACAAATTTTGTATCAACAGTAAATATTTTCCAGTATTGTAAGTTTAAAACGTCTGTGTCCTTGCACACGGGCGCTATGTTAATTGAGTAAAATAGATATTATTTTTATAAAAAAAAAATAAGCACTGACAAAACCAATATATCTAATTCTTATGTTTATTTTTTAGTATAACATTTTGTATCTTTGCCCCGTCTTATTCCTTCTCTCAATACTAACCGTAATTAAATATTTTATTTATATCAATTTTGTGCAATGAGACATTAGAATTACAATTAAGAGAGTTCTTTTTGCAATCTTTAGTAATTATGTGCCGACTGTGTCATGGGCCGACTCCGTAATGGGCCGAGTATGTTATGTGGAGATTGCTTAATTAAATTTGTATGGGCCGACTTCGTTATA
Source organism: Margaritifera margaritifera (assembly GCA_029931535.1). Taxonomy (NCBI): domain Eukaryota; kingdom Metazoa; phylum Mollusca; class Bivalvia; order Unionida; family Margaritiferidae; genus Margaritifera; species Margaritifera margaritifera. The sequence goes on along the minus strand of JAQPZY010001406.1, from coordinate 2,122,858 downwards.
GGCCGACTCAGTTATGGGCCGAGATGTCCAGTCACCCTAACTATGTTTGCGAAAACGGCAATTACTTAAATAAATCGTGTGTCTTCTATTGATTTTCTTATATTTCACATGATCAGAATCAGTCTTGCATTTGGTCCTGAAAAACCCGTAATTTGGTCCGAATAAGCTATGGTCTGATTCAGCCAGCGTTCATAGGTCGTACCGTCCTACAACATGGCCTCGCCAAACACGATGTGATAACTTTTCACGCACATTCTCGTGCGTATCTCTTAATTAAAATCAAAGCCTTTGGTGGACATTCGAACGATAATATTTTCTTTTCATTGTATGCAAAGTTTACATGCATGACAATGTTTTTAGAACCTGCTGTGTGCTGAAATCAAAGCCAAGAAAGTAGCCTCTACAGGTTTCAGCCATTGTTGTTGTTGTACTCTAAATCCCTCCTCTATTCCTCGGAGCACCCCAGTTCAATGTGTCCTCGTAGGTTTTCTGCTGTAGGACAGGTTCGAGGCATCTATCTTCGCCATTTTCCCTTAGCATGGCTCTACGTTTATGTTCGCATATGAGTTATTCTCCTTGAGATCGTCCAGTAGCATGATTCTAGACTTTCCTCTTGGTCGCTTTCCTTCCATTCTGCCTTCTATGACTTCTCTTAACATTATTTCACCTCTTAAAATGTGTCCGATCCACTTCTTCTTCCTCTTGAGTATAACATTCAATAAAGTTCTCTTTTCATCGACCAATCTTAGGACCTCTTTATTTGTCTTTCGGTCACTCCAATTAACTTTCTCCGTGCGCCTCCATATCCACATCTCGAATGCTTCTATTTTGTTAGCAATTCTTTCCTTTTGCTGAATGCATCTTAGTCCATTCCAATTCTTGTTTTTAATTCATCTTGGCACCTTCCATAATATCAAATATCCTAAATATCTAAACTTTCTCACTTATTCTGCTCTCTTAATCCGTCGATATTCAGATCTTTACCTCCTTCTCTGCAAACTCGATTGTAATATTCAGATCTTTACCTCCTTCTCTGCAAACTCGATTGTAATATTCAGATCTTACCTCCTTCTCTGCAAACTCGATTGTAATATTCAGATCTTTACCTCCTTCTCTGCAAACTCGATTGTAATATTCAGATCTTTACCTCCTTCTCTGCAAACTCTCACGACCTTGGTCTTCCTAACATTCATCTTCATGTCGTATATCTTTCCATTTTGTTCAAGAAGTCCATCAACTTTTGCAAACCACTTTCTGATCCTGAAATAATTCCTTGATCAATGTGTCTCTGTTGACTATTATTAAAACTATTGTAATGTCAAATAAAAAATGGACTGACATTTAACCTGACCATAAAGAAAAATACTGCAGGTGCGACCACATAGCGAATGTTGCTCAAACGAAAAAATCAAGTGCAAAGTGCTAAGTTTAACCGAATGCTGGCTAATTAAGACCATGGCTCATTCGGACCATGGTTGATTCGGACCAAATTTAGGGCTGATTCTGTAAACGACCTGTTAACGACCTTCTCTCTGCTCTGGATAGTGCAAAGATTACAGTCCTCACCCTCCTTGACTTGTCTGCAGCGTTTGACACAATAGACCATGATATATTATCTCACCGTCTCCATCATGTATTTGGCATTCACTATACAGCTCAAGTCCTACTTGGTCAACAGGACACAAATTGAGTCCGCAAATGGAAAACACTCCAGCCCAGTTGATCTATGTTTTGGTGTTCCACATGGTTCTGTTCTTGGACGGGTTCTCTTCATTGTTTGCACTCAGCCGCTCTCAAGTGTCATATATCGTCATCCAGTGTCTCACTAATTGTACGCTCATGACACCTAAATATACAAATCTCGCCACCCAACTGAAGTTGATGCTACCATCCAAGATGTAGAGAGGTGTATTTCCGATGTGAAATCATGGATGACATGTAACAATCTGCAGATGAATGATGATAAAACTAAAGCCATACTGATTACAGCACAAAGACTTTCTCATTCGCATCCCTTGCCTCAAACAATAAATATCAGCAACACCAACATTAAATTCACACAGTCAGTACAAAACCTAGGTCTTACTCTAGACAGTACACTCTCATTGCACCAACATGTCATGAACATATGCACGGCTGCATACCTTGAGCTGAGACGCATCAGCTCCATTCGCAATTATCTTTCAGTTGATGCCACTAAAACACTTGTGTGTTCCTTATTACTTTCAAGACTGGACTATTGTAACTCAATTCTATCTGGTTCGTCTCAGTATCTACTCCAGAAACTTCAAAAAGTTCAAAACACAGCTGATCGGATCATTCATAGAGTACAACGAACAGAGCACACCTCCCCTCTGCTCTGTACCCTACACTGGCTACCCATTCGATCCAGAATCAAACACAAATTTTTTTCTCTGTGCTACGTTTCGTTGACTGGCACCAGTCCAACATACCTATCTCACCTCACCCATGTGTACACACCAGCAAGATACTTACGCTCCTCTTCCGACACTCGTATTCTCATTATTCCCGCTATCAAAATGAAGTCATACGGACAACGTTCTTTTGCATTCCAGGGCCCAGCAACGTGGAACGAATTGCCCACTGAACTTAGACACAAAGACATATAGTGATCTCATTCAAGAGTGCTCTTAAAACTCACCTATTTCGACTGCAAGAATAGATTTAAAGACTTAATAATGTTTCCTTACCTTAACTATTTTCAGCATGTTTTTGTTTTCTAATTTCATGGTGTTTGTTTTTTCGTAATCATATCATTATATATGTTTTTTTAGGTGTTATCTAATGTTGTAAAGCGCTTAGAGCTTCTAAAGATTAGGCGCTATACAAAGTCCTCATTATTATTATTATTATTATTATTATTATTCGGACCAAATGTCAGGCTGATTCGGACCACAGAAATATTATAAGTAAACAATGGAACACACATACATGACCTATTTTAGTATTTATTAATGTTTTCGCAATCATAGTAAGAGAATTTAAAAGGTTGATTTTCAGCTCTTAAATTTAGTTCTTCGTAAATTTCTAGCCTAAATGAGAACAAAATAAACATGAGCTATCGCATTTAGATTCTTTTTTTTTTCTTTTTTTTAAAATAATTTTTAATGTTTACAATAAAGAAAACTTAAAGTTATTCTTTAAATTAATATCTTTGAAAAAATATTTGAAACTTTTCTTAAATCAGGCGAGTATGGCCAACTTTCGACACTATCAAACAGTAAAGTACACGTTGAACATGGCTTTGATTGATTTTTCATGCAAATCGTGTTTTCTTCGTATTATATTTACCAAATAAACATTGTGTAAGGAGTTATTGATCAGTAACAGTATATTAAAACGCACATTAGTGATTTCGTTGAATTATTATCCTGCGAGTAAAAACTCGAACCAGTTATCCATCTTATTTTATTTTCATTCTTACCTTTGAAAATTTTGCAAATATTAATGAAATTAAATATTTCATTTAAAGCACATATTAAATCCATTAAAGCTTGATCTCTTGATAGAGAATTTATTATATTAACAAAGATATGATATCATAGACTTCCCTGTAGCCAAAGACCACAAAGTCATTTAAAATCTGCAATATATTTTGTGTTCTAGAATGGTATTAAATTCAGTAAATTGGAAACTGACAACAAAAGTGCTTAAATTCATCAAACAAATTGATGGTCAGATGTTTTCACTATTAATGTTTGCAATTAAATTAAGCGAGTATGGATCAAACAAAGTATTAAACAGACGGTGATAATATGACAATTAATTATAGCTGCATCAATCAATTCAGTTTTAGTAATTTGCATAAAATTAAATGATACAATATGAATTCAGAGAAAACAAAGTAACATACGGTGCATTTAAATAAAGATTAGTAAAATATAATTCATCTTTCTAAAGAGATAACACCACCATTTTCGTTATCTTATCATTTTCTTTATTATAATTAATACGAGGTCCACAAGATTAGCAGAATATGAACGTATGATATTGTATTGAATTAAATCATAAATTTGACAGCAACCCAATTTCATTTTTAGTATATGAATGTTATTTGGCACTATTAGTATATAGTACAATATACAAGATAAAGATAAATTCGACATAAATCTAACAAAAGCATTAACATGTTGAGACCAATATATATAGACGAATTGTATTTTTTACTGGATTGGCCCTGTTTTCACGATCTTTTTCACCCACCGAATGTCATTTTCTTTCCAGTCAATTTGCACAGCCTCGCATCAACTTAGTATCAGTTGTAGTAGTAGATGGTGTAGAAGTAGTACGTCTTTCCACCATTTTGCCGTAAATAAATTATTATTTTGTTTGCATATTTTATTTTTATTTTTATGCTCAAACGTGTTGGCTATCTAAAGTATATAACAGATTGAAGCAGCAGATTACTTACGGTAATGTTAGCTGTTTACCGTTTATGTTATGTTGTATTTTGTGCAAATTCGCACAGAATATATCAGTAGTAACATAATTTTCTTTCCTAATTCAAGGTAAGGTAGCTCATACTTGGATTTTTTAAAAAAATTAAGTTCATAGTGGGCTGCGAAAGAGGTTCCCTTGCGTGACCGGTCCACATGCTGCCTCTTCATGTGGGCTCGTATCGTTACTTAAATGTTCATATATATATATATATATATATATATATATATATATATATATATATATATATATATATATATATCTGGAGACTAGAGCGAAAACGTTTGAATTAAGCACCCCACAAACCCTTAAGCAGGTGCCGATTTATTGATGGGTAGGAACACAGGAGCAACGCCAACTGTTCTTTAGATTTGCTAACAATTTCCATCCCACCATCATATTCACGTTGGAATCATCAAAAAAGTCCAATATGTTTGTGAATATCCAATCCATATTACAAGATGGAACTATAGAAAGTGTCTTGTATTGCAAACCGACTGACTTCCATGAATATATCTTACCTTCCAGCTGTCATCCTAAACACGCAATCAAAAACCTTCCGTTCTGCCTATGCGTTCGCATAAAACGTATCTACTCAAATGTGGATACTTATGGAAATAAAAGGACACTTAAAAGAAGGGAACACAGCAACAAACTATAGATCCGACTACAGAAAATGCAATGACCATTGATCGATGTAGTCTCCTCAGATTCAAAGTTAAATTGCCCCCAACGTTACCGTATTCCTTTCGTAACAATATCCCACTCAGATATCCCAAACACAGAGAATATTGTCTACAGACACGGACACATTATTGACTCCTCTGCATGTCTTAAACAGGTCTTTAAAGAACCATATATGATCATTTACTGACGACAAACAGCATAAAAGAATATCTTGCTCGTCCCCAGTTGAATTCGAACCATAGTATTGAACAGGGTCATACAGATGTGAAGACAGACATTGCCTAATCTGTATGCAAATGTGATATTGTTATCAGGCTGTAAGCAAATGACATATTGTTATCAGGCTTGGCGCTGCTTATATTAATGTTATCATAATTAAATGCAATCTGTAAAACTGCGTCTTTTCTGAAACATTGAAATATATAATGTTAATGTTTGAAATGAATAAATTAACACATTTATCAAATTAATTTGAATCTTCTACACAACTAATTTTGAACACACTTTTATCCCGTCCAAACTTGTAAGCAAATTGGGGTTATCTCTTGATACCAATATTGTGAAACTCGTGAAATATTTATATCACTTCTCTAAAAAAAATTGAATTCAGTAGCTTTGTGCCATTATTTATGATGTGTCCAAAAATGTACATTAATGTGTGTGTGTGTGTTCGATACGTTAATGCGCTAGAAATTTTGTATTTGTTATTATTATTAATTTATTTATTTATTTAAGTGTTGTCCTTTTTGTTGGAGAGGCCACTGATTAACATTCCCATGTGAAGTAGACGAAGGGTTGGGTAGATATTACAGAAGAAACAACACATTTATGGACTAAAAAATTTTCTCGAGTTGTTTGTACAGCATGATCTTCGTTTCATGTCTCCTTTTGCGGTTTATATGTCCACCATAAAGCGGAGCGTATTAATTTATGATATTGTCCGTCCGTCTGTCGGTCCGACTGTATGCTACTAATTTTGTTTCCGCACATTTTAACTTGAGGTGTCCATCATCTACTGTTACTAACCTTTGTGTATGGTTTGCATTTGGGGTAAGGAAGAACCCTATCGATTTTGTGGTCAAAAGATCAAAGGTCAAGGTCACTGACTGAAAGAATAAACATGTTTTCTACGCACAAAAAAACAGTTATTGACCATGCGCCTTCACCAAAGTTTGTGGCTTGCACATGGGCACACGGGCAAGGAAGACGTTTCTCCATTTTGGAGTCAAATAGCCCCCTCCCCCCCACCCCCCACAACAAACAAATAAAATAATAAAAACATAAAAAAACGAATGGTTTCGGCACACTATTATTATTTCTACATCACATACATGTGATAAACTTTGTGGATGGCTTGTACTCGGGGCAAGGTATAAGCTCCTCGATTTCAGGATCAGAAAGTCAAAGGTCAAGGTCACTCAGACTGGAAGAAGAAGAAATATTTCCGCACAATAACATTAGTTTTGTATCACATACATGGACCAAACTTTGTGGATGTGTTGCACTTGGGGTAAGAAATAACCCTATTGATCTTGGGAATAAAAGGGTACAAAATCAAGGTCACTGTTACTGAAAGAAGAAAAATCTTTTCTGGGCAAAAAATGTAAGTTATCGACCATGTACATTTACCAAACTTTGTGGATGACCTACACCTTTGGTAAGAAAGAACATATTGATTTTGGAGTCAAAAGGTCAGATATCACGGGCTTGTACTTGAGGTCTGGAAGAGGTCCATTGATCTTGGGGTCAGTATGTGAAAATTCATTGTGTCTTTGTGACCCAAAGAATGCGTGTTTCCACCATGTTATTGTGTTCCTTACTGTATTTATCTGGGTGTTTATTCGTTTTATTTTATGCAATACATGTTGTTTCATTAAATTAACGCCACCCGTATATTCGTCCTTGCTGTTCCATGTATTATTTTTTCTTATTCTTTTTTTTTTCTTTTTTTTTTTTTTTCTTGCAATTGAGGCTGGTCAGGAACGGTGCACTTTTTGTCTTTTATATTATCCTATTCCGGAAGTTTATAAGTGCTCCCGAATAACGATACACTTGAGACTGAACTGTATTATTTTCTTGAAGGACAACGGGTAAAAGTACATCAATTTATATGACATCTTTGATTAAAACAGAGTAAAGTTTATGCAGTGTTTTAAAACATAAATCAGCTTCCGATATGTTATTTATTTATTTATATTTTGTAGACTGAATTTGTGTACTAGAACTATAACTAAATTTCGATGTTCCACATAGCCATAATGGAGCCGACAAAGACTTTTCAGGTAGCACAAGTTCGTTCGCAGACTGTAATGCACCATCTTACATGTAAAACTTGGCACTTTATGATAGGGGTGAAACAATACACCTGTGCCACATATCGATACGATTCATGATACACAGCCTATGATACGATACATTATCGATACAACAACTTGATGGTCTTTTCATCTTTAGAAGGTCTGTCAGTGGTATGGTTGTACTGTTATATGTGTTGACATATTTGGTTGTATTTCTAGTATGCAGATTACAGACATACATAGATTTAGCATCTGTTCATTTGCCATTTTCATCCTTGACAAGATAAGAAAAGTACATCCAAACAGACTACATATTAGTTGTTAGTGAATTTTAATTCAATCATTTAGGCAATTTGAAGCTCCAGGACTCATCTTGCTAACCACACCCTTTGTTTTGCACTGCATGAATGCTTTTAAAACATCTTATTATCAATTTCATGTCTTCACTTCAATTTGAATGACATGACAGTGTTATCTTCAAAACAGAAGAAATAGTCCAATTTCCACCTGCTAGGAAAATCTTATCTAAAGCAAGTCCAGGTGTGAGAGTGGAGATGACTAGCAACCAAAATCTATCACATTGTACTTTCTGCAGATGTAAAACAACTGCCACGGCCACAGGCACTCATTTCTGTTAGTGAAAAGGAAAACTATTGACAATGCCCACTCCCCTTCTATACAAAATTAACAAATTAACACAAGGTGACAAACCTGCATGGCTTGAAATATGCCTACTTGCTGATTCTGTGCTAATTTTATTTATCCTTTTGGCACGTTTAGTCACTGATTACCTATATCAATGTAAAAGGAAACATTCCAAACTTGTTCTTCATGTCCAACTTTAGTAATTTACAGATCATTTAATAACCATTTTGAACACAGTGTCTCCGTTGCTTTGTATCTACCTGGATCAAGTTTGGATGCCAATACTTCCAGTGTGTCAGGCAGTGAATAAGCTGCACTCAATTCTGATCGGTGGTTATTGTTTATCCTGGACTGCAATAAACAATAACCACCAATCAGAATTTAATGTAACATATTTCACTGAGTGACACACAAGAAGTGTAGCCTTTAAATTCGATCCATATAGAAAGGATACGAAGCAACAGAGAAACTTTGTGTAAAAGTGGTTATTAATTGATCAGTAAAGTACTTCAATCATACATGGGGAACAAATTTGGAAAGTCTCCTTTATGTTGATATATATAATCAGTGGCTGAACATGCTGAAATGATAAAATAATTAGCATGTAATCGGCGAAGGGGGGGGGAGACACATTTCGACCCATGTAACGTTGTGTTCATTTGTAAAAGGTGAGTGGGTGTTTTTAACAGTTTTTTTTTCTTCTTTTTTATGGACAAACATTATTGCCCATGATCCATCTCAGGCAAATTCACAGTTTAAAGAATAAAAAGGCAAACAACAAATAAATATTCATGACTGCTGAAGATTAAACTTACTTCTATAGGGTAAGCATCATTTTGTATCGATTCTTCACCTCTTGTATCATTATGTGTATTGATATTGCAAAAGTATCGATGTATCAATATATCAATGAATCGTTTCACCCGTACTTTATAATAAACACAGGGATCACATGTAGAACGCAGCTGTGATACTGGCTTGGGCTGTTGCAGTATATTGTTGACGATAATTATGAAATACTGGGAAAAAACACCAACCAATTCCAGTTCATAACATATTAATTTGTCCGTATGTGTGAAAGAATTTTTTTTTTACCCTGTGTATTTAATCAAAGCAAATATATCCAATATTTGTTTGATCAGAGCAAATATGAATGAATCAAAAACTACATTCAGATATGTACACTAAAATACATGATACTTAAATAGATTCAGTATCAAATATTCAATATGGGCAATTAAGGCCCACTCAAGTAACTATACTCAGTCTTAAGTAAGTAAGATCAAAGCAATAAATAGCAAGACTAGTTTTGTAATGATGTCACCAATTCTATTAGTAACAAATATGTACAGTTCCACGAATGACAAAGAACAATTAGAAGGTATAAAGATAATCTTTCTGGTCAGTAATTTCCAGTCACTGGTTTAAAACATGTCCTCCCTATTTGTCAATTACCTATTATGGGGAAAAACCACGACTGTGCCTGCAATGGCCGACGAACTGAACACGACCCCTTGTCAGTGAAATAGCTTGCAGAGAGCTGGTATTTTATGCATTTACCCAGACCACCAATGTTAAGTAAAATTTCTTGTATCTTTTATCCCTCTCTAAATTTTTTGGACTTGCCCAAACTTGAGCTTGTCCGAACTGAATTTGAACTTGTTCAGAGAGTCGGGCAAGTAGATTTGTAAATCCCTGGATGTGTACACTAAAATACATGATTGTAAAATAGATAAATATTATTCAACATGGGCAATTTAAGTCCACCAAGCCACAAGGCTTTCAAGAATAAGGGTCTGTGTTCATCATGCAAACACATGTGCTATCCATCCATAATGTATAAAGGAAATATGCATATTAATCCATCCAGAAGTCCTTGTAATCAAGTGTGGAAATGCAAATGTCCATTCAGATGTATATTATTAGGGACTCTGCACAAAATTTCAACATATAAAAGTACATGTAATAAAAAGGCAGCAAGGTGTGTAATTTGTAGGGGTGAAACGATACACCTGTGCCGCGTATCGATACGATTCACGATACACAGCATACGATACAATACCTTATCGATTCTCAGTTTAAAGAACAAAAAGGCAACCGACTAATAATTATTCATGACTGCTGAAGATTAAAGTAACTTATAATGGGTAAGTATCGTTTTGTATCGATTCTTCACCTCTTGTATCGACACGTGTATCGATATGGCAAAAGTATCGATGAATCGATATATCGATGAATCGTTTCACTCCTAGTAATTTGGCCTTTAGTCAGTTGTTTATGAGTATCAAAGGAAGATTCTGTCATAGGAACCAATTTAGATTTTCTAGCCACTAAAGAAAGGACTATGAGAAACAAAAACCAATAGGTCGTAAGAATATGAATTTATAAATCAAAAATTGGAGAAAAATTCCAGTAGTGTGTGAGGAGTTAAAGGTAGATCTTGCTTAGACAAAAAAAAAGTCAGAAAAAATTTAGATGATGTGATTTTAGAAGAGTCAGTCAGGTTACAGGAAGGATAATTTTAATATTCCTGTCATAAGGCAGAGTGTATTATTTTATGATGTCCAGCCTCTCTGTCTGTCCATCTGCCATTCTGTTACCAAGTTGGTTTCCATATGATAACTCTAGTTATTCACCATCTATAGTTACCAAACTTTGTGGATGGCTTGCACTTGGTTTAAGGAACAACCCTATCAATTTTGTATTCAAAAGGTTCAAGGTCAAGGTCACTGTGACTGAATGAAGAAAAATGGCTTCAGCAAATTAACTTCAGTTTTTCACCATCTACAGTTACCAAACTTTGTCAGTGGCTTGAAGCCTTTGAGCAAGGGTGACCTGACACTAATTGGGTTGACACATTGTGAAATTGACCTAAGACTGTTACTTCAGGGGTAACCACCCCAGCTGCAATATACATGCAAGAGCTGTCTCCTTACCATATACTTAATCATGGATGCATTGCATAAAAAGTTGAAAGAGCGAAACCTAAAGAAATCTGTCAATAAAATCTATTTTCCAACAGAATTTTTTAATGATAGATAAATCTGTAGAAAAGTGAAATATACTGATTATATCAACTTAAAAGGTTGTTGAAAAAAATAATATTAACACCCTCTAGCAATGTTTAGTAAGGAACAAAAGGATTCAAATTATTCGTTAATTAAAGATGGGATAATCCATTGCTTGAGTTATGCTGCTGTTAATGAAAAGTAGGTATGCTTTAAAATGTAGAAAGAAATAGTAAGCCAATAGATAAATGAAAATCACTCATTACCCTTGCTATTAGGAACAACTCATTTATTCATTAATTTATTCAAGCATTTATTTGAGAACTACCAGGGACTTGGACTAACATACACATAGTATGTTAGTCCCAGCTGTTGACAGATAAAACCATAGCTCCTCTGTTTTGGTGGTAACGATGTGGTCATTTCCAAAAAGTAAAAAATTATGAGCAAAATTATTCAAAAAGGACAATTTCTAAGAATTTAAAGTTTGAAAAAAATAATTATTCGTAAGTGATTTAATTTTAATTTTTTTTTTTTGTTACAATGATAATCAATGATTATGCAGTATTGATTGCCATAGAGACCTTAATTTCTCACAACAGAGACGTGTATTTTTTTCTTCTTCAGGCCATGGAGGAAAATCCATTCAAAGACCTAAAAATCACTGGTGCAGATTTTCTGGATTCCCTCAGTGGAAGAAGTTTATGTCCCAAGTGCCAGAAGTCCAGAAAGTATTATTGTTACTCTTGTTATGTCCCAGTACAGGGGATAGAGGAGAGAGTTCCAAAAGTGAAGGTATTAACAAATATTACACTTGTTATGTCCCAGTACAGGGGATAGAGGAGAGAGTTCCTAAAGTGAAGGTATTAACAAATATTACACTTGTTATGTCCCAGTACAAGGGCTAGAGGACGGAGTTCCTAAAGTGAAGGTATTATTGTAGTGGTCTGTTGCCTAAGCTTCCACACTTGCATGGGTTCGAATCTGGAACCAGAAATTATTGAAATTCTTTATTCATAGATTAAATAAAGTGGTATCATATTGTATCATAGTACTGGTTTTAATTTACATCAAATTAAAAATGCCTGTTTATGGAACCGGAATCGTAACTTTACATTTCTTGCAGCTATATGCATCTGACTTCTGATACTTTTGTATATCTTAGATTTTGAATTTCAACAAATGTTTTAGTTGTTCTTTGGAGGACACACTTACAACTAAGTAAGCATGTGCAGAACTAACTTCAGTTTGTGCACAAAATCATGTTTTGTGGTCTTTGCCTAAAACCAACCAATAAGTTTTTCTTATTTTGTATAGGTGACTGACCACTGTACCATATATGTCAAGAGTTTAGTATTTAGTGGTCAGTAAAACAGGAAATTTGTTGCATTTATAAATGAGGTTTCCCATGGGGTATATATGGGATTACATAATAACATAAAACAGTAATGGTTTATCTACATTTACTTTGTAAAATATTTTTTACCTGTACACTGTCCCCCCCAGGATGAAATGGCATCCTCGACATTATTTAGAACTAACTGAGATTATCAAGATCATAGTTTCTATCACTTTTTCTGACATATTATTGGAAACCCCTGAATTAACTAGTTTCTCCATTAACTTAGCTTTTTGAACCCACTAAAGCTCAGATGAAACAATGTGGGCAAAGACGTATTCATACAACACCATCCTCCCAGGTTGCTTTCTCTACCTTATTGAACGTCTTGGTGGGGAGCTTACATGATAATAATCAACATCCGCTTCGTGGTCTGATAATTCAGCAAATTTTTTCAGAGAAGTTTCTTTAGCTTCTGTGACTTCATCTGCGATTACTTTAGCCCCAGCATTTCCAGGGTCTGTAGCTGATCCTGGTACGTGACTATTGTTGGTGTCCCCATTTAATTTGCCCTTGCTTCGTTTCCCCTGGCTCTCACTCTGTAATAGAGCTTTGTGAACCAGGAATCTTCTCTTCTGCTACTGCACCATTATTATGAACATTGGTAATAATGTTGAATAATGTTAGTACTCATCCACATCCCTACTCAAACCTGGCCAGTAGAATCTGTCTCTGAGAAGAGACAAAGTTTCATCTCCACCAGGATGTCCAACATCATCATGTACTCATCTCAAGGTCTTGTGCACCAGGGATGGTGGTAATATGAGCTGTTTCCTACTAGGTCAGTCTGATTCTACCGTTTAATAGAGGACTCCCTCTTCTAATCATAACTGGACATATATCTTATAGAAAGTATAATTATCCTTGGATACCAGTAACTGCCGTCTATCAGAAGGTGACTGGCTTTGTAGCAAATCCATCCACTTTTTTAATGCTGTCAGTAAGAACAATGAATTAATGGCCATACAGATAATCATGGTACTTCTCAGTGACCGCCCATTTGCTTAAAACTCCAGTTTATGAGCTGGATAATTTTGCTGAGGTTTTTAAAGTTCTCTGCTAGTATATGCCATTACCCTTTTCTGTCCATTCTGTGTCTGATACAGGATAGCTCCTAGACCATTGTTACTAACATCAGTATGGAGCTCAGATGGTGAAAAAAATAATCAACATATCCCAGAATGGAAGGTGTGGATATCAGTTCTTTGAGCTGATTGAAAGCCGCTTCCTGTTTACTTACACAATGCCATTCTTGATAATTTGATGTTTGTTTCTGCTTTTTCACTTTTACTTTCTCTAGAGTAGAAAGCATCACGTCTCAATGTAGTTTTGCTATTTGTGAGAAATCTTTTACAAATTGCCTATAGTAACCAGCAAATCCCAGGAATTCCCTGACTTTTCTGAGTTTGTTGGTATGGACCAATTGAAAAATTTTTTCAATTTTTTTTTCTTTTCTCAGTATCTGCCTGGATTTTGTCTTTTGTGATATGATCAACATAATGGACTTTCTGCTGTGACAAACAACACTTTCTGGGAGACAGTTTGATTATGCATTGTTTCATGGTCAAATACCATTTGTAGCCTTTTCAGGTGCTCTTCATATGTGGGTGCGAAAATGACGAGATCATTTAAATTAATGAAACATATCCCCATGTAGAGATCACCTAGGCAATTTTGCATAATGCATTGATATGTGGCTAGAGATGTGACTAACCCAAATGGAAGCCTGTTGAATTTGAAAAAGTCCAAAAAGCTCTACTTGGCTTGTTTTCATTTTCAACCTCAATTTGGTGGTATCCACTCTTCATGTCATGTACAGTGAAATAGTGGTTCACATCAAGGGAGTAAAATATTTCCTGTATTCTAGGAAGAGCATATGAGTCTTTGACTGTTCTTTGATTCAGATGCCAATAGTCATTGAAAATGTGGAGTGATCCATCCTTTTTTCTTGCCAACATTTGTTTCCCAAGAGGAATGTGATGGTATAATTACCCCACTTGACTGAAGCTGCTCAACATGTGCTCTGTCAATTCGACATACATGCTTGGAGGTATGCGCCTGTGTTTCTGCTTGAAAAGGGTTTCATTGGTCAGTATGATTTTGTGTTTAACACTATTGATTAGATCAGTATCTGTGTCACCATGTGAGAAAATGTCATGTTGACTAGTCAAATCTTTCAGTCCCTGATTGATGTAGTTTCACTATTACCCTCCTTCATTTGTTCATCTGGTGCATTGTAGACAGTTACTGGTTGTAGTTCACACAAAATGGCCTGTAGGTAGATCACTTCTGTTCTTGTTGTGATAAATGAACTTCTGCAATCCCTGTACTCTTAGGCTACAATCCCTGTACTCTTAGGCTGCAATCCCTGTACTCTTAGGCTACAATCCTTGTACTCTTAGGCTACAAGCCCTGTACTCTTAGGCTACAATCCCTGTACTCTTAGGCTACAATCCCTGTACTCTTAGGCTACAATCCCTGTCCTTATAGGATTCTTATGTGGGGGCAATACCAACATCATCAGGTAAAGAAGTCCACTTAGATGGCTATAAGAGAGCACATGTAGTGTGATATTCTATTTCATTATGGAGGTAGCCATCTGTCACTATAGCTGAATTAGATGGCAGACTTGATATTGTGTGTGACTTGAAATCTGCGTAACCACCCGTTACTTGCAGTAAATTCATGTCCCGTTTCAACTGATAATACAGATATATGAGTAGTAATTACATATGAAGTAAGAAAGTCACAACTAATTCTGAAACATTTAATATTTTCATTTAAAAATCACATGCATGTTGTTGAATCAATGTGATACTAACTGATACTAATGTCATTTTAAAAAGAATATTATGAATAATCATCAATATGTTCTTACAATTGTCTTAATAATAATATTTCAGATTACATCATATGTCACCAGTGAACACTTTTAACACACTTGAGAAGTTCTTAAGAATCTGTAGGTATGAAAAATATATCCAATCCATGCTTTCCACAGCTTTTCTTTTGTATTTGTTAAGAATGTCTTGTAATTATGTCCACAAGTTTAACAGTATTTGTAGCAAGGCCATAATCCATCAA
This sequence comes from Margaritifera margaritifera, assembly GCA_029931535.1. Classification (NCBI taxonomy): domain Eukaryota; kingdom Metazoa; phylum Mollusca; class Bivalvia; order Unionida; family Margaritiferidae; genus Margaritifera; species Margaritifera margaritifera. The sequence goes on along the minus strand of JAQPZY010001406.1, from coordinate 2,107,280 downwards.
ATTCTGTGGAATGCAACCATATAGTTTGTAATATAATGCACTGTTTGCCTTTTTTAAAAAATTACAGGCTGTGTCACTCTCATAGTCACTTTCCTCATCCAAACATGTTTCCCTGGAATTCCTCACCCTGTCTAACAATATTGTCTCCCAAATATCACCAACTGTGCTCTCTGTGGTTAATATGCCATCACACTGCACATAATCCTTGAGGGTTGTCCCATGTGGTATAATGGAAAGAAAGTCCATCACACTGCACATAATCCTTGAGGGTTGTCCCATGTGGTATAATGCAAAGAAAGTCCATCACACTGCACATAATCCTTGACGGTTGTCCCATGTGGTATAAGGGGAAGAAAGTCCTCTTGATCCCAGTCTTCCTCCTCTACATCTCTTGGAAAAAAACCACACTTCTGAAAGCATTTTAAAATGATCTCAGCTGTCACCATATTACATGCTGAAGTCAGCCATTGGATTGCATCCAGCAGAGTCACCTGTCGTGCGAACTTGGATGCAGTCAATACCTCGTCCATCAGGAACAATACATGTCTCTGCAGCTTTATCCTGCACTGTTTGGATTATCCCTGCATCCATGGGCTGAAGTTTTGAAGTTGTTTTTTTGGGGGGTGGGGGGAGTATGAAAGCTTCACATTTGAAAAGATCCATCTTTGGGTGTGCAGAACAGTTGTCAAGGAAAAGCAGGATCTTCCTGTTCTGCACTTTCATCTGCTGATTTTTTTTTTTTTTTTTCCAGAACTCAAATATTTGTCCCATCATCATGCTTTTCTGTTTGCCTCATATGTCACTTTCAAATTTGTTCTGCTACATTCCTTAAAGCTTCTTGGGTTTTGAGACTTTCCAATCACCAATTGCCTCAATTCCTCACCAGAATAACTTGCACAGAACAAAACTGTGAATTGCTCTTTTGTTTTTTCCCACCAGTACATGTTTCCCATTTTTTTAACTGCAACTTTATTGGTAGCATTCTGAAAAACAACCCAGTCTCATCACAATTAAAAATATCCTGGCTGTCATATTCCCTGCATATATCATTAAGTCGTTTGCTCAAATCCTCTACAACTTCTATATTGACTTAAGCAGATTCTCCACTAAGGACAGAACACTTGATATTGTGTATGACTTGAAATCTGTGTAACCACCCATTACTTGCAGTAAATTCATGTCCCGTTTCAACTGATAAAATCGTTGCCTTTTCTTGAATCATTCAACCTGTAAGTGGAATATTCTTGGCATGTGCCGAGCAAAACCATTTGAAAACCTAGTCATTTAAATCAGGCTACAAGTATCTGATGACTCTAACAATCTTTCTCCATCCACTCCATTTTTTTAATTTCTGCAGAATATTTTTCTTATCTTTTGCGATGTTGTTTATTTGAATCTTTCCAGCATCAAATATTTGGCAAGGATTCTCAAACTAACCCTCTTTTAGTTGAGTCAAATTAGTTTTACTATTTCTTCTAAATTGAGAAGTTTTCTTTTCCTCAACAGCATGTTGAACTTTTCACAATAACTTATTCCTATGTTGCCAACTATACCACTGTTCAAACAATTTGTTGCTTTTAAATAAAATGCCCTGTGTTTATAAAGGAAGTGATCTTGTCATGTGATTCATTGGTCATAGACTGGTATCCTGTTGAGCTTGTTTTTCTGTTCTCAATGTGGGGGAAGCTAAAAAGGCTATCATACCATTTTTATGTCACAGAGATTTGTGCTGAACAATATGGCTCAACGCAACTGTTAGCTTTTGTAATGACAATTATTGTCAGTAGTTATAACCACTAATTCTCAAGTGTGAAAAAACTTGACATCTAAAGGAAACCTAAAAGGCTATCACACCATTGTCATGCAACTTGTACTCATCAATACTGTGCATCTCAGCTGTTAGCTATGGTAATCTTGACAATTATCGGCAGTAATAATAGCCAGGAACTATCAAGGTGACAAAACCTGACATCTGATGATTACATGGCAGCAAGAATAATCAGAATACTTACCTCTATGTATGGATTGAAGTTTGCTTCTTTATTGGCATGTTAGAAGCAATGTGGCCACTCTTGACGATAAATTTGACATGTTTTGCACTAATATGCTGGCCACAGGTCACGTTATAGGGGTGGCTGGCCACAGGTCACGTTATAGGGGTGGCTGGCCACAGGTCACATTATAAGGTTGGCTGGCCACAGGTCACGTTATAGGGGTGGCTGGCCACAGGTCAAGTTATAGGGGTGGCTGGCCACAGGTCAAGTTATAGGGGTGGCTGGCCACAGGTCAAGTTATAGGGGTGGTCATTCGTGAGGGGTACTTTTGAACACAAACTTGTCAGTGCCTAGGGATTCTGGCCATAAATAGCAGGTGACCCCTGGTCGGTGGGGGGGGGTCAAGAGGAGGATCACTGTAGACCCACCTCTTACCTATCCAATAAAACATCAGCGGATTGGACTCAATGTGGAATCAATGAGATCATAGAATATAAATCATATCAAATATAGTGCAATTTGATGAATATTCCATACAGTAACTGATGTCAACAAAACATACAAGCTGTGGCTGATGTAAGATGTAGTAAATTTAGATGAATATTCCATTCAATAACCAATCTTAGCAAAACATACAAGCTGACTGAAATCAGTAAAATTGTGGAAGCCCCCCTTTGATGTGAGATCATGGAGACATGAAACGGGGTCCATTTTAATGTTGATATTTGGTAATATCCCCCAATACACACCAACCTTTGGAATAACCCCAGTGACCTTTGTCATGAAAACATTCTAATCCTGTTCCATTTGCTGATATTTTTTGCTAAAATTCTCCTCTCTGAACTCACAATTTCAATCAATGTGGTATTTATATAACTTTCAACTCCATTTAATGGGTTTTTATTAGGTTGGTATCAGTCACTAAATCTGTTTGTTGGGTTTGATTTAATTTTTTTAAAGCCCTATCCTTTCAAATTGTTTGTCTATCATTTAAAAATTTGCTCTTGTAGTAGGTCATGGTGACCTTTTTTTTCACACCAATTATTGCATTAAGTTGCATACAGTCATGCAGTCTGTATATAATGCAGTATTGCATACGGTCATGCAGTCTGATGGGTATGTTTATCTTGGAGGGTACTGCTTACCATGGACAAAATTGGGTCATAGTGGCCTACTTTTCACACAAGTGATTACATTAAGATTTTGCATTTGGCTCAGTTTCTCTGACAATTGTGTGTACAGTTATAAAACTTAATTTTTGCATTCACCTTGATGGATGCTGCTCACCATGGACAAAAGTAGGTTACTGATCTACTTTTCATGCGGCAGTGATTACATTAAGTTTTTGCATTTAGCTTGGTTTATCTGATTCTATGAAACTTGATAGGTGTATTCATCTTGGAGAGTACTGCTCTTCATGAGCAAAAGTAGGTCACAGTGACCTGTTTCTCATGCTTCAGTGTTTATGTCATGTTTTTACATTTAGCTCAGTTTCTTTGATACTGTTGTATGAACAGTTATGAAATCTGATTGATTTATTTATAGCAGGAATATTAATTGTCTTAGTGACCTACTGTTAAGGTCACAGTGATATACTTTTCTGGCTTTGGTGATTATGTAAGGATTTTGGATTAAGCAGTAGCAGAGCAGGCAAGATATAGCATTCTGCAGAATTCTTGTTGTATTGTTTTCATTTTTATTTAGTTAACCATCAAGTGTAATACTAAAAGAAATTATTTGCAGTTACATGTATGTCACGTCATACAGATTCATTGAAAATTAATTATAATAATAGATATATTTTTTTTTCTTTACAGTTACCACTTCAGATTGACATTATCAAGCATCCCAGCGAATGTGATGGAAAAAGCACAGCTGCTCATGCAGCAGTTATTTCTCCTGATTATGTGACCATCTTCACATACCCTTGTATTCCAGACTATGAGGACAGAGATAGGGTAATTTATTAACAGATTCATCATGTGTTGTACAATTCAGCCTCCCATAATAACTGTTATTTTTCCCACCCGGCAGCCAGTTTTGCATTTACCTGTCTGACCGATTTGAACTGAACATAAAGTATATGTACCGTATGTTCTCGCGTAATAGCTGTTACTAACTGCAAACTGCATAAACCCAGATCTGCAGAATGCGCCGGCAGATCTTCATCTATGGAGTCTGTAAGGACTAATCAGTAGAACAAACAACATGGACTCTGATCTGCTGGTGCATTATGCGATGGCAGATCAGGGTCTATGTTGTTTGGATTTGGATCTGGCTTATACGTGAGTACATACGGTATACTGTATAGGAATATGTGTCATCTTCTTGACTACAGAATTCTGTCTTTCCTTATTGGATTTATTTTGCTGATGTGAATGAATTGCTACACATCTTTGTACCATATTGTGTTCTGAGCCAGTTCATCGGTTTGATTATTTTGTTTGCAATAATTGCTTTATCATATCCGAGTTATCATCATAGCCCATGGTGTGCCCTTGAGCAAGGCACTTTACTCCAGTTGCTTTTGATGCTATATAACCTCTTGTGTTGCTGTGCCATAAAACACCAAACCAAACCGAAAGCTGATCCATGGTAAAGAAAAATTTCTAAAAAACTTTGATGGTTTTTTCCATGGCAAACCCCAGCATTATCCATCATATATCCCCCACAGATACAGTTCCAGAGGTCAAAAACATATATATATATATATATATATATATATATATATATATCCAAATTGCCTCCTTTTTCTACCACTAGATGGCTATCCATCTACTGGATGTTATCCTATTTAAACTTTTACTGTGGTACGATCAACATTGCTCTGCATCGCGCCTTGACATCTGTCAAGAATCATCATTAATTTTGACCATCTGAACCTAAAGTTGGTACAGTATTGTTAATTAAGATTACTGCAAGATATTGGTAATTTTATTTTTGTATTTTCATTGATTATTGTGCATATATTTTGCAGTTTTTAGTTTTTGTTTTCTGACCTTGCAGTTGCACATGGCATTATTGATACTCGTATTTTTGGCTTACAGACCTTGGTTGAAGTACTCTCTTGTTTTACTAACAAATGCCGTTATTGATATAGTTTACACTTTCGGATTGTTAATTCCCGTTATTTTGTCATTTTCATTCTCATTGCAGATAGGCAATTCCAACCAAATTCTCATTGCAGATATGCAATTCCAATCAAATTCTCATTGCAGAAATGCATTTCTAACCAAATGCTCATTGCAGATATGCAATTCCAACCAAATTCTCATTGCAGATATGCAATTCTAACCAAATTCTCATTGCAGATATGCAATTCCAACCAAATTCTCATTGCAGATATGCAATTCCAACCAAATGCTCATTGCAGATATGCAATTCCAACCAAATGCTCATTGCAGATATGCAATTCCAACCAAATGCTCATTGCAGATATGCAATTCCAACCAAATTCTCATTGCAGATATGCATTTACAACCAACTGTTTCAAATGTTGCTCAACATGGTCAGATGGGACATGGTCCACTGTGTTCTGGAAAAGTTTAAAGAAAGGCAAAGTCCATGTATGTGGACAGTGACATTTTAATCCTTCACCCTACAATGTCACCTGAAGCCAGCATAGTGGGGGATGCCATAACAGCCCCTCCCTTTTTTAAACCTCTTGGAACCATTCCTTCAGCAACAGTCACATTCTGTCAGCTAGACAGAGGAAGATCAGGAAGGTGTTCATGCTGCACCCATCCCAGGTGCTGCTTGAGTCACAGATGAGGAGACTTGTACAGGAGATGATGATGCGATTTTTGGCTTCAGGGAAGTTTCTATTATTCAGTTCATGAAGTCATTCAAAACAAACTTGGAGTTGATGGGAGATTATCTTCCCACACTTTGGCAGCCCAGTGGACCTAAGCCTACATCATGTCTGAGCATGGCCTTAGTGCCCTAAGTCCTACATCATGTCTGAGCATGGCCTTAGTGCCCTAAGTCCTACATCATGTCTGAGCACAGCCTTAGTGTCTTAAGTCCTACATCATGTCTGAGCACAGCCTTAGTGCCTTAAGTCCTACATCATGTCTGAGCATGGCCTTAGTGCCCTAAGTCCTACATGTCTGAGCATGGCCTTAGTGCCCTAAGTCCTACATGTCTGAGCATGGCCTTAGTGCCCTAAGTCCTACATGTCTGAGCATGGCCTTAGTGCCCTAAGTCTTACATCATGTCTGCACATGGCCTTAATGCCTTAAGTCTAGGCACATATGGTCTGATATTGACCTTGCAGGCATTTGTTATGAGTCCTCTTTGTTGTCCACCACCATTCAGGTTGCTGACCTTTCCAGCAGTCCAGCTAACCGTTTATAGCCATTATCAACCAGAGGTCAGTCACATTGACAAGCCATGCTGCATACCGGCTGACCATCCCATCGTATATGGAATCTTATGGAGACCCGTATAACTGGTCTGTCCATTTCGCTACCCAGTCATCTATCCAGCCATCCCATTATATATGGAATCTTATGGAGACCTGTATAACTGGTCTGTCCATTTCGCTGCCCAGTCATCCATACAGCTCTTCATCCTGATGACACCAATCATGTTAGTTGCCCAGCTGCCAGTCCAGCTGGTGGGTTCAATTTTGATGGCATATCCTGTGAATAAGTATCAGATTACATCCAGGGATGATGGCACTTCCACGCCACTGGGAATGATACATGTGGACATGGAATATATGCCTAACAAGGACAACCCCCACAGTGAGTGCAGGGAAAACTTTGATCAGTTATGTCATTCCAGTCCCATGAAGTGGCACTTGTGGAGATTTATCATATTTTGGCACTGCCAAATTGCACAGATTATTGAGCTCACAAAGTCGATCTCCAGCAGGGAGTGGATTTCCATGAGAGAGTTTTTGCAACTCTTCAATTTACTCCATGCAGCATCAGACCTGATCCTCCTAGGGCACCTCTGTATGCACCCTTTGCAGATAGCCCTGCTGGCCCAGTGATGCCCCTTTTAAAGTCATCATGATCTTCAATCTTGTTTGAAATGAAAGAGTTCCTGCAGCATTGGAGAGTCAAACAATGGCTTACAACAGGAATTCCTCTGCAGAAACCCCAACCAGAGATTACAGTTGGTATGGACACCAGTTCATATGGCTTGGGCTGCCACCTTTGCCCCACTTCACCATGGATAGAGGCAACTGGGGGCCAGAGGAGAGGGCCCATCATATCAAAAGCCTTCTGAAAATGAAGGCTATAATCTTGGCTTTTAATTTTTGTAAGGATCAATATTTTGGAATGGTAATTCTCATAATGTCAGATAACTGTGTGGCGGTGACCTACCACCTGAAATGGGCAGACCAAATCTGGTCTGGGATTTCCTACGCTGGTGTTCTCAGCACAAAATTATGGTCCAGATCAGGCAGATCATGCACATATCCAGCATGCTCAGTGTCCTAGCTGATTCGTTGACAAGAAGGGTCCAGACTCTTCATACAGAGTTGTCCCTTTATACACCGATCTTTCATTGGTTTTTTGCACCCTGTGGACATCCAATGATAGATCTTTTTGCGACAAGGTGGAACCACAAACTGTCCTCCTACATTTCTCCAATACCAATCCCAGAGGAAAATCCTGGCGATGCCCACCTGCTTGAGTAAACGCAGTTGCAAGTTTTGCAGGGTCCTCCAACATGTCTGGCTTTTGTCAGGAGAGCCTTGTGCAGAAAGTAATGTAACCCATCGATCAAAGAGTAGATCTCACAAGCTAGAAGGCCATCTGCTTTGAAGGCATATGTTGAAAGTAGCACGTTTTCTGAGACTGGTGTAATGGCAACAACATTGTAAGCTTGTAGGCCACAAATTCGCACTTTGCTGATTTTTTTTAACAAGTGCATTATAGGGCTCATACATGTTTTTTCTGGTATCATTGTTTACTGAATCTTGAGGGGGTCATTAAAGCCTGAGCATGAAAGGCAAGGGTTTCAATATACCTGTGGGATTCAGTGAACATTAATACCAGAAAAACATGTATGGTTGCTATTCTTACATAAAAAAAGGGTTTAAATTTTCAGATGGTAATTCAAGTTTTCCAAGTAAAGGCGCCAATCCAGAATGTTGGCTTTACTTAATCCTTTTCCAGGGCGGTATACACCCCTGATAAACTGATGTAAAATGGATGAGCAAGAGAGCCAACTTCTATGTTCTTTTTGAGAAGTAACAATTTTAGCAAATTGTTCAGTATAATATCTGCCATTCATGAGGAATAAAGCAACTACCAGATGTTTGGCAGGTATATTACTCAGACTCTGAATCATAATTTGGTTTATACGCAAATGAGAATACACACCGGTTCCTGTGGTTTTGACAAGTTATAAAATCCCCTTTGCTAAGATGTATCAGGACATTAGAGTAGTTCTTATTTCTCTGCTTGGAAAATTTCTCTTCTAGGCAACTGGAGATTCTATAAGGATCATAGGTTTTCTGTCAGCACACACAATGCAAAATGTACAGCCATTTGTTTTGGGTGTGACCTGGAAAAAGGATAAGTATAACAACATCAGTGCTGCATGAAATATGTCATGTTGTTACATGGATATGACCACATTGACACACCTTGTCCAACAATGCAGCACACGCATTTTTATGTTTGAATACCCGATCATAATTACCTTTGAAATCCAAAAGTGATAAAAGTTATCTGCCCACCCAGGCAGTAACCAGACAAGAGTGATCTACCCTTGCATAGAGCGTTTGGTGCCCAATCCTGTCCACATATTAATTACTACTTAGTCTCATGCTAGGAAGCACACTCTGTTTTGACACTTTGCATTTGAGTGATTCTGTGAAGTTTCCTCACAACAGGGAAGTATACTCCAGCTATTTTGCACTTAACTTTTATCATACACGAAGAATGCACACTTTATTTGTCTAACTTCATCTTATGATATTCATGTCAGTGCCATAAGGTCTATAGTACTTCAGGTATTCTTAGTACTTTACCTGGTATATGAAATCTGTCAAGTAATTGTCTTTATTTCATGCCTTAAGATCATTCAGTTAATTATTTTATGTAGTTGTGTTTTTCATTAGCATCCTCTTCACAGTAATTTCACACGTTGCTTGACTGATTTCACCAGTATATGTCATTGTTTTATTCTCTATAATTACAAGTGTCGACACAATGGGCAGGACTAAATGCACCGGGTGTAAGCATTTTAAGCTAGCAGAAGATAACCATGATACTTGTCTCAATTGTATGGGGTGCAATTCAGCCCAAACATGCAGTGTATGCACATAATGGTCAGAAAATGTATGGGCAACTGCTGCTGCCAAACAAAAAATCTGGCAAGCAAGAGTGCATGGAAATGCACCAACAAAGATGCGGACTCCATTAGTATCACCACCAACACCATATCAGCTGACAGCTCCCTGTTATTAGAGACGTTGAAGGTAAAATGTTCACCAGTCCAGAAAAAAATTAGGCAGGCGAGATCATCATGGACTTCACATAGAGCATGAGCACCGCCATCACCTCCACAACAGGAACAGGTCTTTTCAGTAGTACCTCTGGGGGACATATTGGCACATCCCGGTACTAGGGGATATATTGTCACATCCCGGTACAAGCTATGATGATCATTCTCAGGATAGCCAGTACTGGACTTCAGCATTAGATAAAACCAGCTCTGACACTGCTTCAACTTATGCCTGCTGTTCACAAGACTTTGTATGGTGATCTACTTTATTGGTATACCCAGTTCCGGCTTCATGACACAGATAGTTCTCAATAACTGAAGCTGCTAGTCTCGGTACCAGCTCTGACTCCGGCTTCTTGTGTTTTCTAGTTTTTAGCACTGACATCGAAGAATAAAACTATTGAGTACTGGATTCCTGGAAGTATTGTGGACCAACAACAGTCATCTCTGGCACCATTCCTGGCTCTGTCATGACCTGACACAATTTAGGGTAATGCTCCAGTCCTGGATGCTTGGTACCATTTCTGCACCATCAAGGTTTTTTCCTGTGAATGTGTGGAGATAAATGTCACAACTTGACCAGATCCCCAGTCTTGTTCACCATCCATCTTGGTTGATCTCACCATCGTCATCAAATGCATTGCAGGAGACATCTGTATCTCACTGTGCTGTCTTCGAGGACTCGCTCTCACAGGTACCATCCTCCATGCTTGGTCTGATGATGTCCCGAGAAGACTCAGCCTTCTTAATTGTGCTGCCTGAGTTTTGCCTGCCTACTCCTACACCAGCATTGGCAACTTACAAAGTTTCCGAACACGTCAGATATGCCTTATGAAAATTTCAGCTCATAAAATTCTAGCGATCTCCATGAGCCTAATGTTTGAATGCAACATTTTGATCTGAAACATAATTGAAACCATTGGCTGGCATGCACAGTTAAGTTCTCAAGTTTATATCTTCAAGATCTAGCATCGCAGAGAAAGGAATTTAATCTATTGGGTACAGTGGCTGCAGCCCAGGCTACAACCAGACCCTATTAAAAACAGCACAACCTCCTCATGGGCATTGGTTTATTCTTTTCACTCGAATTGCCCAAAAATTTTCATGGTAAGAAAATGCTATTCATTTCTTATTACTGGTGTATTAATGACATAGCAGTAAGTTGTGCTGCCTTCACATTAGCAGAAAGGTCTGTCCTTCATATAAGGACTCCAGTCATATTTCCCTCAAAGGGTATACATGGAAGAGGTTGGATGCTCATGCATTTCCTTCTCTTACCGGTATTACTTTTGCTTCTGACATTAATGTGATTGGCGAATGTATTTGATGGAGGAAGTAACTTTATAATAAATTATGTTTCTCTGAAAATACTTAATCTGATCACATTACTATAGAGCCCTTCCACACCTCCCCACAAATGCAATGTTTCCCTCATAGCTTGAACTGGATAACATCTGGTATACGGGTAGCCAATCAGTGGTGGAAAGGTGAGGTAATTTGGAAGAGTTTCTTCCCTTTGTATCACATGGGAGTGAACAACAATATTTTTCATCTTTCTGGGAGAACTGGATTCAAGGAGTAGCCGAGTTTATTTTCTAATGTTTCGAAGAAATTAAATTCAATATAAAACCTACTTTTTCACTCATTAGCTGAATGCACTTTGTTCTACAATGCATTCTGAAAAAACCACTTTGGAAAATTTTTGAGCATTTTTATTTTTACAACTTTGTGGTCATAAAGAAAATCATAAAACTTTACTTACCAAAATTGACAAATAGCAATAATGAAAAATGTGCAATTTTCAAAATTGTAAAAATTAATAAAGTAGAATTTTCCTCATCTATGGTATAATATTGATAATATTTACATACTAGTTAATATCTGATTTATATTTTCTTATCATTGTCAGGTACTTCTCGTATTTCCTGGAGATGACTCAACAACATTAGAGGATCTTGCCAAAGAGATGAAATCTTCTTTGCATCAGCGCAGTCACATACATTTGACTAAGAAAGTCTACAACCAGAATAATGCAACTTGCCATTCAGCAGTAGAAGAAACTAGTCCACAACTTTCAAATAACTTACCTGTGCAGAAGAATCTTACAGAAAGTGATGTTGACAGTAGAGAAGAATGTGTGCATATTGGTCCGTTAGACTCAGAGAAAGACTGTGAAGGGAGAAAGAGGAAGTTAGAGGATTTGGATTGTGAGCCAAAGAGAGATGGATGTAAAAAGCTACATGCTGAGGTTACTTATTAAACATTTCATAATAATAGATTTGTTTTAAAATAATGTTTGATATGAACATAATATTACCAGAGCACTGGGCTCAAAATTAGGATTTTTTTTCACTAACCCACAGGATCACCATAATAAAATTTGCACTGATATTGCTTAAATTTCACTGATCCTGCTAAAATCAAACAGAAACCAGTTCAGTTTCCAAATCAAAATTTATTACTACTCATTATCATCAACTCAAAACAATAACAACTGTATTTCACAAACAAGACTCACGAAAAGTTGAAAGTTCATGTTCAAGCTTCTTCAAGATGCTCTTGTTAAAAAATGTCACAGTTTTCTCTGCTTCTGAGGAACCAGCTTTCTGTTTTGATTTCACATATCCCTCTGCCATTATTTGTAGGGAGCTTGCATTGTGTGATTCCAGAAACGATTTATGAAACTTTTTACACCCATCAATGAAAGAAGTACCCCAAGCGCTTTCATATTTCTCCAAATACTCTGTGCAGAAAGTACATAACTTCAGCCATTTGTATTTATTTGCTCCGCATTTCTGGTACTTTCTTAGTCTCTTCTCTTGATCATATTTGTGATCGCGCTCTGTCTTGTCATCATCTAATTTCTGCTGTTTTGGTGGCGGCTGTGCACATTGCAAATTCTTCCACATGTATACAATTGTCACTGCACAATGCATTAAAATTTATCAGCAACGATATAAAAAAAATTTTGATTAATCATTGAGTTGGCAAATGCAATCTTTTCTGATTCTTCAATACTAGCCTGAGATCCTATACATTTTGTTATCATCAGTAATGAAATCGGTGCTTGTGACCAGTACACCAGACTTGCGTGAACCTGTTTAGACAATAATCACACTAATTTACTTGATGAGTGGATGACTGGTTTAACACTTGTCCATTTGCACCACGAGCGTTTGTTGTGCTTCATCAAGTGCAGGATGTTGGTAGGTACTCAGTTAACACAATCAACAGATCGATCAACCATTAAAGGGAATGTTGATTCTGGTTTTTTTTATACATCCAACAAGACCACTTGTTAACTGTTATGATAGCAACCAGGTGTGATTTTCACTGCTCCAACAGATTATTGACGGCTGGGGTTTTAGTGATCAGACTGTGAATCATGGATTAGCAGATTGGCGTTAATTTTCAAGCCCTGAGAGCATGGTATGCAGTTATACAATCATAATAATTTATATCTTTTGCTTCTGTACCAAATTGCATCACCCTTAAAACTCGGTATGTGAAAGTAAAATCCACTATTTATATCCTCAAATTTTCAAATATCATTATCCTCTAATTCATGATGAGCCCCTTGTATTGAGGTACCATATTCAACATGATACCTGCACTGTGAATGTACCAAATTATCTTAGTAAATTTTATGAGGTTAAACCTGATCATAATAACCGCACAACCAAGTCATAAATGATGCCCACATCACATGTATGTACTCACTAGAAGAGTTAGTTTCCTTTTGGTATGTAAGTAATTCTCCACTTTGAAGGTTCATTCTCTTACCCAATATGGTTGGCTGAATAAAACACATATAAGATCCACTTTTGAGACGGTTTTAACCAACAAATTTAAGTGGTAATGAGGCAGCAGGCATGCATGGTGATAAGTTCCAAGAAAATTTTTTTATTTTTCTGGTCAGATTTTAGGAACTGCTTCCATCCCACAAGGCATCTTGGGAGCAAAATACTTGTGCTCATCACTGGATATTTTTTGCAAGCTTTGACCAAAATGAGGGCTGATCACTTTTTAAGGCATGTATGGGCATTATGTCTTTGTAATGCTCTACTAACAGACCACCTCCCTAGATCAAACTAAAGTCACAGTGGCCCACAAAATAAATCAATTTTTAATTTTTGACCTTTAACATTTTTGTCCATGTCAGATATTCAGTATCTCCTGGTGAACTTTTTCATAGTTTTATAGCAGTCCAGTCATGAAATGAAAAGAAAAATAAGGTAGAGATTTTATCTTCAGTTGTCATCTTGGTGTATCTGAGGTATTTATGTCTGTTATGTTAATACTTTTTTGGGGGGTATTACATCATAAACCAGTTCCTAACTCTTCACCTCTTTTGCACTGACTGATAATACATGATAAAATAAATTTAGAACAAAATTACAACTTTGTGTGGACATTTTTCTTTTCACTTTTATGACTTGTGATTGTATTTATTTTTGTCCTGAAGAGACGTGACATTCGAAGAACTTTATTTGCGGACTTGTGCATGAGCCAGCATGGCTGCACTACTACAGTCAGCTATCCAATAAGAGAAGTTTTCTAATTGATTTATATATAGATATACCTTATAATGGTCAGAGATTAGTGCAGATCATACTATTGTATCGGATTTTGAATTTGAAAGCTTGTTTGTAATGGAATAATGCAAATTTTGTTGAAATAGACTTCTGAATATCCTTTGAATCTTGCTGAAAAGAATAAACCCTTGCTATTATGAATTCCTTGATATAATGGACACCCGCATTGGACCCCTGAAATCACTTATACATAAAGAGAATACTTTGTTGTAACAAGGCAATCATTGTAATGAACAATTTGTATGGACCCCAAATTATTCATTATAGTGACTGACTACTGTATGTATATAAAGTTTCATAGATATTAAGCATTAGAACTTGACTACGTTTTGAAATAATGATTTTTAGCAATCATCTTAAGAATAATAGGTTTCTAATGCTACTGTAGTGTTGGCTAGTAGATGTATGGGGCTCATATCAGCTGCTTGTGAAGAAGTAGTTTGTATATGAGGTGGCTCAGTATAGACAACAATTCCTGAAAAAGTCATAAACCTGGATGAAACTATTTGGGTTTCAGAATTACACACTATGCAGTATGATAGGGCATATCTGTATCAATCCACAGTAATTATAATTTATTTTACCTTTCCAGAAAATATGTTATCACATGACTACTGTGCGATTTAAATTAATATACCCATATTATAATTTGTACATATGTAACTTGTAAAATAACACCTGGTGATGACACAAATAACATCATACCATCATGCAGATGAAAGGCATAACCGAAACATTCTGAATGTATTTCAAAATTATACCATCATGCAGATGAAAGGCATAATGCCGAAACATTCTGAATGTATTTCAAAGTCATTATTCTGCAGTTTGATCAAATGAAATCAATATTTTTCGTCATGTGATAAACAGTATCTTAAATTTGTGCTCATTTCAAATCATATTTATCAAACTTGTAGCATAATTTCAATCTTTTGCCCTCCAAGACATGCAAAAGTTGATTAAACTCTAATTTCATTGAAATTAGCTCTCGTATAATATCTTCTTTGTCTCATTATAGCATTAAAAACCTCATCAAACTATAACGGGATTATATTTGAAATTAGCACTCGTGTAAATTGTGATTTCTCATTAAAGTATTACAAACCTCATCAAACTATATTGGGATTATATTTTAAATTAGCACTCATGTAAGATCTGATGTCTCATTAAAGCATACAAAAATCTCATCCATTATATTGACGAGAACAACTATTAGGTTTAACAAGCCAAGTCAAGGTCACCTTGACATAGTAGGCATATAATGTAGCATTTACAGTACTCTTGTTTTAAATTCATAATTTTCTCTTCATTTTAAAGCAATTAATCCGCTACAAAAGGATGGGATCATTTCATGTATCTCAATGTTTGCGGAGATGATTTATATGTCTCAATGAATCATCTATTCAATGATAAATACATGGGATGCATGTAAAGAAGAATACACTCAATGAACAAAAATCAATTGTGATGTTTTTATTATTGAAGCAAGAGATTCTGTCATACTTACATATTGTCCTGGATCAGATTACTTACATAATGTCTTGGATCAGATTACTAACATATTGTCTTGGATAAGATTACTTACATATTGTCTTGGATCAGATTACTTACATATTGTCCTGGATCAGATTACTTACATACTGTCTTGGATCAGATTACTTACATATTGTCCTGGATCAGATTACTTACATACTGTCTTGGATCAGATTACTTACATATTGTCTTGGATCAAAGTACGTACATAATGTCTTGGATCAGATTACTTACATATTGTCTTGGATCAGATTACTTACATAATGTCTTGGATCAGATTACTTACATATTGTCTTGGATCAGATTACTTACATAATGTCTTGGATCAGATTACTTACATATTGTCTTGGATCAGATTACGTACATAATGTCTTGGATCAGATTACTTACATATTGTCTTGGATCAGATTACTTACATAATGTCTTGAATCAGATTACTTACATAATGTCTTGGATAAGATTACTTACATATTGTCTTGGATCAGATTACTTACATATTGTCCTGGATCAGATTACTAACATATTGTCTTGGATCAGATTACTTACATATTGTCTTGGATCAGATTACTTACATATTGTCCTGGATCAGATTACTTACATACTGTCTTGGATCAGATTACTTACATATTGTCTTGGATCAGATTACTTACATATTGTCCTGGATCAGATTACTTACATATTGTCTTGGATCAGAGTACTTACAAACTGTCTTGGATCAGATTACTTACATATTGTCTTGGATCAGATTACTTACATCATGTCTTGGATCAGATTACGTACATAATGTCTTGGATCAGATTACTTACATAATGTCTTGGATGAGATTACTTACATATTATCTTAGATCAGATTACTTACATATTGTCCTGGATCAGATTATTTTCAGTCATACATTTCTTGATATTGTTATCATTTTAATATTTTTACAACATATGTATACATAATGATGTTTACTTTGAAATTCAATCACAGCTGTAAGATAAGATGATTAAAGGAAGAAACCAAATCAGTTAAACTTTGAAAAAGAAAAGGATTGAGAGAGGCCTTGATAGTTTTTGCAGTTTTATGTATGTTTTAAGGTCACTAGTTCATACTAATTATAACAAACATCTTTACATTTTCAGACAGATGCAACACAGATTGGTTCCCATGATATAAATTCATCATTTGACAGAGTTGTTTTCATTGACAGTACATGGAACCAGACTAGTACAATTTGTTCTGATGAGAGACTTAAGGGTATATTATCTTAAGATGAATACACCTTTCCGCAGAGATGGCTAATTTTAAATAAAAGAAAAGCATATTTACTTTAAAGAAAAATATTTTGATTTATGAATTGACTTTTATAAGGGCTGTTCTAGTAAAACATACTTGGGATGCAGAGAAGGCACTTTCAATGTAGAATAGTCACCCATAGATGCAAATTTGAATTTTGTATCATTTTCATGTCAACTCTTTGAGTAATCATAATACACAGGCATATATTTTTATAAAACTGCCTTCCCTGGGTACCATGTATGTTTAAATGGAACTGCCCTAATAACCTTGCTTTGCCATAATTAATAATTTTGCCATAAATGAAGGTGAACAAATGTCCAGATATTTTCAAGATGTGTTCCTTTTCAAATTCAATTTTAGACTATTATAATGATCTTCTTTGTAGCGTATAACTATGTAAAATAACTGTCTTATGACCATCCTACCCAGATTGTGTAGTTCAGCTTGATTATATTTTTAGAAAACTAGTACTGATTGTGCTCAGTGATATGGAGGTTTTGAAAATGATGCTAGCTTTCCCCATATTGTAAACATACACTGTGCTCAGATTATACTTTTGATTTTTGATTTGGTCTAATACACTTTTTGAGGTAGAACAGGTTTTAGGTCAGGCAAGAATAATCTTGTAGTCACAGTGGACAGTGATATCTCATGATGTACACATAGTTTTTGTCAATCCTAGAGCTCATAACATGTAGGCTGGTGCAGTTGCATGACTTTTTTATGCATTCATGATAAACAATGTACTGGAAATCACTCTACCTTATTTACAAGTTATCTAATGTTCCCAAAGACTATGGGGACCCCCTGGATTCCCCCTTTTTTTCTTGACTCGGGTGTATATTTAATTTTTAATTACTTTTTTTGCAGAGTATTTTTCATTTTTCTTCATCGGGAGAGACATAAGCTCATGTCCTGCCTTTATCTGAATTATTTATTTTTTGCGATGGACTGCAACTTTAAAACTTTTTTAAGTATTTCCTACAATAGAGCATGGAATATAGCTTTTACCTGATTACAGTTATACTGGTATTTTCATATTGGGGGCATTAATATGAAATATAGCTTTTACCCGATTACAGTTATACTGGTATTTTCATACTGGGGGCATTAATATGAAATATAGCTTTTACCCTATTACAGTTATACTGGTATTTTCATACTGGGGGCATTAATATGAAATATAGCTTTTACCTGATTACAGTTATACTGGTATTTTCATATTGGGGGCATTAATATGAAATATAGCTTTTACCCTATTACAGTTATACTGGTATTTTCATACTGGGGGCATTAATATGGAATACAGCTTTTACCTTATTACAGTTATACTGGTATTTTCATACTGGGGGCATTAATATGGAATATAGCTTTTACCCTATTACAGTTATACTGGTATTTGCATACTGGGGGCATTAATATGGAATACAGCTTTTACCCTATTACAGTTATACTGGTATTTGCATACTGGGGGCATTAATATTGGATACAGCTTTTACCCTATTACAGTTATACTGGTATTTTCATACTGGGGGCATTAATATGGAATCCAGTTTTTACCTTATTACAGTTATACTGGTATTTGCATACTGGGGGCATTAATATTGGATACAGCTTTTACCCTATTACAGTTATACTGGTATTTTCATACTGGGGGCATTAATATGGAATCCAGTTTTTACCTTATTACAGTTATACTGGTATTTTCATACTGGGGGCATTAATATGGAATATAGCTTTTACCCTTTTACAGTTATACTGGTATTTGCATACTGGGGGCATTAATATGGAATACAGCTTTTACCCTATTACAGTTATACTGGTATTTTCATACTGGGGGCATTAATATGGAATACAGCTTTTACCCTATTACAGTTTTACTGGTATTTGCATACTGGGGGCATTGATATGGAATACAGCTTTTACCCTATTACAGTTATACTGGTATTTTCATATTGGGGGCATTAATATGGAATATAGCTTTTACCCTATTTCAGTTATACTGGTATTTTCATATTGGGGGCATTAATATGGAATATAGCTTTTACCCTATTACAGTTATACTGGTATTTTCATATTGGGGGCATTAATATGGAATACAGCTTTTTCCCTATTACAGTTATACTGGTTTTTGCATACTGGGAGTATTAATATAAAAAACTAAATAAAAAGTGAAAATTACACCATCATCATCAGTATGGTTAAATAGTTCCCTGGTTTCAAAATGTGAAATGGTATATGGCTGCCCATTGAAGGTTGTTGATTTTCTCCAGGTTTTCAGTTTTATCCACATTCAAGATAGGGTTGGGTATCACCAGAATTTGTGTATTGTGATACAGGATGGCCTATTGTATCACTCATTGCAATATATTTGAAAAATCTGAGTAAAGTGAAAAATAATATTAAGGAGTGAACAGGAAGTCCAAGTTTTATATAACATTAATATCTTTTAAATTTCTTTAACTGAACACTGCTTGGGAAATATCTTTACTTTGTGGGTGAGTCTGAGCTACATGAGACAGGTTCTTGTTTAATTTGCATTGTCTCGATTGTCTATTAAGATGTGATGATGCCATCCCACCTGTGAACTTCACATCCGCATTGTATTTCTAATAAATGGCAAGGTTATCAATTAAGTTTCCATCTTTTTTGGAGAATTTAAACTAATATGCTGCCAGACAAGTGACTGCACCAGCTCATACAAGACTTCAGGGTCCACGTCTGCCATTTTGTGCCATTGCAATGCAAGAGGCAGGATGTAATGTGCAGTTAAACCATTTTCTCAGTGGACACATTTTTGGAAATCTTGTTGGGTTTTAGAACAATTAATAGTAAAAGAGAATTAATAGTAGAACAATTAATAGTAAAAGAGACACAAATTTACAATGAAACTAAAGAAGACTAAAGTGGAAATTTTATTTTATACAACTGATAGAAATACCGCAAAAACGGTTTACTGGTAATGTACCATGGTACACATTCTGGCAGGATCTGTACCACAATATACCGATATAACTGTAAAACTGCACACCCATAATCTTAGACCGCAAATATATGCTAACAGCTGAGCCATTAATAGGGTGTTTTATAAGCTGAGTGAACATGCTGTGCATTAAGTAAGTAAAAGTGGAAGTTCTAACATTGTAATGTTTTGTTTCCTACTTTTTTAGGTCTGAAACGTGTGGAACTGTTGTCCAGAAAGTCCCGGTTTTGGCGTCATCAGAAAGATATTCCAGATACCTATCTTTCTACGATTGAAGCTATTTACTACTTTCTGCGGGACTATCATGAGATATTCATTTCAGCTGATTATCATGGAGAATATGATAATTTATTATTTTTCTTCAGTTTTATTTACCAGAAGATTAGAAATATATACAAAGGTGGAAAGGATCTGAAAGCATACCAGCAGAGAGGTGAACAAAAGCAAAGTAGCTAATAAAACTGATCTTGGCCTTTTTGTGATTATTTTTATAAATTGCTACTGTGGCATAATAATTGGGTGCAGTGGCATAACAGTTCAGTGCAGAACTTAGATCTTACATGCACTCAGTATAATTTGCATGTTTCAGAAACTATTTGAGAGCCATCATTTTGTACATTTGACCTTAATAAAAACTTGCAAAGGTGTTCTGTCTTGTTTGAAAAAATTGCACTCTGTTCTCATTTGTAGGGTTGTCATTCTCACTAACTTAGTGTTACAATGTTGACATCTTTGCTGCAGATTTTAAAAACCTCGTTTCCATTTTCAAAATCTAGGTATGACCGAACTATTTCAGCTCATTATAGCTTATACAGTAGGGAAGTTTAAAGTGATAATGAGACTCAATCTTATTTATCAGTGAAAAGTATTTGATTATTAAATGTAATTTGATTTAATAACTATAGGATAACTCATAGGCATTGCAGTTATCTCCCAGCATGCTGGATTCTTTGAGGATATTCATTTTTGGCCAAACATAGGTATATAAATCTGCATAAATAAATAACTAAAAGACGCCAGAATTCTTTAGACTCTAAATTATCAATGAAGAGGGAGAGTGACATAAAAATGAAGAAACTTACCATTATGTAATTTTACACTATTATTTATTTCAGAATATTTTCTTCCAATACATTTTTTATTGATTCAGATCTGTGTTGTTTGTCAGTTTATTCAAGCCACTTAGTCCAGACTCTTACAGTATTCTGTTCTGATGTTGTCTGTCCATCCGTCTGTTATCAATATAATTTCTGAACAATAACTCGAGATCTCCATCATTGGCTGTTTCCAAACAACATGGATGGCTTGTTGCACATGAGGTAAGAAAGAAGCCTATCGATTTGGGGTGAAAATGTCAAAGGTCATGGTCACTGTGACTGAAGAAAATATAAATATTTTCTGCACAATAACACAATAACATTCTACATCACAGACCTGGACCAGATTTTGCAAATTATTTGTACCTACTTTGTGAATTGCTTGTACTTGGGGTAAGGAAAAAGCCTATTGTTTTTGTGGTCAAGAAGTAAAACATCATGGTCACTGTGACAGAAACAAGAACAAAAGTTTCTGCGCAATAATATTAGGTCTACGTCACAGAACTGGAACAAACTTTGTGGATAGCTTGCACATAGGATAAGGAAAAAGCCTAATGATTTTGGAGGTCAAAGCTCAATGTCACTGTGACAGAAAGAAGGAAACTGGTTTCTGCACACAAATATTGAGTTCTCTACCATGTACCTTCACCACAGTTTGTGGACGCCACATTGGGTAAGAAGCCTATTGATTTTGCAGTCAAAAGGTCAGAGGTCAAGAACACTTGACTTAAAAGGAGAAAATTGGGTTCTGCATAATAACTTAATTTCTAAACCACGTACCTTGACCAAAGTTTGTTGACAGTTTGCACTTTGGGTATGGTGAGGTAGTTTCAATGTGTCTCGGAGAAAAATGGGTTTTGCGGAAAAAATTTATTCAAGAGTAAGATCCTTAACCAAACTTTGTGGATGGCTTGCACTTAGGGTAATAAAGAAATCTGTAGATTCTGGGGTCTGAAGGTCAGAGGTCTCAGTCATGGCGAGTCTAATAAGAAAATAATGATTTCTGCATAGTAAGTTTAATTCAAGACCACATACCTTGACCAATGGTCTAGGTCATTGAGATGTGTTGGTGAATAATATCCAGAGTTAACCATGCCCTACTAGTGCCTATGTAGAGGACAATTACTCAAGGGCAGGCATATAATGTGCCATTTCACAGTACTCTTGTTGGATATTAAAAATTAAAAAATAAAAATCTTTACTTATGTACTCTTTTTGTGAAACCTTGTAAGCACAGTTATGTAGAAACTTTTTGGGCTTGGAATAAGGTTTTGTATGCATGTTTATGTGTATGACGTGATTAGATTTTTGTGCTATTTAAATTATTATTGCAAGTTTTATCAGGTTTTTGCACTTCATGGACTTGTACTTTTTGGCCTGCATCGAAGACAAATGTGTTTTTACAAGCTCAGATTTATTTAAATCAGAATTGTAGTGAGCATTAAATTTTGAACAAAGTTGGGGAGAAAACTTTTTTTGCTCAGCTTTTATACTCACTAAAATTACATGATGGCAATATATGTATGATAGAAATTCTGACATCTACTGGGATGGACAGTTAACAAAGTTTTAGCTGAAGATAGTGATTAAAAAACCAGCATTTCTAAGTCCTATGTAATTTTATGGATGCATATCCAACGAGTGAGTTGTGGTAGCATAGTTGGTAGAGCATTGGACTCCTTATTCTTGGGTTGCAGGTTTGATACCCACCCAAAGTGGCCTACATCAGCTGCTTTGATATGTCTTTGGGAAAGTTACTTATGTTCCATTTCCTTTGCATGATATAGTTAAATAAGGTGCCGAGTGTTCCGCTTAAAACCAAGCAACTAACATCAAATGAATAAAAAGACTGACTTGTGAATGATACTTTCAAGAAATGCTCTGATGGATCATTTTTGTATTATTTTATTTTATCATTCCTTCCTCATTGGTGGTAGCGATTCATGTTGTGTGCAGTTGAAAAATGACTACACCTCATTTAATTTGCATTGACATAATGTAGAATGCAGGCAAATATCACTGTTTCATTCGGTAAGCTAAAAGTGCCACCACAAATTTATATTTTGCACCTCACTAATTTGCTAACATTGTATGACGTAAATATGCTAAAAAGAAAGAGTCGCTAAAAGTTAATGACACAAAAATATTGTGATTTGCCCTTTTCTTTTGGATTTACAGGCCAGAAACCAGAAGAGCTTATGGGATGGTCTATTGTCTGTCATCCGTCTGTTCACACAAGTTTATTATCGCAACTCCTCATAAACTACGTGTTGAATTGCCATGAAGCTTTATATACACACTTGTATTGCAAGATCTAGTTGGTACTAATGAAAATGGTGCCACTTGGAGACCCAATATGGCTGTGAGAGCAGCCATTTAAAATTTTTTGTTATCACTACTCATCCTGAATGGATGGTAATATTGACATGGTGTTTTCACAAAACGACTTCTTATGATGTCTAGTTGGTACTAATGAAAATGGTGCCACTCAGAGATCCAATATGGCTGTGAGAGCAGCAATTTAGAAATTGTTGTTATCACTACTCATCCTGAATGGATGGTAATATTGACATGGTGTTTTCACAAAAAGACTTCTTATGATGTCTAGTTGGTTCCAAATGAAAATGATGCTGATCTAACCTATGGACACCATGGTGGGTATCTTGAATATCTTATTACATGTATTAATAAACCTCTTAGATGGATGGACATATTGATATTGGATTTTTATCAAAAGACTTCTTACCATGTCTAGTTGGTCATAAATGAAAATGATGCCGATCTGACATCCAGTATGGTCACCACATCATCAATCTTAATAAATCTTGTTATAGCTAGTCCTCATAAATGGAAAGGCATATTGACATGGGGTTTTCACCAGAAGACCTCTTATGCTGTCTAGTTGGCTCTAAATGAAAATGATGCTGATCTGATATCCAATATGTCTGGCATGGTGGCTATCTTGAAAATCTTGTTATCAATCATTCTCCCTAATGAATGGTTATTTGAACATTGGGCTTTTACTAAAAGGCTTATGATATCTAGTTGGTCCTAAATGAAAATGGTTCCTATCTGACATCCAATATGTCCACCATGGTGGCCATCTTTAAAATTTTGTTATTGCTACTCCTCCTGAACGGATGGTCTTATTGACATGGGGTATTCACTGCAAGATTTCTTATGCTGTCTAGTTGGTCCTAAATGAAAATGGTGCCCCTTGAACATCCAATATGTTGATTATAGTGGCCACCTTGAAAATGTTATTACTACTTCTTTTGAGTGAATTGTTATATCGACATGGGGTTTTCACTAAAAGACTTCTTACAATGTCTAGTTGATCCTAACAAATATTGTATTGGGTAATGGTGGTCATCTTGAAAATATTACTATCACTACTCCTCTTGAATGGTTATTCATATTGACATGGGGTTTTCACTTAAATACTTATCACTATATGCAGTTGGTCCTTAATGAAAATGATGCCAATGTGACCTCCTAAACTTAGAAAAAAATCACATAACAGCTGCTTCTGCTAAATGAATGGCCTTACTAACATTTAAATAAAAAAAATTAAAATTCTTGCGGTATATAGTTATTTTTATGTTAAAATAATGCTGATGTAACCTACAAAATGACTGTCTTGACGGCAATACTGAAAATCTTTATGTGGTTACTTCTTCTGAACGGATGGTCTGATTGACATGCATTTTTCACTAAAACACTATTATAACAATGTGTAGCTTGTTCTGAATGAAAATAATATTCATCTGACTTCCAACATGGCACCATAGTGGCCATCTTGAAAATCTTGTTATCACAACTCCTCTTGCAAGAATGATGGCAATTATATGGGGCTTTCACTAAAAACACTTCTTGCAATATTTAATTAGTTCTGAATGAAACTGGTTCAGTTCTGACTACCAAAATATATGCACTTTTGTGAAAGTTTTGTAAACCAGACCTAATTGACCTTAGGGTCGTCAATATTCATTGCGTGCATTTTTGTACTTCATTGAACTTATGAAAACATTAACTTGTACAAATGAAGTTTGAGCAGACTTGTGTTTAGTTGATAGTCAGCACTCTGACATTGATTTTAAGGTCAAAGGTCTTGACTCGGGGGGGGGGGGGGGCTGTTAGTTGTACTGGCTTGCAAGCATAAGATAAACCAGAATGGATTTTTATCAAATCCAGTTTGTGGATATATCTGATGAATACCTTGAATCATGCCACTTAAGTAACGGGGATTTTTATTTCTTTTATTTTTCATAACAATATTAATTAAAGATTTAACCAAACTTGGCACATGGGTATATCTTGATATTGTCTGAGGCAAGTTATATCAGGTTCAAGGTCAATGACCATGACCAATAATTTTGTCTTGCACTTAAAGGTATGTTTGGAACATGGTAACTCAGACATGTAAGAAAATATTTTTTTAATAAATTTGGTATGTTGGAGTTTTTGAAGATTATCAGAGATGGTTTCAATGCTCAGCAGTTAAAATGAAGAAATGGTCTTATCTTGGATTCCTGGGAATTCATTTCAGCCACTAGTGTCAGTCACGTTGCAATACTCTTGTTTTTCATCGGATTGAAGGATCACGGGACCATAGTGGAAGACATATTTATTGCAGACAATATTGCATATTTCAAATTATAAGTAATGGTTTAATGTTTGAAACATCAGGAGGGTAGTATGGCTATTAGTATAATATATTTCCTGATCATCCATCAACTTTAAAGCTACCATGAGATGAATTTTATTCGAAATCTCCTGTTTGAGAGAGAGAGAGAGAGAGAATATCCAACATATGACCCTGCTGATAAACGTAGAAAGATTGAGTTATATTATTTAAATGCTTTGTATGTAATCTCTACTATTGTATTCATTTTCAGAACAAAAAAAAAAAATAAATAATGTCTACCAAATTTGCATTTGACATGACAGTCACATGTACACTACTCCATTATAAAGCTGTCCATGGGAGTCATGGATACCACTTTATAATGAAGTACATGATACATAATTAAAGCATGTCGGTATGAACAAGTGCCGCTCAATAATTCCAAAGGCCATACCTCAAGATTTTACTAAAGTTTTAGAATAAATATAAAAATGAATCTCACAATACTGGAAAATTAAAAACTTACTTCAAACCTAAAGACACCTTTAAACGTAAAGCATACCAATTTCTCCTACAATAATAGAAATATCATTACTAAAATCTGCATTAGTGTAAATAGAAAGTGGCGAATATAAAAAAATACAAAATTACCAAGACCATCTTATGACGCTAAGGACAGAAAGAATTTGCAAATTTTGTAATCTACAGAAAGATGAAGATGAATGCCATTTTGTCACTGTCGTCTTTACTGTGAAGAAAGATCACATTTATTTCAATATATTTATACGCAGTGTCGCAACTTTTCTAACATCTGCAATTTTTCAAAATCAACTGGTTAATAGCAAATGAAAATAAAGACAATTTGCTTCATTTTTTCATGTTTATTGAAAGTACACAAAAAATGGTGGGTGGGATTGCTAGTAGGATGAATGACGGTGCAAAACAAAACTCTCAAACATATTTCTTCTATTTTTTTTTTAAAAATCTCTTTTTTTCCATTTCCAGTCATCTCCAGTCAGTTATAATCATGTGTGCATACCGTACGTTGGCTTTAATTTTCTTTGTTCTCACATTTAATTTCTATTGAATGAAAGCGTATTTTAGTATGAATGACTATTGATTAAAGGGGAATGTATCCACATTTATGATTATAATGCTCAAAAGGGCCCTTAATTAGACAATAAAGTCTGTTCTGTTCTACAATTTTACCACCACTTAATGAAATGAAATCCATGCCCATGCTTACCTTATGACAGGAACTGTGTTAATATAAAGGTCCTTATTGACAGGAAGTTGTGTATTACAGAGAATGCATATTAGTAATTATTCCATGGAAAAAGTTAGAAGGGTGTACATTCACTTAACCTTTTATGTTTCCATTGCTGAAACAGATCGGGAAACAATTCATTTTTATACATAATACAAGATCAACCTGCACAGTATGCCAGTATCAAGCGTGAGGGTGTGACTAAAGGGAAGCTATATACTTTGTCCTGATGCCGATTTTTTAAGGAAAAGTTATCTCCCTTATAACCACCTGTGTTGTCAGGTAAACTTGTCAAGCATGCCAAATGGTAATTTGTAAGTCAGAAACAAAAAATCTCACTAATTTTGTTATGTCTGTTGCAAGGAAGAAAATCTAATTATTGTCGAGATCTAATGCAGTCCATTTGTGCATCAGTCAAAGTCATTTGTTCTTTGCCATTTTGTTTTCCATGTGATATATTTAAGAGTTTAACACATGTCTCATATCAGACTTTATTGATATTTGACATTTAGTATTAGAGAGCATTTCATTGTTAAAGGATCAAAAGATTTAAGGTCCAGGTCAACAGGATTTTTACATTGCAAATGACTCTGCATTACACTTCAGATATAAGCCAAATTATATGAGTGGCTTCTTCTGGGGCAAAGGTAAGCGTTATTGCCAAGGACGTTTGGGGTGAATATTTTGCACTAACTCTAGACAGTTAATGCCTTCATCATAATAACTTTTGTTTAATTAATACTTCATATACACTTCATATTACCATATTCAATTAGTGACTTGACTACCAATAATGCAATATACAAGCTGGGTTACTTATTGTTCAAAGGTGGTAGTCGCAATTATTTCAAGGTAGATAGCTATTTCTTCCTTACTTATCAAGCTATGTACTCGTTATACACACACCAATTTATGTAAGCCTTACACCGTTAGGGAGAAAGTAGCACATGCATGTTCAAGTCAAAAGATTCAATGTAAAGCTGAAAATACTTAGGTAAATTTTCCATGGTATAACTTTGACTTCCATGGTATAACTTTGACTTCCATGGTATAACTTTGACTTCCATGGTATAACTTTGACTTCCATGGTATAACTTTGACGCTCAATGGTCATTTGATGTATTGTTTACAGTTTCAGTTTTAAAACTTTTATTGCCAATATTATAAGTGTGGCATTGGAATTGAATTACAAGTTATAGCAACTTACCAATATTCCTCCACTCCAAATTATAGGAACTCACCAATGGCCCTGGACTCCAAGTTATAGGAACTCACCAATGGACATGGATTCCAAGTTATAGAACTCACCAATGACCCTGGACTCCAAGTTATAGTAACTCACCAATGGTCCTGGACTCCAAGTTATAGGAACTCACCAATGGCCCTGGACTCCCAAGTTATAAGAACTCACCAATGGTCCTGGACTCCAAGTTATGGCAACTTAACAAGAGTCCTCGACTCTTAGTTATGGGAACTTCACACGAGCCCTGGGATCCACGTTTTAACAACTTACTAAAAGTCCTGGACTCCACGTTATAACAACTTCCCAAGAGCATTGCACATTTCTTAATCAGGAAACGGTTGAATAGATTCTCATGACACTGTCAGATATTTTAGTGAGAGACATTTTAATCCTTTCTAATTCAGAAAATTGAAGATTAAGCTACGCATTATTTTGCAGGTGTCTTAATGTAAACTTGAACAAAATAATTGAAAGTTTCTGAGACAGTGAAATTATAATTTCTCTGAAACTTTCTTTATTACATTTCTAAATAAAAATTCGTCGTATCACAAGTGCATGCCAAAAAGTATGTTTAATATAGGATAAAATGGCTGTATTCTTCTAATGAACACAAATTTAGCTAATTTCCTTGATAAACTAATTTGATAATGGTGAAAATAGCATAAAGGAAAGCTATCCTAATATATTCGATTTCAATGCCCCGCCCTATCAAATGCCAGTTTACTGTGGGAGTGAGGAATCACCGACTCCCCCCCCCCCCCACACACACACACACTTTTTCAGTTGAACCCAAACATACGAAATAATTTTAAATTGCAATAGACTACTGGCCAATACTCAGGTAATCATCCAGTGGCGGTGCGAGGGTTCGAGGCGGCCGGGGGCAATGTTCATTAGTGACACCCCTAATTTACCAAAGAGAAGAGTTTTTATGTAAGTTGACAACCTCCACCCCCCTCCACCCCCCCCCCCCCCCATCTAAGCCTTGAAACCGAGGTTTAGAATGGTGGTGGGGTGGGGTGGAAGTGTGCAGAAAAAAAAATCCCGACGGCGCCTCTTGACCCTCCCTCCCTCGCGCCGCCACTGTAATCACCCAACAGTAAGACTATGCTCGATGATATGTTCTTGTCAAACAAAAGTTGGTAATTTTCATGTAAGAAACCTTTTTCCAACGATAAGCGTTTCCACTGTCTTCCAAAGTATTTAGACAGCATGCCCATTGTGTTCTTAATAGGAGAAACGCAACAATTATGACTAGCCAAACATAAATATCAGCACCTGGCACCGTCACCACCACCATCATCACGTGCTCTTCGTGTTTATTTTGATAAATTGTCGTTGTAATATATATTTTCTAGCACAAAAATGTGGTCCATATACACTCTATATGGTTATGAAAAGCACATTGATAAAACACTTTTACCCATAAGGCTATAGGATTCATGGCTTCATGATGTCAAGACTCCATTTTCTCCTCTTTCTTCATACTCCATATTATCGTACATTTCAGATCCTCCACGTTGATACTCTTTTCTTTGATTGTGTTCCGTATAAATCATTACATCCTGTTTTTATCACCCAAGTAAACGGTATCTAAAGCGATGGATAAAAATAAAAATCTGTATTTTTATTATACGACAAGCATACCAAGCGACCTTCGGTAAACATTACCTATATGTGTCCCGTGGCGGTCGTAAGTCAGTAATTTGGTTTGAATAGATTCATATTAAATATTAACCCCAAATTGGCAATTATTATACAAATCAATCTTGTATTTACAGAATAAAATATGAGATCCGTTCATATCTACATTTTGATTGCCGTAGGATCAGAGAGTTAGAGTTTCTGAAAAAAGAAAGCGTATTTGTTTTCGAGTGATGGTTTGATATTGCACGACCTATCAGACATATACATGTATTTTGAAGTGCAGAAATTTACATAAGTTAATAATTGACTGACTTCATCATGAAAAGTATAACACACTGTGACCTAATCTTGGCATGAGACTGAGTGCTGCTAACGTTTCATCTGCATGTCAGATTTGATGTATGCAGGTCTAAAGGTGCTCGATAAGAGCTGACGTGCCGTAAACCAGGTAAATCACATTATTATGACAAGTATGTAAAAGTTACACAGGTAACGACAATGAAATACAACACCTTTACGTAATGAAGGTGATGAATTCAACTGGACTTAACCTGGAGCGTTCTAGAGTTTAATATCAGGGATGTTTATATTGCCTTCAAATAAAAAGTTCATACATTCCAAACGATTTTTTTTTTCATCAACCAATGTACTGTAGCTTTTCACATCATTCAACAGCTCTAAGACTTTTGAAAGAAATATATTGAGCATAATTCGTTTAAAACGGACTTAGATTAACAATTTTACGTATAGAACAAATAATGATCAAGTTCTCCTGCTTCGATGAAGTATGTATTTTGTTCCTGTTTTGATCAAGATTCTAATTTAAGAAACCAATTCCTCCGGTCACTGTGCGTTCTTTATAAATGGACTTTAATGTAATTATTTAAAAGAAACAGATTTTACTCATTTGTCTATTCCAATGGACATCCTTCAAAATTGTACAGAGCCGATATAGTGAATGCAGGCGCATTCATAGTTATATCTCTGCATTTTGTGAGAGAGAGAGAGAGAGAGAGAGAGAGAGAGAGAGAGAGAGAGAGAGAGAGAGAGAAAGAGAGAGAGAGAGAGAGAGAGAGAGAGAGAGAGAGAGAGATTGCTATCAAGATCTTGTTTGTTAAACAAGGGGCTTGTACCTGTAATTTTCATCCGAAATTCACAACACATATGACGCATTTAGGTTCTAACCAGATGGTCGTTGTTACTTTGATCAATATACTGCACAAAGTCTGCAGAATTGAAATCCGCCGTAGGTCTTCACCTTTTTTCATTTAGTCAATTTATCTCCTACTCCCACACATTTTGACGCACTGAAAATAACGTCTTTGTTTTAAGCTTTTCATACTTATTATCTAATGTGAACAGTTTAATATACCGTATACTTTTATCTTAAAATCTCTACCGTCTATGCTCGCGTATATTCGTATACCAACAGCAAACTGCATAGACCCAGATCTGCCGTCGCATAATGCGCCGGCAGATCTGGGTCTATGCAGTTTGTAAGGACTGATCAGTAGAACAAACAACATGGATCCTGATTTGCCGGCGCATAATGCAGATCAGGGTCTATGTTGTTTGCATTGGGACCCGAATTATACGCGAGCATAGACGGTATGTCAGTGCTTCCCGTGTTGCAAGTTTAGCTAAATTTGTCGATTCGTTGAATTGGCAACAGGACAGAAAGAAAACAAAAATTGTGTTTATTAAATGAAATGCTGACCTTCTAAGCTGTACAGTCTTATAACCATCCTGTGCTAAAAACATTCTTTTGAAATACGACTCAGGCCGCGATAATTCAGAAACATAACTGTGTTTTCATTATTTTTATTACTGAGTACAAAACTTATATACAATGCTTGAAGATGTTATGAAATATGAGGACCCAAAATGTGCAACTTCCCTAAGGATTCGATATCTGAGTCGGCGACCTGTTGTTAAGAGCATTCTCATGACTCCTGTCTGAACTCCACCAAAACCCGTAGATCAATCATCATCATCATCATCATCATCATCATTATTATTATTATTATTATTATTATTATTATTATTATTATTATTGTTGTTGTTGTTGTTGGTGGTGGTGGTGTTGGTGGTATTATTATTGTTGTTGTCGTTGTTGTTGTTATCATTAGTATCATTATCATTATTATTATTATTATTATTATTATTGGTATAGTTTGCTGATGTAAATATGTTATATTAACATTCTGAGATAGGACTTCTATTATTAAAATTTTACATCTTTTTAAAGTTACTATCTGGATTATTTAACCTTAAAAAGCTGTAAGCTGTCTCTGATCTACTCTAGTGTATAACATTACCTGATCTACTCTAGTGTATAAAATTGCCTGATCTACTCTAGTGTATAAAATTGTCTGATCTACTCTAGTGTATACAATTGTCTGGTCTACTCCAGTGTATACAATTGGCTGATCTACTCCAGTGTATTCAATTGCCTGATTTACTCTAGTGTATACAATTATCTGATCTACTCTAATGTATAAATTGCCTGATCCACTCTAGTGTATAAAATTGTCTGATCTACTCCAGTGTACAAAATGTCTCCATTGATTTGTCTATCTGTCTGTCCATCATGTACAAACGGTGAAACATCTGGAACGTAAAATACAAACATTTTTCAGCAATATTCTATTAAAATAGTGCTGTAGGCTTATTGTTTACAGCTTAATAGGACAAAGTAGCCTGCAAAAACCCAGGCTCACAGTATACCTATCCGCCAACATCCCGTTTCAGCGTTAATAAAATAAATAAATAAATAAATAAAAACCCGTCTACTTCTCTGTATTTCTAATTTTGTATGTCTGTTTGTTCCTTATTGCAATAATTTTGATGAATTAACTGAAATTAAACTTTTTATAAGATTTAATAACAACTAGATATAATTTTGCCAGTCAAGTTTACATATGCAAATCTGCTTAACTTAGACATTTAGGATTCTGCCTGTGTGCATTTGTAAGTATGAGAGAGATGCCACTTTTTATATTAAAACACATTTGATGATAGCGTTCCACAATACAACAAATTTGGAGTTCATTATGTTCTCAACAACGCCTTAAATGAATGAAAATATTATAACAAAACAAAATGGTATTTATAGCAAGCGTTACCGATATTGATAAAAGGCCCAAGAATTACTTATTCTTGTAACCCCTAATTTAGGAGTACTGTGGTTTTATTTACAGTGTTACTCGATCAAATGGTGTAAACGCTCATAATTATAGACAGCGGACGATGTTAATATTTTTCTTTTGAAGTAAGTGACGGTTGCACGAACGGGCTCATTTACAAGAAAGAACCACGCCCGCATATCGAGTTCTCGCAAGAAGATAATCGTGTTACTGTAAATAAATGACAAGTGTCGGCTTAACGTTTCATTCATAATGTTTAAAGATTAAGATAAAAGTGTGAATTAGCCTTGGTTTGGGTAACAATGAGCTATCTGGGTGTACAAAAGAGATAGTTGCATTGTTCTTTTTTTACGACAACTTTAAAACGGCCATAGTTTTTACCCATTCATCCCAATTCATGTTTTACAGACTTATTACTAAAATTCATTTTTGGAATGGAAGGATGGTTGGTTTGGAATGTGCGTAAAATATATCTGGAGTCAATATAGTATCCAGAGAGAAGGCTGTCAGTGTAGTTGTTGCAATGTGATAGTTATTCAGAACAGTAGCTTCATTATATTTTGCACTTATATGAAAAAGATATCTTACTTACATATACATTTTTTAAATCTTTTTCCTTCTTCTATTTTTAGAATAAATCTGATGTTGTAAATTTCGTCCTTGAATTGTTTTCTAGCTAATGCCAGAAAGCTGCACATTCGAAGTTGTTTTTTTTTTCTTTCTTACTGACAGAGAGTTGTTTACTTGTAACTACATGTAACTACCGAGATTGGTAGTGAATGATCGAACATTTCTTGGTGATTTATCGTCATTTTAGCCACATAATATAAGGTTCATAGGTTTGAGGTTCCATGGTCCAAAATTAATATCGATCGATGTAGTACTGATTGGGTTATACAGTTGGTTCCAAAGACAGATAATCAAAATGAAGGTTTAATTGGTCCGAAGGTCAAAGATACGAAGTAAAATTAGTCATAAAGTCAGTAGTCAGACATTAAGGTGCATTGTTCACACGGTCCCTGGGTCTATAGATCAGAAGGTTCAGTTATCCGTAATTATTAAAAAGAAAACTTTATATCACCCTAAATTTTATGTATTTTCATCATCCAAATGTATTCTATATCGGACTTATGTACCCATTAAAAACCACACCACGCCGGTTTTATGGAGCAATCTTAATCAGAACACCCTTGTCATTTTCTGTAGCTGATGAGGATGTTTGTCTCTCTTCGGAAAAGATGTATACAGTGGTGTAATAAGGGGGCGACGATGATGGCCCAAAGGACCAAAATACGAGGTCCTGAAAATTCATGTCCTCAAGAGAGTATGGCTTTAGATTAGGTAAATAACATACAATAAACTAGACTGGTGAAAGATTTTATTTCAGATGACTGCTCTAGATTATTTCTTCAAACACAATAAGTGACAATCAAACCCCGAAGATCTTGATTTGCGGCTGTAAGGGCCAAAGCATTTACCCATCACAATTTGCAAGACACGCTTTCAGACGGAAGCCTCTATCACTAATATTGTAACTCCGGGTGAAATGGTGAACCTTTGCTTTAGAAGATATGCCATCATGAAATGATATATCATAATAATGGGGGAAAATATGTTGCGCAGCCTCTATATATATCAATTATATCAGGGATATATTCCTTGAAGATTAATTCAAAGTCGACGAACTTTATTTATGGATGGATCATTATATATATATATATATATATATATATATATATATATATATATATATATAACTAATATAATGGATATACTAGGTTTTTTTTCAATAACTAAGAGCAAGAATATTTTTTTCAAGCTATTTGACGGCAAGAATTTGTTTTCAAAAAGATCTAAGGCTCCCCACCTTATCCAACCACTTCAAAATTAAATGCTTGGTCCCTTATAGTCGGAGTCAAGGTACAAAAAACATGGAAAATACTAACTCGGAATGCTATTTCCATTAACTGGTAGTATTGTAGCAATTAATCAGTCAGTCACTAAATTTCATTCTTTTTTTTTTTTTTTGCTTTCAAGATTGATTCGCATCATACCCCACCGTGAGCCTCTATAATTACTTTGGACGGATTCCTGTCTATCTACGTATAAGCCTGACCTTGTAATCGAGGTCAAATAGAGAATTGTAGGACAGATTATCTTTGAGATTATTAACCGTCATATTTGTCAAAACCTGATACAAAAGGTGGGCTGTTGAAAATGAACGGTCTTCTGACACGCAATACTAGTGCATATCTTATGTAGCGCATTACAGCAAAAGTAGTCATGATAGTGATGTCTTCTTCCTTTTTAGGAAGAATATAAGATAGGAAGGGAGATAATTATGAACCTTAGAATCGGAGACTTGTTTGCATTTTTAAAACTGTTTACTGAGAAATGAGTTATTGCCTGTGCTATTTTACACGATTCCCTTATTCACAGTCTGACTCTGTTTATCTGTGCTATTTTACACGATTCCCTTATTCACACTCTGACTCTATGCTTATCTGTGCTATTTTACACGATTCCCTTATTCACACTCTGACTCTATGTTTATCTGTGCTATTTTACACGATTCGCTTATTCACACTCTGACTCTATGCTTATCTGAAGCATATTTATGCCTACGCCATATACTGTGGAGAATACACTGTTACATATGTCCGTCTGAAATTCGTTTCCGCTCGATCTATACATTATGAGCAAAGTAGTGGATTGAAAGCAAATTTTGTACTGCGCTTTATGCTTAAAAGATCCACAAGTTCGATTGTCACCTATTCTTGTCATAATTTTACGAAAATACAGTACCTTTTTTTTTTTTTTTCTTTCTTGGAGATTTGTCGGAATTCAATTTACTGCAAATTCGCAGAAAAGAAAGCGCAATGTATTCTGACCCCCTCGGCCAATTCTATGATTGGTCTGACAGTAGCATTGACCGAGAAGTAAGGAATGAAAAAATAGTTAGATGCATTTGCAACTTCTCGGTCAATCCTTGTTTCGCAAATAACGCAAATAACCGAGGTGGTCCGAACGACAGCTAATGGCAGCTGTCGGCATACACTCGAGTTATGATCCGTAGGATTGCATCGAAGATGGGAATGAATTTTCTCCAGACATCTAATCAATTAGTATTATGAAAGATGTGCGTCATAGCTTGAGGCTTAAACTGAAACAGTACCAAGTTATAGCCGATCCTAATAAAACAAAAGAAGAGGGGTGAAATGAAAGGTAATTCTGGTGGTATTGGCATAATTTGTAATTTTAGGTTTGAAACTTATGCCAAATTTGCCATGTGGAGCACATTAAAGAATTGAAATGTTTTCAACTGTAGAAATAAAATATAGTACCACCCACGAACCCCCTCCCCCACTGGAACTACTATTACTGTTCGTAATTTAATAGGATGCATGCTTTCGAGATTAAATGCTGTAAATTCCCTTCCCACTCAATAACTTTTGAATTACTTCATGGGTTGAAAATAAATTTAGTATTGGGATTTATATCAAAAAGAGTTACAGCCCCTGTTTGAATTATCCTGTATGAGGTCATTACCAGTCATCTATCTTTCCATTTCCACTCCTTAACTTCAGATGGAATTTCCGCTCCTTAACTTCTGAAGCAGTTCATGGATTAAAATACAATTTATTGTTTGCTTTATTGAGAAGATTTATTTCAAGTGTAATTTTTACAATTTCTTTTCCAACATTTCATTGAGTTATGGCACCTGTTTATTTAGAAGTTTGCTTTTGGATTACTAATTATGCTTCCATTCAATATCCAATGGACTTAATTGATAGAAATCATATTTGGTATGGGGGTTTCTATTAACAAGGTACGATTGTCACCTATTTGCTTTAAAACCTGTTGTACTTTCTAAAGTGTTTTGAATCTACTTTCAAAATGTTCTACATTGTTATTAAAGAAGAGTGTATTAAACTGCTTCGCCGGAACTGGGTTTGATCTCTGGTCCGGATTAGCAAGATCTAAATCATTTCAATGAAAGTAGCACGCAGAAAGCTTAAGCGTACACGTACAATGCCTCCAAAGCAAGCTGCGGCGAGCAAAGGTGCAAAGAAGGCCATTACCCCCACCAGGATGGAGCCACCTTTTTAGCAAGTATCACTTGTGAAATCGATATAAAATAACTACAATTGAACATTTAAGACAAAAATGAACTTTTGAACATCTACGTGTTTCACGTGTGAAAGCTCTATCATTATATGATATGTATGCATTGTTTGACCTTTATGGTCTACTGTGAATATTTGTGAACATATACAATTACTATAAACTACAAACTTAATATACATTGATCACCTGAAAACATTTTGTGAATAACTTTTGTGAACAGCATACTGTGAATATTGTATTGAAAATATCGAAAGAATATTGAACACAGAAAATGCATAAGTTGAAACAATACTTCACGTTAGAAATCGTGAGCAATGGTCAGAGGAAAAAGCTCGTGGCGCACAGGCGGCCCGGAACCCAAGAAATAGTCACGGAAGAACCAACGACATATGGAGAGGTAATAGAGGCGCTAACCAAGACAAACATTAAAAGCAGTCAAATAGAAGCCCTGACGTACGAGGGAAACGGGATTTATATCATACACCCGAAAGAAAAGGAGAAACTATGGTTTGGCAGTGAACTAAGGATTGGAAACAAAACTGCGACAGTAAGAGAGGCAAAGGACATAGAGAGAGAGAAATAAAAACCAAATATGTGGACATATACATCTCAGGGGTACCATTCAAAATACCACTCAAGGACACAATAGAAAGAATGGAAGAGAAATTCAATATAAAAGTTAACAACAGCAAGATGGAGACATATAAGGAATACCCCATGATTCAAACAGGTCAACGAATTATTACCGTAGAGAAAGGAACGGAAGAAAAGATAACACCATCCTTTTATGTCCACGGCTTTCGAGCAAAGTCGTGGTATATAGGATGTATACATCACAGAAAATGTTTCCTATGTGGAGAAAAAGGGCACAGCCCTAAGAAGTGCCCAGCACAAAAAGAAATACACCAACAACATCAACAACAACAGCAACATCAACAACCTCAAATGGAAACAGAAACATCACATCTAGAGACATATACGAGTGAAATAACAATTTTCCCCAAGAACAAGAACAATAAAACAGTACAGGAAAACAAGAACAAGAACCAGAATCAAGAACCAGTCGAATCAGAGGAAGAGAAAATTACCTTAGCACCCCATACATCAGACCCCTCACCGGGAAAGATTAATATGATAAATGCGCAAAGGAGAGAGAGAGCAAACGCAAGACAAACAACCTTCCCTAGAAAAAACACAACTATCAAAGAAAACACAAAAGAAATAAAGGAACAAGACAAAGACCAGGAAACAACACAGTTAGAAGTACCAATTAAAGAGCCTGGGAAAGGAAGACACAATAGACGCAAAATACAAAGGAAGGAGAAAGAACTTGAAAGACGAAAGAGTGATAAACTAGAACCACAAAAGGAAGAAACAGAGCACTATAGTGTTTATACTTTTAACTACTCAACAGATGAGGAGATTACGCCAAGAAAGAGTCAACATAACCAGCCAAAACGGAAAAACATCTCTCCTCTACAACATACAGGAAAGAAATGATGGGTGAGTGGGCTCTCAGGTCGGCTTGACATGCCTCCCCCTAGTGGGGGGCATACTGGAAGCTCATCTTCCGCACTGGAAAAAAAAAATTAATTAAAAAAAAAAAAAAAAAAAAAAAAAAAATAACAATAATAATAAAATCACTTAACAAAATTGAATAACAAATGCATAACCAATAACTAATAATAATAATAAAAACTACTAACATAATAACATAAAACTAACAAGAATAATACCAATTGTAATCTCTTAAAAAAACTAACAGCAATACACGCACATACACGTATATACAAAATAAATAACTCCAACCAAATGGAACCATAGCCAAATAAAACGTAAATATATCTAGACAGAAAACACAAACATATAAAATAAACCAAACTTCAAAAATATAATTTTAAAAAACAAAATAGGAAACTCAAATTTTTTTAATCAAACTTAGACCCCTTGGCAAGGGTCAAATAAAAGCGACAACTCACTAGGGGAGGAAGGAAAGGAAACTCGCCCAACAGGCAATACCTGGAGGGAGAGGAGTACGGAACTGAATCCCCAAGAACAAGAAAACTTGGAAACTAGGCATAGAAAAAGATGAACCTCACATTAAAACTAGATTGGAAATTAAAACAATTATCTCCTGTTTAGAATAACTAATTGATAAATAAATAAAGTACTTTATATGAGGGGGCATTTTCCAGTTCTAATCAGCCATATATGCTGAGATGGACGAGAAATTGCCCACAAAAAAAAAAAGAAAGCTTAAGCTCTGAGAACCTTAAGATGAGTTTTGACATTTGTTCATAACATGGACCAGAAGGCTGCTATCATGGACAAAGATTCAGATTTGTACCCCATCTGCACATGTCAAGACAAAATAGCCAAACTAGTCTCGTTTGACCAGACTCTCGCGTGACTCTTAGAGATCTATGAAGCTCTCTCGAAGTAACTCCACAAACTCGATGAACGAGACTCTAGACAAATTCAAACAACTTCCTCCAGACATCTAACCAATTAGTGATACGAAAGTTATTCACAGCTAGATTTCCTTAGATTCGCTTAAGAGAAACGAAGGATCGTTTTTGTTTGTCCTCATAAAATGAAAAAGGACTCTCAGGGTCTGGAAACAAATTTGATATAAAGTTTATATATATATATATATATATATATATATATATATATATATATATATATATATATATATATATATACACATATATAAATATATAAATACAGGCACAAGTTTGATTTTAAACTACAGGCATGTCTGTTAAATTATAATAAGCGTAATGGCACTAATTTACATGGAAATTTAAGATTGTATCCGCAACGAAGGTTTCTTCATTTACACTTATTGGCAGGGGCATCCGTGTCTTCCGGACATATTTCTTGTTTTAAGCATGAAAAGAAATCGAGAATTATGTTAACAGCAGATATGAACGCACTAGACTTTATTTCTATATAGCTTTACTTACTGTCAAAGTGAATTATTTTAACTTAGTATCCAGAACGACGCGAATATCTTCTCAAATGCAAGTTTATGCGTTTGTTCTGCGAGAGAGAGAGAGAGAGAGATAGAGAGATAGAGAGAAGGAGAGAGATGATGATGATGATGATGCTGATAATGATGATGTACGGACAAATGTGGTACTTTGACACATTGGAAATCAAGTGATATGGATGGCGGCATTCTCAGATGAAAGTAAACTTTGCTGACTTCGTAGCATTATTTTTATATAAGATCAAGTCAGTGGCCGCGCGACAGGGAGGAGGATTGGAGGTTGGCAACTGACATAAAAGCTATTCTCAGTGGCAAAGTAGGGGCGTCACTAACGAACATTACCCCGGGCGCCTAGGTAGGGGCGACACTAAAGAATATCGCCT
The DNA here is from genome assembly GCA_029931535.1 of Margaritifera margaritifera. Lineage (NCBI taxonomy): Eukaryota > Metazoa > Mollusca > Bivalvia > Unionida > Margaritiferidae > Margaritifera > Margaritifera margaritifera. The sequence goes on along the minus strand of JAQPZY010001406.1, from coordinate 2,066,891 downwards.
CCAGGCGCCTCGAACTCTCGCGCCCCCACTGGATCAAGCCTTCCTGTGAATGTGACGATTTTGTTTTTACCTTTCAGTAAACATTTTCTTTTTTTAAACACACACACACACACACACACACACACACACACACACACACACACACATCGTCTCTCCCTTTTTCGATCTATCTCGGTCACTCATTTTTGTGTGTGTCTGCTTATATGAACTTCTGCATACCCGAGTGCTTGCCTACTCTCCTATCTATCTTTCTATCTGCATGAAAATATTCAAGAAATGCTTCAATTTTACTTTAAAACGATATCGTCCAGTAAGACCATAGTATATAATACACATAAGATTGGTAATCCAAAGTTCTGAAACGCTCGTATCTTATATCAACGCCACACGGTTTTGATTGAAAACACTTACACTAAAATTGTTTCATAGGTCTGATCAGTCAAAGGTTATCGCCCTTAAAAGTGCCTTTCGTTTTTTTAAATACAGGATGAGTCAATCAAAGCAATACAGCTTAGTTAGAATGGTATCGTATTATCGTGCCGTGTTGTGATTTTTTGCGTGGATTTATGATCAAATATAAAGGGTTTTCGAACGACTCGGCGCACTTCCAACGCGTCTTACAGATCAAAAGGCAGATTTTAAACTCAGTCACCAGACAAGATCAATGGCGGAGTCAGGTGTAGTTTTCACAAAAGGAAAATCATATCTACGTGAAAAGATGTGCGTCATAGCTTGAGACTTTGACTTGCACAATAAAAAGTTGTAATTGATCTTTATAAGACAAAAGAGGAGGGGTGAGACGGAATTATCTATAAAAGAAAGGTAACTCCGGTGTTAATGGAAAAATTGTAACTTTAGGCATGTTTTGCGGCTTAATACAATGAAAAATTAGTTCCAGGCACGATATTGCAAATAAAGTAAGTTTTGTTTAAATTTTGTTAGTTAAAACGATACAATATGGTTACTTATTGAAGTATTTATAGATCTTCATTGACAGTACGAATTTGTGCAACGCCTTAAAAATGAACCTAGACCAATACAAGGAAAGGAGTAAATGTGTATTTGTTCGACCAACATACCATGGTCAAGTATCATTGTAAAGGAAAATTCTGATGATCAAGGGTGAAGTAAATCTTTGAAATTTGATGATAAATTTGCAACATGGAGTCCACTAAAGAAGTTATATATATATATATATATATATATATATATATATATATATATATATATATATATATATATATATATATATAACTGTAAAAATAAAATATAGTACCTTACACACACCCTGCATCCACAAAAGAAATTACTTTATACAATATTAGAGACCAGTTTTTCACATTCAGTGCACATTCATCTAGCTGTGTCAGCAACAAAAGTATGTTGTTCGCTGAATGAAAAATAAATAACGCACCTGTTTATATCGCCCACCTAATCACGTACTGAGGTATCGTTAAGATAATTGTTTGGTTTAATATTAAATAGAATTATCTTTAGTGCAAAGTATACCAGTTAAGCTACGCTAAACAAACTTTCTGTCAATTTACAATTGAAAAATTCTTTGTCCGAAAATCTAATGCGTTCGTGAGACGATGTTACGTTAAAATACTTTAAAAGTAATATCGGTAAAAGAAAGAACAGGTTTTTTCTTCTTCAAGGAGCTAATAACGATTATTCACCGTTGATTGATATATGATAAAAGTTGTTATAATTGCAGATCATCTTCATGCGATATTATCACATTAATATGCAAGATAATCATTCAGTACACATAATATTGGAAAAGGCTTGTTTGTCTCTGTCTATCATCCGTCTCGAATGACGGAATGTGATGGATCACTCCTATTGAAGATGATTATCAATGAAGATAGGGTATCACTCGATTCATTACTCGGACAACAAACAGTCTAATGCTAGGTCGTTCCGGCAATGACCCGGTCAGGATATTATAGTATCACACGTAAGATCGACTGCTGCATGAAACAAGGAACACCTTATCGAGGAGTATTGATTAATGAACTATGTGTCACAAAAACCATATTTTAGGATTAATGACATAGCATATATGATATAATATGTTGGTTTAAAACAATGTATTTTGTTGGTATGAAATAAATATTTGTATGTTCTCTACCAGAAATCCTATAGCCATAGTCAATCAAAGAAAGAAAGTGGAATTTTCAAATTGTGTATCTGGGATTTTATATTTTTATTTTTACGAGTAGGCAGTGTGTACCGGTGACGTCTCGAGGTTATCAGAATCGAACTTTCCTAATTTTCAGCCGCAGACCCTAATCACCAATGGCTTATGGGGCTCAAACTTCCAAAGAAGGGTTTTCAATATTGGATTAAATACATGGTGAAATTAAGAAAGAAAAAAAATCATAGCTGATTGAGTATATGGCCTATGATATAACATTTTTAAACGATTATAATAATTGTATATTGTTTCGCAGATGGTGATACTGCAGGATGTTTAAAATATAATAATTACCTACAAAAAACAAAGTACGCGTTTTGTTCCCATTCAGCAGAGTGAACGAGTTCCATAAGACCTAGGGATTATTAGCTACGTGGTTTGTTATTCACTGGTCCCCGTCCTAAATTGGCAAACCAAATCGTCCACCGGAAGTGTGACGCAGTATTCAGCGACAGTTTGATAGTGACTTAGTATCATTCCATACGGGTTCACTAACAAACCATCCAACGAATTTACTCCACCGATGAACTTAACGATTACATTTATATCCACCTGATCAAATTGACCAATCATATTATTGGCGGAAAAATACCCTCAGATGACAAAGCCCGTGACATGTCCCAACTTTGACAAAGCTAAAGCTCTCTGATCTGTGACCTGGTACAGCCGCCCGCCTTCGGCCTTTCATCGCTCTGCACTGGAAAGCCAAGCAAGGGCCTGGGGATAAAACAAAATGAAACGAAAACCAGGTACCCAAATTTTGGAACGAATGACTAAGCTAAATTAAATTTAATAATTTAAACAAAACATGCCAGTTCACGCGCTCACGGCAAGCAAAAGTAAACTTTATATAAGTCAGGGCAAATGCTGCTAGATCAATTTAGTTGTATATTCGTCAAACGTCATTTATGACGTGGTGCACATTATGACCTCATAATCGCGATGACGTCAACACTTTTTTAAGGGAAGGGATCAGATTGTATCTGTTTGATTTCAACAATCCGCAAGGGGGTGCATTTTATACCGTATTTTCACCAGACCTATGTCTGCAAATTCTCTATGTAGACAGTCGGGGTAGGCTGAAACAAACTAACCTAGTATTTCACTCGGAACGTCCTGTGCCTTTTTCGCCGCATGCTAGTCGCGTTCAGTCAGACGTCTCATTTGGCTCCGTGGGATAATCACCAAGATATATATTTTGTTCTCAGCAGACCCCAGTTCGGTGAATATCCCATTGAGTCACGCCAGAGTCTGCTTGAAGAAGACTACAGTCTAATTCTGCACGGTCGAGCAGGTATATCCTTCCAGTTTTCTTGTAAAAAATGAATTAACAAATTAAAAAGTATAAATTCAAACATTGACAATATGAGAGCTTTAACAATTTGGTCACTCCACAAGATTCAGCCGTAGGGGTTCATTACAAATTAAGACTATCGGTAACGAATATAGGGACTGTGGGGCTGGGGTCCAAACACAGTAACTTTATAACAAAAAAGTAGAAACGATTACACTCACCACCCTATTTCCATCTCGATTTGTTCTTCCTAATTTTAAACTTGTATCTGCTGTAATAAACAATAGCTTCATTTTCAAAACATTTGAACAGCTCCTCCACTAGACGACAAATTCGACACTTTTTCTTCGATTTCAAGCGAACGGAAGAGGAGACGAAAGTGTAGGTAGTGTTCAAATCATTTGAGATTTCACCCTTAATGACAAGAAGACGATATAAAAATATGAAATGGAAAACAAAGATGTAATATGTAAATTTTAGCGTAACATGACAAGAAAATGTATAAAAAAAAAAAAAAATTAATAAGCACTGTACTGCATAGAAATGTAATTTGATTTTCGATGTTGTCTTCAGTGCTAAATGGGAGTACTTGATTATGTTATGAACGTAATTTTTCATCAAGGACGAAATCCAAATAAAAGATGAAATCTCAGATGATTCGTAGGCTAATACTATCTGTCAGTCAAAATTTGATAGACAACGCTAGAAAAGTTGAATCATAGCTGGACGACTAACACTTTAGTCGCATGCTAGAAAAAGATGTCATATGTAAATAGTGTCCATTTCCCTTGCTGGTGGTTGTTATTAAGTCAGAATGACTTTATTGACGTCACAGCGACTCGACGACGAGTCATCACCAATTGTAACGTTAGTAATAGTTAGAGGTTGTTGAAACTGACTCATTTCTTCAATTATAGAAGTTGCAGGAATTACATTAACAAATATAAGTGCAGGTGATTCATTGATTGTTGAAACGTCATACTCACTTTAATTAATGAAAAAGCAAGAAACTAGTCTGAGTTAAGGTAAGGTATAGTCCAGTTCAAACGTATTCGCACGCCATATCAGACGAGTTATTTACCTCGACTCGAGACAATACGCGAATACAGTTTTGTGCTACATACACTTTTTTACGGTTTCAAAATATGTGTAGCTTTTGAGTGTGGATGGAATTAAAATCAAAATGGGATTTATAAAGTAGGGTTCTATGCATCGAAGAATATCGACGCGCGGACGTCAGTAAAAACACGTAAATAGTCCTGTCTGCATGTGTGATATGGAAATACGAATTGAATATTCGTAGCGAATGCCAGATGAACCACGTACAATTAAATGGGTATGTAGCCAATTACGTAAGATCCAGGCCAGTTTGAACCACCAATAAGTATTGCTATCAATTATTAAACAAATGACGGAACCATTTCGCTTATTTTGTCTTCTTCAAAAAAAAATTTCATTGGCTTGCAATAGACCGTTATTGCCCACATTGTGCCTAATACGCGTGCTGATTGCTGATTATTATATCAGTAGCTAAGTATTCGTCGCTTTGTAAATTATGCAGACAACGTTATTTTATGAAGCTTTTAGTACAACTAGCCAATATTAACTTGCATAACATCAGTAGATTGTACATCATTAGTGTTGCCGAATCTTGGATTTAATTTATTAACAAACAATTCTTCACATAATAAAGATGTAATTCACATGAAAGGAATGGCTTGGAAATGTCTCAGAAGTCCTTTACATGCAATTCATAAAACTGTTGTTCTTCTTTATATTCGGAATATGTCTATTTAAAAAAAAATGTAATTCGTACAAAAATTTAATCAGAACATCGCTTGGCCACTTCCGTCAACACGAGAAATAACCTCTGATATAGTTACATGAATACACATACATTTGAAGGGTTTGGTGACATGCCTCCGGCGGAGTGCACCTTCAATATTGCGACAGACAAGATCGAAAGTGTTCCGATTGTGACTTTGTCTCCTTCCGGCGCTATTTTGTGCGATGTAAACAAATGTAGTTCCGAATATAGTTCTCAATGGTGGCGAATTACATCCGATGTTTCTTTCTCCACTTGCCGGAAAGGTCGAGGATGTTCGGATTGAGAATAGACGTGTTTCGTTCAAATTTTTCAACACTGTGTTAGAGACATTCTTACGTACTGTGTCATGTTCACCATCTGGTCTGGTAATGATTCTTGCCAATTTACACGTATTATGAATTTAAGAAAAACAAACTAGTTTTTTGTCATTTTTATGAGATACGCAGAGATTATATATCTAGTGCTCTTGTACTTTTAAGAAATGAATTTTTATTGGCGAATCGCGATTTATTTCGTAAAAATTTGTTTATTCCATTTTAGAGGAAAGAAATGCTGGGTAATTGACATATCGACTATGCAGTTCATGCTCCTGCTCATTATCATATCAACTTTGGTAAAATCAAAGATTTCCTTTGTAAAACGTTTCGTGCATACTTCTACATACGGGGAATATTATTGAAAATTTCGTCAAATTGGAAAACATACCAAACTAAAACCAACAACTTTTCGACAACTGCCAACAGGAGTCAGTCAGCAGGATCAAACATGCCGTATTTGCTTGATCAAAATAAAAATGGAAAGCTACTACAGCAGCCTCGAGTCATGACTATTTCGGTGATGGAGCAATATCAAAAACTAGTTGACTGAAACATGGCCTACAAATTTCCATTTTTTCCCCAGTCTGCTATAAATATAATATTTCATAATGGGCAGTATTTGACTGCTCTTTTAATCTCTGCTTCTCGTGTATAAACATTAGTATAAGTCACTTTTTATCTTTTTTTGTTATAGCATTATGCATAATTAATGTTAAATTGTTGCGTGTGCCACATATGAAATATCGTGCAAGAATTTGCGAGAATGCATCTGCGTGCTAATTGCAGACAATTTGACCATGAAATTAGTATCAGTAAATCGTGATATCATCAGGAAATGACCCGAAATTCTAAATCCGATCTAAAAATGCAGGTTTAAGTTTTAGGAATGTAAATAGACACGGATTTTGAAAAATTAAGGTCACATGAATTACATATTGCAATAATTGTCAATTGTCTAAATATTAATAATAAGATAACAAATTAATTAAGCGTATAATTTTGTGTAAATCAGTTGTTTCTTTTATCAGTCCATTCTTAAACTGAGACCAAAGATTTTGAGAAGAAACGAGTCCTGTTCGTGACTAATGATTTATTGCTCAATATATCGAACTTAACGATCTTTCCGTGTGATCAAGGCATGTATCAAAGTCAAGATAAGGTATTATTGCTAATATTATCAAGAATAAATTTATTGCGGTATAGATAGTTCAATATTATTTACTTAACGATTCATATCTGTGATTAGTATAATGGCAATAATGACTTTAATAAGGACGATGGTAATGCTGATGAAAAGATGAAGGTTTGCTATGTATTTGGTATATGTACGATGCCTCGACCTTAAACGATATTGTAAGCAGTTCCAAGATTATGATGCCAATGCGCTAGAGGAAATAAAAAAATGTTTATGCTACTGTTTTCCTGTTGAAGTGAAATAATTATATATCTGTCAGTCAATCTATCTCTTTATCTATTTATCTGTCTGTCTGTCTATCTATCAATATATTGTCATATTCACAAGTTAGTGAACCCTCTCGGTAAGAACGCTATTAATTATCTTTTTCATACGTAGTCAACTTTTTTATATTCTTTCGAACCATATCATTTAAGATACAGTGTTGCAATCGGCTTTCTTTTGTTTATATTGTGGTTATATGCATTATGTTGGTTCATTTGTTGTCCTTTGAGAAAGGGATCCATAGATTCCAAAAGCACTCAGCCTGGGTAAAGTTAGTCTCTTAGCAACGGGTTTGTCACTTTTTCATATACATGTACATATTAGCTATTTCTCCTTTTTCCGGTGGATACCTTTCTTTAGCATGATTGTCCTTCGTCATTTCGCAAGATAACTGTAGTTTATTATTTTACAAAGAAAATGTGTCCTTGCGTATGTTTTAACATGTGCACACGTGCATATTTGTATTTGTATATGTGCGCATGTTCTACATCGCTTTAGTGAACTTTATGTAGATCTTAAGAATTATTCATTATTTATCATCATCATTATTATTATTATTATTATTATTATTATTATTATTATTATTATTAATACCCAGTTACCCGGTACTATTATTAGTTTTTCTTTTTATCCAAAGCCATCCATGGTTCTGACTTCCTTTCAAATGTGTACACTTAATGTTTTAAAATCTGTTTCTTCCATCTCTTTGGCATATGCACAGGTCAAGGTAGTGACATTACAACATATAAACATAAGAGGAAGCAACAACAAAATCAAGTTTTACTTGTGTTGAATTGAACTGAAGCACAACACGGTTTTATCGTTATATAAAAGACGCTAAGTTATCAAGTTTTACTTGTGTTGAATACAATACTATATACAATTGATGTTTGGCGCCTTCGAATTCACTCTGCTCAATTTCATCACAATTAAAGTTATTAGAGAAGACATTTAAATGAGATGTATGATTTATTCATTGCGTTTACCAACTAGAAGAGTTGCGAATATTGTGCTGTGTATAGACCCCGCCAGTAAACGAGAATAATTGCTTTTTAACAGAAAGAAGTAATATTCGCTGTTCAAGAATCAATTTGGTCATTTTCTTTATTTAGCTGCATAAGTGTATTTGAAGCCAAACATACGAAAAATAAAAGAAATTGGTATATACTTGTGAAGTTGTTGAAATTGCAGATACCAGAAGAGACTACCACCAGTACCATTAATAACATTTCACTGCTATACTTAGATTACGACTATTATTCACTTTTTGCCACTATTTACCACAAAAAAAGAACAAGAGAAAAAAAATCACCAAAATTGAAATACATTACTTTATCAAATGGATTACCAACATGAACAGCCAGAATAATGATGATAACGACGAAGGCAACGATGATTATAACAACAAAAGCTGCCATTAGCATCACTACCGTTGCTAGATCAAACCTACCTAGCGTTTTAACATTTTATAGTTGACTAGAAGAATTGGTAGGTATAGAGGTGTGCATGCTTTGTGTTCGACTGGTCCTTCATTCCTTCCTCCTCCTCCTCCTCTTCTTTGTGATGTGGATGATGATGATTATGATTATCTATATTGCGTGCAAAATGTCAGCACATGAATGAAGGTCATTTTTGCTCGTATTTTTGGGGATTCAATTCTGTTCTAAGTTAAGCAAACTCTCTCTCTCTCTCTCTCTCTCTCTCTCTCTCTCTCTCTCTCTCTCTCTATAGATATATATATATATATATATATATATATATATATATATATATATATATATATATATATATATATATATCTATATATATATACACACACACCAAAACAGGGCGGAAAGTGCTATCCCTGGATTCTGGATTCTACAGGAGAATGCTTTATAACATTCACATAATTTTTAAATACGAATAAATACTATTATAATACAGGTTAGAGGATTTTAATTCGTACTCTGTGGAGACTCGAACCCGGTATAGGGGTATAGCACCAACCCCTATACCATCTCGACCATGCACACATCACCAAAAAATGATGCTATAAAGGCGGTGTTATAGGCATCAGTGCGTAGCAGACATACCCGCATGTCAACCCAATAATTAATTATCATTTAAGTACACAGTTCATCTGTATTCCTACTACATAAATCAAGGTGTATAGAAGTTATTATAGAAAATTGCAAATATGCACCAAACAGAGCGGAAAGTGCTATCACTGGATTATACAGGAGAATGTTTGATAAAATTATCAGCAATTTTAAATACGAATAATATATATATATATATATATATATATATATATATATATATATATATATATATATATATATCGCCTTTTTTAGTGGAATGGGATGCAAAATAACCTATTGAGGGCATGAATAGTGATTTTATGAACTTCATTAGATCACATTTTCCCAAAATTTATCCGCGAGACGATATCGTAGAATTTTAATAAAATCACATGTACGGGAATGTCATTTGCAACCGCTTTAAAAAAAAGAAACTATGGGCGCACATTAACGTATCGTTTTTGTTATGCAATCGTCCCGTCCCATTTCCAGACAATTTCTGATGGTTGTTGATTTTGTAAAGGCCTTTCTTAAGTAGGACGTATTATGTTATGTCATTGTTAAGATTTGCTTGTCAGGCCCATAACTTTGTAACGGCAGGAGAAATTTTCATGAAACTTTGCCCAGATATAATATCAATAATGGACGGTGTGTCGCGCACTAAAGCCACGCCTTCTTTCTCAATGTCAAGGTTACAGAAAGGGAAATTGTAATTATTTGACTTGTATTCCCTTGTTCGTAGCGTATAATTTGAACCAAAGAAGATTTTTAATGAGACTTTAGCTGTGTGTATATCATGACTAGACTGTGTGTCGCGTACCATAGCAACTCCCTCTGCCTCAAAGTCACTATCACGCCAAGAGAAAATGCAATTCTACGACTTGAATCCTTGTACGGAATATAACTTTTAAACTAATGAGGATATTTTAACGAGAATTTGCCACAGTATATGGTAGCAATAAACACATTTCAGCCAGTATGTACCCACTCACCTTATGAATCCATCCATTATCAAACTGAAGCTCTATAATCCCTAAAACCAGCGATGTGCAGCCTCACAAAGAACCAATACTGAAAAAAATTGACCGTATTTCATATATAAGGCAGTGTCAATTGCAAACAAGATATAAATTGAATGAAGGGGAAAGTGGACCATGGACGAACTGATTTTCCCACAAAATCATTCATTAATGTTAGTTAATGCATAAAAACAGAGCTAGGAGAAAAAGGGCAACCGCTCATTCACATTGTAAGCCAATACGTAATCTTGAACCCGGCTTGCACAAATGTGTTTATGCACTTGAATTGTCACCTTATGTATACAACATGAAATCATACATTGTTGACATCGCAGTAAATAGAGAGGTTAAAAAATTGAGATAAAGTATGGATGTCTCTTAAATAAAATTTTTTACATCATGGTCAAAAGTGCGAAACTGTTTGGTGCTACCTATATCATGACTAGAAGATGTGTCAGGTACCATAGCCACGCCGCCTGCATAAAGTCACGGTCATAGCAAGTTAAATATAATTTTCTGACCTTTATCCTTGTCCAAATTATAAACTTTGAACCATTCAATATATTTTAATGAAACTTTGTCCAATAATATATCACGACTAGACTCTGTGTTGCGTACCGTAGCCACGTTCCCGGTCTCAAGGCCAAGGTCAAGGCAAAGGAAAACGTAATTCTGCTATTTGTATCCTTGACCTGTGTTTAACTTTTGATATTGTAATAAAACTTTAGCATGTCATATGTCTTGCCTTTACAGTGTATCGAGTATTCAGTCATACCCCTACCTCAAGGTTAGGTCACAACAAGGGACACTCTAAGTTAGTGGCCTGTTTTCTTTCCAGGCTCTCTTTTTAGCCGCTACATGATGAAGATACCCTTTCCAGGTCCACACCTTATCGAGTAATAGTCAAGCCATTAGCACAAAGGTCAAACTCTTTAATAGGGAAAAGGTCACGAGACCGGCATATCATCTTCCGTTTGCGACACTCTTGTCGTTTCCCTGTTTGCGTATCATCTCTTAACAGTTTCGTACCATTCTTGGCTCTTACCAAGCTTTGGGATAAACTGAGAATGGTACTTAATGGTGAAGAGACGGTACATCCCAGTGATTGGTTTTATTTTGAATTATTTAAATTTCCAAACCATTAGAACTCTAAATTGTTTTTCCAATAAACAGAAGTACATTTTTATAGCGTTGTGAAACCTACATTGTAAGTATATTTTTAGCTTATGTGCATATGCTCGATGGGGCAAATTTAAAATTATAATTTGTCACATCAGTCCTTGTATTCAAACCGTGATAGGACGTGTCATGACCTGTCATTCAATACATTTCTTACATATCTTTTCTTAGTTTAGATGTCAACTCATATAATTAGAAAAAAAAAATGTTTGATTGGTACGCAATAAATAAATCAAGCAAATCTTTACTTATTGCTCTTTTTAAGTCAACTAGAAAAAAATAATTATTGTTCTTTGATAATGAAATATATTTTGGAACTATTGGTTCAAATTTTGCATAAGACAGCTGCGGTTCCAGACGGTTGCGGAAGTATTTGAATAGCGATAAAATTGTCACGGCTAATTAAGACCTTATATGTAATTTAAAATGTCGTGACCTAAATTAATAAACCATAATGTGTAATAAATATACATTTAATTCCTGAAGAAATCTGAACAAATTTCTTCCAAAAATACGTGTTATCAAATTGGTATAAACACTGACACAATCTTAGTTAATACCATGTTTGTCAGATTAAATGGTGATTGATATAAACGATCCCGATGTTAGATTGTATTATACTGACATCTGGGAAATTATCTCCGGGGTCATCGATGGAAAGATCTAATCTGTATTTGAAATCAGAATTAAATGCCCAGTATATGTCAGTGACATATTAGGTCTGGCTCAAATTCGCAGTGTAATCTTAACGGTCCTTTATGGCCGATTAGACATTTTTGTGTGAGGAAAGCTTGAGCATGAATGCAACAAGAGACGTTATTTATCAACACAAAAGTAAACAAAACACATAAAAAAAGACATCACTAATCAAACGTCTTTAATGTTTGATTTATAGTGAATCGCTTTCCTGCACATATCTAGTTTCGAAAAGAATTTAATTGCGATAAAGGTGGAAGATATCAAAATCGCTAAAGGTGCAAGTAATCGTAATAATAATAAATATAGGAAATCCATTAGTCTAAAATTGCCAAATTTGTATGTTATCTAATACATTAATTTAAGACTGGTGAAATATTTATTGATAATAATGGAAAGAATGAGATAAAAATCCGGAGTATGTGCTTTACATAGTGTAGATCTCATAGCCATTGTCATTATATTCTACACTGAATTGGTGACATAAAAACGGATGAAGTTAAACAAAGAGGGTATTTTAGAAAGGAATTTCGGACCGATTAGAAACTTGATTAATGATTTTTACACGAAACAGAACAAAAGAGAAGTTTTACACACAAAACACAGAACAAAAAGAACAGAAGATATACCAACACTGTGTTCGCTGTTATTCGGAAACAGAATTCGTAGAAATAATGGTGGAATAGATTGATGTCAGAAGTTCTTAGTCTGCTTTGTATCATGCCGCAAATTTCAACTATTCTATTTTTAGCACAAATCAATATATCGAGCCATTTTTGCCCGACGCAGAGTTATATATTTTCACATCAGATATAGAAGAAGTAATATGAGTGTTAAATTCATATAAAAATTATGAAGGAATTTGACAAGTAGATATCTTTTGAAAGCTTTTACTAGAAGAAGATAGAAATCTTTCAATAGATTTGATAAATTTCATGAACTTTGAACACAACATTAAATTTCTATGTATTATTTTATGACGACACACGCCATCTTTTTGCGATGAATCTTAAAAAACTGCATTGGTTTATGATATACATTTAAATTGAACGATTATAACGCAACAAGTGTAAGTAAGTAAGAAAGCAAGTAAGCAAATATGTATGTATGTATGTATATATGTATGTATGTATGTATGTATGTATGTATGTATGTATGTATGTATGTATGTATGTATGTATGTATGTATGTATGTATGTATGTATGTATGTATGTATTCATGCATGCATGTATTGATGATTGGATGGATGGATGGTACAAGCTGATAAAACAACTAAACAAAAGCATAGTATACACTTTTTAGTTTGCAGCAAAGAATCAGTATCCTCACGCTTTTCCCAGTTATCCCTACCCCATTATGCATATATCCAAACATAGCCTTACCCCCTTCCGGGTTCCACCCATATGGGAGAGATATAAATTCTGAAACAGTTGTGCACATCTACCGACCACTCACAGTAATATCTCAAAGTCTGAGCTCGCTATTTAAAACGGTGTTGGAGTTGCGCGACATTATTCACGCACGCACGTCCTCACATGCAGAATCATATAATCCCCAGTCTTTCTTCGAACAAACATGGTGACAACGAGTGTATAACAAGCCTGATTGCTTTCTGGAGTTACACGTCCCTTTAACAAAACAGACATTCACAAGAGAAACAGGAAGTGAATACCGAACATTAAAACGACGTATATGTGTACAGTGCTTCATAGGGTTTGTGTTTAAATCTATATACATGACGACATACACATAAGTTGATCAAATTGATAAAATGAAAATCTATCTCAATCAAATAATTGAAAAATGTATATGTATCTAACACACTTACAGCTTTTGTCTGCTTATAGAAGAACCCGCCGCGATTATTCTTTGCATCTGATAGTCTTGGCAAAGTTGTAAGGGAAAATTGATTTGTCCGCCTGTTTGGAATTTAGCTGCACATCAACACGTAAAGGTTGTATAGAGTTGAGAACCCGTACGCTTCTAGTCACGACTACAGTACGCTAACCACTAAGTCACGGCGGTTCTGAGGGAAAATTAATGTTTCTCTTGAGATTGTTTTGTTCGTTTTCCTTTCTTTTTACTCCTCCTCAAAATCACTATCATGATGGCTACAAACACCACCCACAAGAACACCCACCACCAATATAAATGAATCACCACTACCACCACCGTCGTCGTCGTGATGATCATGACCATAATGATGATGATTATGATTAACATGATAATGATCATCTTTTTCTTCTTCTTGAATCAACACCACTAAGCTAAATGCTTGTTTACTCAAATAGTAAGAACGGTAGGTCAGTATTTAGTAGTTTTCAATATGAAACTGCATAACAATATCAAACACGTCAGGATAGTATTATGGACTCATTTTCTGTTCCTTCCCTCCGTTTCTTTACGCTGGCAGTTCTCGGCTTGATGATAAAATTAGCCATGATTACTATGTCTTTTTTATCGCCATGTGACTCTTAGCTGGGAAATAAAACAAGGATAAAACTATTGTTAAAATGAACGTGTGAAACTGGAATGATATTAAAATTGGCAGCACATTCCCGAGGGAGAATTAAGTCAAATACGTACGCTCTGTCCGTCCATGTTTTGGCATAAAATGATAACTTGTTTTTTTTCAGTGGGAACAGCATGCCAAAATACTGTTGGGAAAGTTCAAGGTTATATCCAAACAAATGACTTTTTATGGCGAGTTTGTTAATGCTTGAGAAAAAATATTTACAACTGGTACCTTATAATGCCTGATGTAAGGTCTCTTTTTTCCCATTCTCACACATACATGTAACAATACTTCCACTGAGATTTGAATGCATTATTTTTAGCCCCGAAATAATATTCCCATAAATCGATCCATTAACAGGAATTGGAATGAAACCTTGATATCTTTACATTCAATTAGGGACTTAAGCATACACACACCTGTATAGTTTTGTTTAATTTTCTTTCTCAGAAAACTGTTTTTGCACATCTATTGCCACAAACTGGAGTTTAAAAAGTAAAAGTTTAAATAGCTTATTATTTATATACCATCTGTACCAGTTCACTTTCATGCAAACCTTGTCTCGCTTTTTTCACATTTTGCGTCTTAAGGTGAGAACAAATCGTGCTATCCATCAGTATTGACCCTGTCGTGCCAGAAGTCTTCGAATACAGCTTCACTTTGACTAGATTGAAAATCAGTGTGAATAAATATTACAAGAAGAAACTAAACATATTACTTTGTTGTTTCTCTTTGGATGTATGTTCTGTTTTGCTGTTGTCGTCATTACTAACTTCTTTAAGAACGGTGTGGCTGGGTATGGGATTTTGGACTGTTATACATCTGTATTTTCATAAAGAACGAAAACTCTACACTTTGAATAGCCCTGAATATACTCAGTATATGATAATGTGTGATTTTTGGGGCTAACCTGCAACCTAAACAGTCGCCAATACAATTTGAAAATAGAGGACAAGTTGTAAAAGATATTTTAATAGACCTGCACACTAAATATGATCAATGTTAAAATGAGAAAAATAGTGTAAATAGTGGGTACGGTGTGTACGAAGGATTCAACTCTTTCGTTTACAAATACTCCTTCCCCTTGTTTTTATTTGATTTTTTATCTTCAACTAATTTTTTAAAAAATGAATGTGTCCAATCGTATGATTTGTTAGATTTACTTCAAATCTTGAAACTGGAACTCCTCTATAATCTACTGATTATCAAAGTAACTATTCTCCTCGTGGACCAAAGTTTTTGAAGCTGCAATACACTCGAAGCATACAGATTTTAATCCCAACGTAAGTATATTATAACAATAAACTAATATGGTCGGGGGATGAATATTGTTCCCCAACTCCTTTCTTCGTTATTGTGTAATATATAGTATAATACTAAGAACATATTAGGGTATGATATCAAATTGCTACCTAGTATTGACCCTTCTGATCCATTTGAGATTTTTTAATATAGTTTTAGTTTTTAATGGATACCTTATTAATTGTAATACAATTCAAAGGTTCTATAAAACAAGTATATATAAAAGTCAGACATACATATGACAACAGTGTATACAAAATATCATACTGTATATATAAAAGTCAAATATACATATGACAACAGTGTATAGAAAATATCATACTGTATATATAAAAGTCAAATATACATATGACAACAGTGTATACAAAATATCATAATGTATATAAACTAAGTATATATAAAAGTCAAATATACATATGACAACAGTGTATACAAAATATCATAATGTATATATAAAAGTCAGATATATACATATGACAACAGTGTATACAAAATATCATACTGTATATATAAAAGTCAAATATACATATGACAACAGTGTATACAAAATATCATAATGTATATATATAAGTCAAACATACATATGACAACAGTGTATACAAAATATCATAATGTATATATAAAAGTCAAATATACATATGACAACAGTGTATACAAAATATCATACTGTATATATATGTCAAATATATACATATGACAACAGTGTATACAAAATATCATAATGTATATATAAAAGTCAAATATACATATGACAACAGTGTATACAAAATATCATAATGTATATATAAAAGTCAAATATATACATATGACAACAGTGTATACAAAATATCATACTGTATATATAAAAGTCAAATATACATATGACAACAGTGTATACAAAATATCATACTGTATATATAAAAGTCAAATATATACATATGACAACAGTGTATACAAAATATCATACTGTATATATAAAAGTCAAACATACATATGACAACAGTGTATACAAAATATCATACTGTATATAAAAAAGTCAAACATACATATGACAACAGTGTATACAAAATATCATAATGTATATAAACTAAGAAGACAATTACTAGTACTACAACTTAATGGGAAAAGGTGAATAAGACATAATACGAACACACAAGCAACACGAAACACCAAAGACACTTCACACTTAAAACGTACTTATTAATACGAACACACAAGCAACACGAAACACTAAAGATACTTCATACTTAAAACGTACTTATTAATACGAACACACAAGCAACACGAAACACTAAAGACACTTCATACTTAAAACATACAAGCAACACGAAACACCAAAGACACTTCATACTTAAAACGTACTTATTAATAAGAACACACAATCAACACGAAACACTAAAGACACTTCATACTTAAAACTTACCGATTAATACGAACACACAAGCAACACGAAACACTAAAGACACTTCATATTTAAAACAATCTAGCAACACGAAACACCAAAGACACTTCATACTTAAAACATAATTATTAATACGAACATACAAGCAGCACAAAACACCAAAGACACTTCATACTTAAAACATACTTATGATAGAAAACAAGAAGATATTTAAACATTATTAAATTATATATATAACAACTACAAGGGTAAGAACAATTAAAAACACCATTTTTCACAGGACATTACATGAAAATGAATCTCTTATAAATCTTAGATACTGGGCATATTTATTTCTTAAAAGTCTGAAAGTTGGTAGCTAGTTGTAGATCTAGTGGATGTCTTTCCATGCCATGAACACCAAACAGTTAAAAATGAACACCAAACACTTAAAAATGAACACCAAACACTTAAAATAAATGATGTGATCTATACGAATATACACACCCAGGTCTGAAAATGAATTTGTACGGTGGGAAGCGACAAGAGATTTTAATGTGAATTAGTCTGTTTGAATGTCAAATTGTGCATGACCTGCCACATTCAGCAGCATCTATTGTAGATAATATGTGGTGAAAATTGAGCTGGTTGAGCATATCAACAGTGTAAGTGCAGTAATGACAGTTTAAAATCATGCGCATGCTGAGATTTTGTATCGGCTGAAGTGTATCAATACAAGTCTTTAGCAGACAACGCCAAATGTTAGAACAATAATCAGAGCGTTATACAAGATTTTCCTTGTATGGATCTGAATTAAGGAAGAAACATATTTCAGAATCCCAATAGATATATTTCATTTGCCAATCTCGTTCTACAATTGTTGTTTGAAAGTTAAGTTCTTGTGAAAAGTAATACCTAGGTAGTAAAAGTTATCGATTCTTAAAACTGTCTAATTGTTGAATGTAAGAGATAGGTTTGTGTCAACCAGTTTTGCTTCTCTTTTGTAGAACATAAAAGCAGAGAGTTGGTTTTCTCAATGTGGAGACTTAGTTTATTGACATTCACCAGTCGTAGATATTAGTAAGCTCATTAGTGATCTTATTTTGTCAGCATTTTTGACAGCAAAGCAAGACGCAGTATCATCTGGGTACATGTGTTTACGTCAGCTTAATTAACAGAAATAGGGAGATAAGTAACATATATAAAAACAAAAGTGGTCTTCTGATGGATCTTTGGGAACAACTGTACTGCTGCTCTTGAAGTCAGAATGGTTACCATAAATTACATCGAAATTGCATTCTGTTTGATAGAGATTCACAAACATAGAGTAATTCGGTATCCTTAATGCCATAATGTTTAACATTTTGCAAAATAATAGAGTGATTAACAGTGTCAAATGCCTTCTTAACCATTCCGACCATGAAGCCATTCTTAAATTTGTTAAAAACATATTCAGTTCATCCAAAAAGTCCCGATTCAGTTTGGTGTCCCATCCAAAACCAGATGGGACGAGGAGAACAAAACATTATCGATTTAAATGAAGCAAAGCTGAGAATGAACAATTGGCTGTACAACTTTGAAAAATAATGGCAGAACAGACATTGGACAATATTTACCTGGATTTTATTTACTGCCTTTCTCAACTATTGTTAGCAAATGAGCTTTTGTTCCAAATGTTTGATTTTTTTTTCTTGTTCTTAATGAGAGATTAATTGTGGATGCATGACTCCCAGAAGTACGAAAGGCACATATTTTACGGAGTTTAGATTGGTTGTTGTCAGTACCTGTTGCATTTTAATCAGAGACGTTTTTCAGTATTTTATAAACATTTGCAGCAGATACAGCCTGAAATGTAAATTTCGGAATTCAGCTTGGTAAGAATTTCTGCAAATAGCACACAATGGAAACTGAAATACACTGAAAGCATATATCAATTGTTGATAGGCCTATATACTCATTGTCATTGTCACTATAATAGTTTTCTCCCCAGGTGTCATTCTCTGAATTAAATAGCTATGTAATTACCTATCCATACGCGTTGAGAACTGATATAAACATATTTTTGTTAAAACTTGATTCAACTTTTTTTTATTTTCAGAAAGAGTTGTGTTTATGTTTTTGTATTATGTATTGGGAAGTACTAGAGAACCTTTGGTAGAGACACATTTGTTCGACAGACTGATATAACATATTGTTGAATTTATTAACAAATCTTATGGTAATTGCCTGTTCTTGTTTTGCGGAGATATGAATGCCATAACACCTGATTTTGTCTTAAATGATAATGCACTTCACATGTCTGTTTTATCTAATGAGTATATACCAGGCATTTTTTTTACCATTCCCATCTCGATATTTAAAACCACCTAATACAAATGGTCACTCGCTGTAAGCAAACTTATATCGTGAATGGTAAGGAAAAATTCGCCAAGAATTATGGCAAATATACGTACGTTGGAAGTAATGGTTCAAGTTGATTTGATTATGTTGTCGCTGCTGATGCATTATTAAACAATTTTATTTCTTTTGAGGTGGGTGATTCAAATATTTTATCTGACTATTGTACTGTTTTTTTTTTTCTTCGGTATACTGTATAGATATTTTACATGTAAACAATGCTAATAGTGTAGCTGATATGGTCAAAAGTAAGTATGTTTGGGTCACAGGGGAAAAAAAAGAATTTAAACTTAATATAGACTTAAATGAAGTAACAAGTTATATTGCCGAATCGATAGATATACATAATTTATGTGCTGATAAAGAAGATATTGATCGGTGTCAATATGATTTTTTTTGTTGAAAATCATAGACAAGGTTGCTTATTCTTTATTTTAAGACCACATTGTTGGCAGTCAGATATTAAATCGAAAAAGTGTGATATACAATGGATCACATGCTTTTATAACATTTCTGTTCAAACAATTTAATATTATTTTAGACACGTATAGGTTGCCTGATGCTTTGACTGAAGGTTACGTTATTCATTTACATAAAAAGTAGTAAAAATAAAGTTAAAGTTATGGAGGTATTACATTCATTACTTCGCTCGGTAAATTATCTACTAGAATTTTAACAATTGGCTTAAAGAGTGGGCAAAATAATATCATGTATACATCGAAGCGCAAGCAGGTTTTTGAAAACCTGCTTACTACAGATATTTTCGTTTTACACGGCTTTATATCGCATATTATCAACAGTGGTAAGACACTATTTTGTACTTTTATTGACCGTTCCAAAGCAGTTGACTAATTTATAAGGAATATATTATAGTTTAAATTGATCCAGGGTGGAGTTAGAGGATACATTTTGGATGTCATATGTTGTTGAGTATAATGAAGCAAAATCTAGAGCTAAATATAAGAATAATCTTGGCGAAAAATTGCATTGGTTCTCTGGGGTAAGACAAGGGGGTTGCATATCCGCTTTTCTTTTTGCAAAATACATAAATGATATGGAAGAAGAATTACAATTAAAGTGTGTTGAGGGTGTTGAAATACAGATGTTGATATTATTTCTTTTGTTATCTGCGGATGATATTTTATTAATCTCTCCTACTGCAGACGGTTTATAGAAAGGGTTAAATGTCTTATACGAATATTGTTGTCGTTGGAAATTGAAAGGTAATACAGAAAAGACGAAAATAATGGTTTTTAGCAAAGGTTTTAGGTAATCAGATTAAAGTAAGTTTAAATATGGTGATATTAACTCAGAAATTGTTTCTAAAATTATATATCTTGGTGTAGCCGTTGACTAATTTATTTAAATTAATTTAAATTGATCCGTTGAAGGATCATTTATGGAAACACATAGAACTCTAGCAGGTCATGCTAATTATGCAAGTTTTAGATGAAACAAATATCTGAATATATTTACAAATACACATGTAAGCCATATACTGGACTTATTCGACAAATTAGTAGTTTTGTCAATATTGAATAATGGATCAAAAGTTTGGGTTTGGGGAAAGAAAACTGCATGGAAAGAGTACATTTCTACCGCCATCACGGAATTTGTAATTGTTTTGTATGTGTATACTCAAGGGTCAGTAGACCGAATGACAATAAAGTTCATCTTAGGAATGGTTTAATGTTTCTCAGCTTTTTCGATGCTGGATGTACAGTGTAATTCAACTTTGTTAACAAGGCTATTGTGTATTTGATATTTTCTTTTTTCAGATAACAGCTAAGTTTTCTTTTGTTCATTCTTATATATTTTGTTTGATTAATTGTACTCTTCGTTGCACGGAGGAAAAAGATCTCAGTCAATCGGTCAGTTTCGAAACGCCACTGCCACCACAAGTTGATATATATATATATATATATATATATATATATATATATATATATATATATATATATATATATATATTTGTGTTTAGCAGAAACGACCGCTGATGCTTTTTCATCGTTTTCGAATGAATTCCCAAAAACTAACGGAAAATATCTGAATGTGAAGCGGTGATCTTATAAAGCTAGCATTATTAGTGTTAATTTATCATCCCTTCTTTGTTGCCAAATCGAATGGTCTAAATGACGGAAAGGAACTCTCAAAACGAGGCTGACCCGGGTTCAAACAGGTTGAAGCATTGTCTTCGTTGATATCTGTAGAGCAGTATGTATCAGCCTGTTGTGAACTAACTCCTTGTGACCCCAAGAGTCAACATTATACTTGTACCTTGAATACAGTGTCACTTGGTCACTTATCTGATTTACTGATATCGAAGTCCTAGCTAGCTAGATTTCATTACGTGTCAGATTTACCCCCATGAAACAAGTTTCAACGTTTTGGGGTTTTAGCCATGTATGGTGTTATTATTGATAGAAACAGTTTTTGCTTAGATTGTTTTTTTCAGGTAAAAAGTTTTTGTTAGACTGGATCACACAAAATATTATATACAAAGCATTTAACTTGTGCACATAATTTAGAATAAATTGCAAAGTTTGAGCGATACACAGCTTTTTAAAATTGTAGAACGTTTCCTGAAATGGATGATTGCAAAAAAAAAAAAAAACAACAGAGGTTGAACCACATTATGACTGAGTTATTTCAAAGAAGGTAAAATATGAAGACTTCTGACGTCATGAGAAACATGAATCGCAACATCTCAGGTCTTTTCGCTTACGGAAAAAATCTCGAACATAAATAAAAATGTTGACATATATACCAATAACTTCAATCACATGACTAAAACATTGCTACGCCATAAGTAGAGGCGCCATATTGTTCACAACTGTTGGTGGAGAAAGTATGTGGTGTTAGCAATGTGGTTACGAGAGTGAACGGCCGCGCTTGTTGAGAATTTACAAAAATGGAATATATTAATTCATCATATTTCATTTTTTTCTTCTTGCGTTTGTAGAATTTTAGATTTTGCGATTGGTTAAAACTATCTTTAGTTTGACAGACGTATTACAAATGTCTCATTCGGGTGTCTACATGCAGAGAGCCATGCCTGTGTACAAGTCGACGAAGAGCCGTTTTAATTACAGAATAATATGGACCGTGAAATAACCAATACAACGTGGTAGATTTTCATTCGCTGCAGTTGCCAGCACTAATTTAAAAACCTCGTCGTTTGAACCGTGCATGAAAATATCAAGTTGTTAGATTTCCAAATACGCCCTTTCTATGAAACTCCCACGCATCGAAGAATCAGTGGAAATAATGGGTCTAAATTGAAATGAAAAATCAAACAGAATATTTTGCTATTACATCGCGGTAACGTGGAAACTTTTATTCTTTTGAGTAATTTTATCGATGTCAGAATCTTTGATTCACAAAATAAACACGTTTAATTTGTGATTATGTTCTGTTTATTAAGTCGCTAAATATTCTAGGTCCATTTTATTTCTACAAGGCCATAGTTCTCTTTTCTACATCAGAGAAAAAAATTATCAAGTGGCCTTTACTAGATAACACTATACATAATAGAAATTAAACATTTTCATTGATTTCAATAATTCAGATTGGTTAAATTGGTGAATGTCAGAGTGACAATGCTTAGTACGCAGGCCACCAAGCCTTTTAATTTGCCATTAGTTGTGGATAACTTATGTCTATTTGCCTATAATTTGTTCCTAAAGAAATAGTTATGAATGTAAATTGTTTGCTAAATTCACTGAGTCTAGTACAAATATCATATAATGCTAACAAAGTTGCGATAATGTAAAAGTGCAAAGGATATACGCAATGAGGCATTCGATGTTTTTTTTACCACCGCGATGTAGACATTTCGCTAAAGCTTTCAAACGATAATAATTACTTGATATTCAGTTTTCATTTTGCTTTCATATTTTAAAATTAAAACTATTCCTACATCTTTCAAGACCGCCCTAACTTGAGCCAGAAAGCATTACCTTTAATATTTGTACTCCTATTACGTTTCTAATATTAAAGGAACAATTTCATTTTAAATCAAGTTTGTGAACAATAATGTAACAGTTTAAAGTTTTTAATTGAGATAACCCTTTGTTTGATATATAACAGAGGTTGAAAGGCATTCCTGTCAAAAGACGTATATAAAAATGTAGAACAAAAAAAGAGGTCTGAAACATGCACGAAAAAAAATATTCGTAACAGAGTGAAAATATACAGAATTTCGTATTCAATTAATGCTTCACTGATTTAAAGAGGTGAAATATTTTAATCTGTCCGATTAGTTATCAACATGTCACATCAACATCTGCATCCGTAGCAAAGCTATAAAAAATAAGCGACATATTATCAAACAAGGTTACCGAAAGTACCTAAAGGCGACAAACTTAAATATAAGTCAGAAACATCCAAATAAAGAGACGGAAAGTTGCAGTGAGTGATTCTGTATTCTAAAGCAGTTACACCCTTTTTGTTATGCGAACTTTACTGTAAGAATCCTACAGGCCCAGATGGCGATTTTCCTCAGCCTGACAGACTCTAGCATTCACTCTGTCGGGTTAAAAATTCTGAACGTTCACCTAAAAACAGGCAATAACCGTATAATTATTACATTGAGCATAATTTGTACACATTATGATTTCAGTGCACTTCTGTCTGTATGTCTGTCCTTATGTATGTATGTATGTACTCATGTATAGGATTTAATGGCGCATCAGCACAATTCGGACTATATCATGCCGAGTATGTGTAGGTGTCCCTCCAAAAAGGCATGCTACGCATAACAACCTTAAAATACAATTCAAAGTTTGATATAAAAAGCAATTTGTATACAAGTCCAACACCTTATATAACCCATCTTGGCACTTTTGATACAATCTCTTATGCCTTTAACTGTAATTCTCATGTGTTATGTGGTGGCTCTATTGAGTGAATAACATATCTGATCACAAATTAAAAAAATCATTTAGTGGGATGCCTGTTTTTTATCTTTTGCCCAAAAAGAGTCAATATGTCGGACTCATTTCCTCTTGGAAGATAAGGGGCTGGTGCAGATTGGTTTTGTTCCAAAGTTGCTTATACTTTCTCGAAGACAACATTCTTTTCTGATATTACTAGTATTTAAAAGGTCTATTGCAAGATGGGTAAAGAACTGAACTATTCCCCTGTAGTTTGGTACAGTGTAGTACGCAATCGGTAAGAAACAGTACAAAGACGAAATAGTACGATAATGAAGCCATTAGAAACGGTTTGCAAAGGACGATACACTGTGATTGCAGTTGAGACAGCGAAACCATCGAAAACCGGTAACCCAAGACTCAGAAACTGGACGTTACAGATTGTTAAAGGATATAGTACCAACCGGTGTGGAAAACAAGATACCTTCCGCAGATATAGTTCGCCAAATCTGTTGTGTAAGACATTACAAGTACCGTAAAAAGTTCTGAAAAAAACGACTTTTAACAATTTTGTAGGCCTTCAGATGAAACCATTTTCTTTCAAAATAGCTAAAGTGCCCACTAGAACATAGATTAACCGTGGGAATCTGCATAAGTCTACTACAATACCTTGCGGTAAATAGCATCAATAACAGGCTTACAAATATACAGGTGAAACGGTTGAATTGCTGCATACATAAAATATTTATGCAGGCTAAAGGAACATTACTGTGTGCATTTGCAATTAGTACAATAATGACTTATCTTACTTTTCTCTGGAAATATTCATTTATCCTGTAAAGTGACGATGCTAGATTATTCGTATATGTACCCACGGCACATTCTAACGAGGTGTATTTTCGTATTTCAATGTTGAAATTGTTTTATTACTTTACAAGTGTTTTTCAGGTTTAAGATTTAAAAAAAAAAATAAAATCAACGACTCATGTTTACTATTAATAATTTGTTAATGTAAGAAAACAGATATTATTAGAAAATGTAAATTTGTCATATAAGGTAATCAGCTGTCTTCAGCTGGGGAACAATTTTAGTATCAGAACACAAACATAATATCACTTACACTAAAATAAGTTCCTTGCTTGTATTGAATGACATTTTATTTTGTTGTTGTTGTCCTGAACGGATGTATCTTAAAACTGCAATTGTACAAATGTACGTGTGGAGTATCACTATGGTCCAAATACGATATGAACTACAGAAAACATAAACAGGTAAATGTGGCATTTATTTTTTACCGTGCTTTTAGGGAGAAGGGTGCGTGTTTAGAACAATCACATGTCTTTCATATTGAAGTGGTTTCACTGAAAAAAGGTCACGTGGCCCATTCGGCAAATTGTCGCGTATTCTACCATTTCTTTTCCAGGCTTTCCGAATCAAGCAAAGAATCACCATAGCTTTTCAAATATCATTTAAGACGTTTTCTTCTCCTAAAGTTGGGATACAATCAAAATTCAAGTCATTCATTGCAGTTCTGTTTGTAAAAAAGACTTTTGATTTTGTATTTCGCCTACTTCATATTTGGCTGTAATTCATAAAAGAGCCAGAACTGTTGCACTGATGTTCTTACTGAGTTTTGACAGGTCAATGAAATTCCAGTACTTCGTGGATACACGAATGTCAGATGGCAGATAAATAGGCCATGTTACTCATTGAAAGTGTACACAAGTTTAGAACCAGAATGCCTCTATCGTGAAACGGCTACTGCTCGAGTCAGGTTTGTCTTCGGCAAACAGTCAAACCTCAATTGGACACAGATTGACACATAAAAACAGATAACAAGTACTCCAGGCGACGTGAAGTGCTCGTCACAACTTGATTAATCACGTGTCCGAGATGGTCACATGACCCACTCATTCGCGCAATGTTCGATTATGACACATTTTACGATAAAATTCATGTTACCAAACAGACTAGAGATAAGAGAGCCTCAATATCTTGTTATAGGCGGGCCAAGATGTTAAAATGCCAAAACTGATCAATACTAAGTCGTTCGTCAATTGGCAGTCTGACAGCATGTTACTCAAATGAGATAACGAAATGGTGATCGCGCACGCGCTGACGTATAAGACCTCAACACAATTTCTTGTGCTCATAAATCTCTCTCTCTCTCTCTCTTTATATATATATATATATATATATATATATATATATATATATATAAAGAGGAAGCAAAACTATGCTTGCTATAGAAATGAAGCAACACTACTAAAATGTAACAGGTAGACATCATAAAGAATAATGTTACTTTCTGTATGTGTCTTTAGTAATTGGAACTTCTACATATATCAACACCCTTGAAAAAATATGTAAGATGTTGAAGATGAAGACAACAGTTTCAAAATACTATCTGGTGTCTTTGCCAGAAAAAGCATAATGTTTTGTTCATTTCTACTACATTTATAAAATTAAAAAAAGGCCTCTACATACGCCAACATTGTACAAGATACAAGATTTTATATTCAAGATACATTGTATATTCATCAACATGGTTACGTGAAAAATATTAGAGACATGATATGTACAGTAGTCGGATTTTATCTATTAAAATTGCATTATATATTTTCTTGTTTTATTTTTATGTGGGATAAAAAATATTCATAAGTTAACTAAGCTAATCTATACAACATCTTAACTTCTCAAAATGCATAGTAATGTTCCAGCAGCCAATGCAAATTAAACTTGATTTTAGTTTACGACAATCGCAAAATGAACTGTATGAATACTTTAGACGGTTTAAATGGCGCCGTGATAAGATAAGATAAGATAAGATAAGATAAGATAAGATAAGATAAGATAAGATAAGATAAGATAAAATAAGATTTATTTATAGTCGGCATGATTTTAAACAAACATAAGCTGCAATGAGCTTTTTACCAACATGATATACAAACAATAAAGATATAAAATCCACATGATTTGCAAGACATACCAAATAGCATAATACATAAATGCAATGGAACAAATCACATGGCACATAATTTGAAATATAGACAAGAAAGCATTTGAAAAAAGACAATAATTAAAAGTGGATTTTAATATTTAGGTAACTAAAAAGATCCACGAGTTAGGACCTGAAGGATGCTAAAAAAATAATAACAAAATTAAAAGAATACTTAAATTAAATTACACGCTAAATTGTAAATTAAATTAAATGAAAAGCCAAGATCCAGTTTACGACTAAAATCATGAAAACCTTACTTTACAAAAAGAAACAAAAAAGTTAACAGTAGGGCACTTGATGGTACATAAGACAATGACAGTAAAACAAAACGGTAACACAGATATTAGTTGTCGTCATCATGGCAGGAGAGCTGGGGTGGGGGTGGGGGGTATTATTTGCAGATATTACATTAGTCTTCACCATTCCAGAATAAAATGAATGATCTAAATGAATCAAAATTTGATTCCTCTCTAAAGTGATTTGGCAACTCCTTCCATAGAATGACAGCTGCACATCTACAAGACGTTTTGCCATATGTTAAGGTTTTAATTCTTGGAACATCTAAAATATTTGAATAAATAAAATTGTATAAATTGTGTTTAAAACAAAAAATCATCCAAGAATTGAGGAGCACACTTATTCAGAATTTTAAAAGTCTCTTGAGCCGTGAACCTAAGTCTGCGCACATTTAGGGTTGGCCTTTTTGCCTAAAGTAAGAGTTTATTGTAACTGCTTGTGTAATCATCATACACAAAATCTCAAAGCGTGTGATATGGTCTTTTTGGTAGTCAAAGCAGAAAAGAGGACTATCAACCTTGAATGACAGACTGCATACCCTTGCATGTGTGGGAACCAGACATGTGACAGCGTATAGCTTTTCAAAATTAGCGTTCTGAAAATGAAATAAAAAATAAAAAAATATAAAGCTGTAAAAATAGATTTAAATTATTATTTTTTTAAAAACACCATTTGACATCAGACATGCTTTATAATCTTGAGTTGCTGCTTCTAGATTGAAATGTTCGAGTCATACTTTAGCTATAGAGACAGAGACACGAAAATAATGTAAAAATGGACGAAAGATATTGTCGATTTTGTTTTCTTGATGGTATTCATATTATTATAGATGAATTTAATTTCATAGTAATACGTCAACTCTCTGCATATCTAAGATCTGAATTCAATATTTCTATAACTAATTAGTGCGAATCTCAGAATTATGTTAGAAATAACGAGTCAGCAATATTTAAGGTCCCGCAGACCACATTTGTCATGCATTCATTTAAAGAAAGAATTCCGAACTATATTGGAGGGTGTATTTTGCGAAATATATTGGATGGTGTATTGCATCCTGATAAGTATTTCTAATAACATCACTATTTCTAATTGTCTGTACGAAACATCTATTTCTTTTTTCCATTGCAATCATGTTTTCATTATTTATTTGAATGTAAAAATTATGGTCAATGGTGCTCCTCAGCCACTTTTGATTATACTGTTTATGTCATTATACAAAATGCATGGGCCATATGCTTACATTTATTCCAAAAACTCTTATTAAATTTATTCCGAAGACTCTTACACATTTGGGAACCGGGGAATCAGTTCGGGACCGATAGATGTAAAGCGAGTATGTTGTCACAATTTTATACAGGACCCATGAGAATCGACGACTTCACAGAGAATAGATTACCGCGCTTTCTAATTAGCATGTCCTTTTCTATAATGTTTGAGTTTTTATTTATCGGAGATAATTGTTTCAACTGACTATAAATTTCATCAAGCTTGAATGAAAGATAGTGAAGATGTAATGGTTTAAATTATAAAGTGACATTTATCTAGGAGTTGGAACAATTGTCTGAGTGTTCCAAAGAGCTACATGAGTCAATAGCGATTACGCCATGCCTAACACCTTGCCAGCGAACCATAGTATTTGTCAGCTGTCCACTAATGCTGGTATATCTTACTATTTGGTTGACGTATGGCGACAGGTAAGTTAGACAAATGAAGTAGAAAATGAATGGTCAAGAACGAATCACAGATGAATAATCTCATGATCCAATTAGTTTTGAAGTTCTTTTTTGTAACAAAGACTCAGTCATCTACAGTCTCCATTCATAAGAGATTCGTATTAACAGCAGACAGTATCCTCGTCGCGAAACTCACACACAATATATTTATTCATAACATTTGCATCCCATCTTAGGTCATAATATCAGCGAAACTCACACACAATATATTTATTCATAACATTTGCATCTCATCTTAGGTCATAATATCAGCGAAATTGAATCAAAATTCGCTTAAAATATAAAATGGGTACAATATTTGAATATAAAATGAGTTCATTTCACCCGATATTCAGCATCAGCACCCATTTCCCTTATGTATGAAGTATTTGTTAATTAAATCAACTGTAATACCTACCAATCTCTAGGTCTATAAATATCTTTCAGTAAACTAGGTAGATTAGGCGTTGTATTTAATCTGTTTACGCTATGGGATTACAATCGTTCTTTATCTCCACCTCAGTAATTACGGATTGTTTTATTTGGCAACACAATGCAACTTTCTTTGTACTTGTCCATTTGATCTTTTGACACAGTTTTCCTAATCCGATCAATCTAGGGTGTATTCCTGAGAAAAACCTTTATACAGGAACAAAAACAAGAAAGAACTCATTTTATATATGTATATATATCTATATATATATATATATATATATATATATATATATATATATATATACACACACACATATATATATATATATATATATATATATATATATAACAAATTTTTTATGAAGGTCACATTTTCTTTTTTTTCCTTCTGGCTACAGTTGCTAATTAAATCAACTGTCTTGTCAGAACATGGTGAATGAGATACTTGGGCCATGGTTATCGAAAAAGAAATGAAAAATGGAGAGACACACTCTACAAATTGACTGGAAATTAACTGAATCCACAAAACAAAAAGACAAGTAAACAAAAATTAATTTGAAAGAAAATACATTTTTATGTTTAAAAGCCTGAAGTGAAACTAGAAATAGAGATAAACATCAATAACAATATACAACATGACAAAGCATTTCAAAAGGAACTAATATGGACATTAAAAAGAAGGTGAAAAGAGGCAAGAAACCCGAAAATGGCATAGAAAGAACTTCAAAAAAGCCAAGCAAACAAACTTGGACTTGAAAGAAATGTGATTGTTATTTTGAAAAGGCTACAATACAGCTATAATAAGTGATCAACAGAGAAATACCAAATAAAACACGACAAACAATTTTAAACTCGGAACTCAGACGAATATTCCAGGGAATGTGAAAAGACACATGCTTAAAATCGCCTGCAAAATGCAGAAAAATAGGAGAAGAAAAAGACTAATAAAAATTTGACTTTAGAGAAACGTGATTATTATGTTTAGGAGCCCAAACGGCATCTAAGATGAGCAAATAAGCGATGTTCCACCACTTTTCATCACCGGACAGATGGAGTTATTTAGTATAAGAGATGTTTTTGCAAAGACCAAAAACAAGAGACCATGAAGTAGATTTTGTATTTATTCGAATATTCATTTGCCTCTTGGACGCCATAATTATTTCAATGACTTTCATTGTGTTGAAAAAAGTAAGACATATCTACCTTTTATAAGAATATACCTTTCAAAATTATATTTCCTGGAATGTGATTCAGAGTATAGAACTGACAAATCACTCTCAAAAATAATAAATAAATAAATAAATAAAAAAAGGGTTAAGTTTTAAGTCTTATACAAAGTCAAGATTCCATCATTCATCTGAAAAAAATTGACATGATAATATATGTAGTTTATTCATTGTCAATTTATATAAAATTTGTCTATTATTCCATCATGTCTTGTCAAAGAATCGCAACGATGCCTATTATTGCATCATGCCTTATCAAAGAATCGCAAAGATGTTTCACTATTCGACATGCATGGAAATCTTGTTTCTAATGATAAATGCAGAAAAATAACTTGATAGTTTCCAATAATATTATGTTAATATTATGTGCAGCATTATTGAGATAATCTTGTTTTGGGCTTTCTTTATAAGAATTACATACAACAGGTAAATACTGGATTGCATTTTTTTACACAAAACTATGCACAAACCAATCATCTACCGGTATCCCTAACTATGTCAATACACGGTTTTAAAACTCAATTTACTACACAAAAACATAAAAAATAAAACAGTAGGGTATTTGAAAAATTTGTATTTCAGGCACGAATTAAAGATATACACTTGCATTCGTAAAACACGTACTTATATCATGGGGAAGATAAATTGGAAATGGAACACATACCCATTGAATGGCGCACATAATTGAATAGATGTCACAAGCTTTAAATCAACAGGAATGGCCGACAATTGTTGATCTTTTAGCCCTCCATTCATTCATCGGAGACACAACATGTCATAGCGAATTTAATTAAATAATAATATTTTTCTCTTTATGGCGTCTGTAATTTTCCAGTGATCCACTTTCTCAGTCCGCCATACTCTAATGGTGATGTGCAGAGAAAACATTTTAGTCGCTTACTACAGTGCAACAGAATAATTGTTATTAGTGTGTTTACTGTCCCAAATATTTCGGCACTATAAAAATATACCAATCAGTAGGGGTGTCAAATCATGGCGTTATTCCATGACCTATAAGCCTATGGGTTGCTGTGAATCATATTTTAGCGGATAACAATTGTCGGGAATGATCTTATTTCGGCATATTGGCGACAATTAATATACGCAAAAATCTTCTCTTCAGTATTGTATCATATACTGATTGGTAAAAAATATTTTCGCGAATTTGGTTCCACCGCTAAATTCGCGAATATGTTATGCTCGCTAAAATTGTATGATTTACAGTCATTTCTGTAATCTAAAAATCTAGGTGTTATTCTCCATAGAGAGACATCCTTTCAGACCCTTTCTACTTTACTGTTATGGCTATGTTTTTCTTCTAAATTTACAGAATTGTTTCAAGGTACAGGGTTTGTTTTGGTCATATTTTAAAAAAAATATAGTGGACCCCACATTGACGTTTGAAATATTGAATTTTAAGCCCGACTTTGAGTTTGTTTTCAAAAACGCTGCTAAGTGTCACGATGCATGGTGATATAACACATATGACGTTATGTCATGACACGAAAAAAGATGAACTTTAGGTGATACATTAAATTAACAAAATTTTCACATTTTGCATCTAATGAATAGGAGACAAAAGAGTGTGCCTGTGCAGAACTTCGTCACTTACATCACTATATCATGCGAAACAATTGATGACAAAATTGTTTTGCTGAATCATTACATTTCTACAACGAAATATAATTAGGCAAGGAGAGCTGGTTTATTAAAATATTGGAAAATTCGACCCCTGATATATTTGAAAACATATAAAATTGGCACATATAATAAAAGCTAATAAGAAAATTGTGGCAACAGAGCTTTTAGGAAAATTTCTGAACCGGTAAAAAGAAGGTAACAAAAGACCGGCAAATGTTGTTGATTCCCTTTTGATTGTCAGATTAATGTTATAACTAGCTAGAACTAGATACCGCATTCTTACAAATGCAAATTTTACTTTTTTCCCCTTTTTCTCAAGTAATTACAGACATAAATCCTTATTCAGAACACTTATTCATGTCATAATGTGAAAGACAGATCATATCTTCATATTTGGCACTGAGTTTCACTTCTCCTTAGTTCTCCCAAATTTCCATCATTCCAAAGTTACTGCAACTTATTTTTTTTTATTCTTGTAGGCGTTCTTTCTAAACTTGCACAACAGATGCTGCTTTTTATCTCTGAGGCCACGCCAAACCCTGCAAAGCACGCGGTAATTTTGTCTTATTTCGTGGGAAAGCCACGTGGGTAAGTGATTACCACGTGTCCTTCCAAATTGATTCTCCTCACGTTCCGCGATGGTTGTAATTTGATCAACTGCCCTACCGGATAATAATGGGGTGCGCTTTATCTTCATTATAAAGTTTTCCGAATGAAAGTTTCCTTGTTTGGTATAATTTGATATGAGAGAAACAGTCTGCATAAATTTGTCGTCTAAGAGATCCCCCGTTGTGGCCGTATCATAGAAAGAGCAAAAAGTCGGGCACGGGAAAGTAGTGTTTACCGAAATTTAACCAAACCATAACCGGAATCTAAATAAAAGTCATCTCAAAACTGCTTTCAATACATGTGACAGAAGCGGGAAAAAACAATGGAATTGAGTTGACAAGTGGCGAATACACACCTTATTTACGATGGATTAAGCTGAAGTTCTGATAATTGCAAAATATGCTCTATTTCAAGGTAAACGGGATTTCACCGACATAAGTTAAGTCCGGACTTAAACTTCAATTTAGACCCAGTGATCTGGTCTGGTTTTCACAAGCCTGGACTTAAACCTAAACTATAATCTCGTGATCTGGTCTGGATTTCTTAAGTCTGAACTTAACCCTAAGTCTATATTCCCGTGATCAGACCTGGATTTCACAAGTTTGGACTTAAACCTAAGTCTATAATCCCGTGATCTGACCTGAATTTCACAAGCCTGGACTTAAACCTAAGTCTATAATCCCGTGATCTGGCCTGGATTTCACAAGTCTGGATTTAAATCTAAGTCTTATTATTATTTATCAATATTATTTAGAAATGTTGTTTTGCTTTCATCCCTTAATATTTGGACTTTCATTATATCAATACAGATCAAAACGAACTAAAGGATGATGCTTGGCTTAATGAATACATTTTTTTAGCGAAACTGGCCTGAATGTGAGGTTTTTGACATAAATAAACTATGTCGAATCTGTATTTGACTTGAAAACTTGTGCCTCACTTTTATTGATGTCTAAAATATACATTACCTTCCTTTGGACTCTTAATAAGTCGGCTTGATGTGATTCCGAATTCTTTACCAGATTTAATTCACATAAGTCTTAAAGTTAAGTTTAGAATAAATACATTTGACGCATCAATGTTAAGTCAGGAGTCGCCGATCTTGTTCAATATGTAAAGGACGTGATTGTTAGAATATAACTTATTTGTGTAATCACTTTTTAAAGAAATTTGTTATGATGCAACACCTACCGGTATCTATTTTGAGGTGTAAAGAATGTACATCAACTGACCTAGCGCAAGAGCAGAGATAACCACGCCTATAAACTAGCATGAGATATAATATAAAATGAAAGTATTTTATGTTGACACACGCCCCATGTAAATTAGTGTTAATTATTTTAGTGTATACTGAAAAGTTCATGAAAAATAATTGAAAAATGTTACAGTTATTACGAATCAAATTTGAATATGATATATAGTGACAGTTGGGAAGTTTACGGACATTAAGCCTAAATGTCTGATAAGTTTCCAGTACTCCTATAAATTGAGTGATGGCTCACACCTTTGCCACACATGGTATTGGTCGGGAATCTATAGGTATTGGCACATGTTCAGGTTTACAGGCATACAGCGATGTATAAATTAGACAGATTTGAAAGATGCAATATGGTCAGATGTGTTAATCGCCAAGACATACGGAACCCTGATATGACTATCACAAATGAACACAACATCGATATCACTTATAAATTGGACGAATTTATTTAAACTCCATCCAATTGATCATGGAAAAAATATATAAAATTATAAAGATTTATCACAGTTAATATGATTAGTAATTTGAGTGATAACTGTGCCACTTCTTCATATTAAGAGATGCATTATTTGTGTCCTTGTTCTTGAAGACCGGCAGGACAAGAACAACTGATAGACATATGATTGACACAAATGTTTCAAGAACAAGTCTACATGAAATATAAAATGCAAAAATAGAAAGGAATAAAGAAATTTTTCAGAGTTTATAATGAAGCCTGATGGGTATTATAAAAGCAAATTGCCTCTTGCAACACACTACATGCTATAGTACTAACGTGCACAGGCGAGACTTGGGGTTGGGGTGGGTGTGTACTTTTATCAATTGAATGATGCGAATGAGTAGGGATAGAATAAATTACGTCAGTTGTAATGTGAGACCGAAATAAACAAATTAACATTTAGAGTCTGCGTGTTCATATATGATAATATTAATGTAGCTGTATCATCAGAATGTACTCATCTACTATTGGTGTAAATAGAATATTGACAAAAACTCTTACCACTTGATTAGTTGTTTAATGTGTAGAAAACTTCCACTGCAAACAGAAGTCAAAGTATGCGCTTGACAACAGGGCATGATTGTATCTCGTGTCACACATATATTGGTCCATCAGTTTCACTTAAATGGTTGAGGCAACTCGAATTTAAGTTCGCACGGTTTGGATCTTAGTTTGCTGTTGTCCCCAGTCAGAAACATTCCCACGGTCTTTAGTCTATAGGAATTTTCCTGACGTAATTTATAATGTTTGGTAATTCAAACACCTGCGCTCCCGGGTCGAGCCACAATGGAATTAATTAGCCCTTCTAAGGTATAGTCTTGTATGCAAAACTTCCATTTTATTTTTCACTATTTCTACCTCTACTTTCTTCCTGACAGTTTCAACACTTCTTACTCAAGTACGGGCACCTGAGTTCTTCTCTATGCCAGGTTATTTACAGACTTAATGTTTCTCGATCGGGTATACACAGTAAGCGATTCATTTTTTCCATGCTTATGGGTCATACATGAGTCGGATATCTGAAAGAAAATCACACAAAATTGATTTAAAAAATTTCACATTTATAAAGTAAAAATTCATGCTACTCTGTGTCCTAAAAAATCTTACTGCAAGGATTTTTCTTGCTGGAAATAGCCACATATATGATTACCTTCATACCGATATCACGATCAATGTATTCCTTGACATACATCCGTGTTTATACGACAACAGGTGTAAGGGATCAAATTTCATCAAGTTTCTAGTACATCCACCCAAGTCGCGGGTGAAGCGCGTGTGAAAATTAAAACAGTAAACAAATTAAATTTTAACGTCGTGTCGAGTCTCCGCCACTATAATTTATTGATGACGAAGACTACAAATTGTAATCTCTTCAGCATATTAGGTTAAAGCAGTTTTGTTCCAAAAGGTAGGATATGTTGAATCCCCGAAGCAATATATATATATATATATATATATATATATATATATATATATATATATATATATATATATATATATATATATATATATATATTATACTGCTATGTAGCTAGTCATCCAAACTCACAATAAATCCTTTAAATATTCACCCTTGTTTCAGCATTCCGTGTACAACTGTTGTGCATGTAAAACACTGCCAGTACATTGTTTACAATGGTATAGTGCTCCATATTTTGTCTGATACTTTTAATTTTATTGCAAATAAGGAACCATTTTCTTTCATGCATCAATAGATTCCAGAGAAGGATATCTGATTATATTTATTTGACATTTTAAAAAATAATAATGGAAAGAAAATATGTTCGGAAGGTTATATTTGGTAGCAACAGAAGAGTCGCCATGTACAACTGCCATAGAGGATGTTGAAGTTTAATATGTAAATAAAGTTACATCTTAATTATACAATTCTGAATTTCGAATGATTGTTCTTTTCTGAGCAAAATCATTACAGGTTAAAATTTCAGACTTGGGTGAGTCATTCTAATTTTTGTTTCAAGACGTTTTGTGACTGCCGGCAAAGTCTCACCAAAGGCAGTATAAATTAAATTAAAAACAAGCACCCAACACGCCTAAAGTCGAATATTAATTACCAAGACGTAATTTGCATACCTCTTCTGAGAATGATATTGGAAACACTATCGTTTACTTTCATTCAAAATACAAATTTCCAAAAGTAAACACACACTTATTGGGCAACAAAGAACCTAACTCGTTTGTTACTGTAAAACTACTCTATACGGATTCCATGTTTTGAATACAAAGGTTTGTAAATTGAAATACAGCAAATTTCAGTATTAGAAAAATCATGCTTACAACTCATTTCTCTTTTAGAACAATTGTAATCGTTATGCATTGATATTCAAATTTATGTTCAATTTTACTGAAGTAACAAAACCAGCGTATACATTTAAAAGATAAACACGGTGTTTTTGTTTGATATTTTGATTATTTTTATTTTTTTCATAAATTTATTTTGTATTGGAAAAACTGGATTAATAATTTGTATCCATCACTTAGTATTTACCGGTATATTGATATCAAATCTGAACACGATTGTATTAACATCAAATCATGGCATTATGATCTCGTGCTTCTCCCAGTCGTGTGACCTAAAGTAAAACACACACACACACACACACACACACACACACACACACACACTATTCCTTTAGCGTCATTGCAAGTATTCAAAACGTGTCCCTATGCATTGTATCCAAGATCGTTCGACCTCTAACTTCTACGGCACAAGAGTAACCGTATTTGGGGGACGACCAAATGCAACACGGCGGCAGTAATTCCGAACATTAACTTACAAACCGTTTGATTGTTATGAATGTGGGTCGTTCATTTTTCATGAATAGTTTATATACTCTTTTAGCTAATTTAAACATGAAGTAATTTATCTATGTTATAGGTAACTTCACCATTCACGCGTTCTTTCTGGGTACTTCACCAATAAAGAATGACGTAAATTGAATTATTATGTCCACTTGCTGATCATCACGTCACGCTCACACGTTTCGATTCTGTGAATTTTGCCTTTGTGTCCTCAGTTTTCAATCGTAATAGAACTGTAGAATGTACATTAAGTCTTTTATACAATGTAAATTATCTTTACATGAAAATACATCATTTAGGGCTTGATTTCAAGTACATAATTAGACTCATGATTTACTAAGCTTGGAGAAATTCTGTACAATCTTAAAGATCATTTGATAAAAATAAAATGTGGATAATAGGGTTATACATTGGTTTTCTTGGCATTTCGGGTATATTTCCCTTGTCTGTAGCTCAAATATACAGCTGCCTCCAAAAATTTCACCTGAATTATTATATAGCAAACAGTGGCGTACTCAGGGTAAATGGCGCCCGGGTTGACGATGATGGCCAAGAGGGTCAGAATACGAGGCCCGAATTTTTATACATAAATTATTTTTTAGCAGTTCTTCAAGCCAATTGAAATATTTTCAGACATGTAAACTATTCCTAAAGACAATGAAAATCATTTTATAGCAAAAATTATAGGGTATTCAATCACCGATAGTCACATTTTTGTAAGTAGTTTATGGACTCATTGGCATTTAGTTACCAAGAGAGATGCATGACTTGTCAATTCATTTACCAGAAAGGCGCCGGATTTCTTTCATGTATGGGGATGAGTGCGTCTACATTCGTCAGGAATTGTGTTCCTATCATAGCTAAAAGTCGGTGTCACCATACATTTGACAATATCATTGTGAAGTATAATAATAATAATAATAATAATAATAATAATAATAATAATAATAAAAATAATCTTTATTTAATGAGTATAACACGTTTGGCCATGCAAAACCGATCTGCCACGTGGTTCTCAAGGTCCTAACAGGTTATGTTATACAAAATGTCACTTACACGCACTCAGGTATATTCGTACACGCACTCACACAGATTAATGTATGTAACTATAGTGGTCAACAGGTACATATATGAACAATATACTATACACAGGTATACACATTTCAGCATGTCAGAAGTCATATATACATTTATGTAATAAATCATACAAAAATTATCTTTAGATACAATGATACAATTCTGTATTGGAAGGCTTTAATATATCATTCCTGCTCGTTAAAAAAGAATTTCTTTAATGAGGTTTTAAATGAAGCAAGGGAATTTGAATTACGTATCCTCAGGGGTAAGGTATTCCAAAAGGTAGGTACTGATACAGTAAAAGAGATTTGAAATTGTTGGTTCTCGACTTCGAAATCTGGAGTTCGTTGTTACTTGTCGGTCTGAGATTCCGCTCAGTATTTGATAATCTTAGTTCAATTAGGTTAGAGATATAATCTGGAGAAAGGTTGTTTGGAGACTTTTGTGTCATTATTCCTATAAAATAAAAATAAAAATACGTTTTTGTATAGGTAACCATTGTAGACTTGAAAACAAAACATTCGAGAGATTCGATATAAGAAATTTCAGAATTATTCGCGCGGCCTTTGTTCTGAAGTTTATCAGTTCTGGAAAGATTATAATTTGATGTGTTACTCCATGTAGTACGACCGTTGTCTATCAGTTGTAGTATATATCAACAAAAATTAAGTTCAAGTGACTGAGGAGGTAGAAACAGTAATTTTAAGAAAGTAACTCTTTTGGCGATCATTGTACATAGGTGATCTATATGTGAATTCCAGATGCCAAGAAGATTTTGATTTTTAACACTAGACAAGTTTGAGCCATTGTGAGTGAAAATTAAATCCATGTCAGTGGACAGGCGTTGCCTTGTTCCGATTGCCATACATTTCGTTTTAGATGTATTGACACACATTATATTTTGTTTACATCAAAGTGATACATTATTGAGGTCGATTTGAAGTTTTTTTTACACCAAAGCGATACATTGTTGAGGTGCATTTGGCTCTTGTTTTCAATGTAGTCGAGATTGACCAGATGTATGCAATGTACAATCGTCAGCAAAAAAGACCAGTGTTAGAATGTACTGGATACAACGTTAAGTCGTTGATAAAAAGTTTCAAAAGAAGAGGCACTAATATGGAGCCTTGATGAACCCAACACTTAGAACAAGACTCGAATCAGAAGTACATTTATATTTACCCTTACAAACAACCTGCAATGTGTTGGTGAGATATGATGTGAACCAAGAAGATGTGTTCGAAGAAAACTTGTAGGCTGATAGTTTCTTAATGAACACCGAATGGTCAACCAAATCAGATGATTTTTTTAAAAATCAATGAAGATTGCACCACCAAGTTCGCTGGCTTAAATCAATAGCAGACATGTATGAATCGGGAAATTTTTCTGCTAAATCTTGCTTTTCTACTTGTGGAGTGGTTAAAAAAAAAATACATGTAAAGCGCACAATGAGTGAAATCTCGCTCAAGCGAAGCATGTACGTGTAATATGGTCTTTCATCAGATGCACAACGTATGTCTACTTTCTCCTAGGGATGTTCCGAAAATGGGTAGGTGTTCCGAATATGGGTAGGTGTTCCGAATATGTTCCGAATATGGTAGGTGTCAATTTGCAACAAAAGCATAACATATACAGTTAAACTGAATTAATTTTTTCATATGACCAATTCAAATATGGCATTTGTTTTGCTCAGAAAGAAATATTAAGATATTCTTAGCGTAAGCAAATTGTCTTGATTTTCTAAGATTTTCAAATAGCCCCTTTTAAATAGATTTTGAAGTAATAAAATATAATGAAACGGGCGGTCGGCCCATCACGTGGGCCAATGACATTAATTTGCTACGAAGATCACTGTTCTCCGAATCTTCATAAACCAAATATGTCTTTCAAAATCATTGATCATTTTAAATTTGAGAAAACTCTCACCTTCATGCAGTAGCGGCGCGAGGGGGTGGGTGGGGGCAGGGGGGGGGGGCAATTGCCCCTATACGCCGGGAGAAAGGGGGCCGTCGGGAGCTCTTTTTTGTAGCTGTAACAGGGACAGTGATGGGGGGGGGGGTTAAAGGTTGGCAACTGACGTAAAAACTGTTCTCTGTGGCAAAATAAGGGCGCCACTAAAGAACATTGTCCCCAGGCGCATCTGTAGGGACGCCACTAAATAACCTTGCCCCCAGGCGACTCGAACCCTCGCTCTGTCGATGCCTTTATGTACGTTATTGTAATGGTACTGTCAACGTGATTATGGATGTAAATATGATTGTTCTATTCTCGATTCACAGCGCCAACGTTAAGTTGGTGGCCTTAATTCTATAATACAGATCTATTTTTGATGAATATAATAATATTCAACATTTAGGAAATGACGAATCCCATAATCAGAGATAACCATGCCTGCTAATGGATGCATTTCGCAATCCGTGATTTTCGAGTTATCTCTCCTGAATCATCACTTGATGGTGCGCTGATAGTTACTTCCGAGACGTTTGCAAGCAGAAAGATATTTTCCACCGGAAGTAGTGGGTGATCGACACGGCACTTATTATGTAGAGAAAATACTGTTGCGGAATGGGCACATTAGCATTGCATTTCCTAGTAAATCAAAGATTTTCTTCGGAACATTGTACCCCTTAAAGAGATTAAAATGGTGGGTGCACAGTGAAAATGTCACGAAAATGTGGTGAAGGCTAATGAAGTTATAACAGTTTTAATTTGTACATGCTTTATCATAAAAATAGGAAATGTGTTGCTATTAAACCACGCCGTTTTACAATCAGACAATCTTATCACCCAGACGTTATTACATAATTACTCACTTATTGCCCGACTTGAGAGTGGGCAGCGGTCCATCAGAATTGTGAATAATAAAAGATTGACTGACACCTTGCGGTAGATAGGTGGAGATTGGGGATTCGACAATTGATGTACCATGCATAAAATGAGGCAGTTCGTAGCAATAATAACAGTCTTTGAAGAGTGTGCAAGTATTACAATATTAACATGCTAATGGTCATATATTATTCCCATGTATTTTACAACTTCATGGCACAAATGCCTCATTTTGTTACCAACAGCTTTAAACGTTGGAATTCACCTGTTGAGTTTCGAGTTAATTGGGGGTAATTCCAACTATACAAAGTGGTGTTTTGCATTTCAAGTTAGTAAACAGTTTTATGACTGCAAAACGTAAAATATATTAACTTTTGGCGTGTGTGTGTGTGTGTATGTGTGTGTTTGTGTATCCTGTAAATGATTAACATGAATGTGCATTTAAAACATAGGTATATAAAGAAAACCCCACATGTACGTGAATATGTGACTAAAAAAATATTAACCAAAATCTTTTATCAATATTTATGACATTGACAAACTTTGTGACTTTTTTTTTATCCATCATATATGATAACAGCTCTCTTTTTTAATATAACAGCAGTTATTCTTTCGTTATTAGCGGTATTATTTCTCATTAGGTGATAGGGATTTATTAAAAATGTGTGCAATTACGCAGATGTTGAAAAGCTGATAGAAAATTTCATTCCATCCATTCAAAGACTGGTGCTTATTCTGTTTGTAAGCGAATCTACACGACGAATGGGAATTTGTTTTAAACAATCTCAAAATTGGTTGACCAGAAGTAGCTGGGGAGACCAGAAA
The DNA here is from genome assembly GCA_029931535.1 of Margaritifera margaritifera. Taxonomy (NCBI): domain Eukaryota; kingdom Metazoa; phylum Mollusca; class Bivalvia; order Unionida; family Margaritiferidae; genus Margaritifera; species Margaritifera margaritifera. The sequence goes on along the minus strand of JAQPZY010001406.1, from coordinate 2,024,161 downwards.
TCCAGGGAAATTCTAAATAAATTAGTTTGAGAAACTGCCATATCAGTAAATGAATAAACAGAAGTATATTGAGGGCATTTTCAACATTATTAGTATCCATTGAAATTGGTTAGTTTACTTGAAAACTATTGGTTGCTATACGTGACTATGGCACATCAGTATCCAATGAATGTATAACATACTTTCCGTGTATATTATCTCTGTGAAAATCAATATAATTCTACCATGCAAGGATGTTACCTATTTGATGTTCGAAACTATTTCAATCCAGCTTTGTTGAAGTTTTTCATTTTCATTTGATTCCACCTCTTTTTCTCATTTATCTGGTTGCACTAACTTGTGCAGGACTGGTTTAAGGAAGTGAACTTACTGTTTTCATCCCTGACGGTGTCAAATACTAAACAGAGAGATATCCTTGATTTTCCTTTCTCGTTCATTATCTATTTCATTCAATTGTTGGCGAGAAGCTGGCTTGTGCATATGCCATTAAAGAAGTTGGTATCGAACTTGGTTGTACATGAAACGTGTAACTTTTCACTGTACCTATGAAAGCCCTAGCAACGTAACATAGTATGCATACTTTCCATTACTCTAACCTGTATGCTACTGTCTTCGATCTAATTTTGCGTAAAGGTGAGTTTAAAGGGGGTGGGGTACAGTGTGTGTGTGTGTGTGTGTGTGAGAGAGAGAGAGAGAGAGAGAGAGAGAGAGAGAGCTCTAACGACATGTAATTTAGTTTTATTATGACAATTACATGTATAATGCTTTTGATACATTAACTTGTAATATCGTGCTAAAACGTTCACTTTGCTAGTATATGGTGTGCTCTTTGTGTTGTATAGTTTATGAAATATTTTTCGCCGAAAGGAATAAACCAGTTTTTGTCAACTTCTATGGCCCAACAAGTCAAATCTTGTGCAGTTAACCATTTGCCTTCTCCATGACCACCCTGATTAATGTTATTACTTCGCACTAATACTAGCATTCGCACTTTTATTGTTTATCGGAAAAGCAGTGATATAAGTCTTATAAAGGCCACTGGTTGGCCTTCATTATGGCTTTATGATTACCGGATATGACGTGACATCTCTACTGCGACAGATGAGGAAAGATATAGGAGCTGTGAAGGCCAATTATAAATTAACATTTATAGTCCAAAAGTTGAGCAAATGTGCGTATATGTTATAATAATGTAAAATAAGAAGATACTCTCAATATTTGAATCCATTAAATAATAGGAAAAGTGTACAAGTTTTAATAATTCAAGCAAATGCCATTCTTGCCCTGACTGCCTCTATGTCATTCTGGAATCCAAGAAAGGATCCGAGTGACAGTTCACATACCTAGATGACTTAGTTATGACAGAGCAACACAGGTCTCGTAGTTGATCAATATGTCTCAGATTCTAAATCAGAGATTGCTGTTTGTAATTGTCGCAGCTTTTATTTTCGTACTATTGCTTTAGCGCTGCTTCATAAGGTCTCAAGGTACCCCCTGTCCCCATTATTTCCATTTTGTTCTTTTCTCAGTAGGACTGCAGCCTACACTTAACGTTTCATCCGTTTTTTACTAGAATCTGTGTGCACGGTAAAGTCTTACCAACAATGAAACTGATTTAAATAGACACAAGAAGTTTTTTGATTTTCTTCGTGACACGTGTGCTGATATTTACCTATTCAACTTTCTTAGTCGTTTTTTATAAGGCTTTGTAATGCAGTTTGAAACAATAGTATTAAAAATGCGAATTTTGTACTAGATTAAGTCCGATTCATTATTACGTTTTCATGACGTTTACATTCCTTTTTACGAACTATCATTGCATCATCTTCAAAGTTTTGTTTCCATTTTTTAAAATAAATGTAGCATGTTCAGTACATCTTTCATCCCTTCCATGGTCTTGTCAAGCATCACGGCTAATTAAAGGATATTATAACAGTAATGTTAGTATGAAGCTATCATTCAAAACATTTGATGACCAGTTTTATCCGAGAATAGTCACATTGGTGAACAGTCTGGTTTCCAGGCTCACTGTTTCCAATTCCGCTATACAACAAGGGAGTGTGAAGAAAGGATAATACGAAGCAGGGAACGAAACTAATTAGTCAAATAACTAATTAGTCAAATACGTCATAAAAATGATTTGATACGCTTCATGTGGATGGCAGAGCTCAGAAAATTAGTAAATGCCCTTATTATGTAAACATCGATCGATCCAACGGAAAGGTTTGTAGTATGAGAGGAGGATTAGATGAAATATTTAAAAGTAATAGATGAAAGGGTATGTCGATTATTTTAAAATTAAATAAAAAGGTGATTCCATTTTTAATGCCAATAACTTCATGAAACGGCAGGTAATTGGCATTGATAAAAACATAATTAAGAGTTAGGATTGGATGTCCCCATTACAATTATCCAATATGTATCATATGTATTTAATTAAAATTCAAGTTTTCTTTACATTTAATTTTTATTTTGGGATTCTATATAGATTACAGTTTGGGTACCCTTCATAAAGATCAGAGAGGCCTTGGCGTCATACATTACAAAGTAAACAGAACTTGTTAAGAATCTGTTATAGATTTATAAAGGAATTTATTGCATCGTTTCTATATTTTCTCAGGAAAGCAACATTTCGTGGCATATCAGTATCGTTTGCCCCTTTACACGATCATGTACGGCCTTGATACATGATATCTTCCATCGGGATGAAGACAAAACTTCATCTATAAACAGAAGTCTGGAATGTCTGAATTATAATACGGCATGTGGAAGACTTTATCCCACAATGTTCACTGTAATAAACTTAGTCATAACTGATCCAGGAGTTTGTAAACTGTCACTGAAAAGTTTCTTTACCTTGTAATTTTAACCTTATTAGATGTTCAATCAGTCACAATGACACAACTTTTAAGTACCTTAATGTCAGGGGGCTGTCGACTGTTGAATTTGTTTCCAAATAGACTTAGTAGATTATACAAAGAAGGAAAGGCGTTTTTTTTTTAATCCTTTGTATAAGAACGAAACAAGCATCGAGTGTGCTGAATTCAAATGCCAGGATTACTTAATAGTCCCTGTAAAATTTGATCACAAATCTGTGCCACTGATTTTAAGAAAGACGATAACGTTTTCTTTGATTTGTAAAAGACGCCCAATTTTATTAAAACTTGTCCGAATTTGTAGAAGTTCTCAGGTCATTAGTACCATAATGCTTCCTGTAAAAATGGATCAAATTATCGAAACTTGTTTGCGATGAAATCCTTTAAATGATTGTCATGTGTATTAGCTGAAGCCATATTGGAACATGAACCAGCAGCATCCATTAAACTTTGAAAGTCTCGATTTGTGTATTTTGTCCGTGAGCTTTTCTCCATAGTAGTAGTAATTTTTGTCTCTTTGTAGTAATGGTATTCTTCCTGGGAAATTTTGTTTCAATAATTAGTGGTAGGGTTTCTAGATACTGTTATTTCATCCGAACTGAGAGTACTCATGCACGTGTCATAAAAGAAGCAGTTGCTTTGTAACAAACACAAGGGCCGCTGTGCTAGAAGGCTTCCCGTTCATTTTACTCAATATTGTTCAAGAATTTTATATTTTCCCGTCTTTTGACTGAAGACACCTCAGTAAATTGCTTGTCGATCTCATGTGTAGAACATATCTTAAATTCTGATGTCGGCATGATATGTGTGCAATTAGATCCACACCGACCAAACACGTTTGCAAAAACAAATTACGATTCCTGACACATCTTATGAGTATTTGACTAGTTTTTGTGCTTTTGGTCGAGATTGGTCAGATGTGGTCAATGATTTTTCTTTTTTATGTATATAAAATGTATTTTTGTAAAAATCTAACATCGGCTTGGCACTTGTTATTTTTTCGCGACTGTGAAAGGATGCACATCTTATGGTGCATGACACAGAAAAAAGGTAGGGCTGCAGTATAACAGAGCCTTTTGCGAGCTGAGCAATAATTAGAACGTGTTGCAATAGTCGAAATAATATCACTGAATCAAAAAAGCAAGATTTCTAATAAATTTTACTCAACTATAACGAGACAGCCTGAATAGTTTGAAAAGCTTTATTTATTTTATTTTATTTTTTATTTTATTGTTTTGGGGAATGGGGCGGCAAGACACGCATGCATTCGCTTTCATAAACCTTGTTTATCTCATGCGAAAACCAAATACATTCAGCTCACCATCTGAAAAATAATAAAATGAGCTACAGACGACAAAGTATCAGGAGTTGTTTTAGAGGTGAAATAAAATACCTACGTGTAAGAGTCAGGAATTATGAGTACGGTCACTGATTCTTAAAGTCGCTACCAATGCCACGATGCAACGATTAAAAACTTGGCCAGGGTGTGGTTATGTAGACGAACCACTGGTCTTAGCCGCTTTTGTACAGGGCGGCATAAAAGTGATTTCCTTTGTCAATCTTCAAGATCACTGTACCTTATTTGGGTCATTAATTCCAAGGACTTGATGTCCTCTCCTCATTATCCGTGCAATACAAACGCAGTAAAGATATGCTTCGTTATAATTCTTACCTCGTCTGTGAAGTTCCTACATAGGGTCTTGTCATTACCTATTTTTAATCTGAGCTACAGCTGTACCCCTGTATTTGTGTATTTGAGTATGCCTCAATAATCGTCTCTGTCAATACACCTTGTAATGATATGCCCATCCACGCGCTTCCAAAATCCACAATTTCAACCCTAAAGAAGAATGGGTAGATTGTTGTGCTTTATCTTGTCCTTACGATTTGGGAATTAATACAGTGGAAGCTTCGCTCGGGTTAGTGTCGAAGGCCTTCTCATACCGTCATATCTAAGCGATCGCTCGATACTGGTGACAGTCTATCAAGCATAGCTGGCCGTGATATATCGAGAGCCGGGACTGAATGAACCACTTCAGGTCCGCCCCTGGAAGAAACACTCGATTACTTGAATTCTCGTTTTATAACAAACATTGATAGTGGATAGTAATAGCGCCATTCATGTACGGGTCGACCTGTTTGATTGACAGAGCAAGTTGTCGCAAGCCACGCCTACGCCGCACGCGGGCTTAGCGCGCTTGATCAGCCAGTTCTGCTACTCTCGTTATTGGTAGAGAGCAAACGACATTTCTTTAGTTCTGGTTAAACAAGCAAAGTCTCATGGCTACTTTGCACATGCACAGCGTATTTTAAACTACGTAACAATTACACTTTGTCTCATTCCTAGGATATAATGCTTAGTGCAAGATTCAAATGTGATTTTGTAGTAATATATTCCCTTGAAACCTGTTGGGATCTTGTACTACTGTAGCACGACATAAGCCGTTTGAATGCGTCCAAAAACATGTCCCAGCCCTTGGGAATTCTGTTTCTATGTGTTACACTCCTGGAAACTTTACTTCACGCAGCAAAGCTTCCCAACTTAACAAATGGATCTTTACACCTATCAAGTAACACAACAGTGATTGCAAAATCGGACTTTACAAACTTCAAACAGTGGCCAGGTAAGCAGATATAACTTGCAGGTATCAATTAATCCACGTGCAGTTTTCCAGGTAATATTATCAGGTGAGACACTTTGGTCACGAATAAGATCTTTTTAATTAAAGTAACCGATGAATGGCGATACCGGGCTTTTACAACCCAGACTTGCGGTTTTTTCAACTATGACTCACTAGTGGAGAAACTTAATTGGTTATTTGCTATTTATTCACAACACAGATCAATGCTAAGATTTGATGATGCAATACAATGCTTTGCCGATGCTTTGTTACCAAATGTGTGTAAAACATCAATCTGATTTACATTTACACTACTAATCTTGTTTTGTCTTTCCATACATGTAGCCTCAAATTTCATGAATATTTTGTCCATTCATTTGTATTCATTATTGACCATTCATTTGTATTCATTACTTTTGTTAAGGAGCTATGAAATTCATCAAATGCGCGATTTTCTAGTAGTGTCCGCTTGAGAGCTAAATCTATCCTGTAATATACGTAGGTATTAGTTTCTTCTCTATATTCGCTTTAATACTTTAGGTTGCGAGCCTTTGTTTCTTTCAGTAGTGAAATCGCCTACAGATGTTATTGGTTTCAGTTTTTTTGGTGTGTTTTTTTGTACGATACATCAACACATTGAAGGTTATAGTATGCTGCGGTCGTTCAAGTAAAGTGCATTGCCGAAGGACACCACTATGGTAGCCGATCAGGGCTAATCCAGCGGTGGGAATCGAATCCGCACCCATCAGGTCACGAGTCCAATGACTTAGGCATTGAGCCACCGCGGCTGTATTCATCTGTTGCACCAATCTCTACGTTGTGAACTTAAAAATCATTCAGAAAATTTGAATACAAAATGGTTTTTTGGAAAGCGCTAACTGATGTTTACCGACATATATCATCCTAATTACTTCAGATGTGGTTCTTTCTTTAGATATAGAAGTCATATTTTGGGTTGTTAAACTTTATACAAATGCATCAATGCATTTATCAATAATTACTCTATCTAAAACTATACGACTGTCTTCCTACACGAGAAGTTGGAACTTCCATACACTTTCCCCTACAGGGCCGAATAATCGTGAACGCTGGGATGATATAATTTCAATTTCATCTGAAAATATTTACGTGGCTTCGCATTTACAAAATCGAATAAGAATATCCGTAGTTCTCTCTCAGTTTGTTTTTTCGTCACATTCCATCTGAAAATATTAAAGTGTTCTCGTATTTACACATAGATACAGAACGTAATACTTTTAGCCTCTCTCTCAGTTTGTATTTTCGTCACCCACCCACAGATGCTCTTATTCACAGATCAACCAAATTTTCGCGTAGTTGACACCTACCGTAATGTACCTAAAACTTAATACATGAAAAAGGACATCTGCACAAACAGGTACATATATCACTATACGTTATAACCATGCATTAATGTGGGATTAATTGCCAGTCAACTTACTGAAACCTGACTGATGATTAAAGGATTCGTCATCAATCATTTTCCTTTAAATTCAAAAAAATGTCCATCATCGTAAAATTAGTTCTGGTATTGTGGTTGTTAAGATGAGCGATGATGTTAAAAAAACTGTACATTTTCGTCGCCAAAAAGTATTTTTGAATCAAACTGAGGGAGAAAAAAAGTACATGAATTCATTCGGTAAGACAACACAAAATCTGCATTCCCCATTTTCCTCGCATGCTATCAGCAGTATAGGGTATATTTATGTGAATAAACGAAACATGCTTCAGATTTACACATTGTTGCCACTAGTTGGCCGTGACACTGTGATCTTTCCAGACACGGAGTCATACAACTGTCAATAGCAAGCGTGCTCGCCTGACCAACCCTTCCATAGCAAAATCATTCTCATACAGAAGGATGATAACATCGAAAGCTGAGGGCAACATGTGTTGAAGTATTCTCAATACGATTTAGTGTTCGGTCCCGTCCGTTATGACGCTCTACAATACTTTCTCCACAGAAACACTATCGCTGTTGATAATGTTCATCCCAATTTTTTGGATTTTTATGTCGATTGTCATAAATTATACAGACATCCATAGATACATACGTATATACGTACATTTTTCACTAAACCGAATATCTGTATCAGAATCTTTTAATAAATATCTGAATACAGTCCTACTTCAAGAAATGAAAATCCATCACGAATTCTCCATGGACTCCACAAACATGTACACAGCCTTACGCATCGCAAATAATAAATTTTAACATAGTTTCTTCTGTAATTATTATTATTATTATTATTATTATTATTATTATTATTATTATAAAACTTCAAATAGTGTTCACGACAGTAATCTGGGTTAAAAATGTTAAAGTTGTTGCACTCAATCCAAGGGTCGCCGGTTCGAAACCCGCACAGGCCAGCCATTTCCTCTGCATGATATTTTTTTCAAGGGTAAATAGATTTAAGAACTTACTTTAAAAAGAATGAGTTCATTCCAAAAGAAAAGTAAACTCTGACCAGACTGATGATCCGGTTTATGCCGAAAAGAAAGTGTTTCATTTCAATTTCCCGTACTATTGTAACGAACAATGAAATCAGTACAATAGGACACAATTTTACAATTGTTTCGCCGCCAAGAAAGCGAGTTCTGTTTTTTAATCTGAAAGAAAAGATATTCTGTCTTAGCCAAAAAAGTATGCATACACACTTAATAATGTCAAACTAGGTACCTTTAACAAAGAAAGCGATTCAAGCGATTGCACTAACTGAACAGCATCGCGCTGGCATATAACCCAACTTTACTTCATTCTAGACGTGCAATTCACACATTCATTTTGAAATAAAATTGTAGAGTCCCAATCTGCCTGTAGTTATACAATTGTACGTAATTTCCACCCAGCATTGCTTCAAAAATAGTTCTTTCTCAACTGCACAAGTTAGAAGAAACATTGGAAGGGAACGGAAGTTTTTATTTTTAGAATACATCGTGTCTGACATACGATTATACAGAATGATGGTACGCTTCAGCTGAATTAAAGCACATGCGATGTCTCTAGTCTATGAATATAAGAGGAGATGAATTATAAATTTGATGTTATTGAGGGTACATAGTTTTCACATGATTTGTCCGCATCTGTAATTTCTAATAAAGACCAAATCAAGACGGTTAAAATCTATTTTTTTTATGTATATCCGTTGAAGCTTGAGAACTTGACATGTCTGAAATACTTACAATACACAACAAATAAGTTTTTCACAAATTGACGGAACAGTGTTCTTAAAAAAATAGAACAAAAAAAGAAAGAAAAAAAAAAGAAAGAAAGAAAGAAAAGAAAAAAAAAGAAGACGGCAAATCATGTTATCAGAATTTAAGATATGTGGCTCTGGTGCGGTTTGATGTATTTCTTGTGTGTTCTTTTGAAACTTTCTCTCGCTTCATAGATGTAAAAGCCGGGAAAGCCATCTTGTGTTGACGTTGCGATGTCTCGATTCAGCAGTACACAATTTTTTTTTTTTTTTTGAACGATAAGATAGATATTTGTGTTTGCCATAGACATGGAAAAATCGGTCAGACCCCATCTATCATAAAACATTACTTGACCTTTAGAATAATGAATCGTACTTCAAACTGGAAAATCTTACTCCAATTGTGCAAATGCAGCATTTTGTTTGGTCCGAAAACTCTCTTCGAATAAAATTTGGAGCCGAGTATAGTTTTAGACGAAATGGCCAGGTAACTGGAATTCACGTCTGAAACAGGGATACTACTTGTGATATTCTGGTATTGGTATGGTCAAGGGTTATGGAGAAAAACAAATGTGCATGAATTCGATTCAGCAGATTTTGTTGTAAACAGCTATATAGGAGCTTGCGATTCAATTTACCTTGCGCCCATTCATTAGTACAGTCATGGCGCTGTTATCTAGAAACCCCACTTAGGCAATGAAATTGTCTTACCGGACCTGTCGTGCCCCACGATAAAACAGATTTGATAAATTATATTTGCCTACACCAGTACGTTTATATTGACAGCATATTAAGTTCTGTATGACTCCTTGGGGAAACTTGTATGTGTGTATGATTAGTCACAGGCGGGAAAGCTAGGAAAGTTATTTGGTTGAGACGTTGCAATGCCTCTAAGAGCTGAAACTGTAAGCCATAGGCCTCCACGTCACGTTACAATTGTTCTAGAAATTATGTAGAGACGTAATAAAAGAATTGACGTCCTCGACAGTGAGAATAATTAACTGCCATTTGTCATGATTTTCTATCGGTAGATCCGTCGGTCCATCCATCAATTTGCCCTTGTATGTATGTATGTATGTATGTATGTATGTATGTATGTATGTATGTATGTATGTATGTATGTATGCGTCAGTCTCTTTGTCTGTCTGAATGTCCGCCTGCCTGTTTGACTATCTTTGTCTGTCAATCAGCACACATTAAGAAACTCCTACCAAACGATTTCTCAATTGTATGATATTGAAATCTGAATCCGGATCTGTGCGATAATTGGTGGACACAGTAATGATACAATTATCAGTGACATCATTCTTTTCAAGAAATCTCTTGCATCAGAAGAAAATCCAGCTTTTTGAAACAACCTTAGATTAAATCAAAGTCCAATGTAGTGATTCGAGTCCGATAACCACAGTACAGTCATGTTAGAATTTTCAATCTTGGTATTTATTTTAGTAGTCAGATTTAGTCCTTTCCACAGTCTTGCGATTTGTAAGATATTGATACTTGTACTTGCCACGTAATTATTCTTTTAAACCCTAAGATTGACATTCCGTGAAAGAACTTAATCAGACATTGCGTATTGCCATAATGAACTGCCATAATGACAAGGTTGAACAACTCAGGGTATGAAGACCACCTATTTATCGTCCTCTTTCTCTTCTCCTGGTGAATCTTTTGGAAGTAAAGTTTGCAATAAAACTTTTAAAAAGTCAGCCGTGTGAGCTTGAAGTCATAACCGCTGGATTCAGAGATGCTCTTTCTGGACTCAGGGAGCCGCGGTAGATCAGTTGGCAGAGTGTCAGACTGGTAATCCAAGGGTTTCAGGTTTTGATATTCTCCCAGGTGAACCTGGGTCGGCTGTCTCGGTATATCCTTGGGAAGGCACTTAGCTCCGATGTCATGGTATGATATAGCCAATAATGTGTTGAAAGTACTGTTGGAAACCAAGCAAGCAAGCAACCAGTCTTCTACACCCATCTTCGGTACTCAAACCTCAAGGGGCGAATATTATGTACGGTAAACGGAGTCTGTGTATCGTATAGTTGTTTCGCAACCTAATACGTACGACATCTTCTGTATTCGATCCTATAACCACTGTGTTAGTTGTTCCTTACTGGGATAAATGTTTAAATATCGACGCAGCAGAGCAAACAGGAACATAAACTCTTGTTCAGGAATTGAAAGAAAATACATAAACATGTACAGATGCATGAGTTGAAATAGAAGCCAACATGTACTATTGCATAATAGAGTAGACTGACTTTTCAGATATGTTTGCGCTTTCTTGAACTATCGATTATATTTTTGTGTAGGTCATCGGTGGTAAAAAGACGGAGTACCATGCTGACAATGTAGAGTAGTATAATACATGCAACAAACACCGTCGAAACTGAACTACAATAGCATGATTTCACCCTTTTAGATTGGTTTAGTTTTTGTTTTGGCTGCATTTTAAACGTTATTATAACACTATAAAAACAAATGCCTGAATATGCTGTATATTTATACAGGGTGTATCTCTCAGAAGGAACAAAAATCCTAACCGGTTTATGTAAATCTAAATAGGTCAAGGAGGAATGCACATGTTTGCTTGACTTTCATTGAATACTTCGTCTCGAGTAGAGTGATTCATAAAAGACAAACGCAGTAAAGGGTCCCGCTTTCTCCCTGGCAGGCAAGCTGTTTTGTACGAGGGCTGATTGATTGGAGTTAGTGTATGTGTGCAGTGAAGTTTTTGGTGCCGCTCCATTTCCCTTTACTAGTTAGAGGATTGGCGCAAGGGATATAATACAACTCTCCTCATTCAATGGGGCAGCTCTCCCGAACAAGTACCACATGTAAGAGACCGCGACGCGAGGTGAATTTTAAATAAATTGAACTTGAAGTACAATATGGAAATTTCAATAATATGGCTATTCTATAGCGATATTGACAGGGTTAGGAAAAGGTAAAGTGTTGTGAATTGAAAGTAGAAATTCAATACCTCAATGATAGGTATTGAGTGACATTTCTTTTGGCCCTGATAAACATACACAATTTTCATTACCGATGCGACCTTTACCTCTAAAAACTTAAGCTTTATTGAGATTAGAGAAAGGAATGCTGGTTTTTAAAACCCGATTAGGATCCAAACGTTTAAAAATTTTGAATAATGCAATGCATACGATCAATGCAGGTTAGAAATTAGTTGATAGGTGAAAAATAGGCAAAACACGTTCCATTTCAAAATACAGTTTGAAATGCTTCTTAAAATCAATATGGCCCATCCTTCTTCGGAATAAGCACTTGCAACAAAGCATCTACACTTCGATCTTCACTCGTAAAATTTACTTTTCATTTAAACTGCGTTTCCAATCTTAAACGACCCTAAATTAAATGTATATGCATATATGCACATCGTACCATGTTTGGAGACGGTATGAATAGAAATGTTATGATGCGATGTAATAAGCATTAGCATCAGTAGTGAAAACCATGACCGCATATATAATTTTATATAACATACGCGTACAGGTATGTATGAATGTTTTTATATGTATGTATGTATGTACGTACGTTTGTGTGTATGTGTGTATTCATTCGTGAAAAATGATTATTTCAAAGTTAGGTAGGGGAGAGATGTTACGACTGAAATTGCTACAGTTCGTATTAAAGCGTTATTTATTGGCCAAATAATACGGTTACATCTAATTGCCCTCGGTATATATATATATATATATATATATATATATATATATATATATATATATATATATATATATATATATATATATATATGAGCGGTCTCTCTGGTGCCATACGTGAATCAGCAACGGAAGAGAACTCCGTACTATGTACCAGCTCAAGCACTCATACCTACCTGCTGGACTAACAGGCGCACAGACACTTGGGGACGGGATGGACAACTCAATTGGGGACAGGATGGACAACTCAATTGAACTGAACCGTATGATTGTTTCCGCTTACCATTCTGTCAACACTGAACTTGGTTTAGGTAAATCTAAAGCATCAAATGCACCAAACCTAATTTTTTTTGGTACTTAATCATCCAGATACTGATTTCTAGAAGGTATTCGCACTAAAAAAGCACATACAAAAGCCAGTCCAAAATTTCTGCCTAAACGTCAATATGTGCATAAAAAATAAGGTGAAAATAAATGCCGTGAGGTACCGGCAGCTGTTGCATTTCGTGAAGGTTTTGTTCTACGTTGAAACTGACTGTGCCTTCCTTAGAGCTGATTGAATCAGCCAGAGAATTATGGGAACGCGTCTACCCTTTCCCAAAATGGGCATTGCTCAGATGTGACTGACGCAACTTTTAGCATAAGAAAGGAGCAGTTAGTACTTAATACATTTCCTGCCTATTAAATCCAACAGGTGCGCGATAGTGACTGATCTGACCTAGAGTTCACTGGTTCTCTTCCGTTGCATTACATGCACTCTGCACCATCGCCGTTAAGTAAGCGCCTCGGCTATCTGGCGATTTACTATAAAATTTTGAATTTTATCCCTACGTCGAACAACTCGGCAAACACAAATGTATGTTAGGAGTCTAACAAATACTTCCATGCATTTGACCCCTTTACTTTATTTGTTGTGATGAGTTGCTAAGGTCAGTCTAATATGTGTCATTATTGTAATTTGAAGTAACTAAAATTCCTCGTAAACATGTGTTAACATCTGTTTTTGCAAAACGTAAAACTGCCCAAGCTCATTTTAGCACTTCCGTTGTCAAATCTTCAGTTTCGGAGGTACGTAGTTTTTGCACGTTGTCAAGCTCTTCAATTAAGGAGGTAAGGAAATGTTTTGCATGTAGTCCGCAATCCCATATTGAATAAATGGAAGTGATCGGTTTTGAAAAACACCGGAACTTATGAAGTTTGGCATTTTAAGCAGTTCATACCTGATTTACTTAGTATTAGACCAATACGTTAACACAACTTCATACAAATAATTGTGTGTGTGTGTGTGTGTGTATTTGAGATACTGGCCTAGCTCTTTCGAAATCTGTGGACTCCTTTTTCAAGGTGGATGACACAAACAAATTACAAACACAAACACAAAAACGTAAACAAAATATAAATGTACATACTGTTGCGTTATTCAAATCAAAATCAAAGGATATATTCCTAATATATCCTAAAAAACAGAAAACTATATACTTTGAACTATTTACATTTTGGCAAATCGGGTATTTCACTTGGCCACATATGGCTATTTATATGACTGACGTAACACACACACACACACACACACACACACACACACACACACACACACATCCCTACCTGCTCGTCTACCAAACTATCTAGCTAGCTACCCACCTTCCTGTCAATCAACAGGGTTCTCAGGTTGCTTGTTTTGATTGTGGTAGATATAATGGAATTTATTTTGATTCAGACTTAGCGTTGTTATTAGGTAAAAAAATATTCTACAGCAAAAATAATTAGATATGTATCTGCACTACATTATGGCGTCCTCCCTTCTCACCGCACCTATTGACCCGGTCATTTAGTGCTAGATTCAAATTGAACTAGGATGAATTTATGTCTAAGGAAGAGTGGTGATATGTATTGAACGTACTCTTTCTTTTTCAACGTATAATATGCATATAAACGTATATCTCGAAATACCTGTTACGATCGAGTAACCTTTACAGTTATCCCCATTACACAGATAGAAGTACGAAAGTATGGTCCAAGTCATTTTGACATATAAAACATGCAATATGGCCTTCGCAAAAGATATCACGTACAAACCTCTAGACTGGGTAAACGATAACCATCTATTTTTGTAATTACGAACAAACGTAGGGGTAGGTGTTCAAAACCTGGCTTATATAGTATGAGACTAGGCAACCTTTTGCGACTTGCATCGACAAATGTTAAACCACAAAAAAATCTTCATATTCTAATGTGATAATCGTGTATTATTTTCTTTTGATACTTGATTCATGAAAAAGACTTTGGAACTAGTTCAGTGCCAGGACGATCGATGATCAGTGTTCCAATTTAACGTTTTCAAGCCCTGTAATAAGTGCCATAAATGTTTCGTCTCAAACTCTTTCACTGTATTTGGCCTAAGTTTGGTAGACTCAGACAGTCGGACGAGCTGCAATAGATCAGTATAAAAATGAATGCAGAACAAGGAAACAAATTAAAAAACTCTACCAAAGTACCAAATGTTTTACTGGTAACTGAGTGGTTACAGTACCAAAGGTTTTACGGGTAACTGAGTGGTTACAGTACCACACGTTTTACGGGTAACTGAGTGGTTACAGTACCACACGTTTTAAGGTAACTGAGTGGTTACAGTATCAAAGGTTTTACGGGTAACTGAGTGGTTACCGTACCACACGTTTTACGGGTAACTGAGTGGTTACAGTACCACACGTTTTACGGGTAACTGAGTGGTTACAGTACCAAAGGTTTTACGGGTAACTGAGTGGTTACAGTACCACACGTTTTACGGGTAACTGAGTGGTTACCGTACCACACGTTTTACGGGTAACTGAGTGGTTACCGTACCACACGTTTTACGGGTAACAGAGTGCTTACAGTATCAAAAGTTTTACTGGTAACTGAGTGGTTACAGTATCAGAGGTTTTACGGGTAACTGAGTGGTTACAGTACCACACGTTTTACGGGTAACAGAGTGGTTACAGTATCAAAGGTTTTACTGGTAACTGAGTGGTTACAGTATCAAAGGTTTTACTGGTAACTGAGTGGTTACAGTATCAAAGGTTTTACTGGTAACTGAGTGGTTACAGTATCAAATGTTTTACTGGTAACTGAGTGGTTGTAGGGTTCATCCATACGAACTTTAAGTCATGAGATAGAATCAATACTTTGACTATGCGTTTATTTTCCCACGCCTTCTTGAAAAATCTAGTTCTAACTTTGACATCGAGAATAAGAACAACAGGAAGAATATCATCATCAACATCATGAAAAACAACAACAACAACAAAACAACAACAGCAATAACAGCAACCCATAAACAACTCTTGTTTCTCATGCACCTGCATGGCCGCAGGTAAACATGTATATAACATAAACAAATATGTGAGATTTTATCAGTAGAATAGAAAAAGTAATTATATACTCAACATACTTGAAGTAAGCAACCATAACCTCTTAGAATCA
This sequence comes from Margaritifera margaritifera, assembly GCA_029931535.1. Taxonomy (NCBI): domain Eukaryota; kingdom Metazoa; phylum Mollusca; class Bivalvia; order Unionida; family Margaritiferidae; genus Margaritifera; species Margaritifera margaritifera. The sequence goes on along the minus strand of JAQPZY010001406.1, from coordinate 2,008,304 downwards.
AGGTTACATGACGATGCCGCGGTGGCTTAATGGTTAGTTGGAATCGCTACCAGAAGGGTACTGGGTTCGAATCCTACCATTTGTTCAGCAAATGTTTGCTGCCGTGGTGTGTCACTGGGCAAGTTACTTAACTCCAATTGCTTCTGCACTAATAGCCTCCATGTGTTGTCGCGCCGTAAAACACCAAACCAAACAAAAGACTGGATCGACTCAGAACATGAATGTACGAAATCGCCCTAGATATACGTTCACACAGTCGTCTGTGCGTATTTGTGTTACTACTTTTTTATGTTTCTTGATGGCTGATTCTTTAATGTATTCAGTGCTGCAAAAGAGACGCGTGCTATTGGCAGCCAACAAATGACAGCTGATGACATTGAAAGTTTCTTCTAATTAGGGCATGTCAACGTTTTTTGTCACTTTTGTCAAAATGTATTGAATGGCATTTGCACAAAGGAAGACACTGTATGGATAACAATACAATCAGGTGTCTGTCTGAATAGTAAAACAATAATTCATTGCAATAAAGTTACCTTATTTCGACTAACATTTTGTTTACATCAGTTTACAGTTTAATTAAGGTGATATAGGTTAGAATATGCATTACTCATTCCTTTTCCCCAAGCTTAGATATTTGATAAATAGGTATTTAAATTGTTCTGACACCCATTCGCTATAATTATAAGGTAAACTATTACCGCAGCTTTAAATAAATGGTTTGAAATAAAACACTGTTTAAATCAATCAACATCGATCCAAATTACACGCTTATATAAATTTTTTTTAAAAATATTAGAAATTGTGTTAGTGGGTTTTGTAAAAAAAATTTTCTTCAAAAGGATCAAAACCCTTTAAGACCTAAACCTCAGTAAATCGAATTCCCTTGAAACCGATAGATGTGTCTCGTCCCAAAATTTTCCTTCTTTAATATCGTTAAGTTTCTAAATTCTAGAGAGTAAACTGAAACCCCTCCAGTCTGAAAACCGAAAGAAATCCTCGACCACAAAATGTTAATTTTTACACTGCAGTGAACTCCCCCCCCCCAAAAAAAAGCCCCTGAAATTTAATGAGAACATGTGAGTAGCCAGTGGTATAGAAACAGTCTAACGAATTCCATACAAGGGAAATTAAAAACCAGCATAGACACACATACTGATGAATGAAGTCCTAATGATCACACACACACACACACACACATACATACACACACACACACATATATATATATATATATATATATATATATATATATATATATATATATACACACACACACATATATATATATATATATATATATATATATATATATATATATATATATATATATATATATATATATATATATATATACACACACACATATATATATATATATATTTACAAATTGGCTGGCTATTGATGTTTTATAAAAACAAATAAGCATTTACTTGTAGGTGATAGGATACTTGATCATGTCTCGTCTTTAAGGGACAATTAGCGAACCATATAAGCCGAAAAGTCTCTAAACCGAAAATTTAATTTTGTCTTACGGAATGTCGGTCTTGAAGGATGTCACTGTACTATTATGACACTTACTGCAAGTGTGTGTTAAAGGGACAATTGAAGGTGGAATTATATGTTCCATTTAAAACTCTGCACCTAAAGTATTTAAGTTGTTACACATTATTTGTAGCCTATGACCACTGCCCACATTTGCCGCTAAGTAAGCGGGTCATCTATCTGGCGATATAATATACAATTTTGTATATTATCCGTACGTCAGCCATCTTGTCGGACATCTATGTGTGTCAAGGGTCTTGCAAAATAATTACATACACTTGACCCATTTACTTTCTTGTGATGACTATTAAAGTCAGTCTAATGTAAGTCTTTTTTGTAATTTGAATCAAGTAGAATTCTTCATAAAAAATGCGTTATTATTTTTGTAAAACATAACATTGCTCATGCTTAGTGGAGCACTTCCGCTGTCATACTCCTCAGTTTCGGAGGTAAGTAGTTCTTGCTTGTTGTCAAGCCTTCAATTTTTGGAGGTAAGTAGTTCTTGCGTGTAGTTCGCAATTCTGTAATGCCTAAATGGAAGTGAACTTTTGAAGTCTGGCGTATTACTTCACTTTTACTTTGATTGTGTCACGGAATTTTCGAGAAACTTATAAATACTTTTATGACTGTCATTCGTCCCTAAACCAGTCCTTGTAATCACGAAATTGTCATATTACAAACATGGAACTCAGACTTGAGACAAAAAAAAAAAAAAAAAAAAAAAACACTGGAATTTGGCTTGTGTGTGTAAAGTGAAATGATGCCGACTTTTTGGTGATTCTGACTTCACTCAGAGCGAAATTATATAATACTACAATGTTTGAAAACTGACAAAAAGTTCGACTTTTGTGTTCAGACATTTTCGGGACTTCATGGATAGGGTGATCAAATTTCCTTTTAAAAAAGGAAGTTGTCGTGCGGTTAGAATAAAACGGCTATAATCTGCTAATACGGATGAGGAAATAGGAGATGGAAAGTTAAATAATAAAAAAAAATGAAAAAGAACAAATATTTTAGAGCATTTACAACGAAAAAATGCACACCATAGTTTAAAGAAAAAAAAAAAAATTATATATTTTCACAGAATGTGCATATTATTCTCATTTGTTTAGAAATCAAATATATCAATTCATTTTGATCTTTCAGTTTGCTGTCTTAGGTAAATAAAATAGGTAATTACTACACGAGCATGAACTGGTGTCTCGTCTTTTAGAGAGACTTACTAGGTGTGTGTTGTATATTATGCAAAGAAGTTGTTTCATGCTATGCAAAGCTTGTGACTGACCATTCAAATGTAAAGTGTCAACAAATGCTCTATGTTTTAAAGGTCGTTTGGTTTTGTGATTGGTAAAAGCTGGTTTGAATGTGTATTTAATAGTCCTATGATCACCTAAAATATATTTTAATTGCCTAAGCTTGTGCAGCAAAAGTATTAAAATCTATTCACTGCATAACGGCATGACGTTGAAATATGGCTGGATCCTACAACTAAAATTTCGGGCGAGAACACTGCATCAAACCAAATATTTGCTCGCATTGAGACCATGAAAACAAATACTTGCCCGCATTGAGACCATGAAAAAAAAAAAAAGAAAAAAAAAAAAGATAGCTGAAATTGTCCAGCTCAAACGTAATAAATAAACTTACATGCCAATTATTCATCATATGCAACTTTGTAACTGATAACGTGAGGAAAGGAAAGGGGAAGGCTGGTGTCACACATTACCCTCGCAACCCAATACATGGGAACATATTCTTGATAGCAAGACGGAATGAAAGTTATAAGAAATTTCAGAAATATGTGAAGAATAATTAGTTTCAGCGACATTTGCTTTTTATACAAATTAAATTAAATGTTTCTATACTCGGATTGTATTTATCGAGATTGCACGTAAATAGCTGCTTTACAGCAAGAGTTCTGGAATGAAACTAAAAGTACATGGACAAGAGGTGAAAGCTATTGAACATTGTTTCCTATTTGTCACTTTATTTATTGAATAACATATACGTGTGTCACTAGCAATCATCATAGATATTTATTTGATAAATCCGTCGTCTTCATCACTTGAGTACCAGAATACATTTAGTGAAAACCTAAAAGGACATTCGTCAAAACGAATTGCAGTCACCCTGTTCAAACTGAACAGAGAAACAGTGGCACGGCTGTCAGAGTTTTTAACACTGAAACGAACTTCATAATTTCTTTTTTTTAAAAATAAATTCACTTTTGTTAAAAACTGAAACTCAAATATATTTTGGGATGTACTATTGATATCTAATTTCCTTGAATAGGATGGAATATTGTTTGATTGAATCAACGGCAATTTAAAAAAGGGGTGGGTGGGTCTCTGATCTCATAAATTAAGAAAGTCTCTCAACGTTTTATCGTTTCGATTTTGTAGCTCTTTTGTTCATGTAAGGTTATCTTTAGCGCAAATAAGTACCATCACATATTTGGTCATCTTTATATCAATCGAAAACGATTAAAAGCTGGCAGTCAGGTGGTTAATTTGACACCTGGCAAGTTGTGATATACTAGTTATATTGATAAGACATAAAATCCCATGTAAACCAAGATACACAAAGGCTCTCTATATAAATGAACTTGCTAAGTGACCGTTCTTCAAAAAAGACTAATCTCTTAAGTGCAAGGTTCTACTAAAATATGTTGTTTTGACAAAGGTAGAAAATGCCATTCTATTTCTTCATCCCAAACTAGTATTATTGCGTGAGCACATTGTTGATAGTGCCATTTATAGGAGTTAAACGGAATTCGAAAGCATTCATCTCAGTTATTCTAGCTAAACCCTTTAAATCTTGTGCTAAACTTTGAATATCTCTGCTGATTAAGTAAATATCAAAGAAAATTCTGCATCATCTATTTTAACGGCTTCAGATCGCGGAATACGTGGTATGGTGTTAATAAGGAAACATTTAGTAAACAACACTTCAGTAGTTTCAACACGAACTCGAAGAACGGCATAAAATATAAGCCATATTGATCCTGAATAAATAATAAAAACGGCATGCAGTTGTTATTGTATACAGAGATAAAGAGAAGTTATGCATTTTCAAATCTTATTTCAATTTTAAGAGATTTTTTTTTCTTCATGTTGTCTGACTCAATGAACGCCTGACTCAATGAACGCCTCTTCCCGAACGTTAACTCTGAGTAAATTATTTCATAGGAAATTATTTTCTGTCATTTGTCTTTATCGCACTGAAAAACTCGAGAAGGATAACTCGAATAGTAGACGTTTTCTCCGAAGTCAGACTGGCTCGATTTGCTGCCAGCACCCTAGAAGGGAAATTCTTAGTCCTAGAAAGCTAAAGATTGATCTTTCTCCTCTTTCACCCAATAACTTCAAAAGGATATCTCGAATTGTAGCTCGACTTGTAAAGGTATACCTCAAAGGAAGTCATGTGTGTGTTGCTGGCTGCTATCTGGAACCCTCGGGCTCTAGCTCCCCCCACTTACCCCCCCTCCCCCCCCCCCCCCAGGCTAGATCGTGTTGCTACCAGCACTTTAGAGTCTTCGAACACTATAGAAATGTTTAATTCTCAGTCTAAGGACAATACTACAGGTCTTTGCTGCCATCACACAAAATGAATGGAATCGCTATGATGTACATAAAATATACCACATTAGCTCTTTATGACAAGAAGGTTATCTGAGTGCGATAGTAATTTTGTATATGATAAGCAGGGGTAAAATAAAATGCAATCACAAGCGTACGGTAAACCTTAGAAGAACGTGTTTCTGAATCGTCCTAGCTAACATTTTCTTCTCCGAGCCATTGGTGCTGTAGCGCATGCGTACCATGTAGCATTTAGTTATAGAGAGAAGTTTCCGTTTTCTTCTTTAGAGTAAAATGCGACATGATTTATATATGTAATCAATCATAAGACAGAGGGAGACTGGGAGGAATCAAGACAGGTTCGAAATTTTGTTTGATCGATGCTCATACATATACTCTGTATATAACAATCGCACTACGATACACTGATGAATAAAGTAGCATGTAATGAGATAGGGATATTATTACCGTCAGAAAGTGTCAAATATCTAACAGACAGACACACGTCCAGATGGACGAATCAAAATTCACACGAAAACAGAGAAGCAAACAAATGTAGAAACAATTTATATATATATATATATATATATATATATATATATATATATATAGAGAGAGAGAGAGAGAGAGAGAGAGAGAGAGAGAGAGAGACGAAGGAAGAGGGATATGTACGTATATAGTAATAAAGATAATCTGTTTGAGAAAGACTTGTGTAGTGTGGATAATATGACGCAATATTCACGAGAGAGGGACTCGGGAAATATGTTTTTGAAAACACGAAGTCAGATTTCACACAGGAAAGTGAATGAATATATTTTTTTGTTTTGGAATCAGTAGTGGCATTTGTTGCCATTTTTTAAAAATCGTGAACAATTGTTGCACTTTTAAAGTAGGCCATTCACATAGGAATCTAATCGTTACAGTTTTTCTCACCACTTTGTTTGTTATCAGCCATTGTCAAACATATTATTCATTTATGATAAATTTATAGAGACTTAGCATAAATATGTCATTTGATTCAACGATGAAAAATTCAGCTACGCCTAAATTCTGTCAAAATATGATTTTCCTTGCGAGCGACTACACTTTTCCAAACTATACCCAATCATCTATACATATGAGATAGTTGGTATCCTTTTTTTATAGGAAGCAGTTGGATTAAACAAGGTCCTTTTGCGTCTTAACACAGCAGAACTTTAAAAACAAATGTATTGGTTCTGCTATTGTTTCATGTAAGACCTAGCTAGACATGTACTTCAACTTCATCAAACTATGTCACGTGCATTTGGAACACTTCGGGCTTTTCTGCATATCTGTAAATCTCAGCGTATTGATTGAAGCAGTCAGTCGAAGATTTTGGAAAAATCAGGGTTTGAGAAGCAAATCAGCTGAGATAAATAGTTGCTACATCAGTGTATTTGGCGCGCTACATCGTTTTCAGAAGACCTTGCTTACATCGAATCGGGTGCGTTTTTCAAGATGGCCGCCAGTTCGAATCTGAATTGCCTTTGAAGATGGTAGCTACAGATTCAAAGCAAAGTTTTACCCGTAATTTTTCTCTAAACATTTTTTTTCTCGAGAAAATGATGAGTACACCAAAGACTATGAAGTTGTAGGTATTTTTCTCGTCTGGTTTTCTTGTCTGAGTGGACCTGATATCTTCAAACACTTTACAGCGATTGTTGAAATTGGTTGATACGTAAAGTCGCTGCGAATTGCTTGAAGTAGTCCGCCTTCTCGTGACGTAGGATGGTGATATTGGCGACTGGGAGTCAATGATCTACTAGTACATGATAATACAAAAAGGGTAGGTGGCGAAGTAAAAAACAATGAGCGTTGCAGTTATCTTTCCGTTCCGACTATGTGTGATGTTTATACCATTATCTATGTAGTACATATACCTATGCCTTCCTACCTACTATATCTACCTACCTATCTCATACATACATACATACATACATACATACATACATACATACATACATACATACATACATACATACATACATACATACATACATACATATATACATACATACATACATACATACATACATACATACATACATACATACATACATACATACATACATACTGATATAAATATTACAGAAAGAACGGGATCCACAGTAGCTCATTTGGTACAGCGTTTGTTTCGTAATCCAAGGGTCGCGGTTTCGATACCCTCCCAAACCAGTCCGGGTCGGCTGTCTCGGTGTGTCGTTGGGAAATGCAATTAGTTTCCATTTCCTCGGCATGATATAGCCAAGAATGTGTTAAAAGTGGCGTTAAAACCAACAAAAGCAATACAGACAGATAGAGTGGCGCACATACATACATACATACATACATACATACATACATACATACATACATACATACATACATACATACATACATACATACATACAATGTGAGTGCTATTGTGACTTAGGTTTTATTATCATTAGACCATTGAATTTTAGATAGAACTTTGCATAGAACAAGTCTGCTTTATGCCTGGGTTTGTACCATGACGGGAAAGATAATATGCTTTTAATTCACATCCATCTATTTTACTGTAAAAAGCAAATGTAAATTATTGTATATATCACTAAACTTCATAAATATTCTCCACTTTGAACCTCTTTTTTTTTACCTCAGTTCGTCCACATCTCTTGTAGCCCTTCCCAGCAATTGTACACAGTGTACAAGCTAAAGACTTACAGGTCAGTAATGTTATCATGGGTCGCTTCTTGCGTCTAAATTAAATTTTTGACTAAATGCCTAGCACTAAGAAACTGAGTATATTTAGCCGCCATTGAACTTTACCTGTAGGTACATTGTTTGACATATGGCACAGCTTGGGTTAACTGCCTGGATGTCATCGCGAAGTAAATAGGACAGGCAATTGTACTTGATACAGAAAACTATGTTGTTTTTTTGTTTTTGTTTTTTTCTTCTTAATGAGCGTAGCTTTTCAATTTGGCATATAAATTACAATCTTCAAACCAAAATGCATGAAACGATTTCACCGGGCTCCGATTTTCAAATGATGATCGAGGCACTTAAACAAGCTACTCGTCTGTAAAAAAAAAAGTTATTATTTTTTAAATTTCGCCTTCTTATTTCAATAACTTCTGACTATTGCTTATATATTTGTGTGAAGCAACCCATTAACCTGCTATTGGAGATGGTATGGTATAAAAATATTGTGCCCGAAGCCAAAGGGTTATCAAAATTCTGGGCATATGCTACCAATGTGTTGAATTCAGATAACACAGTGAGCCACTACATGATATCAGTAACTGGCTCGACTTTAAGAAATATGAGAATTTAAAGCATGGTTCCTTCTTATTTTTATCCTTGCTACCCAAGTAATGTCATTATTTTGCTTTCTGAATCAGACATTCCACTTATTCGTTCTTTATCACTTTCACACTATTCTTTATCACTCTATACCTTTCGCCGTACATGAAGACATATCTGTACCTTTTGTTAACCAATGCCCATATAATCCATATATGTATGTATGTATGTATGTATGTATGTATGTATGTATGTATGTATGTATGTATGTATGTATGTATGTATGTATGTATGTATGTATGTATGTATGTATGTATGCATCGGGTGGATGGATGGATGGATGGTGCGTGCATTTATGTATTTATGTATGGTGTATATGTATTGGTAGGATTGTAGGTCCCTGGGCAGGTCGATATATATATTTCCAAATGCAACGCATCTTTGAGAGATCGTTGTTGTCAAGGAAACATTACAGAGGAAACAAACATGACACAATTAAAAAGTACGGTGCAGTAGGTCTTAGAAACTAGCCAATCGCTTTCGAGATCTACGGATCCCTTTTTAAGACGGAAGACACAAAAAATAATGATTACACACATAAAAGCATCAACAAAATATTTATTTACATACTGTTGCGTTCATAATGGAACAATTGCACAATTTAACAAAAATCCTAGAAAGTTAAATCCTCCCAAACAAATGTGCAATTATTGGTTTTTACATTTCGGAAATTTACTTTTAATTGGCGCCATATAACGATTATTGTGCAAAGTTGCCGTTAAACGCTTATTGCATCCATCCATCAATCCATCCACCCTATACATACATACATACATAAATACATACATACATACATACATACATACATACATACATACATACATACATACATACATACATACATACATACATACATACATACATACATACATACATACATACATACATACATATAATTTCCTTCTTAAGTTTGGAGCACGTTAGAAACCAATTTGCCTCTTCATATTTGTATTTAGTTGAAATGTTTTATCTTCCTGGGGCTTTTGTGCAGTTCTTGTTGTATATAGCAGTTTCATTATAAGACTAGACAACTCTTATAGCTCGTCTCAAATGGCCACTGTGTCCCGCTGTCCATGAAACAACCACCACAATGTTTATTGTAATTGTGCGGTTAACATTCACACACTACGGCGCTTCTTCAATGGATGAGTAAGTGCACTATATTACTTATCGTAACATTGGTGGTTATAAATATGTTACCTCCCAATTTCAAAAGAGATACAAAAAACCCCCCCAAAAAACAAACAAACATTGCTTTTAGATGTGTATAATCAACTATATCCTACATTTTGACATTTATGATATGCAAAGTTATGTAGTGTATGAAAACATGTATAATACTATAGAAAGACATAACGAGAAAGAATATTAAAAGCATTAAATGCACTATAAACTCATTCAGTAGACCTTTGCCATTACGGTTTTAAAGAGCGCCGCCATATTCGTATCATGTGACATTCCACCATTACAATACTGATATTGCTCTGCGCTCACCACCATATAAACCGTATTTACTGTAAATACTATTTTTTTTGTACAAGTGTTTAAGTTAACTGTGCATATATTAGAAATAATATCTGGTGAATTGGATACCATTAAATTTCAGTGTTATAATTTGTTCCTTCTTTAACATAAATTCGTCTGATTTGTTTATGTTTTATCCCCAGTTCATGGGGTGATTTTGCTTTTCCTCGGTTATTTATATCCTGGTTCTTAATTCTGAACTATTAAACTAATTTCATCAAATTGTCTTTAAAATTTTTTCTTTTTAATTAAAGGTCTTTGCCTTGTCAATCATGACAGCTAGAATAGGTAATAATTTACTTACCTTCACTTCATAATCATTCGTCCACTAATTCTTTGAAGACTTGTTGAAAATATTAAATGAATATATAAATATACACAGCAATGAATCGAATTAATAAGTATTGAATCAAACAAACATTAACACTAATTAGGCCATGAATAAATACAACAATATTCAGCACACTGATCAATGTCAACTTTTCAATTAAATACAGACTTAAAGGATATGACCTCTTTAGGGTATCAAAAACTTTAGTTTATTCACAATGTTTATGCGCAGTTGCAAGAACTATTTTCCTGTAAAAGGAAATAAATCACTTTCATCATGATTGAATTCAGTATATTACGACATTTTAAATATAAAATAAACCGTGATTACGCAGAGAAGTGTTTTTACAACATAAAAACAAAAAGCCAAGGAAAATTGGAACTGCAAATTTAAATATTGAATTAGAAATCGGAAAGATCGTGATTTACTTATCATAAATAGTTTCAAAGAAAAACGTTTTATTTTTCCCTTCCAAAAGTGACATAAATGCCAATTAGCAAAAAAGTCATCATTTCAAAGAATCTTTTGAAAATACTGTATTTTAATAAGCGATTTTTGTTTTCTTTAATTTTAAAGAAAAGGAGGAAAGTGATCATAAGGCCCATGAGGATATGTTTCTAACTTGTGATGATATATTAAAGTGGTGAAAAAATGAACCAACACGTGTTTCAGCTGGGTGATTTTGCAGTGAAAGTCGGCATTTTGGTCACGTTTTTTGTTTTGACAGATAATTTATCAAATTTCCCAATTTCTCTGTTAGTTAACGTTTGAAAGCTTCTTTTAAATGAATTGTTGGGTTTCATTTAAAGGCAATGAACAGTTGGAAAAAGAGCACAGTTCAGAGTGGAGTTTAAAGTAATGAAGAATATAAATTTTTGCCCTAAAATGTATTTCGGATATAAAGGTGGGAAAGTAACTTAAATGATTAAAATACATCGATACAAACAGTGTATTTCAAATTTTACCTATGATTTTTTTAAATGACGTTGACCAAATATCCGTCACTGACATGCTATCATATTTCCAATATCATCTTATGCAGCGTTATGATCATTTCATATGTAGATCACCGTTGGAACTTTCAAATCGTTGGGCATGTCTTAAATCAGGAACCGTTTTCAACATTATGTGATCGAAACCGGCTTCTTTTATTCCCCATAGATGACGGCCATACTTCTAAGATCTAACGGTTTTTATGTATGTGTACCTAACGATCTCAAACAGGAGTTCATTACCTCTCTTGATCGCAATATTGACTATGAAGTAACCTATTAATTTTCAATTTTCCATGGCATATATATATTTTCAAAGGTCCTATCAACTGTGGGATCAAATATGCACAATAGTTCCGATGCGCCCTCCTGAATGTCATAAGAGGCGACTAAAGGAGGCATCAGCCATAGTAGATCAATGGTTAACCTGCCTGACTCGCAACCAAAAGGATGCGGGTTCGAATCCTACCATAGGATCAGTTTGGGTCAGCTACTTTGGTGTGTCATTCGGAAAGGTAGATTACTTCAGTTGCCTCGGCACTAAATAACCTACATGTGTTGCTGTGCCGTCAAACACCAAACAACTCATTGTTCCTGGTTGCTCTAACAGTCGGCACATTTGTCCTCCTGTTACATATTAAACGTTTAACACCTATGCTTCTACTGACTTTATCAACATTGACACATGAGATCGTTTGAACTTTATTGAACTATATATCAAATGTCCATTTCTATATTGTACAACATTTCAGCTATATCGATTTTTACAGATATCATTTACTTCATTTTGTGCATTATTTGCATTTAACAACATTTTAATATTCAATTGTTTTTTTGTTTTCTTCTACTTGTTATATACAAATAGTCATTGGTGTTTTGTACATACCATGCCTTTCTTACACTGGCAAGAAATTTGAACATAAAACATATCACTACACTAAAAAAATCCTTGTTTAAGTTAGTTTTCATACATATCTGCCATGTAAAGATGAACATCACCTGAATTGTCAGTACTTTTATTTCCTCCAGCTTTCAATCGCTCCAAGTCAGAATTTAAATAATTCTGAGATCTTATGCCGAATGTAAGATTCGGCTATTTTTCCTTTGTGGTTTGAGATACATTTACATACGTGATGAAACATCAGCATTGTTTATGGTCATAAATGAAATCTTTAGAGTCCGTCCGAAACATATATTATAATAGCCTGTTGGATTGGACGACCAGTCAGAATAATTAGTCCATGTGCCAGGCTATCTTGCACTAATTTCCTCAATCTTGTTTCCCTTCAAAGACGTGTAAGCACTACTTTCCTTCTGCAGATTTTTTTCAAGTAATGCATTACCTAAATCTGAGTGTGTCTGAGATAGGTATGGTTGAAGTCATATAACTTTTACAGATTCTCTTATACTTCAATTTCCACAAGGGTTACGGGGAGAAAAATCATCAATTCAGCTGAACAATTCTCTCTACTGGCTTCACAACTGCTCTCCAATGTAGCTGTTGGTGGATAGATTTTTGAACGCTTTTACATAAATATACAACATGCACTTGATTCGTTGTCATATTTTCATAAACGTTTGACACAAGTCTTAGTTAAAGTCATGCGTATAATACAAATATCACCGTCGAAACTTCTAGTAGCATGATTAAATGTAAAATCAACCTGTAATTCATAGTATGAAAGTCACGCAAGGATTCTTCATGTCACAAGTAATAATTCACAGTTTACCGCCCAGCTCTCTGATTGGATGAAACTGAAAGAAACGTATCCAATCAGATTTCTCGTTACATTTACCTAAGACGATAGTTGCGACCAATTATAGACATACAGATGATTTGAACGTTTTAGGGGATTATTTTCTAACACAAAGATACAAAATATGTAGCTCTATAGATTCTAAATATTTTGAAGAATATGCAGGAACAGATCCAGAGCAGTGGTCATATTTAATCTTATTTGGGGTTATGTTAACTATTGTTAACATGGACTATTAAACCTCGAACGATTTTGCTTGCATTTAATTCTTTGATCGAATTGTCAAGAATGTTGTGATAGTAAACTCGGATTCAGATCAATGGATGATGTGCAGTAAGTTACTGAAACAAGATTGACAGTTTTAACTCATCTTCACTTGCAAAGGATCGTCGATTCACTTCGATCCACATCGACCTATGGCAAACCTTCTGAAACAGTCTACCGCCCAGCTCTCTGGTTGGATGAAACTGAAAGAAACGTATCCAATCAGATTTCTCGTTACATTTACCTAAGACGATAGTTGCGACCAACTATAGCTATCTCCATAGACAGCGACACATGTCTTATATAAGTTTTTCCACTTTAAATCTTTCACATGTACACGATTTTGTTTTCGAGTCAAAGCATCATTGAAGTCGCCGTATGGAATGTATAACAGGTCAAGTAACAAGTTCTATCACTGATCAGTTGGTTTCACTTGATATGGGCAGTAACTCTTTCATAAGCAAAACGCAAGTGTTAAACACACTTTATTCGGCTAGCTATACATGTCAAGGGTCTATGTGGAACGAAATGGATTGACAAACCTTGGTTAGCAAAGATGGGTCTATAATTTGAGTTTGGACCTTTACGGTAAAGAAATTATGAAGGTGGTGGATATTGTTATGCAACTACGAATTCAAAATTCGGACTGATATTCACTGATCCAAAGCATATCAATCTGTTTATACTATATTGAGCCAATTCAATTCAGCGTGAAGATGTCGCTCAGTATTACGCGATGTTGTTCAATATATGCACGAACGAATCATTATCCAAAAACAAAACAAAGCAAACAAACAAAACAAAAAAAAAAAAAAAAAAAACAACAACAACAAAAAAAAACAGAGTCAGCGACTTCAGAAAACAGTAACAATGAATAGAGGCGGTCAGTTTTGTTGATGATACGTGTCTAAGTTTCATTGATAATATGCTTTTATAGATAATTAGAATGTCTTCTTCATAAAATGTGGATACAGAATCAATGTAGATTTTGGACACATATTGTTGGACCGGCTTGAATTCCTAAGGGAATATGTGATTTTAACAATTTTCCCCGATTTTTTCTATATATGAAGTGTGAGTTCTGTCTTATTCAGATTTATTTTTGTCTTTTTCATGAATATCTAGTTTACTTATATTTCCCCTTATTAATATTACCTGGGAAGGTTCTGCTGGTAGCGAATTTGTTGGGTACTTTGTGTATTTTGAATGCATAGAAATATTACACTAGGAATGACCGACGTTTAAATAAAATCAATGTATTTAAGAAATGATGCAAGGTAATAGAAAATGGTTTTAGCATTCTAATTACATTTTAACTGTGAATGGGTAGAAGAGTTTGTCATTTTACAATGAAAACGAAACATGTCCATTTAATGAATATCGTTGATGTATAGTTTTTGATGATAAAACCGAACCATAAAAAAGCAATGTGTGTAAAAACTGATTTTTAGCCTAACAATTTCTGCTGTTCTTTCATTTTTAGCCGAAGACTGGGAAAAGAACCTTAACCTAAATGATACTAGTAAGTTGGTTCCTAAACATTTATCTGTGTTGTGTTTCTTAGTGCGAAGCTAACGGTCTCTAACATGCGTCCTTTAAGTTCCTTTTTTCCTTCTTTCTTTCTGCCGTTCTTTATTTTGCTTTTTGAGTGTGTAGACTCTCACTTGAGGTTTTCTGCTCTCACATAGCGTATACAGGCAGAAAATGACCAGTTAATTTAAGAATCTGTGTGCAGAAGTGCAAACACTGGAGAAATGGATATTTTGAGGACCAACACGACTTTAAGACTCAGATGTGTAAGAACTAAACCATCATCATTTTAGTACCCAAATCACGTAATTCAAAGAAATATGAATTAACTCCTCGCATGTAATTTGATCTTCTATGCGTAAAGCAATAATGCACCTAAACACACTATATAGTATATAATGCACCTTCAGTGCCTCCAAGCATACACTTCGTGAAAACATCTATGTTCAAAAGAGCATGACGTGAGTGATTTATTTTAATAAATTTCTGCTATAATGAAAAATGAAAACCATGTGAATCGAACAGTCATTATACTTATCATTGTGCAATGCTATGTTCTCAACGTGGATGAATCTTAAAGAAAGGACTGGTTTTATTATTCTTTTCATTATGCCTCGAAATTCATTCCGAAAAAGGCGTGCTTCATCTGTCTGTATACGCTTTCTTGCATTAGCATCTTTGCTTTGGTGAGTCATTTCTATTTAACACGGGGTACGATTGCAGACCTACTTCCCTGTCACACAAACCTTCTCGTGATAGACACGGGGTACGCTTGCAGACCTACTTCCCTCTCTCACACACACCTTCTCGTAATAGACACGGGGTACACTTGCAGACCTACTTCCCTGTCACACACACCATCTCGTGATAGACAGGGGGTACGCTTGCAGACCTACTTCCCTGTCATACGCAGACCTACTTCCCTCTCTCACACACACCTTCTCGTGATATACACGGGTCATGCTTGCTGACCTACTTCCCTGTCACACACAAGTTCTCGTGATAGACACTGGGTACGCTTGCAGACATACTTCCCTGTCACACACACGTTCTCGTGATAGACACGGAGTACGCTTGCAAACCTACTTCCCTGACACATACACGTTATCGTGATATACACGGGTAACGCACGCAGACCCACTTCCATGTCACAGACACCTTCTCGTGATAGACAATCTTTTATTTTCTCAAATATTAGTAATTCCTTGATCTGAAAACTGGTAGGATAGTGACGTATTTAACATGCAGAACAGAGATGATACATTTTGGTTCGATTAGAATAGTGACCCATATAGACAGTTCTTGTTAAAAGAAAGTCGTTAATTAATCCAATTTTCTTGAAACGATTTTTTTTAAAAAGTGGATATGTAATGTATACTCTGGCCAACAATTAGAATGTTTTCATAAGTTGTATAAATTCACATACATAAGTGTTAATCTGTATCACGTTCTGTTTTCAGCCATATAGGGGGAAGCTTTATAGTGTCTCTCTGTCTAAATTATCCGAAATGTTAAAGGAATCTTAACGATTACTGAAATAATTTGCATTTTGTGGATGAAGTAAAAGACATAATTTGTCAAATTTAGCCGTTTCAGAGGTCAATCCTTTTATTCTATTTTGCGAAGAAAAATGTTTCTAACCAAGTGCAGTACAAACAGTAACATTAGTATCACAGACCAGTATAGTACAGTGCAAAAATACTTTCTTTACACCCATATGGTACTTGGTTCATTTATGGATGTTGTCAGTTTCATGGTTATGCATTGGTATATACTTAGTCCTTAGTTGTCTTTAGGTACTACAAGTTGACTCAGCCTCAGAAGCTCTTACTTAAAGCAATATAAAGTTTACCGCTTGTTATACACAGCGTCTTTGTCGTACACAGCGTCGTTGTCGTACACAGCGTCTTTTTCGCTAAAGCACGAAACGATGTCCCAACGTTATAGAAGAAAGGAAACAAAACGGGTTACCCCTTCTGTCTGCGACTTACAGGGTATGATAGAGTTATCTTTCCTAAAAAATAGTCATACATATGACGTACATGCGTTTTCTGGAGTTATTTTCGGGTCCGACCAAAATGTCCGAGTGGTATTCCGATTGATGGGTTGCCCTAATAGATTAATAAAGCTTACTGATTGGGGTTTAAAGGTCAAAAGTCGAGGTCACTGTCCGACCAAAGCAGAATAGATTCTGTGCGATAACTGAGCTCTGCTTCACATATCTTCACTAATATTTGCTGATGGGATACCGTTTAGTTGCAAAAGAGCCATTTAAACGGGGGTCTAAAGGTCAAAGTTCAAGTTCACTATATCCAGAGGAAAACATATGGCTCCGCAAAATATCTTGGGTCCTATACCTTCACCAAACCCCGTAGCCATTGGCATGCAAAGGAGTTTATTAAGTTTTGCGTCTCAAAGTCAAAAATCAAGGTCACGTCAATTTGAGAAAGGGATATTAGCTCTTGCATAATAAGTTCATTTCTACAGAAGAGAATCTTATTAAATTTGACACGTGACTTGCCCTTGATGACGCTACAAACCATGATGATTACAGAATGAAAAGAAAATGTGAAGGTCAGTATGACCCACAACAAGACAAGCAGCGAACTTATTATGCAGCACTTTCCATACTTTTGGTAATACATAGGGGAATTTGTTTAGATATTCGAGCTTGAGTCTTGATTAAATAAATTTCATTGTTAGATTAGGTTGCGACAAATATATGTCCTTGTCAAAAGTGAAAAGCTTATTGTTGTTACCAGCAAAATTATGATATCTGATTAGAGTGCGATGTAAACATTATTGGCATTTTATCTCACTATAAAAAACAAGTGTAAGGATAATTCACAATTATGACGCAAATTGAATTTGAACAATTTTATTTCTTCATTTGTCATAAATAAAATACAAAAATTAACATCAGCAGGAAGTAGAGCATCAACACAAAAACAAAATATTTTCATATGAATTTTTTAACTATAAAAAGGTTAATATTGAAAGGAATAATTTTAACTTGCAGTGATTTTAATTTACACTGTTTTCTTTGAAAAAGAAATGTGGTCATATATGGTTTTCTTCAGATTCGCAAACATATTGTTACACGTAAGGGGTCTCACTACCGAGCGAATCCAACAACTCCTGCGTGAACCTCGCTCGAGGTCGATGTTTCCCCTATTTCCAAGGACCTCAAGACAACAGTCGTTGTCAACCGAAGGGATCTTAAACGTGCAAATACTACAATAAGTTTCCTCTAATCACTCTAATCACCTAATGACCACACATCACGAAACTTTAATAATTTCACACTTGCTTGTTTCACATTTGCATGACTCATCAGAAAGCCTTTCCAAGCCGAATGTTAGTACCTCACGCCATACAATAAAAACACGACCGAAACACCTAATACAAAGAATTATTCCTATCTCAAATTACTAAATACATATATCTAAAAATATCCAGAGAATCCCCTATGTTAAGAAGTTAGGGAGGATCCATTTTACGAAAATAATCCATGCAACCATAAAGACTCGTGAATACTGTACATTATGACATCTGCTTCTCGTAATTGGCTAATTACTCGGTTTGAGAAATATCTTCACAATACCATCTTCCCATAATCAACAAATAATCACTAAACTCTAACAAGCTATAAACGGAGACGTAAATACAAATAGCACATACCCTAAGTTTATTACAATATTTTCAAATCATATGCAAGCAGTTGACTCAAAGAGATAGGCCATAAGCTCAAATGATCGGCCATAAGCTCGGAAGCCGCGTGATAAAACATTATTTTTGCATCTCTAAGGTGTAGAGTTCAGTTTAGCTTGTGTCGTGTATGAAGACTGGTATCGTTACTCCGATAATATTCCCATGAAGAACATTAGCTGAGAATTTGTTTCGTCATAATCGCATGAAAATAGATCGTAGACATTGCTCTACGTTTGAAATAAGAGAATCTAAGACACGCGTGTCCAAATATTGTGTGGAGAGTTATTGAATTATTTTGTTGCGTCAGGGTTTATTGTACAGTTCTGGAGTTTTCGACAAACATCAACCGAAGACTTGACCCCAGATAATCAAGTTTCCCTGGTTATTGTGATCAAATCCAGACTTTTTTCACTTACATTGTCTTCATGAGAAAGCTTTGGTTAGTATTGTGGTCTAAGAGTAGACAAAACACAAGTTTTTGCTCCTGTAAATAAAACTGTGTTCATCTTGTGTTGCTAAACTTGACTTGGCTTGTGAATAGCTAACTTTATTCATTTGTGGACTAATTCTTACTAAGCATTTAGAAGAATTGTAACATGTTATTCCTTATATATATATATATATATATATATATATATATATATATATATATATATATATATATATATATATATATATATATATATATATATATATATATGGTGATAGCAACCTCGAGTGCAATTGTTTGCAAGTGTATTCACAGTTTGAAGCTTATGGTTGAACACAGTTTTCGGTATCCTGTTGTTGTCTCAACATACATCCCTTCTTCTCCATCATCATCATCATCATCTTCTTCTTCTTCTTCTTCTTCTCTATGTTATAAACCACATAATAAAACTTTTGCTTCAGCTCTCAAGGTTTTTCTAAGACTAGAGTTTCTTAGATCTTCTTCATATGGTACTTAAATCCAAAAACTACAGGTTTTAGAATCAATGACAAGAGTAATTAAAATGCTGAATAATTCTCCTTTATTTTATATTTGATCTCCTTCATCGTAGACATGTGGTTTTTATGCAGCACTTCACAGTGCCAATAACAAACACCTATTGTTTGTTTGTGTTTCCCTTTATATTATCTTTGCTATCCAAAGGTCGTCGATCCACTTCGTTCCACATCGCTAGCCACTAGTCGTCGATCCACTTCGTTCCACATCGATGTGGAACGCGGTTGACTGACGGTCCTTGGATACCGAAGATGCCTTTAAAAATGCCATGATACGGTTCTACCTTCAAAGTAACCTAATTTCTATTCTCAGTGTCTCTGTCCGACTGTTTATGAATGCTTGGTATCAATACCAATGTCCTGTGCTTAATTCTGTCGAGAATAAGGGACCCAAAGTGAATAAAGGCCATTCGTGTGTTACTTACTGAACAGTAGGGCAGAACGATGGTTACTTATATAGATCTAATCTCCCCTCTGAGCACTGCTGATATAATCTGACATCTCCCCAGTACACATAGTGTTTCATTCTCTTCTGAGATACGCAAGATAGATAAATTCCATCTCATATAAGTAAGAAAAGTTGCCCAGAGTACATTTCATTGTATGCTTAGCGCTTGCAGAAAATCAAGGCATATACTTATTTATAGAATCTGTACACATGAGTTGGGGACATCTTCTGAAAAGAAGAACTTTCCCTACACAAACCCTGCTTCTGTGATATTATTGTCAAGGCTTGTTCATATACTCAGGTATGCGTCAAGCCAGGATGTTTGTTTTTTTACATTTACGGATAATTAACGTTAAACAAGTGCTTCAGCCTCTGGAAGACGCATACTTTATGTTTTGCACATCTCTGTCTCAATGCACTCTGGTGAAAATTTGCTTATCATCTCTAGATTTACTAATGAGTATCTTGCATACATAGGAGAATAATGGCATATACGTCAGTATTATGGCTTTATAAGGCTTTATTACAAACCCACTTAATTTTACATACTTGATCTGGCGTTCGAAACAGCTGTTCAGTCCTTATTTCCGTATCATACACCCAGATTCGAACTACTTAGGTGTCTTCTTTGACGTTCGCGCGTATATATTTTTAGAAGCAGTGAATCGAACTTTAATAAATTCCAATTCGTTTTGAATTTCATTTATGTAGTAAAACTAAAAATATTTAGAAAGTGTAAAAGAGGGGTATGTAATAAGTACAAATGCGCATTCGTGTTTAGTTCAGAGTCGGGAGAAAGAACTCGTTTCATATGGCTGATGAAAATGTCTCGGCCTAACGGCCTCGGCGGATCCCTACGCCATATCAAATTCGTTCTTTCCGCCGACTCCGAAGAAAACACGCATGCAGTTTTGTGTATGCAGGGCCGTCGCAAGTTTGCGCTGGAAGAAACGGCGCCCCCCCCCCCACTCGGCGCCCCCCACTCATGAAAAAATACCGCAAGCTCCGCGAAATGGTGCCCCCCCCCCCCCCCGGCTTAGCGCACCGGGCAATCGCCCGTTTCGCCTGCCCCTTCGCCCTGCCCTTACGACGGCCCTGTGTGTATGCACGAATTTTGTTCTTGAAGATGGCAAATGATAAGGTTGCCTACACAAGCGAGCAAGCAGTGTTTGACATTGTATCAGCTGTTGATATTAGACAACAAATCCACTGGATGTCTTCTCTATCGGAAAGTTGTTAAACCTTTCCTGCACAGATGTAGGTGAAAGTTGAGGCTATCAATTACATTGCTTTGAGTAATAAACACAGATAGAACATAAATATATTTATATATTCAAGACAATTCATTACTCGGATATTTTCACACTAAGTAAAGTGTAAGCACAGATAGGTTAACAGGATGAAGTCTTTTGATTTGCAGACGAGTACTTAAAGGTACGGGTTCGTTGATTTTTTTCTTTCTTGGATTTATTATCTATCTTTCATTCCGTGGTGCTCTTAAGAGGCTGTTGTGTTTGTGTGGTTTTAGCATGTTTTGAGACACACTGACACGTGTAAATTCCTCTCACAAGAGAATATAACATACAGTTTTTTTTTTAATCACAATGTAGAGATTTGGAACTATCTAACGAAAAATCACGTGATACATGTCCGTCAGATACCGGTCATACCTTTGGTACCGATCGACAACAATAATTTTGAGATTTTAGATTCGGTGAGGTTAGTTGACTACTGCACATCAACACTTTGAAGGTTATATCGCATAGAGACAAGTCGAGTGAAGTGTCCTACCTCAAGGGCACACCATGGCAGCCGATCAGGGTTGATCAGATGTTTGAATCCATGCCCTTCTGGTTACGAGTCCGACGCCTTAACCTCAGAGCCACAGGGGCTTTTTGATATGAGTAACTACGAGTAACCTTTTGATACGAGTAACTAGAATCAACACATATAAATCTGAGTTATATGGTGTGTTATTTATCTGAGATTTCTGCAGACGCTATCTTGGCATAATAAATCATCATTTGTATGATTTTATTTGATGGTTAATATGTGTAGTCTCTCTCATTCCATACATAAACTATTTAAAGTAAATCTATGTTTCCAGAGGACTCGCTATGCATTTAGAGTAAAGGCATTTCCATCTCGTAATGATCACCTTTGTGTCTGTTGCTAAGAACTGAGCTTATGGTCATCGAAATGTCGAACGCAAGCTGGCAATGCTGTATTTACAAAAGATCATTGAATTTTCAGCTGATTTCTTCTTTGAAACATGTTGCAGGTCTTCCTAGACATATCCCTGATAGTCTTTTATGAGACAAAGAAAATAAACACCGCACATATTTCGGTTAAACTGAACAAACACGTTTTTGGTAGCTTTCAATCATGTTACGTGAAATTAATACTTTGGCTCTAAACTAGAAACAGAAATAAAATGATGGAGTTCTACCAGAGATAAGCAGCAGATTTTATGCAAACCCTTCGACTAAAAACGCATAAATAAAATTTTAATGCATTACAATTACGTTTAACAATTTAATTGTAAGCATTGAGACCAAAGTTTACAGCGTGTTGCTCCTGCCGTAAGTACAATCCAAGTTTAATGTTGGCGCAATCGATCAGTGTAAACTATGATATCGTATTAAGCTGCGGATGGTCGTGCGCGTTCGAAATGAAATTGCGTGATAGCATTCAGAACACTTACTCAATTTTAACCATATACTCGAATGCATCTTAATACAGTCAAGGTCACTAAGCCATTTGACGCATTTTTAAAGGCATGATTAACATCTTGATAAGTAAGACTCAGTTTGCGACAGTACATTTCACTCCGACAACCTCGGCTATTTCTCTGAGACAAAAATATGTCTCGGATGTATATCTGCGCAGCAATTTACAGAAAAATCATACATTTTGTTCTCCGGAAATCAAATTGACCATAGCATTGACCCAGAAGCTACAAATGAAAAAATAATTCGATGCATTCCAACTTCTCAGTCAATCCTTGTTTTGTAAATAGCCAAGGTGGTCCGAATGGAAGCTATCGGCATAGATTCGAAGTATGATCTGTAGGACTGACCTCAAAGTTGCGATTGAGTACGTTTGTGTTTTGCATTTATTTTTTTAAAATTTTTTTATTTTTGCATACAGTCAGTTTCAAACTGGGGATTTCAATTCATTGCATTCTTTTATAGAGCTCTTTGTGAAAATTGTATGTCAGAAACACTCAAACAAAAACATACATGCACTATTGGTCAATGAAAAAAAAAATTCCAGATCAGCTTAGGTGTATGTCTTGGATACTAGAACAGAATACAATCGTAAAACATTATTAAAGATTACAATGAATGCCACACGGGCCTGCTCCTAGGATGAGACGACAAAAGACTGTGGTGTAAAATGTACTAGATGTCAGTATCACTGAGAAAAATATTTACTGCTGATTCTATTGGATTTTTGTGTCGTAGGTTGTCATGCGAAAACACGTCTCACGTGGGATTGAGCATCAGGTAAACAATGCTTTATCGGAATCAACGTATATATGTCTATTGAAAATAAGTGTGATCTTTAATTTTGTCTATTGAAAATAAGTGTAATGTTTAGTTTTGTCTATTGAAAATAAGTGTAATGTTTAAGTCACGCGCTCTTTGCGAGGCTCATAAAAGCGGTCAATGTATTGCTTGGTCATTTGCCCGAAATCAGTAAATATGAAAAATATCTAAAGTATATTTCCACATCATAAGAAAAAAAAAACTTCAGATTTTCAAATAAACATAACATTTCCCATTATTTGAAGCGCTTAGACTAACTTGAAAGAAGTATCGTAAATGTTTTAAAATTCTATAGCAATCCTCGTATCGTAGTATCTGTAAAAATCTTGCTTTTCTGTTTTGAAACCATTCTGTGCGAATCAGCTTTTGTTTTGCAACAGTTTAAAGGAACGTTTCCAAATTACATGTCAAGGCTCATCTCCTCATTATGAATTTACGTCCGAAAGGCTTATTAAAACATTTAATCCAACTGTCTACCATATTTGGCAAGGACTGATTCCAAATAGGTCCCACCAACGTTCACAAATTCAACGTTTAGGAATTAAAATGCTGCCGTTTCCTTTAGTTGTAATATTTTCTTTTTACCATCGCGGTTGCAAACGGACGTGTTCTCATAAACTTAACAGGACACGAACATTTAAAAAAAAGATAAGTTTCAATCATCTTTATCTTCGAACAGTTCTCCAGCGCTAGGAATTTCTTACAGAGGGGAGGGCGAGAAGAGCACCTTTAACAAAAGGGTTGTTTTTGTTGGGGAAAAAAGATGCACGTTTATGAAACAGTGGGGGTTGTTTTGGCTATACAAGGACTTGATGCAGGCAATACAGCTTAGAATTGCGTCTTTTTTGGAAGTAGAAACAGACAATAGGACATTCATATATTTATGCCGCAGTAGATAAACAAAAAATGAAGAAGAAAAAAGGTGGAATAAAAGGAAAATAACAAAGTTATATAGAGGTATCGCAATGATCTGGAAAGAGGCAGAGGGGAGGGGTTGGAAGAACACTGAGGGCAGAGGGGATGGGTTAGAAGATTACTGAAGGCAGAGAGGAGGTCATACTGGGCAGAAGGGGTGAGCGTTCCTCTATTTCTATCTAGCCGGAACACTGATAAACGACAAAGTCGACATTGTGCATTCCCTTGAGTGCAAAATTAAACCATAAAGCCACTTTTGCTCGCTTTTGTATAAAATGGACTAGTTGAGGGAGGACAAGAAAAAGCAAGTTAGTTGACATAATTAACAGAAATATGCAATATGGGGATATTGACTAACGTGATTCGAGAAAGCAGCATAATAAAAGTGAAAAAGAAACAAAAAGCATTTGCATACATTTACCAGTAACTATGTATTGTGCAAGAGTCACATAATAAGCTTATTATGGTATATACAAATTCTGATCTGATTATTTAAAACGAAATTTTGAAAGAATGAATAGAAGAATAACAAGAAAATGACAGCCATTGTATACAACATAAATGCATATGGTCTACATAAGTGTTGTTCATTTTAAAGCGCGCAAATCATAATCCGTCTTTATTGCCAGTGTTTTGGAACTATAAACATAAATTTTCAACCACTGAACGTATGTATTTCAAAACCAAAGTTAATCACATATCTGACACCATGGCTTATTATTACACTAGTACAGGCAAAGTGTTTTAATCATGTTGATATGAAGACGGGGAGACCCAAGGACCGGTTTAATATCATGCAGTTTTCGCATGCTGGTTGTGTGACCTTAGTTTATGTCCCGACCGTTGACTGGGTTTGTGTGTACCTATCATATAAAACACCACCCGATCTGTTTAAAATATTGAAAATCATGTCTCATATTGAACTCACTAGTTCACTTCTGTCAACGCCATTTTCTTGTAGCAAGCTCTATCTTCGACGCAAAGAAAAAAAAGGGAGACAGGTTATATGAACTTGTTTTTTTTAGTCATATACGTACAATGAGATTATATGATTGGCAAAACTATGTCTTTGTTAGTAGGAACCGATTCTCAAACTTAATGTCTAATTTTTATTCGAAAAGAATCAACAGACTATTTCTCAATGCGACATATTTTATTTTCATGTTAATTATATTTTTGTATGACTAGAAGTGACGCTGTAAACTGATCATTTCTTATCTCTCATATGAACGGTAAAAAAAAAAAACAAAAAACATATGAACAATTTCTCGTAACAAATCGGCTCCAAATGAAGATTTTTTTATATTGGGAACGAAAATTTTTTCTCTCCAAACTGACCTGTACATTTCGTTTACCGAATGAGTTCTGGATAGGTGCTTTTTATTATTTCGTCTATCTTCACAGTTCTATAAATAATTTCAAAGGTTGACGACATATACTGTCTTAAATATAGAAAACATTAAGATATTTCTTATCCCAGTAAGCAAATTTTCTTTCATTATGAGTAGAGGCAAATTGAAGAACACCAAATCTCATATTTAGACTGTGAAACTATTTATTTTCCGAACACCTGTGCAAAGATTCAATATCGTTGGATTCACTTTTCAAAATAGCTTCAAATATAATTCTACCCGATTACTACTATTATATACCTACATATATTTTTTGCTATACAAATCAATTTATGTCAAATAATTGAGATATAAGATATCAATAAGTTGCGCTTGGTTGATTATTGACATCTAAAATACATTGTCCATGAGGCGCCAATGAACTATCAAAAAAACTTGACAACATTCAATGTACACGTTCAGCTAATCGAAATGGTCGTTTTTCTTACATTATAAAGAAGGTGTACCATCCGGCTTTTGTTAAAACTATATCAAAAACTAAATCCTTCGATGGGTCTTACTTACACCAGGGGCCTAAAACTAATTCGACACGAGTTGTCACAATATCGTAACCTGGACCGACCGATGTCATGTCGAGGTATATGGCAGTCCACAAGATGGGCTTCTCACCCTGGAGGTGCCAAAGTGCTGATATATTTAGTTACATGTTAAAGTAATAAGATGTATGACTACGATACCATATTGATATTCAGAGAGGAAAAAAATATTTTATTTCAAGGGCGGTGTTATACATCATGGTTCTCCTTGGCAAAGATAGAGTTTGGTCATGAATGTAACTTGTATGTGCGTTGTATTGACCACGGAAGCGCTTATACAACATTAACCACATTAGTACTGATTATGTTTATCCTGGACTGGTTACGGGGGAAAAACGGAGGACATGCTGTCAATATCTTGTCCCCAAGATGACAGCAGTGACTCCCGATATTAGGCCACGGATAGCACGTTTCTGAGCCCTTTGAGACGTTTTCGCCCTCCACAGCATTTCGTTTACGGGAAGAATATATAAAATTAGAGAAGTATGGGACAGATTGTCGATATGTCAGACAACGCATGTAGTAGCGATGCCCCATGCATCGCTAAGCCTTGTATTAATGGCATTATCAGTGGAATCAAATACATGAATCACAGTCAAAACGTTCAAGTAAGTTTCATTGACACTGGTAAATGTTTTCTCTAATTGATTTGATAAACACAATAAGGGTCAATTGACGACTAGCCGGGTAGTATTTTATCTTTTTGCTTTTAAACATCTAATAGGACAGGAGACGTCAAGTGAAAATTTCATGGTGAGCGCCCCCAGACTATACGTCTCTGATCGGTGATAACTTGATAATTCTAGTGAAGCTATCATACACCTAATTACGGTTATCTACTACCCTCGAGTGCCGAAGGCAAATATACAGGGCTGATAAAGGGGAGCAAAATATTGAAAATAAAGAACCATATTTGATTTTTTAATTTCAAAAAAGACATATTAGTTTTTAGTATTGGTTACCGATCAATTAATTTCATTGTCTATATCAGTTGTCTACCATGCTCATTCTTAGTTTACAGTCTCTACAATGTTTGACTGCATGGAAAAGGGATCGGTCATGTGCTTATATTTTCGGTGTAGGAAAGGTAAAAAAATGTATATTGCTTGCATAAAAAGCAAGCAGTGGTCTTTACAAATGAGAGTACTTATGGAGCACAGACCCCATCAAGATAGAATGAAAAATGGAGAAAATACTGAACTCCGACTATACCTGTATATTTTTATAAAATTGGAGGGAATATTGAAGTGAATCATTTACTGCAGTTGATACTATCTGATGTATATAGCATTACACATAACTCTGATCAAACCCTGACTAAATGAATACAGAGAGAGAGAGAGAGAGAGAGAGAGAGAGAGAGAGAGAGAGAGAGAGAGAGAGAGAGAGAAAACCAAACATTAATTATACTTTTGAACGCAGTTCAATGAATTTAGAATTTTGTCTTGTTGATTGCGTGAAGGTATATTTACTTAAAAATTAGTTATTACTATCAGTCTATGGATGATTTGGTTTTGTGTTTTACGGCACAGCAACGCAAGTAGGTTATTTAGTGTCGAGTCGATTGGAGAAAGCGCCTTGCCCAGGACACACTTCAGTAGCCGACCCGGGCTGATCCGATGGTAGGATTCGAACCTATTTTTGTCGTGAATCTGGCACGCTAACCACCGAGCCAACGCGGATGAAGCAATGATGCGTAAATGAAGTTCAGAAATCCGCAAAAAAAAAATTGTGTAAAAAAGAGTTTGTTTGAATTTATGTATATCTACCAATACATGAAAATCAGCTAGATCAACATTAAAATTGGAGATACACATTTGAAGTAGTGTGTGCCCATTCAACTGAAAATATGGTCTTTAAGCTGTGGCGCTTCTATGAAGTCAGTCAAACCATCAGTCTGTAGTAAAAGGGTTTGGGACTTTCAGTGGCAGTATTTTGCAAAGATATGCTTCAGTGGTCTTACCAAGCCTGTGCATGATTGCCAGAACAAACAAGATACCAGAACACAGACTGAATGTAGGACATAGGCTGAAAAGATAGTATGCATAGATATGACAAACGCACGCATGACAGTGCCCGAAATGAGGGGTTGGAGGGGTTGGGAGTGGGGTAGTTGGGGTGTGGTAATGGGGTGGGAGATCATTCCCCTAATAAAAATATTACCTCACATTTTCTTTTTCAAAATATTAATACCAAATCCTAGTACCTTATTATCGATTTTTGTTTTATTTTTATATCTGCATGCAAATAGGCAGGTACGTAGGTAGGTAGGTTATTAGGTGGGTAGGTAGGCAAGGAGGGAGGGAGGTAGGTAGATAAATGGTTAGGTTGGTTCGAGTTATATCTAACCCACATGGTTACCACCTTCTCCCAGGCATGATGGATTTTGATATTCTGAATTTGTATATTGATAACTGTCTTATTTTCCGACCTACCTGCTGATCCACATACCCTATTGGCTTAGCACGAGATTGATAAAAGGGTGCAACCAAGTCTTGATATTGTCAAAATCCTCATGGCAGGTTATATGAGGCACGGGCTTTGTCAAAAATTGAACAGTTTAAGTAAGATTTCATTTTTTTATATATATATTGGAGTATATTCCCGATCTAATGCATACATGACAATAATAAGAATGCACCATCTATATTAGATGGTGACGAAGATTGCAGATGTTTATATCAGATGTTTGACTTGTCTGGCTGTTCGTTGGGAACGTGCAAAAAAGTGAAGGAGATTTGACCGCATCTCTCGCACCTTCATTCGCCCTCCTCACCCCACCCCACCATCACCCCATCCCCATTCCCACACACCTGGTGACAGGCAACAGCATAGCAGTACACGTGAAATTTGTTTTCAAAGGAAAATATGAATATTTATTTCTAACTCTCAGTACAATAAAAATCATTTCCTTTCATAGCAATAAAACGAAAAAATGGACAGCAATTTGTTCTTAAAAGAACGCAGAGTCTCTTTTTAGAGAAGAGTTTCCAAGGTAGGTACATCTTGCTGGGCTAAATTTAAAAGGAATTCCTTATAAATGAGCAATATTGCTGTAAGACCGTAATAGTTTTATCCCCCGCCTGAACGAGATACGTGTCTGGCCCCTCTTGTCCAGCCACCCGAAAATTCCCGCTACTCATACTTTTACATTGCAATTCACACCAGCTGGCGATTTCATTGGTTCGCGATCTATTGGAATTTCAGCCAATAGTTGATTGACCGCCGTGGGCTGAATCATAAATCTGTTCAATGCAAATGGTAACGGCCAAATGTGCTATACATTCACAGAAAAAATAACATTTCTAGTTCAGTCAGGAATGAGGAAAGGGTGTATTAGTGTTACCATTTCTATTTGGAAGGGTCTATAAAATAACAGAATTACTTTAAATGACAGTGATAAAATAGAAACATTGACTATAATCTATACTGAAATATCAACGCCATGTAGGTGGCATAACATCATTAAAACAGCCCATCAGCTACAATCGTATACCTGTTTGTTCCCCCGAAAATATCCAACACTGCCTCTCCATTTATCTGGAGACCTGAAAGTCAGTGCAAATTGTAAGTGACATTCTTTATAAAGCAGCATCACTACAAAAAGGTATCGAAATTAACATCTTGCATTTTGAATCAACTGGAAAAACTGACATGTATAATTTCATCCGTCCAAAGAAAGAACACTTAACTAAAATATATAGCTATTTCAGACATTATTATTTTAGCGACAATATCAGGTATACAAATTGTCATTTTTCTGTATTTTGTGTCCCAGGTATGACTTTACAACTATACGACTATACGATAGTCTTATCTTTATCTGATATCATGTTTTTGAACCATATACATGTATTTGTATATATATATATATATATATATATATATATATATATATATATATATATGTGTGTGTGTGTGTGTGTGTGTGTGTGTATAAGAGGTTCATATAAGAGTTAAAAATTGTCTTAGCTGTAGTGTTTAGTGTTTGTTTTGTGGATCCTCCCTGACGATGAGCTGGTATAGCTCGAGTCGTTCTGAAAATGTTTTGTATATGTGCCGTTATCAA
This sequence comes from Margaritifera margaritifera, assembly GCA_029931535.1. Taxonomy (NCBI): domain Eukaryota; kingdom Metazoa; phylum Mollusca; class Bivalvia; order Unionida; family Margaritiferidae; genus Margaritifera; species Margaritifera margaritifera. The sequence continues at coordinate 1,977,812 of JAQPZY010001406.1, read as the reverse complement.
TTTTGTTTCTCTCTCTCTCTCTCTCTCTCTCTCTCTCTCTCTCTCTCTCTCTCTCTCTCTCTCTCTCTATATATATATATATATATATATATATATATATATATATATATATATATATATATATATATATATATATATGACAGAAATACAAATACACGCAAATGTAAAGAGAAATATCATCCAGTGTTCAATTACTACAAGGTCATATCCTTATATGAAATGAGTGGTTGAACCTGAGTTAGTGCATCATTTAAAATAAGCAAATGCTAACATTTAATTTAAATTAAATGATCTCTTTTTTGCACAATAGACGCCGTCTCCCTTTCTTAGATATAGTCATATTTTAGTTATATAGACATATTGAGTTTCTGTGTTTCGCTTTGCCAGAGGCACATAAATCATATAACGTTGACATAACATCTAATTATTACTTGATGTTGTTTGCTTTTTTTATACAGAGCATTAAAAGGTTAATGCAACCAAGGAAGTAGAAAATCTCTTTCTTAATCATCACACCATATTTTCTATAAAGTGTCAGATCTTACACCTATTAATCGCATCGTTATTACAATTATACATATACATATGCTATTGGCGAGTAAAAAACACCCAAAAGGATTTACTACATCTACTGCTACTACTACCACCACTACTACTACTACTACATCTACTGCTACTACTACCACCACTACTACTACTACTACATCTACTGCTACTACTACCACCACTACTACTACTACTACATCTACTGCTACTACTACCACCACTACTACTACTACTACATCTACTGCTACTACTACCACCACTACTACTACTACTACATCTACTGCTACTACTACCACCACTACTACTTTCGCAACTGTCGCTATTGCTGTATCTTCTACTACTACTTTAACAACTGTTTAACTGCTGTTTAAGCTGGTACTTCTGATATTACTACAACAACTGTTTAACTGCTGTTTAAGCTGGTACTCCTGATATTACTACAACAACTGTTTAACTGCTGTTTAAGCTGGTACTCCTGCTATTACTACAACAACTGTTTAACTGCTGTTTAAGCTGGTACTCCTGCTATTACTACAACAACTGTTTAACTGCTGTTTAAGCTGGTACTCCTGCTATTACTACAACAACTGTTTAACTGCTGTTTAAGCTGGTACTTCTGATATTACTACAACAACTGTTTAAATGCTGTTTAAGCTGGTACTCCTGCTATTACTACAACAACTGTTTAACTGCTGTTTAAGCTGGTACTCCTGCTATTACTACAACAACTGTTTAAATGCTGTTTAAGCTGGTACTCCTGATATTACTACAACAACTGTTTAACTGCTGTTTAAGCTGGTACTCCTGCTATTACTACAACAACTGTTTAACTGCTGTTTAAGCTGGTACTCCTGCTATTACTACAACAACTGTTTAACTGCTGTTTAAGCTGGTACTCCTGATATTACTACAACAACTGTTTAACTGCTGTTTAAGCTGGTACTCCTGATATTACTACAACAACTGTTTAACTGCTGTTTAAGCTGGTACTCCTGATATTACTACAACAACTGTTTAACTGCTGTTTAAGCTGGTACTCCTGCTATTACTACAACAACTGTTTAACTGCTGTTTAAGCTGGTACTCCTGCTATTACTACAACAACTGTTTAACTGCTGTTTAAGCTGGTACTTCTGATATTACTACAACAACTGTTTAAATGCTGTTTAAGCTGGTACTCCTGCTATTACTACAACAACTGTTTAACTACTGTTTAAGCTGGTACTCCTGCTATTACTACAACAACTGTTTAACTGCTGTTTAAGCTGGTACTTCTGATATTACTACAACAACTGTTTAAATGCTGTTTAAGCTGGTACTCCTGCTATTACTACAACAACTGTTTAACTGCTGTTTAAGCTGGTACTCCTGCTATTACTACAACAACTGTTTAACTGCTGTCTAAGCTGGTACTCCTGCTATTACTACAACAACTGTTTAACTGCTGTCTAAGCTGGTACTCCTGCTAGTACTACAACAACTGTTTAACTGCTGTCTAAGCTGGTACTCCTGCTAGTACTACAAATATAGCCGCAACTATTACTACTGCTAATACTTTTGCTTCTATTTTTATGTTTGTTCTACTACTACTATTGCTGCTCCTATTACTTGTACTGTTCTTGCTGATGTTACTAGTACTACAACAATTAATACTGCTAGTGCCACTATTTCTACTAGTACTACTACAATTAATACTGCTAGTGCCACTATTTCTACTAGTACTGCTACAATTAATACTCCTAGAGCCACTATTTCTACTAGTACTACTACAATTAATACTGTTAGTGCCACTATTTCTACTTGTACTACTGCAATTAATACTGCTAGAGCCACTATTTCTACTAGTATTACTACAATTAATACTGCTAGTGACACTATTGCTATTAACACTAGTATAATTAATACTGCTGCTGCTACTACTACTGCTAATATTACTACAGCTGCTGTTAGAGCCACTAGTACTACTACAATTAATACTGCTAGTGCCACTATTTCTACTAGTACTACTACAATTAATACTGTTAGTGCCACTATTTCTACTAGTACTACTGCAATTAATACTGCTAGAGCCACTATTTCTACTAGTATTACTACAATTAATACTGCTAGTGACACTATTGCTATTAACACTAGTATAATTAATACTGCTGCTACTACTACTGCTAATATTACTACAGCTGCTGCAACTGCTACTAATACTACTAATGTGGCTAATACTACTACTGCTAATGCTACTAATACTACTACTACCACTGCTTCAGATACTCCTACTCCTACTGCTAATACTGATACTACTACTGCTACTACGACTATTAATACTACCATTAATACTGTTACTACTAATACTACTACTGCAACTGCTGCATCCATCACCACTACAACTACTATTCTTATTACTACTATTACTCTTACTATTACTACTACAACTACTACTACTTTTTCTACTACCACTAGAATTACTGTCTTATTGCCCCGAATATAGCCATGCATATAGTTTTGTAATTAGTACAAATTTACATGATATATACAATAAAGTGTTTAAGAATTTTAGAACGACCGTGACTGTTGATACATCTATTTTGCCTGATACAGGTACATTGGCTTGCTCATTACAAGTTGTGTTTTCAATTGTTCTCCTTTATACAGAATCGAGTTAACCCCCCACCCCAAAAAAACACAAAAAAACAAAAAAACAAAAACAAACAATCAACGTAAATTTTTGTAATTTCTCTATTCATTGTAACTATACAGTTAACATCAAATGGTAAGCATCTATTATTTGATTCTATCATGAAATATCTGCATAGAAGAGAACGTCGTTTTTTATATTTGTTTGTTTGTTAAATATTACTTGTGATGGTCAATTCCGCTGCGCAATCCTGTCTCATACAGACAATTTATCACAAACAATAATGTTTGCTTGTTGTAAAATTTTGTCTGGAGAATATAACTCCCACACACTTTACGCCAACAGATAGCCCATGTATGGCGTATCTATACTATTGACCTTTCGGCTCCCAATTTCAGAAATTTTGTGCATGAGCCTACTGAAACAGAAAACCGTTTAATAAATCACACAGTACACTCAAGCTATCTAGTGGCATACAAGAGTTTTGGGAGTCCCGTTCTTGTATTGTCTATGAAATTAGTTTGTGTCTATCAACAATTCCCACTAATCTCTGCATGTGTAAATCTCACAAAAGCGATTTTATATAAATTGTACTGAAGTGGGGTTCTCTCTCTCTCTCTCTCTCTCTCTTGATTTAGGGGCCCCGGGTGGTCGAGTGGTCTAAGACGCTCGCCTTTACAGATCACTGACATCTCACCTCTGTCCGCGTGGGTTCAAGTCTCGGGCTCGGCCAACGTGGGTATGTGAGAAAGCTTGCCAGTAGCTTCCCGTGGGTCGGTGGTTCTTCCCGGGGTTTTCTCTGGTTCTTCCTCCACCAAATATTCTGGCCGCCATGTATAGCCTTTCATGTGCTGAAAAATGGCGTTAACCCCATAACAACCAACCAACTCTCTTGATTTGGTTTTACTGCAGTAATTTGTTCCCGTGTGCATGGACTTTATAGATTAGTTATCCACGATCGATCTCTGTGTGTGTGTGACAACTTCGTTTTCCTGTACTATTATCCAAAACTATTCTTTACCAAAAGACCTGCCGAATCGCGCATGTCGTTCTAGATATTAACGGCAAAAAAGGAAAGTTTAAATATTTCAAAACAGTTTAGTAATTGTGTTAATATATTCATTTATCTGCAGAAGTTGAAAACAAGATCCAGTCTCTACAACCTCCTAACCAACAGGCGTCTGATAGATAGGTTAACATGTAAAATAATTTGTGTATCTATCTAATATTTCATTATGACTAAACGCCCTGTTTCAAATGGAAAACCGATCTCTGTTTAGCATCTTATTAAGAAGACGAGCATCATTAAATTTACGATAAAACGGCAAAGAAAATTACCTATTCTCATTATGACGTAATTATACGTGACTCATAGCCATACCTATTCTCATTATGACGTAATTATAAGTGACTCATAGCCATACCTATTCTCATTATGACGTAAGTATAAGTGACTCATAGCCATACCTATTCTCATTATGACGTAATTATAAGTGACTCATTGCCATACCTATTCTCATTATGACGTAATTATAAGTGACTCATAGCCATACCTATTCTCATTATGACGTAATTATAAGTGACTCATAGCCATACCTATTCTCATTATGACGTAATTATTAGTGACTCATAACCATACCTATTCTCATTATGACGTAATTATAAGTGACTCATACCCATACCCGATATTACTATGCGACAACAATATTGCTCCGTATGGATAATAGTGTTCGGTTACAAGTACTAGCCTATAGCAGAATCTCCATTAGTGCATATCGGCGCATGTGTCAAGTGCCCCCAAGTTTCGTTATCGCCCTAACTGCATATAATGTGTGTAGTACGGTTTTAGTGATGGCAACACCCTTATCCCTTTATTATTAAATCAGTTAATTTTTGTTAGGTGTCTCTCTGAAACGCAATCCCTTTAATACAAACCAACCACACTAGTTGTGCTATCAATATTTTGGTCATACATTTGTGCTATCAATATTTTGGTCATACATTTGGGCTATCAATATTTTGGTCATACATTTGGGCTATCAATATTTTGGTCATACATTTGGGCTATCAATATTTTGGTCATACTGCGAAAGTATTAAGACGTATAAAATCATGGCATGTATCTTAGGAAGCATTTCCTTATCAGAGTCCTTCATACCGTATTATAAAACATATTATATATAGATTTAGATTTAGAGGGACTCTAGTCTTTAGAATATATTTTCATGCTTCCCTTAAATTTCTGAAATAAATTTCATCTTGCGATTAATAGTTGATCTAATAGCCTGGTACTCAAATAAGTGCAGTAAAACCTGTTTTTCGCAGTCACCTCTGGGGAAGAACAAAAGTGGGGTCTCTAAACAGATAGTTGCTTGAAAGTTTATTTCACTATAATTTTGATGTAAGGGATTCAGAAACGCGGTCGTATTAGACAAACGATTGCTTAAAAGCGGTGACGTTCTAAAGCAGGTGTGACGTATTTGCAATAGTGATATGCAAGGCTGAAAGTTTGGTTTTCCATGAGCAAAAAAAAAAAGACTGTACACGACAGCAACGTAACACCGCTTAAAGGTGACTGCTCTTCGAGTTCATACCGCCATAACTGCAAGGGCGCCGTAACAGGGCCATCCGGAGTGTCCATTGTTGCAAGGGCGACGTAATCGGTCGACCGGAGTGGTCATAGTTGCAAAGGCGCTGGAACAAAAGGCCGACCGATGTAACTATAGCTATAGTAAATGACATTAATTTGCACATTACTCCTCTAGATGGAGTATGTGTTCTTTCGACATTTTGGTTTCCTGTTCAACTAATTGTGATTTTGAGCAAAACAGTCTGCAAAGAACCAGTACACTTATGCCATCTAGCGACAGATAAGTGTCATAAGCGAGTTCATTTGGTTGCAAATTAAATTTTTTTATGTTGACGGCAGCCTCGTGGCTATCCCAGCGTTTGAACAGCAGCCTCAGTGCTATCCCAGCGTTAGGACAGTAGCCTCAGGGCTATCCCAGCGTTAGGACAAAGTTCCCTTCTTCCAAAAGAGCTAGCCGGAAATTCGTTATTACGTAACTGAGTTTATTCGTCTGTGTGACATATTTAATCTGCTGTCATGATATTAACACTAGGGATCAGTCAATATGTGCTACTGGAGTGTGGTAGGTGGTGTTATTGCAAGTCATATTGCTTAGATATTTGACCCCTTCCCCAACACTGCTATACAGAATGTAATCCACCATCACGAGACATTACATTTGTGCCCTTCCTTTAGACTTGTAGAAAACCGTTCGCAACTTCGAGGCTAATCATACAGATCATACCTCGAATGTATATCCATAGCTGCAATTCGGACTACTTAGACTATTTACGAAACAAGGATTCACTGAGATATTACGAATGAACGAACTATTTTTTTTTCATTAGTAACAGCTCAGTTAATCTTACAATCAATCCAATCATAGAAATAGCCATGATGATCGAATAGATTGGGTTTCTTTTTTGTGGAGAAATATCCGGCGAACAAAATGTATGATTTTTCTGTAAATTACTGCGCCGGCATACATCCGAGGCATAATTTTGTCTCGCATAAATAGCCGAGGTTGTTCCGAATCATAGAAAACAAATACTGGACATTTGTTTGTGTTCACAAAAAGGCTAAATCTATCCCTAAACTGCATTTCGTAACCAATGCGGGTTCGGGTATGTAGAACAAGCCCGATGCGGTCTTTTGCATGTCGCAAGAGGCAATTAATGGTGGCAGTAACCGCGGTGGTTCAGTGCGACCCAAAGGATGCTTATTTGAATCCACTGTTCTAAATAACCTACTAGTGTTGCTGTGCCGAAAAACACCAAAGCAGACCAAACATTTCCCAGACGAATTTTTTACCACTCACTTACTTCAAAATATATAAATGCAAAGTTTATCCATTATCAACTGCCTTACCTTATTAATGAGTTTATTGTCCAGATCAGGTATAACGTGTACAGAGACAGCCGATAATCCCTTTGCTCGACTAATTTGTCAGACTTATCGTCTTTTCTCTCTCTCTCTCTCTCTCTCTCTCTCTCTCTCTCTCTGTGTCTCTCTGTCTGTCTCTGTCTCTGTCTGTCTCTCTCTCTCTCTCTCTGTCTGTCTCTGTCTCTCTCTCTCTCTCTCTTCAAGGTCCATACATTTTGGACACGTATATGCCATCACTGACAGCAGAGTATAGGGTTTTTTATACTGGCAGTTTATTCATAATCTACACTGGGTCAGTCGGTGCAATCAAGAGAGGTGTGTTTTGCAACCGAAATTCGTCAACAACCTTGTTGATATGCAGAGTGTCAGCTATATTTGCTTTAAAAACACAATATAAATAATTGTAGAAGTAGATCAGCGTGATGAACAAGATGAACAATCGCATACATATTAATCACATGACATCTTGTCACTGATACGAGTTGTAGTATAACCTACGGAAAACACACGTCGGTGTTTTTTTTTTCTTTCTTTCTTTTTTTCTTTCTTAAGCATGTTTAAAAGGTTTATGAGATTACCCTGGTACAACACTATTTTTTTTTTTGTAATTTAAAAAAGAGCAAGCAATAGACTTTTATATTGATTACAAATTCTGTTTCCTATAGATGTTTCTCACAGCGTTGTGAAACACATAAAAGACGGTCTGTACGTAGATTTACCTCTTAAAAAGGAGCGGAATAATTTATATAGTGTGACGTCCTAATTTAGGTAAGATTTGAAGTGCATGGCGGTGACATCAAGCTATACCGGGCTTATAAACATTAACCTGGTTGTTTTCTTACCTTATCTACCGCTTTAAAATTTTAGACTTTTAAATCTTCATGCTATGTCAGGATTTTAGTTTGCACAAATATAGTTTGATTATGCACAAAATTATGGGTAAAGCTGAAATAAACAATGTTATGTGGCGCAGTTGCAGATAAAATAAAGGTAGGTTTCGACAACTTTCAAAAGACGGGCGGACGAGAACAAGGTCTATCTCAGGGGTATATATATGTTTTATCGATGCAGTGATTCATCCGGCACTAGCCTAGATTGAGTGTTGCTTGCACTATATTTTTTCGTTCATTCATTGATAAGCAGACGAAGGACAACTACCGACGTATGAGGTCACGCCTGTCGTAAAATGGATTGAGGCGCACTGAGGAATTGTTGATGCAGTTAAATTACATGACGGGGAACGAGACAGGACACTATATTATTCGAAAATATGACTAGATTGTAAAAGCGTTCAGAGTATGTTATGGTGCATAAAAGAAACACACACACACACACACACACACACACACACACACACACACACACGTTTTTTTATGATTTATATATTCCCTTACTGATTTTGTAGTTTTCCAGTTTATTTGCGAAAATTGCAATGGACAAAAATACAGAAAGTTTACAGACTCTGGCACCCCTTTGTTGTCTCGACATGGAAGTCTGCCTGTGAGCTAGTAAATATAATATGAAACTATAATCAGAATTAAGAGAATGAAAACTTAGCTATGGGGCCTCGAAACAGTTTTGTTTTCTCTCAAAGAACTTGAACTCTTTATGTTTAAAATCAGAAATTCGTTAAATTATATAGATTGATATCAGTAAAGAAGCAGCGTTTCATATGCTTTTATCAGCTACTTATTCACCATTTGACACACCACCCACACCCCAGTAGACTTACTCCTGTCTTAGTAACGTCATGTTTTAATGAGATACAGTCATGTTACAGTTGTGGTCTGTTTTTATTAAAAGAATTATTAAAAAAATTGCAGCGAGGAAAAGGTACTATCCCTGGCTGACAACAAGTATGTGTCAACATGAAATATGACAGTTTTATGGCCAAGGATTTATCGGTTTTAATTTTAAATCAGAACATCGTAACAATAACACAATATAATATTTAGCTCGTAATTTAGTTTCCCTGCGCGATCGAGGCAATGAAATTTAGGAAAACATTTTCGTCATTATATTTACTTGGCTAAAGGCATGTGTAATGAACTGGCATAGCTTTGTTGTTGTCATTCATGTTGTAACGCATTTATAAAAGCCGTGTAAAAAAAGGCACTTGGAAGCGTAGATAATTTGTTGACCCCAATATTTATACTTGAGACAACTCTTTCCTTTTCCATTACTTTAAGTTGATCTCGCTTTAATTGGAATAGATATACCTACACGACCATTGAATTTGAATAAGTTAGTTAGATTCTTTGATTCTGAACAAGTAATGACCGTTGGACTACAATTGCGGCAAGATGGAGATTCGGGTCCAACTAAGTCTATCTTCATATATGCATACACATGCATGTATGGTATGAAGAGCACATCTTCCTCTCTGTTTGAAAGAGTTAAAGTAAATCTAAGGCTTACATGATTTTTCAGTTTAAATCAGTCTCACTGAACAATGATTTTATCCTTACAGCTTAAATAATGTCTGAATGGTCACAACGTCTTTTAAGCATGATTCGTTCGAACCTGCGACAATTACAAGCATTACTATTATAGATTACTTAATTTTATTGAGGTGATACTTTTTAAACATTTACCCTTTTGATAACAATTTCTGAACTTATTTCAGTTGTGTAGGTATGAATCATTCAGCACATGAATCTATGTACAAGTGTTGAAAGTTTGGGAAAAAGAACGTGCAAGAACTTTAGATATGACATGATTTTCACAATATGTACGAAAGAATATTCACAACTTTTTTAATAACTTCATTATTTGACTCTATCGTAGATGGTAAGAGCCGCGGTGGCTTAGTGTGTAAGGGGTTGAACTCGTGATCAGAAGGGCGCGGGTTCGATTCCCCCCATCGGATCAGCTCAGATCTGCTACCTTGATATGTGTTTGGGCAAGGTGCTTTAATCAACTCGCCTATGCACAATATAACCTTCAAAGTATTGCTGTGCCGTAAAACACACACACAAAAACCCCCACCGAACTAAACTTAACGCAGATGGTATACTTATTGCAAGTAAAAAGACCTTGACCTTCATTTTGAAGGCTTAATTGTTACAGGTGATTTGTGGGGAGATAAACCTTAGTTAGCTCAAAAATAAATCCACTGTAATCAATATTCTGTATAATTCATGCAGCCAACAGGTGACCTGACATGTTGTCTTACCAGGTAAACCACATATACTTACACATCGAGTTACTTTTATGTTCATGTATAGGAAGAAACACGATCTGTTATGTCAACAAACAACTGCATCATACTGAGGCAAGAGAGAGAGAGAGAGAGAGAGAGAGAGAGAGAGAGAGAGAGAGAGAGAGAGAGAGAGAGAGAGAGAGAGAGGGAGAATTAATCAAGGAAGTTGCATATATACCATGTGAAAAGTTTCTAAGAAGTTTGAAGTAGAACTGCAAAATTATATTTATGCGGGTACGAAATTTTGCGTTTTCTAGATGTCAAACAATTTTGTAACGATTTCATTTCGCGGATCTGTCATTGACTCATTGTTCGTCTATCTTTTTTTAAAAAAAAGTATATTGTGATTGTTCAATTTCGAGGCTGTGATCCTCCATAGAACATCGTAAAGAACAACCCATAGAAATAAATAGCACACTGAAACAATAGGTTACAGTGATTTTTATTAGGTCGAATGAGAGTCATAGTTTGGAAAATGTAATGTGATAGGAAAAACGAATTAATGAACATCCATTTATATTGTTGATATACATTATAGCTCAAATATGTTTTGAAATTACATAAAGATAATGTATAGATCTGCCCGGCATCTTTAAAACAGCTATTCCAAAATTAGGCAATTTCTAAGGAAATTAGGCTACTTTAAAACAGCTATTCCAAAATTAGGTAATTTCTGAGGAAATATAATTTAAATACTAGTACATCTTAAAATCAATTCTCCTTTTGTAAAATCTCCTGATTTTAAAATCGTATTCATCCGTCAGTCTTCAATTTTGGTGCACAAACATTGACTATATGCATAAGTTTAGGCGTATTTGCTTATATACAGAGAGAAGTGCATACATAATATCAATCCACATTCAAAAGTACTCATGAATTACCCCCGTCCAGAAATGTCTTCAAGTATTGCCTGATTAAATTTCCTTCCTTATAAAGGAAATATCTAAACCTTTAGTCTAGTGGCTTTACTGGAACAACAAGGGTTATGGGGCCGTGGTTTGAGTTTGAATGCTATAGGATGTTACCTCTAATCTTTGCTCTTGTAAAATTTAAAGTGATAAGTTTACTATCTGCTTCATGTGTCATGTCCCACATAAGCTCTCAGCATTCAGCCACAGGAGATTTCCTTTCACAAACCGACTGCCCCAAATTTGGAATCACAGACCAGTGGAACAACTTCAAAAAGTATACATAGGTCTGAAGGTAACGCGCTCTTTTGTATGTGTTGAGGCTTTTGTATGTGTTGAGGCTTTTGTATGTATTGAGGCTTTTGTATGTATTGAGGTTTTTGTATGTGTTGAGGCTTTTGTATGTGTTGAGGCTTTTGTATGTGTTGAGGCTTTTGTATGTATTGAGGCTTTTGTATGTATTGAGGTTTTTGTATGCGTTGAGGCTTATGTATGTGTTGAGGCTTATGTATGTGTTGAGGCTTTTGTATGTGTTGAGGCTTATGTATGTGTTGGGGCTTATGTATGTGTTGAGGCTTTTGTATGTGTTGAGGCTTTTGTATGTATTGAGGTTTTTGTATGTGTTGAGGCTTATGTATGTATTGAGGCTTATGTATGTGTTGAGGCTTATGTATGTGTTGGGGCTTTTGTATGTGTTGAGGCTTATGTATGTGTTGAGGCTTATGTATGTGTTGAGGCTTTTTTATGTGTTGAGGCTTATGTATGCGTTGAGGCTTTTGTATGCGTTGAGGCTTTTGTATGTATTGAGGTTTTTGTATGCGTTGAGGCTTATGTATGTGTTGAGGCTTTTGTATGTGTTGAGGCTTTTATATGTGTTGAGGCTTTTGTATGTGTTGAGGCTTATGTATGTGTTGAGGGCTATGCTTCCAGTCGACCACGCTAGTTTCGTAGTCTGCTTTAGGAAATAATATTCCTACCATCTGAAAAGACCAATATACGACATCTTTACACTAGATACACAAATAGATAGAATAAATAGTTAAATACCTTGATGGGTTGTCGCGCATATGAGATACGATATATTCTTTAAAAGATGGGGGGGGGGGAATATCGTCTGACTGTACTTTATAACTTTGAATTTCTGCCAATTCATACCATGAATGTAACTGCAAATAATGCACGTTGTACTCTTTAGCGGAACCCCCCCCCCCCAGCAAATAAAACCCCAACAAACCAGATCTGACTGCAAGACTTTTGCCTTTGTGAGATGTGAATGAGCATTAGCAATCATTCAAAAAGAATGTGTTGAAAATACATATTTATAAGCACAACTGATACATAAATAGGTCTCTGATTATATGCTTTTGTTCTATTTTTATTTCAGACAAAATGTAGAGGTTAAAATGCGATCCAGTGCTATTTCGTTTGAATGTTCTGGTTCTTTGGAGAGAAAAATAGAATAATTACGTTACAGTATGCAAATATATTTTAAAGGACGGTTAACAACTACAAACGTTTGACAGTATAGCGAACTTGATTTATTGGCCTTAAAATCCCAGTTGCAATGCAATCTCGAGAAGTTGGTTTTTAAGAGTTCTATTTTTGCTGGAAATTTGTTATTGTATATATGTTCACCTATAGTCCCATTTTGTTTTCTCAACTTGCTACTTAATTTTACGGCCATAAGGCCATCAAAATATTAAGTTACGCAATTATGGCGGATTTCCCCCCCCCCCCCATCACATTTCGTCACAAAACCTCAGACCCCCTCATATATGACGTCACAAAGCTTTGACCCTCCCCAATTAAAATGTTCAAAAATAAAATTGGTTTGAAATCAGAAAAACACACAACAATACAACACTGCGTTCTTGAATTCTAAAAGATGGCGCAGGTGTTGTTTTGTGACGTCTCATTTTTCAAAACCCCCAACCCCCCATCGTCACACATCGTCACATAAGTCGGATCCACTCCCCCGCCCTTGGTGCCTGACGTCATATATGGACGGCCCCCATCCGGATATTCATATGCCTGCTTCATTTAGTGAAAGTGAAACGTCTTCTCGACTCTCTGGAACATTAACTAGCTATAACCTCGTTGCGTATTACAAAAAATAATCATATTCAACAGTAAATATTTTCGCGATCTTAAGTAAATACATTTCTTTTCCAATTTCAATGTTACTTTATTGATATAGTATTAAATATGTCGGCATATATCAGTCAATTTTACAGAGAGCACATCGAATAAGGCCGAGTTTTCATCTCCTCCAAAATGGCGCTTTCTGTAAAAGAAACAATCAACAGTCTTGTGTGACATTACGCCAGAATTGAGAATATATGCTAAACATGCGTTGTTTTTAAACTTACCGTACCGTATTGTACCTTATAACTATCTTTAAACAGAGTCGTTGTTCTGTCATTGCTTCAGATTTTTCTTAATTCGCTTTTAATTAAATCCAATTAAGTCACCTTTTTTTTTGCAAAATCATACACAGACTTTGAATTGATAATTACATGAAAAAAAGTAAATGTTACAGGATTTGAGGGGAATAGTGCATACAAAGGAGAGTTTTTTTTGTTGATTGATCTACAACTGACTAATTTGTTTTTAACTTTTATATATCATCACGTCTGATCGAAGTTGTGTTCAGTGAGAATACAGTAGGAGGTTTCACTGTTTAGGAAAATAGTGGAACTAGAATTGTGCTGATAGAATACAGATTCCACAGTGCCTGAACTGACAAAAACTCAGAACTTAAATATGGTGTGACGGACAGACGGATGAACATATGGAGTGACTGACAAGGGTGACGTTTATATGCCCTACAATGGCTTTAAGAAAAGCTTAGAGCTGGTATAAGACGGTACGGTAGCTTTAAAAGCCACACTTGTTAGCATGTATGACGACAGACAAGACCGTTGATTGTTTCTTTTACAGAAAACGCCGTACATTGATGCCGTTGAATATAATTTCGAACATGAACATATTACATCACTGTAAGTTGGAAATTAAGCGAACTATTCGGTGTGAATATATCCAATGCAAATGGCTTTCTTCTCTTTCCGCATTCACACTCTTTCGTTAACTATACCTTGCTGCACTCGGACAACTTTGACAATATGACAGATGATTATTTCGTTGTAAAATCCTTTCTTGTAAAGGGTTTTTCCGATAAAACACTAGCTAATGCACTTAATGTGTCAAGAAGGGCGGCAAAATTGCATGAACTTAATTAAAGTGAACGATTGTTTGGTTCGACGTCTATTGAATACCGAGGTTGCAGGTTGTAAAAACTCGGCATACAATCGGCGGGATATGGATGCGTTATTCTTGTAAATAGTTTTGTCGGTTTATTACGATGATGAATCATGAAAAAGAGGCGATTAAGTGATTAAGTCATGATTCATAGTGGGAGGAAGGAGATTCTGGGTTGCGTAAGCAGGAATGAATCATACCATCGGTACGACGACGACGATGACATCGACGATGGTGATGATGATACATGTACTACCACCACTACTACTACTGCTACTAATGATGATGATAATTATTGTTGTTATCGTTTCTTGTTGTTGATGATAATACTTTTATTATTATTATTACTATTATTATTATTAGTAGTAGTAGTAGTAGTAGTAGTAGTAGTAGTAGTAGTAATATTATTCTTATTATAAGTCGTAGTAGTAGTTGTAGTAGTAGTAAAGGCCTGGACTTTAGTGAATTGGCCACGCTTTTCCGAGCGGTAGCTCGATAAATCGCTGCTGTTAGTCATAAGCCGTACACAGATTTATGGTTATGCAGAACCAGAACTTATTGTTTTTGAGCAAAAAGTTACCTCCGTCATTACAATGAATGGTTATCTAACAAAAGAAAGCACAGGGCGTGTGACGCTAAGACACCGATCAACACAGTCAGATTCATGCAAAGCGCCATTCGGGTAGAGTCAAATACAATGTAACATAATTTGTATCGACATTTCTCAATTTGTATCATTCAAAAAAACTTATGGAAAATGTAATTTGTACACTTCGGATGCAGAATGATAAGAGCTTGATGAAAATCCGCTTGTACT